>JAVUPR010000034.1:626666-1253333 GCA_036785695.1 Gentiana straminea | reverse complement strand
TTTCTAAGTGCACATATTCTATTGCCAAAATGCACATGCATTAAATATTTGAAATTTACACCGTCTGACCCTTAGATAACATGTATCTAAGAACCTCAGTCACGACCTTTATAAGTCCGGTTGGGATCATTCACGTGAGAAACTCACCAAAGTTTAATCGGTTTAAATAAAGTATATATCACTCAAATTATTCAATTGATTGTCAAAGATACATATGATGTCTTTTTATACGCTAGAATAAAAGACATACTAATCTCAAAGCGATGGGACAAAGTTATTTAATAAAAATAAATAAATACTAATAAAATTCTAAGAAAATCATTCAACTTGCAATGTGGATTAAAGAGGTAGGCACCATCGTTTTTAACGGTGTTACACTTAGTTTAATATGGTAGTCCGTTTTGATACTACATACAACGCCCCGTAACTCGGGACTAGCGACAACGCTACTTGATTTAGTAACTACTTATGTTCACGCTTGACGCTTAGTCTGGTAGTCGAATTTGATACTACATGTGACAACCCCCCCCCCCCCCCCCCCCCCCCCCGAAACTCGGGACTAGCGACGATGCTACTCGATTTAGCAACTACTTATGTTCACCGTCTTCTAACGGCATTGCCCTAAGTTACATATTGTAGTCGACTTTGATATTACTTGTAACGCTTCAAAACTTGGGCTAACGCCGTTACTTGAGTCATAATTGATCTAAAACTCCTTGGGGTTCACCAAAATTTAAGAAAGACTAAAATGATACATCTCATTAATCCAATTAATACAAAACTTCTAATCTATAGCCAATGTGGGATATATTTAAGGAATATATTAAGGATTTTTTTTTTTTTTTTTGACACCATTTGTTCTTATCCTAAAGTGACACACACAAACATATATATATATATATAAAATAGGGGTCAACCATGTGGAAAATTGTGCTGTTGATGCTTTTCCAGGGAGTAACAATATGTGTATACATGTGAAGCCTTTGTGTATTGACTCTTGACTATCCTCTTTCCATTGGCTATACAACTTGCAAGTCAATGGTTAGCAATTAAAATAACTTTATAAGAAAATTTGGCCGTTGGAAGATTGATATTGGGGTCGTTATTTGTATCACAAAGATTCTATTGTGTACCACACTATATTTGCACCGCAATAAATTCGATCCTGTGAAAGTCGAACATTTAGGCAACATGCAACCCTGTGAAAGTCGAATCAGGATCGACAACGCGGGAAGTCGCATATTGCCTAATACAATTGACATTCATACGGTCGATTCTGAGAAAATAGTGTTGTGCATCGACAGGTATGGGACAACGAGTAGATCAGCCGTGGTGTGAATAATAGCCCCTTGCTATAGTAGTAGCAAGGGGGAGTTTGTAAATCCATAGGCAAATGGTTTTCTTGTGAAATTCATAATTGAAAAATGCATACACCTTCACTTTACATTGGCATGTCTTTATAAATTTGAGGTTTGTAACAGGGCAGACACAGAATTTTCGTTCAGATGGTTTGATTCTCAGTCATATATTCTAAAATTGAACAAAAATGTCAATGATATAAATGTAATTTGAATATAATTTGCTTCATTTAACCCTACATATATACTTTTGTCATTGTTGATCAGAGTATATGATTCATTGATATATAAATCACATATGATCAATAGCGGATCCAGGATTTGGATCCAGTTGAATCACCGGAGTAATTGGACTAGTCACCCCGGCCATCAATGATAGATGTATTTTTTAACATCAAAACTAAATTTCTATTAATAAAAAACAAAAATCTAAAACTGAGTAGGGCTTGGTCATAGATCTGTCACTGATTGTGATACATGATATGTGGAATGGATGTAAAAAAGGGGAAATACTTGTGTGGAGAAGGAATTTGAGGTGAACTGACTGGAAAAATGATCAGAACCGCACATTTTAAATATATAATGAAACTGTGTGGTTTATCACGGTGCCTCCACAAGGGCAGGTCCACAGCCAAAGAGGAGAGTTAATGCCTCCATTGAAATAATTTTGGTGGACTTCAAATATGTCACAAAAAGCTTTCTATTCATATATGGGCAGAGAGAGACTTCATTGTCTTCAAGTCAAAAGAGTTGAATGTAGACTCAATTTTTCTTCATTAATTTGGGGGTATATGAAAGACAGCCTGGGCAAGGCCCATACCCCAGTGGTCACCGCTGGGCGTTTAGTCTGGCCTCCAGTGGAAGGACCCGGATTCGATTCCCCTCCCCCGTAGTTTAATTAAAAATCTTTCGTATCCCGCCAAAAAAAAAAAAGAAATAAAAGAAAGAAAGACAGCCACCAATAAATGTTGTGTGAGGTGTGCACCTGATTCATATATTTTACAGGTGACAATATATATAGTAAAGAAAGTTAACCCAACAGAATTGTATTCATTTTATCTGAATAGTACTGATTACATCATAGTCCATAAATACTACTCATAAGAGAATCTAATAACAAATCTTTAACTAACTGATTATCTAGACTCTTAGATTATTACACATCAGCAGCACAGATGTAAGGCTCAGATCAAGTCTTCATTTTATCATTATCTCAACATCCCCCCTCAAACTCAAGGGTGTGACCACAACATTGAGTTTGGATCGACAATGCTGAAACTGAGTAGGAGCAAGAGGTTTTATCAAGCGCCACGACCGGCCCGATCCGCTGGCGAGGGAACATAACGTACTTGCGGCTTTCTTGGCCGCACTTCATTTCTCGTAAAATGAACATCAATCTCTATATATTTGGTACGAGCATGATAGACTGGATTTTGTGCTAGATAAGAGGCACTAGTGTTATCACACCAAGCAGTGGGTACCTTTGCAAGAGGAATCTGCATTTCAGCAAGCAGATAAGTGATCCATTTCATTTCAGATGTTAAATCTGCAAAGGCCCGATATTCTGACTCTGTACTAGAACGGGATACCACCCCCTGCTTCTTAGAAGACCAAGACACCAAGGATTCCCCCAAATAAACACAATAACCACCAACTGATTTTCTATCAGCAATGGAAACCCCCCAATCAGCATATGAAAAACCATTAAGAGCCAAAGTTGTAGCAGGTTTAAATAGAAGTCAATAGTCAACTGTGCCTTGAACATACCTAAGTAAACGTTTCAGTGCTTTCCAGTGCTCAACACAAGGTGATTACAGGTACTGACTGAGACAGTTCACAGCAAAAGTGATATCAGGTCTTGTTTGAGTGAGGTATTGCAGCCCCCCAAGAATGCTTCTGTATAATGTGGCATTCTGAAAGATGTCACCAGGATCTTCTTCTAACTTCTTGTTGAGAACTATGGGAGTAGGACAGGTACTAAGAGATTCACAGTTGAACTTCTTCAATAGTTGTTTGGCATAATGTGTTTGAGTAAGATACATGCCAGTGTCATCCCTGAAAACATGCATACCCAGAAAATGAGAGACACTGCCTAGATCTTTGAGTGAGAATCTGGAATCCAACATCTTGATGAACTTGTGAATCAGCTGCATGGAACTCCCTGTCACCAAAATGTCATCCACATAGACTAAAACAAACAGCATGTGAGAGCCAGTGTTGAGAATAAAAAGAGAATTATCACACATAGATTGCTTAAAGTCCCAAGACAGCAGTTGTAACTTCAAGGCTTCAAACCAGGCTCTAGGGGCCTGCTTTAACCCATAAAGAGCCTTATGAAGTTGACATACATAATTAGGTTTCTGAGAATCAACATAGCCCTCTGGTTGAGGCATATACACAGGATGATGTAAGGGGCCATTCAAAAAGGCATTATTGATATCTATTTGATGAACTGGCCAGTTATAAGACACAGCCAGGGAAAGCACAATTCTAATAGTAGGAGCCTTGGCAACTGGACTAAAGGTCTCAGTAAAGTCCACCCCATATGTTTGGCTAAACCATTTTGCCACTAATCTGGCTTTATGTTTCAGTATACTGCCATCAGCTTTAAGTTTAAGTTTAAAAACCCATCTGTTGCCAACCAATGTTTGACTGGGATTATGAGGAACTAAAGTCCATGTGTGATTTCTTTGCAAAGCAGAAAATTCTTCATCCATGGCAGTCTTCCATGAGGGACTGGACAAGGCATGTGGCACACTTTCAGGTTCAGAATAATGAGCAACAGAAGAATTAGCAGTATAGACTTTAGGTTTGAAAATGCCAAGTTTGGCCCTGGTTTTCATAGGATGGGTATTAACAGATCTAGACATAGGTGGAGGTGTAGGAGAGGAAGAAGAAGTAACACTATGACTTGGAGAAGGATTAGAAGCAGGACCAGAATTGAAAGTGTGAAGTACAAACTCAGAACTGACAGGACTAGAGATATGAGGTGATACAGACTCAGGACTGTCAGAACTAGAGGTAGAATGTGAAGGACTGTGATGTGGACTTGGATGTGATGAGATATGATGTGAAGGCCTTTGATGTGGTGCGGGACTGGAAATCTGATCAGGTTGGAAAGATAGGGATCCATCAGGATCATAATCAGCAGAACTGGTGTGGTGAGGGATAGTTTGTGGCTGTATACTAAGAGAGAAACTAGGAGATGGCTCACACATATCAAGAACTAAGGATCTGTGATGCCCCTGTTGAAATTTGGTGGAAAAAGGAAAGAAATGCTCATCAAAAACTACATCTCTAGAGATGTATATTCTACCACTCTCCTCAAGACACATATGACCTTTGTGGATAGGGCTTAGGCCAAGATACACACATCTAGTGGAATGAAATTGAAACTTATGAGCTTGATGTGGTCTTAAACAGGGGGTAACAGGCACAACCAAAAACTTTAAACATGTTATAGTTTGGCTTAGCATGAAACAGGATCTCATGTGGGGACTTGTTTTGTAACACAGGAGTAGGTAAATTGTTGATTAGAAGAGTAGCAGCCTGAAAACTATACCACCAAAAAGTGAGAGGCATGGATGCCTGAGCTAGAAGGGTGAGCCCTAGTTCTACTATGTGCCTATGTCTTCTCTCAACTCTGCCATGTTGGCCATGAGCATGAGGGCATGAGTGTCTGAAAACTATGCCCTGATCTTTAACCCAGGTTTCTATGCTCCTATACTCACCACCCCAGTCTGACTGTATGCACTTAATTTGAGTAGAGAACTGTGTATGAACAAGTTTGTGAAATTGTTTAACTACATCACACACTTCTGATTTAGCTTTTAGAGGGTAAATCCAAGTGAACCTAGAGTGTTCATCTAGGAAATGCACATAGTATAAGTGTCCAGTTGTGGATTTAACAGGAGAAGGTCCCCAAACATCTGTATGAATGAGGTCAAACATATGAGCGGCATGTGAAATAGAATCAGGATAGGGAAGAGCATGAGATTTGCCAAATTGGCATGCTTCACAGAAAGACAAACTTTCATTAATAGAAGAAACATCATTACATTCTTGAAGAACTAAACTCAAAGTTTTCTTAGAAGGGTGGCCCAGCCTTCTATGCCATACATCAAGACTCTTTCCTACATTATCAGACCTAACAGAACTAAGAAGACACTGAACTGGAACAGGTTGGTTGGATTGAGGAGAGCTCTTGGGGTCTCTATTGAGATTGACCATCTTGTACAGACCATCCTCCATTACCCCATTTGAGAAGAACAGTCCCTGACTTCTTGTCCTTCACCAAACAGAAAGATTCATTGAACTCAATAAGCACATCATTATCACAAGAAAGTTTAGACACGCTAAGATTTTTGGTTATATGAGGAACATGGAGGATTGAATGTAATTTAAGGAAAGAATTAGGTAACACAGATTGACCAATATTATGAATCTTAAGTTGTTCACCATTACCTACTGAGAGTGTACCATTACCATTATATCCAGAACTCATGTCCAAGTTGTTGAGATCTCCAGTGACATGGTTTGTAGCCCCACTATCCATATACCAGTGAGTCAGTCACAGATTGAGGAGAAGCAATGAGGGCAGACATTTGTCTAGGACCAGAATTAGGAGCATTTGACCTAGGAGGAGGAGGACCTGTGAAATTAGGATCAAATCGATGCCAGCATTCAAGCACTGTATGCTCATTTTTACCACAAAGTTGGCATATGCTCCTGTTATTAGGATTGGTTCCTCTACCACCTCTTCGGCCCCGACCACCACGGCCACCGCCTCGTCCCCTGCCAGAATTAGAGTACTGAGGATGCATATCGGAATTTGATTGACCACGAGGAGTCAAATGCATAAGATTGGCAGCTGAATTCAGGGTTTGACCGTCACTGTTGGAATTGGGATTGAAACGAGCTAGGATTCGTTCGTGAGTAAGCAACTGGGATTGTACCTCTTGCCAATTCATAGAACCAACACTTGTTGTGATGTTGACGATTGTTGATTCATAATCCCTGTCCAAGCCACCCAGAACTGCAAGGATCAACTCCGATTTAGACACTGGGTAACCAGCAGCTGCAAGTTTATCAACATACGACTTCATTAGAGCCAAATAATCCGCCATAGATCTGCTGCCTTTTTCAGTTTTTGTAAGAGCACTCTTGAATTCAAGCATCCTAGCCTCAGATTGGCTATTGAACAACGCTTTGAGAGTGGACCAGACTTCTTGTGATGTTTCACAGCCCAGGACTTCAAGCAGAGCCTGCTCCGTCATAGAACTAAACAGCCAACCCTTAAGTAGACTATCGGTGGAATCCCACTGAGTTACGGCAATTGTATTCTGACGAGCAACTCCTCCATCAAAGAGAACTGCAGGAGGTCTTGGTTTCATACCAGTCAAAAAGGGCTCAAGATTGTATCCCTTTATGATCGGAACTACGGTGTATTTCCACAGTAAATAGTTGTCACGAGTGAGCTTAACAGTGCATGCTTGACTGAGATTGCATGTGAACGGCGGAGCAAGAGTTGCCGGTGGACAAAGGATAGATGGAAACAGATCCAAAGTTGGAGATAAGACACCTGAAGACGACAGGTAAGGGATTCCAGAGACATAACCACCTGGTAGTCCAAGGGAAGGAGATAAGGAGACTGGAAAAGTAGTCGGAAATGATGGTACCGATGAGCATACAGGAAGAGAAAAAGGAAATTGAGCTCCTGGTATTGTGACCGGAGAAATAGTAGAAGCTGGGTTACTTTCTGGTTGAGAAACGACGGTGGTTTGTGGTGGCTCTGTAGTAACACCGGTGGTGTCCAGTGGAATAGTGGTGGAGCTCATGGCTGAGGATACCATAGCTCTGATACCAAGTAAAGAAAGTTAACCCAACAGAAATGTATTCATTTTATCTGAATAGTACTGATTACATCATAGTCCATAAATACTACTCATAAGAGAATCTAATAACAAATCTTTAACTAATCGATTATCTAGACTCTTAGATTATTACACATCGGCGTTACGATGTAAGGCTCGGATCAAGTCTTCATTTTATCATTATCTCAACATATATATATATATATATATATATATATATATATATATATATATATATATATATATATATACGATGGGAATCAAAGTAATCAAGAAATAACAAACAGATCGAAGCAACTCAAACGCAAATGATTAAT
The DNA here is from genome assembly GCA_036785695.1 of Gentiana straminea. Taxonomy (NCBI): domain Eukaryota; kingdom Viridiplantae; phylum Streptophyta; class Magnoliopsida; order Gentianales; family Gentianaceae; genus Gentiana; species Gentiana straminea. The sequence continues at coordinate 1,245,785 of JAVUPR010000034.1, read as the reverse complement.
GACGGAATTGACAAAACACAGAAACAAGAAGAACACAGAGATTTAACATGGATTCTGGCGTTGTGACGTCTACTTCACAGACAGAAAATAAAATATTTTGTTATGCACAGAAAGTTATGAAGATTCACAAACTACATTGATTACAACATTGGTATTTATAGCCTTGGAATCTTCACCCTAGCCGTCATTATGACACTGTCGAAATTCCCATAAATGCCCAAGATGTGACTCAGCTGAGCTGAGTCACCAGTCATGCAACCATGCAGCTCAGATGCAGAACTCGGCAATATTCAATAACTCAGCAGGCATCACCCTGCTGACATATGGACCTCAGCAGACCCTTCAACTCAGCTAACATTCCAGACTTGAATACTCTTGATCAACATACCATCACTCAGCTGACCCCAGATTTAGTTCCATCCAATTATGTAGAGATCAAATCACCTTTGACAACAATGTATAACCAGAAGAATTATTCTACAAAGGGTATGTGTCATTTGATAGATTTGATTATATGAATCATCCATATACACCCTTGCTACGTGTAATATGACACCTAATATTAAAAATGAACCTGCATATTTTCTAAATATAAAAATTAAGGTCCTTTATTTGTATCACGCTCAATCTATTCGTGCATCACAGCATAACCGACTTTATAAAAGTCAGTTCTTCAGCCTAAAACCGACTTATAATAGGTGTATTGTGATCAAAGTCAGTTCTCGTTTCCTTTAACCTACGAAAAGTCTGTTCTAAGCTCCAGAACCGACTTTCATAAAGTCGATTCTATTGTGGCCCACAAGTATAATAATACACGAGTAGATTGAGTATGATGCAACTAATAATCTACAAAAATTAACATATCCTTTAATTATTGAATGTGACAATCCATACAAACATGCCCATAATACAACAATTCTTCAATATTGTTTTAATGTCACCACATCAAATCTATTATTGTGGTATCATATTCATAATCAATTTTGTTCACAATTATTTTCACCATAAAAAATCGACTTGCTATCAGTCAATTGTCATAATCGACTATGTAAAATTCGATTAAAAAAAGGGGGCCAGAGGCCGAAAGGACAAGATAAGATACAAAATAGTTGAGAAGGACAAAATGTAGTAACACATGTACAAAAATGTAGTAACACATGTAGTAACTGTCTTTCTCAACCATTTTAGATTAAAACTATACTTCACAACCTTTAACCTTAAAAAAAATGACTTTCCGTTGGTCGATTGTTTTCAATGACAACAATCGTCACAATCGATCAAGTAAAAGTCTAAAAAAAAAGACTTTTCATGATTGGTGCAAAAAAAAATTAAGGAGAAAAGGCTCCTAATAGATTGTTTAACTTCCACTAAAAAAGACAAGAAAAAGTCTAATAAGCATTTCATTATCAAAATCTCACCTGAATCAACTAATTGAATCAAACTTCAATGCCCTACAAATATAAGCCTTTTTATACAAACATGTCCTAAAAGTCCTACAACTACAGGGCAAATCTACTACAAAGTGTTTTCCAACAAGAAAATCTATTTGCATCCAATCAAACCACGACATATGGCATGATTCTTTTAGAATCCAATGAATCTCCTCGTTAAGAACACTCTGCAGTCTAACTTCTCACTAAGTATAAGCTTCTCTATACAAGAAAGCTTGCCATACAGCTCTTTTATGGCTTCAATTAATCACATTCAATGAGATCATCTGTATCAGAGGCGAACAATTGCAACGAAATGTCGGATAGGTTTTTCACGCTTAATCGCGACTTAAACTTTGATGTTTTCGGTGCTAAAGCACCGAAAACATCTAGTTCTTGTAGATCATCAGCAATAACATCGTCTCGAAATCCGACCGTCTTTCTTGGTGTATTGTACAGAAAATGCAGCTCCTTTGCAGATAAAGTCTGTTTATAATGAAAACATTGTTACAGATTACAATATTTTATAGGGCGTTGTTATTGGCACCACGGTATTTCTCAATTGGGACCACACTTCAGATTAGGTTCGGTTTTTTATAGAGGTCGAACGTAATGTAAGTGTGGTGCCCCGAAGGTAGATTTGCTGTGATGCCATTAACAACTCAATGTTTTATAGTTTCGAAACAGAATCTAAAGCTTACCGCTTGACAAATTGTCTTCGAAACGAGGATTAGGCTTCTCAAATCATCATGCTCTACTCCACACAATACTCGAATCTGGAAAAGAAAACAATGAAATACTACAATAAATTAAAGGCATCTTTGGTGGTATCATACGAAATATATCGTTGTAGCACCACAGTAACAATCAATTCTAGAGGTGAGAATCGACTATAAAAAAGTACAAAGAACCATTTAAACTTTACAAACATCTTTAGTGGCACCGAAAACAACCAACCAACTGGATTATGGGCTCTAGAATCGACTTTCATCTGGTTGACTGTCACCGGAAAGTCGACTCTAAGACTTAAAATCAATTGTAAAAAAGTTGTTTGTCATCTTATTGTCAATTGTCTCAACTGTAGGAATGGTGCTACTAAAAGCATCCTAGAAAAACACAGAGAAAAGCTCATACACTACAGCCAAAAACCTATCAATCTCATGTAAAATCCCATCACATAAGCAACAAAAAGGTTACTTTCTCATCCCTTTCCCATAACATCTTAGCCATCTAAATTCCATCATAATATAAACACAAGCAAAACCAATGAGGTAACATAAAAAAAACACTTGTTAACACTTAGCAATGAGCAATGCAGAAGCAAAATGGCAGAAGGCGCTTTCAGTTTTTAGCACAGCACCACACAATCAACCATCGAAACGTACATTCTCATCTCTGAAATCTGCTTTCACACAGTAGAATGTGACGATCAAGTGACAAAAGAAAACAATTCTCAGCTCTATAATTCATCAACTGTGAAAATTTTGATTATCACTCTAATACCACAACAGTAGATTCAGTGTGTTAACACTAAAGACGCCCAACAGTTAATCCACAAGTGCAAAAAACTGAAGGTACAGGAACAGAGCGATCGGTGCAGGAACAAAATGGCATTAATACATGGGAAAATGGATTAAGGGCAGCTCACAACTTTCAGAAACTCGATTCTAAGCTCTAGAATCAACTTTCAAATGGTCTGTTGTGACAATCAACCACCGGAAAATCGGTTCTCAACTATATAATCAATGTTGTCATTGTACATTTGGTCTATTACCACTAAAGATGCCCAACAGTTAATCCACAAGTACAAAGAACAGCACCAAAACCAAGTAGCAACAAATTGAACAGTAAACTATATCAAATTGAGGCATAAACAAACATTAAGAGGTAAAGACTTAAAAATTGAGCAGCTTAACTAACCAAGATATCTTGAGGCAAGCCTTCCAGTGGAGATTTCTCAACATCAACACCTTCAAATTGAGCAGAAGGCAGCTTCTTCAGAGGTGAAGAATCGTAAAAATCCAATTCCATTAAATCATTTGAAGTTAAAGCAATCCTTTTGCTCCCAAATGATCTGCTTCTCACGAACTCTTCTCCTCTTCTCTCCATAAAACAATCTTTATCCATTTTCTTAATTTTTTTTCCCACGATTCAAACGTATTAATTGTACTAATACAGCCCTGTCCACAATCTGAATTTGAAAAAAAAAAAAAATTCAAATTCAATTAAGAAAAGTTAATTTGCTTTCGGTATAATAAATTCAATGAAAAATAACTATAACTAAAAAAACCGAAAATATAAAAGCAGGTGCGAAAACAACGGAGAATGATTTGCGTGCGCATTTATGAACACAAATTAAAACAAACCTGTAAAACGAAGACCTAAATCGGCGACGACGACGGCGGTGGCGGCGGTGAAGAGTAATAAATTCAGATTGAAAGTAACTGATGATTAGAGAAACGAAATTGACGGAATTCAACTCCAAATGTTTCACACTTTATGAATCCGCTCCAATCTTTATACAGTAGGATTGAATTTGAAAGAATTAAATATGGGGGATTGTACAGAAAATGATCTGAAATTTTTGGCGGGATATGAAAAGATGCTATTGATCTTGGTTGAAAGAAAAAGGACGGGAAATTCGAATAAAATATTCGTTTTTAGCGGGGATCCAATGTGCTGACAGAATTCACAAAGCTAATATATATTTATATTTAATTAATTAATTAATCTAAACTTTATTTAATTAATTAATTATTTACTACAGATTTAAATTTTTATTTTTTTTGAAGGGAACAGATTTAATATATATAGTGAATGAGGGAGAAGGACGAAAATATTTCATCAATCGAGTAGAAGGACGAGTTTTTGAAACTTTTGCGATAAAGCGACAAAACTATTTATTCACTCGTCGAAATTCACTTGTGTTCGAAATTCACCGTTTAAATTCACTGCCGAAATTCACCGTCGAAATTCACTAATTTTCAAAATTCATTGTCGAGATTCACCGATTTTCGAGATTCACCGTCAAAATTCACCGTCGAAATTCACCGATTTTGGGATTCACTTTAGGAAGATTCACCGATTTTCGGGATTCACTGTTTTCCTTCTCGCTATAAAAATTATGCAGTTGTCCTTCTCCCTATAAAAAATATGTAGTTGTCCTGTTACTTAAAAATATTCCAGATTGTGTCCTTATCCCTAATTTTCCAATATATATAAATAGATATAACTAGTTACGAATCGATTTGAGTTGAGTTCGATTTTGTGAGATTCAATAAAAACTAGAATTAAAACTATGTTAAAGGTTGTGAAAGACAGTTTTAATCTGAAATGGTTGAGAATGACAGTTACTATATATGTTACTATATTTTGTCTTTCTCAACCATTTTGTATCTTATTTTGTCCTTCTGGCCTCTGGCCCATAAAATTTCACTTGAGTTTACGCGTCAATTGAAATTGAATATTAAATGAGTCGAATTCGATAATGTTCTTTTGTAATGATTTGATCGAGTTCTAGTCGAGTCATTAGACCAACAACTTGGCTCACTTGATTTTATCAACGGCCTAATAGTTATAACTAAAAGTTCGATAAAATGAACTGAGTTCAAGTCGATGTGACGGTATGCTTGGAGTAAAAGTAAAAGTCAGATAAACGTCGTACCGATGTACTTGATTACGGCATAATAAATCTTATATTTTAATCAATGATGATAATAGCACGAAGTGATATATATAGAATGAGAAGTGATATATATAGAATGAAAAATATGGAGTAAAGATATATGATGTGCCAAAAATACCCCCTGAATTCTTGGTCAGATGTACATGTACTTTGTAATCTCTATGTAAAGAAACATTTTTGTTCAGAAAAATGATCATACCCTATTGCAAATGGCGTCTATAACGGCACTACACCAAATCTACTTTCGGGTTCCGGATCACCACAATAAAGTTTGAACTCTGAGGTTCAGCTTTTCAAAAGTCGAATGTCTAGATTCGATCTCTGAAAAGCCGAACCTCACACTTTAGTATGGTCACACGATAGAAGTTTTTTTTTTTTGTGGTGCCACTAAAGACGCAATTCCAACTTTCTGCTTCCATTTCTACTGGGAAAAAAAAAAAAAACCTACCAAAAATGGAGACATTGGTCTCAATCTGCACCTACTGTCTACACATAATCAAATTTTCACCATGAATGATGACAACTTCGTGAAAAAAAACCGCGTGATTTGAAGTTTATTTTCTTCAAACGTAGCCGTTATACAGATAAAGTCTCATTCTGATCTCCAAAATCTCCAGAAGCCATGTCCACGTCATCCTCTTGGCGATACGAAAAGCTCCATATCGAGACACAGTTTTCGTCATCTCTTGAAGGACCTAAATGAATCCAGATTCAAATCAAGACACAAAAGTGAAACTATATATATAGATAGATAGATAAATAGATTAAAAGCAGAAAATGGGGTTGCCATACAAAGTGTCACGACACATTTGTAAACCAGAGGGACGCATCGATTGATATGGGTCTCACATAGTAATCAAAGATTTACAACGTGTACAATGGCGAGATGTTATGACGATATCATTTCCGTTTTCAAAGTTAGGGGGTAGGAGATTACCAGGGATGAAATCGTCATCTTGAAAAGAATCGTCATCACATTCTGCGAATCTTCGGTGCCCAGATGACGTGGCAGCCATTGGAAAGTATGGATGGAAGGAGATGCCATTAACAGTGTCTGCATACAAAAAGATCGTCATGCAAGTAATTCTCTATATCGACACCTGTCACATTGTCACTACACATTTGTATATCACAACGGGTCCCACCATGATTAATGGTCGACAAATATGCGCGGCACAATAGGCGTAAAAGTCGGTATATACCTGAGGCGGCTTGAAAACTTGACACCCATTGCCCATTTTCCAGATTGTAAACATGAACCAAGCCATCCTAGGATATTGATGATGATTAAAAAGGGGTCGTTACACATTGGATAACGTAAGACATGACGTACAAAGAAATACTTATACGAATAGTACACGACCACCCGTCGCAAGATGTTTGCCAATATGGTCGATATCAAACAATATACGTTGATTAGTAGTTTCCGTTGATCTGTACAACCTACTCATCGGAATAGATACACATGTCAAATACTCGAAGTGAAAGTATATGAAAAAAACAAGACTAATTGTAGGGGTGTAAACGATCCGATACGCTCACGAGCAACTTGATGCTCGGATCGTGAAATGCTTGCTCATATATGATTTAACTAAACTCGAGCGGTTCATCAGGGTTAACAAGCCGAACTCGAGCACTTTAAAGCTTGACTCAAAATGTTCACGAGCTTTATCAAGCATTACTATAATATACTCCATATTCTTCTGTGTTTTTTAACGAGCCGAATTCGAACACCTTAAAGTTCAACATTTTTTTCGAGCTTCTTGAGCTCAAGTTTGAGATTGATAGTGCTTACAATTTTACCAAGCATAATCGAGCTGAACTCAAGCATAATTGAAAGTTGATAAAACCGATCTCAAGCAATTTTTTTTCCTGCTCAAGCCGAGTTGAAGCACCACTTTTTTGCTTGACACCATGATTTAATGCTTGATTCGGATAGAGTATCGTTTACACCCCTACGGTACATTTTGCTACCAACAAAAAACGAGAAATTGCACCCTCAAAAAAAAAATCAAGAAATTGTCATAGAAAGTGGCTCTTACTTGTACACGATGCCAACCGTCTGACGAATATCCCAGCATAATACATAAGGATCCTACAAACAGAAAAGAAGCGGGGGGAGGGGGGTGAGGACGATCTAAGATGACATTTGACAAAACGGAATTTAATTATGGTGCAGTCAGATTTATACCTTTCGGCTCCCAGTATACAGGTAGTTTCCATCTTTTGAGAACTGGACCTGACAAATAAGAATCATAAAATGTTTAATGATGGCAAAATTCGCAGGACGCTAATCAACGAGTAGGAATATATTAAGGCTTACATGTGTAACCCCGCCTTCTTGACCACGCAAAACATACAGCAGTTCCATGTTATCTTCTCGATAAAGTGCGGTCGAATGGTCATAGGATCCGGTAGCCAGCATCCCCGAAACACCTGGACTAAATGCTATTGAGGATATTATACCTGTACAAAAAATGAACATGTTAAGCTTTAAGGTGCTCGAGTACGGCTCAAGTTCGTTCAAGCAGGGAGAAAATTGCTCAGATCGGTTCGATTAAGTTTTAGCTATGCATAATTTGGGTCGATTATGCTCGCCACAATTTGCAGCACTTCCAAGCTCAAACTCAAGCTCGAGCAGCTCAAAAAAAAGTTAAGCCTTTAAGTTACTTGAGTTCGGCTCGTTAGAAAATACATATTTTTAATATACTATAATATAATAATGCTCGATAAAACTCCTGAATATTTTCGAGTCAAGCTTTAAAGTGCTTGAGTTCGGCTCATTAACCTCAATAAACTGCTCAAGTTCACTTAACACATATATGAGCTAGCATTTCACGAGCCGAGCGTCGAGCTACTCATGAGCGGCTCAGATCGTTTACACGTTTATATAAATAGATATAAATTGAAGGGGCATTAGTAGTAATATTTTATCTACTAGTATCCACTAATTATATCTTTTAATATTTCCTAATATCCTAATATGGCCGTTGTTATTCTGGCTGCTGTGTATTAATGGTTTGTACCTCAACTACCAATTAATACACAGCTGCCTTTTGCCTTTATTACAGTTAGTTGGATATTAGATCCATATCCTTTATTTAAACTCTGTAATCTCATTCAGTTTTTAATTAAGAAAGCAATTTAGCTTCTCATCTCTATTCTTCTCTCTCCTTTCTAAAATCTACATGGTATCAGAGAGCTGAAAATTTCAGCCAACGCTTCAACTTCTTTTTCTTCTTCTTCCTCTTAATCTATTCTCTTGTTCACCATGACTGAATCTGGCATTACTTCCGCAACATCTGCTGATCAGTCTCGTTCTCTGGGTGGACTCGATAATCCAACCCTCCAAATCACCACAAAAAAACTATATGGTGCAAATTACGTACAATGGGCAGCATCTGTCCGAATGTACATCACTGGGCGTGGGAAACTCGGATATCTTACTGGGCATATCAAAGCTCCGAAGACAAGGAATCAAGCATACCACATCCGGGAAACAAAACGCAACCATAATGTCATGGCCGATCAATTCCATGATTGACGAAATTGGTCAAGTTCACCTCTTTGCCAAGTCGGCTAAAGAAATACGGGACAGATTACCAAGACTTACTCGACCAGGGAAATTTCGCTCGGGCCTTTGGTATAAGAACCAACCTGAAAGAAATCAAGCAAAGTAATCTGGATGTCACAAAGTATTTCAATACTCTGAATAAACTTTGGCAAGAATACGACCAGCTCACTATGATTGAGTGGGAAAGCACCACTGATGCTGCAAATTTCCAGAAACAAATAGAACAAGAGAGGGTGTTTGACTTCCTAAGTGGATTGAACACCATTTATGATGCTGCTAGAGAAAGAATCTTGGCTCAGGTTCCCCTTCCATCTGTTCAAGAGGCGTTTGCTTCAATAAGAAAAGAGGAATGCAGAAAGGGTGTTATGGGAGGTCTACTCCCCACTCCAGGGGGAGAACATTCAGCTCTTATGGTGCAAGGGAACGACTCTGCTATGGTTGGTGGTTATCAGAAAGGACCACAAAAGAAAAATGAGCAAAGAAGCAATCTTTGGTGTGATCACTGCAAGAAGAAGGGCCACACTAGAGAAATATGCTGGAACATCCATGGTAAGCCGCCACACCTGCAAAAGGGGCAGAATACCAAGAAACACGGCTACAATGTCATTGAACAGACCAACCACTTCTCAAAAGAACAACTGGAAGTCCTTAACCAGCTCTTTGGTAGGAAGATGCATTCTCAGAAAGATGACACTTCCACTGGAGCTAATGCTACTGACAACTGGATCATAGATTCAGGTGCTTCTAGCCACATGACGGGTAATTTTTCCCTCTTTTCTACATATGAACCCACTGTTAACAAACATTATGTAAAAATTGCTGATGGATCATGCTCTAAAGTTGAGGGAACTGGCACTATAAAAATCCATGATAACATAAGTCTTAAATCTGTGTTATTTGTTCCTAACTTATCTTGCAATCTTCTCTCAGTCAGCAAATTCTGTAACGATATGAATTGTACTGTTAATTTTTCTCCTTCATATTGTGAGTTTCAGGCAGTGGGATCCAAGGAGAAGATTGGATGTGCTAAGAAGTATAAGGGACTTTATCTTATCCATGGCAGAAAAGTAGACACCGAAAAGGGTCATTTTGTGACAAAAGAACCTTCAAAAAGGAATAAGATTAGACTCTTACATTGGAGATTAGGGCATCCCAGTTTTTATTATCTTCAAAAATTGTATCCTGATCTTTTTATTAATGAAAAACCTGAGATTTTTAAATGTGAATTTTGTGAACTTGCTAAGCATACTAGAAGTTCATTTAAGGCAATCTCATACTCTGAATCGTCTCCCTTTCACTTGATACACACTGATGTGTGGGGACCTTCTAAAACACCAAATCTAACTCATAACAGATGGTTTGTTACATTTATAGATGACCACACCAGATTATGTTGGGTCTATCTAATGAAACAAAATCCTGATGTGAGTTCTATCTTTGAAAGGTTTTACAAAATGATTGAAACACAATTTCAAACCAAAATAATGATGTTAAGATCAGATAATGGTACTGAATATTTAAACACTGTCCTAGGACATTTTTTAACTGAAAAAGGAGTTATTCATCAAACTTCCTGCTCTAACACTCCACAACAAAATGGAGTTGCAGAAAGGAAGAATAGGCACCTTTTAGAAGTTGCAAGAACCCTACTCTTCACTAACAATGTCCCTGTTTTCTATTGGGGAGAGGCTGTTTTAACTGCTTCTTTTCTCATAAATAGGATGCCCTCTAGGGTGCTTGGATACAAGACTCCACTGAATGTGTTCAAAGCATTCTACCTTGGATCCAAACTTGTATCCAATATCCCTTTAAAGGTATTTGGTTGCACTGCATTTGTTCACATTCATTCACAGTCTAGCGGCAAACTTGAGCCTAGGGCTGTCAAGACCATTTTTATTGGATACTCATCAACACAAAAAGGTTTTAAATGCTTTGATCCTATTGCTAAAAGAATTTACATATCCTCTGATGTCACTTTCTTTGAAGAACAAATTTTTCTACATCCACAAGGATAATAAATCAGTAGATAGCTATGACTTTCTCAGAAATGACCCTACTTTGCCTATCATTGATTCTGACCCTGTTCCTATGGAATCCATTGCTCCATCTATCAAGAGCATAAGGGATCAGAATGAAGAAGTGATTGTCTACACAAGAAAGAAAAAGTCTCCTACCCCTCTTAGCACATATACATCTCGCTCCTATGGATACACAAGTTGTTGATACTAACTCACAGAAACGCCTTCGAACCTACTGCTCAAGAAGATGCTGAAGAGTGTCTGCCTACAAATAATGCTACAGGTGATACTAATCCTATACACACTCCTGTTGACTTACCTATTGCCCTAAGGAAAGGAACTAGGGAATGCACTAAACATCCCATTAACAGGTTTGTGTCCTATGGAAAACTGACCACTCTTTACAAATCATACATTGCTAATACTGATTCTGTTCAAATACCTAAGAACATACAACAGGCCCTTGAGTGCCCCCAATGGAAAACTGCTGTTCTTGATGAAATGAGAGCACTCAAGGACAATCATACCTGGGAAATGGTAGATCTACCTAAGGGTGTGAAGCCTGTTGGATGTAAATGGGTATTTACAATCAAATATAATCCTGATGGTTCTGTAAACAAACATAAAGCAAGACTGGTTGCAAAGGGGTACACTCAAGTCTCTGGTATTGACTTCAATGACACTTTTGCCCCTGTTGCTAGATTAAATACTATAAGAATCCTTATTTCTATTGCTGCCACTAAAAACTGGCCTCTCCATCAACTGGATGTCAAAAACGCATTCCTAAATGGTGAATTAAAGGAGGTGGTATTTATGCACCCTCCACCTGGTTTCAAGGGAAAACCAAACCAAGTCTGTAGATTGCACAAATCTCTATATGGATTAAAGCAATCTCCAAGGGCTTGGTTTGACAGATTCTCTAAGGTCATGAAAAAGGGTGGATATACACAAGGTCATGGAGATCACACACTGTTTTACAAACACACAGAGACCGGGGGAGTCACAATCCTCATTGTCTATGTTGATGACATTGTCATCACAGGCAACTCTGAGAGTGAAATCTCTAATCTTAAAAGGTTCCTAAAGGGAGAGTTTGAAGTCAAAGATATGGGACCACTGAGGTACTTTCTTGGGATAGAGGTTGCTAGATCTAAAGAAGGCATTCTCTTGACCCAAAGGAAGTATACTCTGGATCTTCTTGCCGAATATGGTCCGCTAGTGGTGTAAGCCTGTTGATACACCTGTTGATAATACCATCAAGTTTGGGAAGGATGATGCAGGGGAACCTGTCAATCAAGAAAACTTCCAAAGACTTGTTGGTAGACTTATATATTTATCTCACACTCGTCCTGATATCTCTTTTGCAGTGAGCCAAATTAGTCAATTCATGCATTCACCAAGACAGATTCACCTTGATGTCGCTCTAAGACTTCTCGCATTTCTCAAAGCGAAGTCCAGATGTGGTATATTATTCAAAGCCGTGACTGCAAGACCGTAGAAGGCTATGTTGATGCCGATTGGGCCGGTTCGCGGCGATAGAAGATCAACTTCGGATGGTGCATTTATGTGTTTGGCAACCCGGTGTCTTGAGAAGTAAAAAACGATCCGTGGTGGCAAGAAGCACCGCCGGCTGCATGCGAATTTAGAGCGAAGTAGCATTAGGCATGTGCGAGTTGCTATGGATACAAAGTGGTCCTAAAAGAACTAAAGATGACCTTCTCCAAACCTATGAGACTATACAAAGGACAAAGAAATCGGCCATTGAGATTGCCAACAATCCCGTTCAACATGACAGACCAAACACATAGAAATTGACAAACATTTCATCAAAGAGAAGCAAGAAGATGGGAGCATCAATCTATCTTATGTCCCCACCAAACTCCAAGTAGCAGATTTGTTCACCAAAGACCTACCCAGAATTCCCTTTCAATTTCATTGTAACAAGCTTGGCCTATTAGATATTTACAAGCCAGCTTGAGGGGGAGTATAAATAGATATAAATTGAAGGGGCATTAGTAGTAATATTTTATCTACTAGTATCCACTAATTATATCTTTTAATATTTCCTAATATCCTAATATGGCCGTTGTTATTCTGGCTGCTGTGTATTAATGGTTTGTACCTCAACTACCAATTAATACACAGCTGCCTTTTGCCTTTATTACAGTTAGTTGGATATTAGATCCATATCCTTTATTTAAACTCTGTAATCCCATTCAGTTTTTAATTAAGAAAGCAATTTAGCTTCTCATCTCTATTCTTCTCTCTCCTTTCTAAAATCTACAGTTTATACTCGTATTAAATATATAATCTGAAGCACTAGCTTTGTGCATAAATGAAGCACAAGTGCACCTATACTAATGAAACAGTTCCAAGCACAATTTATGGCCAAATCAGCAATGCATGATTTAGCAAAAGAAAGCCATGTTATGGGAGATTTCAAAAAAGTCAGCCTGTAGTTTATCTATGTGCAATTACAACAAACATGTTATGACTCCAATGTGTTTGTTATGACCACATATTTCTAATTTTCAACTCTCTTTCACCATACACACCCCCAACTATGTGTGAGAGAGTAGGACTGTGTGGATATAATGCATGGCAATTGGTACAACCTATTAAAGAGGAACATTTTTTTTTTTTGTGTGAGATTTCAAAATAACCTGATTGTCCTTCTTTATTTCCTTGAAGAGTTGAGTGCTGTTCAAAATCTCTTCCAGGGCGATGAACATCAAATATTCTGATAGACCTATTGTATCCCGCAAATATCCTGAAACATACATTGTGTTCTCCAGTAACATGCACAACTACTGTAATGAAAGATATTGTAGAGATACTAAAATAATACTATATGAACCGAAAATTGAACTAAATTTCAAGATTGGCATTTGCTCGGTTGAGCAAAATGTAAACCATGTTCATGAAAGAAGGAAAAATCATTCCCTTGTCATGCTCCACTTACTTGGTTCCATTAGGGTTGAAGCCAACAGACAATGCAGCAGTAATCTCATCCACAGCATCATATGCACGATACGTACAACGTAACTGCGGTTTTCAATCAAAATTAATCAGAGACAAGTTTTCTTCATTATTCTACTAAGACAAACCAGAGTTTCTTCGGGCACCTATCACAAAACATTACAAAAAGTTGAAAGCAAGATAATTTGCTAAGTCTATGATTCACATCACCGTTTTCTTACCTGCCCTGACGTAGCATCCCAAAGATGAATAGGATGATCACGAGCAGTACTTGCAAATACACACGAACTGGGATCTGAAACATATTAAGGTTCTTAGCATGGCAAACAAAGCATGAACAGCAAACTAAGCAAAGCAACAGACCTGAGGCAGACATGTAAGGGTACCAGCTATAGTCGTATACAGATTCTCCCTCATCCACAATTAAGTTTGCAGCATAGGAATCTGCAAATATTCAGTGCATCAATCACTATAAAACAGCTGATTCTGGTCATATTTCATTAACAAAGAACGGGTGGTGGTTGAGACTAAAACTGGTAGGAACATCGATTCATTTGATATGCATTTTACCAGAATCAAAATATATGCATAGAGACACGAGAAATGCATTTTGAAGATAGTTTCATAGAATATAACCAAGATTCGTCAAATCAAATACTAATCTACAAATATGAAGTTACCATTTTCTGCAGATGAACAAGTATCCTCAATGCTGGCGCTAACATCATAGGGCCTAGGGAACAAAAGATGAAAGTTATCAAATCACAAGCTCCGTCTTTCGAAGAACAAAACATTCTAAACCAATAATAAGCAACAAAGAATCCCTCATAAAGCCACTTCTCAAGACATGAATCAATTCTTTTTTCAGTCAAAATGACCACAAGTAAACTCATTCTTTTCTGGATTGAAACAAATAGTTTCTATTGCATTTGAGTTTAGCTATAAAAAACGACACAAGAATCCATTACTTTACATATACTTTCTGCAAAATCACTACCCACAACCAATCTACCATGTACAACAGCTTAGCTTATCCATCGACACACAATAGACAAGCAAGTTTTAGAGTGGAGACGACAAGCATTTACATTATTGTCACAGCTATGTTTATCGGCATCATTAGTATTGTTAATTATAACTGTATTATTGCATTGTTTTACTATTCTAATCAGCAGCAGCACCATTATTAGTAGCTTAAAATGCAACTATCACAACGAAATGCCACAACGAGCATAGCAAATCATCTCAAAGCATCACGGGGCGTACCAAAGGCTGTTGTGATGCTTTGCTATGCTATGCCATGCCTCGTGTCGTTTTCTATGCTTTGTGTCGACACCCCACGATACACTGCTACACTTTTCTATGCTTGTGGCACTCGGTGTGACATTTCGTTGTGCTAGTAGTAAGACTCTTATAGTAGTGATAGTACTGAAAACATTGAAGGACCATTGTCATCTACAAAGGCATAAAATTTGGATAAATGCAAACAATGAAACGCCAGCCAACCTATGTTGTATCATTGTTTGAAATTCTAAGTGAATACTTACAATGTGAAAATCCGAAGGGTATTGTCGTCTGAGCATGTGAGGAAGCATGAACCATCCGGCGACCTACATTTCAGTTCCGACGAATTAAGCAAAAAATTACCTACTCTACGCGAAAAATGAGATAAATAAAGCAGATAATAGGAAGAATATCCACCATTTAACTCCCTTGAGGAAGTTGTTATTTGTTGAACTGGAAGTTCTGAACTGGTTGAAGAAATGGTAAGTCCGATAAGGAGCTACTTCGAACTGAATCACCGGCCATGAGAAAGATGATGATTGTTGCTGCTCATCAGCTGGTTGTTCAGTGATTTCTCCCCCCTCCGTGTGTGGCGGACTTGGATTCTGCTCCGCCGCTTCCACCATTTGTGCTCCGGCCTTGCTTTCGCGTTTCTGCCACTTTCGCCGTCTGGGTGTCACCCTGCTACACCGACATCGAAAATACTTTCTGAACTCGAGCAGTACGTTATCCGAATTGAACTCGAGCACTATATTAAGGTTAACGAGCCGAATTCGTACATTTAAAAGTTAGCCTAAAAGGTTTTTTTTGGGAATATCTTTTCACACAAATTTTTATCTTATCACACAGAATTTTTTTTTTCCAATTTCGCCCTTATTTTTTTTATTTTACGCACGTTCATTCTGACCAAAGTTTGGTCAGAATATGACACATTATTCATACTGAAATATGGTCAGAATATACGTGTTGAGAGTCCACACTGGTTGATTCTGACCATATTTTAGGTAGAATGTTTGAAGTTTTCCAAACTCATACATAGTCAGAGCATTATTCGACCAATATTGAGTCCGAATACTCTACACATTCGTACTAGAATTGGGTCAGGATAACAACAACAATATAAGAGAAACACTATTGATTCTGACTGAATTTCAGACAGAATATTAAAAGTTTTTTGTACTCAATTTTAGTCAGAATGTCTTTCTGACCGGTATTAAGTATGAAAAACATTCAAAATTATGACTAGAATAAAATCAGTATAATAATCGTATTCTGACTCAAATTGGGTCGAATGGGCTCATTGTGTATTAAATTGACCATAAATTGGCCAGAATAGTGTATATTTTCCGGACTCATTTACGGTCAGAATGGCAGGCGTGTGGAATATCCAAACGAAGCTCACTCTCGGCTCTTGGTAAGTGTAAAACAACATTTGTGTGAAAAGATAGTCCCTTCTTTTCATGAATATAACTCGAAAAAGTATGATTATCTATATTTATATTTCAGAGCAATTAACTGCCTGATTATCTGCTGTACACCTATTACCCGACCCACGCCCCGCTTTCAGCTAAAAAAAACACGTAAAAATAAAACAGCCATAAAATAATTAGGTTAAACCACCAGAAATTGGAAAATCAGGTTGTGTCAGGCCTGACACTTGAAAATCAGGTCGTGCCTTTTCTGACATGAAAATTCAGGTAAACGTAGTGTTCCTTACGTTTAAACGTAATATTCCTTACGTTTAAACGTAAGGAATTCAAATAGCTTTCTGTCACAAATGAAAGCAGTAAACGTAGGGTTCTTACGTTTAAACGTAGATTAACTACGTTTATACGTAGATTAAATACGTTTAAACGTAAGGAAATTCAATAAATTAGGAAGTTCAATTATGTGTATTTCACTACGTTTAAACGTAGGTTCAAACGCATATTTCTACGTTTAAACGTAGGTTTTTTACGTTTTAAATTATATTATCTACGTTTGGAAGTGGTAGATGGCAATTAATGTTGTTGTAAGGTACTTGTTCAATATACATCACACGAACGGGCCATTGTTCAGAGTTTTTCAAGTTAATATCAATTTTCTAACCATTTCTTCATCTTTCAAGTCCATTTGTTCATCTTTCAAGTCCATTTTTTCATCATTTAAGTGCTCAAATGGGTAAGTTTTTGCTATGTAATTTGTCTTAATTAAAGTGCTCAATGTGATTATGTTATTTATGCTAGTAATGATATGTACTTAAACGAAATGTGTGTTTTTAGTAGGTTGTTTATGTAATGATTATACATGTAAGTAGTTTGTTTAAGTCATTACGTAGTGTTATTGTTTAGGGTTTAATTACTAGGGTTTAGTGTAAGTAATGATATGTATTCAACCGAAATGTGTGTTTTAAGTAGTGATTATGTTATTTATATTGTAGTAATGATATATATTTATCGAAATGTGTGTTTTATGTAGTGATTATGTTATTTATATTGTAGTAATGATATGTATTGAACCGAAATGTGTGTTTTAAATAGGTTGTTTATGTAATGTTTATACATCTAAGTAGTGTGTTTAAGTATTTGGTATTGTTCGATTGTAGTAAACTTTGGTATTGTTGATTTGGTATTGTAGTTTTGAGAAGTTGGGAAATTTGTTGTTGGTAGTAATGGAATTGTCCATAATTGATGGTTTGATCTTGCATAAGGGTGCTGTTCCTACCCAAATACAAATTACAGAGTCTTCAAATAACTAACTAAAACCACCCTCCCCATCAACCACGTTTCCCCATTATCTATCACCAATATATTAAATTATAATATTACCAAAAGATAATTATACACAAATCTTCAAATAACTACCATTATCACGAAAATCTCAGCTTAATATCCCCCATTTATTCTCATTTTCATCATTATTTCTCATCTCTCATTACTTTTTCTCTTCTTTCAACACTATCCTCAGCATTCACTCACAGTTCAGCAACCCTCCTGATAGGCAACTTCAACGCATTCCCTCCCGCAAAGACTACCAAAGTACAATCGAGTGAGTCCAATTCACAAATGACACATATTATTCCATGCTTTATATCAACTAATAATCATAGTAAGAAGTTTAAATTTTTCTGTTTGTTATTTATTGAGTGTATTGCTTCATAGGACAGAGAACCAAAAAAGGGGTGGCTTATTGCTGTGTCTGTATATCAACTAATAATTATAGTAAGAAGTTTTAATTTTTCTGTTTGTTATTTACTCAGTGTATTGCTTCATGGGACAAAGAAGCAAAAAAGGGGTGACTTATTGCTGTGTCTGTGTGTGTGCCTAATTTGCAGATTGCCTGTGTGTGCTCCTATTTTTCACATTCACCAAATTCATTCCTATTTTGCAAGTAAATAATCCGACCTCTCTCCCCGTTAGCCTCAACAAAAAAAGTCTCGATTCAGGTACACATTAATTCATTATGTCATGTCATTTACAATTTATGTATTTCGTTTCCAGTCCTCAATCATTTCTAATTACCATATATTGTTGATTGCCTGTGTGGGCTCCTATTTTTCACATTCACCAAATTCATTCCTATTTTGCAGTAAATAGTCCAGCCTCCTGTTAGCCTCAACAAACAAAAAAGTCTCCATTCAGGTACACATTAATTCATTATGTCATGCCATTTACGATTTATGTATTTCATTTCCCGTCCTCAATCATTTCTAATTACCATATATTATCAAAATTTATCTTCGGAATTTCAAATTAATATATATTACAAATACTCTGATTCTATATTAGTCAACATACTATTTATATCGCAAGATCTAACCGTTATCATCAATTTTTTTTTTAATTACTTAAAAAAATTCGATATATTAGTGTTCAGTTGATCTACTATGATACTATCAACTACTTCAACAACAATATTTTAATAACAAATACATTAATGAGTACAAGTGAGAAAGAGAAAAAGTAACACATAGATCAATGATTTCATCCATACCAAGACAAGAGTCATAAAATATTTATAGATATACGTATACACACACACGCCACATGTTGAATCTATATTTATATTTCATAGCAATTAACTGCCTAATTACCCGCTTTACACCTATTACCCGACCCACGCCCCACTTTCAGCTAAAAAAACACGTAAAAATAAAACAGCCATAAAATAATTAGGTTAAACCACCCTCCCCATTATCCACCACGTTTTAAAAAACAAATAAACACAAAAAAAAAATTAACTATACACAATCTTGCCATAACTAACTATATCCACTCTTCCCAATAAATAAAACACAAAAAACATAATTATACACAATCCTCCCATAACTAACTGAAAATCCCAGATTCCGCCTCCTCCACTCCTCCTCAAAGAAAATAATTATACAAGTTACAGAGTCTTCAAATAACTAACTAAAATCACCCTCCCCATCAACCATGTTTCCCCATTATCTCTCACCAATATATTAAATTAAAATATTACCAAAAGATAATTATACACAAATCTTCAAATAACTACCATTATAACGAAAATCTCAGCTTAATATCCCTCATTTATTCTCATTTTCACCATTATTTCTCATCTCTCATTACTTTTTCTTATCCTTTCAACACTATCCCCAGCATTCACTCACAGTTCAGCACCTCTGATAGGCAACTTCAACGCATTCCCTCCTGCAGCACTACCAAATTACAATCAGAGTGAGTCAAATTCACAAATGACACATATTATTCCATGTGATGCGATACGTTTTGGCTTGGAGACTATTTATTTGATCATTTATCCCACATTGCAAGTTTGACATATTGATGCGATACGTTTTGGCTTGGAGAATATTTATTGGATCATTTATCCCACATTGCAAGTTTGACATATTTTCTAGAATTTTACTAGTGTTTATTTCTTTTATTTTAATTTTAATTTTTGTTAAATAACTTTGTCCCACATTGCTTTAGGAGTAGTTTAGGTCTTTTATTCTAGCCTATAAAAAGGCTTTGGTTGTAATCTTTTTAAGATAGACAAATTTTGATATAGTATACTTGAAGCTTTTAAGTTTGGTGAGTTTTCTCACGTTGGTTTTGGTGGATTCCAAACCGTTGTTTGGTGGATTCCAAACGGAACTTATCAAGGTTCTGAGCAAACCTTGTGGTGTTCGTATACCAAGGTTCTTAGATACGGGTTATCTAAGGGTTGAGGTCATACCAAGGTTCTTAGTTATGAGTTAGCTAGGGGTAGCGGTGCTCATTTTATTGGTGCCTTCAGTCGGTCCTTCGGCATTTTCGGATCTGATTCGATCACGGATCACTATTTATTTGATCATTTATCCCACATTGCAAGTTTGACATATTTTCTAGAATTTTACTAGTATTTATTTCTTTTATTTTAATTTTAATTTTTGTTAAATAACTTTGTCCCACATTGCTTTGGGAGTAGTTTAGGTCTTTTATTCTAGCATATAAAAAAGCTTTGGTTGTAATCTTTTTAAGATAGACAAATTTTGATATAGTATATTTGAAGCTTTTAAGCTTGGTGAGTTTTCTCACGTTGGTTTTGGTGGATTCCAAACCGTTGTTTGGTGGATTCCAAACAGAACTTATCAAGGTTCTGAGCAGACCTTGTGGCGTTCGTATACCAAGGTTTTTAGATACGGGTTATCTAAGGGTTGAAGTCATACCAAGGTTCTTAGTTACGAGTTAGCTAGGGGTCGCGGTGCTCGTTTTATTGGTGCCTTCAGTCGGTCCTTCGGCAATTTCGGGTCTGATTCGGTCACGGATCACATCAGTTGGTATCAGAGATAGACATTGACGGTATCCAAATATCTCTTTTATTTTATTTTTTTCGTTCCAGTTCTTGATCTCGTTCCTCTTTAAACCCAAAAAAAAAAAAAAAAAAACCCAGCCGTCACGTATTGTTCCTGCTAGTTGTACACAAAAAAATTCCAGCTTTTTGTTATTGTTTGGTTCTATTACATCAAAAAAAAAAAAAAAAAAAAAAATTTATTGTATCCTGAAATTGCGGCTTGTTCTTTGTGTGGGGATTATCAGTTGATTGGTGCAAAGTTACCGGTGATATTTATCAAAATATTAAGGTGTTTGAAAAAAAAAAAAAAAAGAAACCAGAATCAGCTTTTTGGTGATGGTAATTGGTGGTAATTGTTGCAATTTTGTGTTGAGAATTATTATTGTTGTTGGATTATTGGTGAAGTTAGACTTTGAGTAATGTCAAAAAAGAGTCATATGAATGTCTATTATCGGAATTTTGATGATATGATGAATCGGAATTTGAAGAAAATAGAACAACGTTTTGATGATATGATTGATGAGATGAAGAATATGTTAAAGGCAGTAACTGAGCAATATAACCGTGGTGGTAGAGATAAACGCAATGGTATAGGTAATCATAGTGGTCGAAGTAATCATGGTGGTACAGATGTTAAGAAGACTTCTACGGAGCTGTTTTTTTGTTTATTGCGGTCATTGTCACGGGAGTGATCATCGCTATTATGATTGCCCTAATCTATGGCGTAAAAATACGCAGTTTACGTGAGGACTCACCTAAGGACGACCAGGTGAATGTTAATATTCCAGAGAAGATTGTAGAGACCACCGTTGAGATTGCTAACACTCGAGAGGATGAGTTGAAAGATGATGATTATGAGAGCAAGGTAGAGGATAATAAGCCGAATTTTATGGAGAAAGTGGAGGAAACTGAGTCAGAACTTGCTGAGAAGGAGAAACATTCGGTTGTACTCAATACTTCACTTGAAGATGATCTGGTTCCTATCTTGCCGCGGGTTATTCATGTTCGTGAGGCAGTTGTTGGCAAGCCAGAACACCTATTTTTGGACCCCTTTGCTACGATTATTGATGCATATCTGACTGATACTTTCTATTCCTATATTGTTGTTTCACAGGTTGTCATCCACGAGTCTATTCCACCGAAAGAGCATTGTGATATTGCTTGTATGGCGTATGACTCATCAACAAAACATGCCATTGGATTCATTTTGTCTATCCGGCTCGTGTTTGATCCAGGGGTTCGCTTGGTGCCTCTTTGTGTTTCTTTGAGATTGGCATGTGCAGATGCCTTTTATGATGTCTTATTGATTCGAGGACGAATCCTTTCCAACTGGGAGGGAATGATGCGATACGTTTTGGCTTGGAGACTATTTATTTGATCATTTATCCCACATTGCAAGTTTGACATATTTTCTAGAATTTTACTAGTATTTATTTCTTTTATTTTAATTTTAATTTTTGTTAAATAACTTTGTCCCACATCGTTTTGTTAGCTAGTTTAGGTCTTTTATTCTAGCCTATAAAAAGGCTTTGGTTGTAATCTTTTTAAGATAGACAAATTTTGATATAGTATATTTGAAGCTTTTAAGCTTTGGTGAGTTTTCTCACGCGTTGGTTTTGTGGATTCCAAACCGTTGTTTGGTGGATTCCAAACGGAACTTATCAGGTTCGAGCAGACCTTGTGCGTTCGTATACTCAGGTTCTTAGATACGGGTTATCTAAGGGTTGAGGCCATACATCTGAGGTTCTTAGTTACGAGTTAGGTAGGGGTCGCGGTCTCGTTTTATTGGTGCCTTCAGTCGGTCCTTCGGCAATTTCGGGTCTGATTCGGTCACGGATCACATCACCATGCTTTATATCAACTAATATTCATAGTAAGAAGTTTAAATTTTTTCTGTTTTTTATTTACTGAGTGTATTGTTTCATGGGACAGAGAACCAAAAAATGGATGGCTTATTGCTGTGTCTGTATATCAACTAATAATTATAGTAAGAAGTTTTAATTTTTCTATTTGTTATTTACTCAGTGTATTGCTTCATGGGACAGAGAAGCAAAAAAGGGGTGGCTTATTGCTGTGTCTGTGTGTGTGCCTAATTTGCAGATTGCCTGTGTGTGCTCCTATTTTTCACATTCACCAAATTCATTCCTATTTTGCAGTAAATAGTCCAGCCTCCTGTTAGCCTCAACAAAAAAAAGTCTCGATTCAGGTACACATTAATTCATTCTGTCATGCCATTTACGATTTATGTATTTCGTTTCTAGTTCTCAATCATTTCTAATTACCATATATTGCTGATTGCATGTGTGTGCTCCTATTTTTCACATTCACCAAATTCATTCTTATTTTGCATTAAATAGTCCAGCCTCCTGTTAGCCATCATCGACCTCGGAAAAGCTTCGTCATAGGGCTCAGCATTCACAGATTTAATTAAGATGATGAAATTAGCTTTCTCCATTGTTCCTGCCATCACAGCACCAAAAAGACTTGAAGGGTGGTCAGAGACCACAGAAAAGATGATACCCGAGTTGCAGAGCAACAGAGACGAAGAGCAGAGCTTTCTTCATTCCAAGAACCGAGCTTTTCTTCATCTTTTGCATTAACAACATCAGCTTTATCAGAGAGCTATTTTGGGGATGAAAGAAGAAGACTTTTATTGAAACCATAGATGGTTTCTCGGCAAGAGGAAAGTAGAAAGTCGACATTAGAAGGATGTTCAAATTGCAGAGAGCAATTAAGGAAAAAGAAACTTTGCAATAGAAGATAATGGAAATGTGAAAGATATTGGGGAATGGGGAGAGATCAGGACGGTTTAGGTGGAGGGTGGAAGGTGGAGGAGTGGGGTAGGATTAATTTTAGTATATTTTCTAGAAAGTTGTAGGGAATAGACAATAGGGTGAGGGGCGGCAGTAGTCTAGAAGATAAAAAGAGTTTTTGTTTATAGAAAAAGAGGCTTGGATATATAAACTTATATTATGTAGGGTTTGTGTAGATGGGCCAAAGGGCCGGGTAAGGGTAAATAAAAGACATTGAAGATTTAATTTAATGTATGGTAATGAAATCAGACCGAGACAAATGTTAAGAAAATATATCTATAATTACCTTATATATATTTTACTCACAAAAATATAGACATTAAAGTAGATGTGACTTGATTATATTCAAACACATGTCACATATGATAGAAACATTAATTGTGACATGATTAATTCTAGAGTAAATATGTTGTATATCCCAAAATAAATATACTTTAAAATACATCAACACAAAATACTCAACAGTTATTTCATTATCTCTTGAAACTAATAATTTATTTAAATTATACTAATAATAACATATATTTAGGTTATGACCAACACATAACCAGACCAATTCAGCTAATCAACGAGAACAGAGCTATTTTTACAACATATTTAGAGTACAAACAACTAATTGCATATTAGCCAAGGTCCGACTCATTTTGCCTTCACTTATTCTATTAATAACATATACTGTAAATTAATTTTACGCTTTTGAAAGGAATCAATTCTATGTTCTCTTGTGCGACACCTACCACTGTACCCATATCTAATTCCCAACTTATACATATTTTTGTTTAATTTTCATTTTTGTTTCCTACCACTGTGGGATTTCTCAACTTATACAGATTTTTGTTTAATTTTTATTTTTTTTACAAAATATCACGTAACACCTACCACTGTACCCGTACTTAATTCCCACAGTATGAACTCATACATTTACCAATCAATTGGCTCTAAAAGACGACGTGTCGTTATTTCAGATGATGAGTCTACGATGTCCCCTGCTACGTCAACAGAAGGTACGTCCCCTTTCATGCTTTCTTCCTTAATGCAGTTTGTATACATTTTTTTTACATGTACTCTTTGTATCTTATTGTAATCCGTATAGTTAAATCGTAATCCGTATAGCAAAATCACATTAATTCTATTTAACCTTCAATTATTCTGTCTTACTGTCTTATTTATAGTTGATTCACATTCATCCGATTCGGATTGCGCTGAAATTGTTCCTGCATTTCCAGATCATAATATCCAAGATGAGGGTAATATGTCAACACCACGTGTTATCATTTACTCATTCAAACAATTCACGTGTCTGCTTCGTTTGCGCTCATCCAATAAAACACATATCATTTCATTATTTATATACATAACAAAAACCAAACATTGGTTATTAATAGATTGTCATTCCATCCATTTACAGACGACAATTTGGTAGATGTCCTTGTGACCCTTGACACCGCTGATGCTCCACAAGATGAGCCTATTCATGTTGTGTAGCTACAATCAAGCATATTCACAGAAATGACATGCTTTATGAGGTATGCACGCATTGTAAGAACGATGTGATTGATGTTGATGCCTACATTTATTGCTATACTTGTAATAAGCAAGTGACTCCCATCGTGCGGTACATACACATTATTATACTCCACACCATCTCACATTCATTGTTCTCTCCTAACGTGTTCACTTTTTTTAGCTACTGTGCTCGTGTTGATGTTATGGACCAATCCGAAACCACTACCCTTCGCTTGCCTGATGGAAATGCCGCCTATGTGCTTCGTTCCCCCGCTCAGTCTTTACAGAATATGTTGACACTGGTACTTTTCTCTCCACTTTTTATTTCAACACCTATTTTCAATAATCATTTTTGGACTTTCATTTTATTAAATTTTACACATTTACAGGGAGATGGTCATCGCACTTTCGAAGACCATTTGAAGCGTTGCGAAGGAGCACGATACACGTTCATCATACACGCTCCTTCAACGCCACAGTTTACAACACCACTAAAGGTTGCTTATGTTTTGAAAGTAAATTGGTTGGATGCATGCACTCAAGTTTTCAAACGTAACCGTGAACAAAACAACATTTAATGTAAGACGTTTAATCTCCTTTATATATACATTTTTGATTTTTTTCCCTCATTTTTCTTTCACATGCTCATATATTTTCTTTTACTTTTTTATTCCAAGTGTTAAGTAAACTTTATTGGGATGGTTGTTGTGCAATCTCACGTTCGCTTTTAAGTGAACCTACTCTACTTTTCATTCTCACGACTATGACAGATGTCTACACTTTTATATTTCATTTTAAATATTTCATTCACGCTATCTTTTATTTTTTGGTTATATTTGTTTCACTTGCATAGCTCTTCAATTACTACAATATCTACAAATTTCTACCTACACATATATCATTGTAAATATTTCAATTATGCCATCTCTTTTACATACCGTTTTCACTTAAATAGCTCTTACATTAATACAATATCTACAAATTTCTACATACACATTTCGACTTTTCAAAATAAACGTTATCTGTGCATCGCACGGGTTCCCTACTAGTTTGTAATATTTTCGAATTAAATTGCTTAACCTATTGAAAACAATGTAAAACTCGAGTTCGGCTCAAGTTATTAACTAAATCTCAATTTTGAGTTAGAAATGCTACTGTTTAATCTCAAACTCGATAAAATTTTAATGGTTCGATTTGTTTTTAATATTACTCGATTCGACTCGACCCATTTACAAGTCTTATAAAATCCTAGCCAAGAGTCGGGCACATGCCCAATTAGCCCTTTGCGCTATTAAGCTTAAAGTAGATTGCCGTCTTCCCGCCGTCTCAGTTACTCTCCGGCAAGGTTTCTAAACGCCGATCTGACTGCCGGCTAGGGTTTTTCCCAACATACCGGAGGTTTCATTTGGTCGGAGCCGCCTGTATCTGGTCAGAAACTTAAATTCGAATCTCGTAGAAGGTAAAGCATCTTATCCCTCTGTTAAATATTAGAATAGCAGTTATAATTACTGGTCGATAGACCTAAAATTACTAGTTAAAAATTGCGTTTTGGGTTGTTTTGCTCCACGATTGACCAATTATTTTTCTTTTTGTGGAGTATTTGATGCTTGTGTTTGCGGAATTGCACTTAGTTTTCATTATTTTTCTTTTTGTGGAGTATTTGATGCCTGTGTTTGCGGAATTGCACTTAGTTTTCATTTTATTTTTGTTAATTTTGGGGACTGATTCTTTGTTGCTGTAATTTCTTGTATGTTCATATGAAATACAGAGACCACAGGCTTTGGATAAATCTGCAAATTGCTGAGTCTTTTACATAGCAAGAAAAGAGTACAAGATGGAGGATTGGGGTAAATCAACGTTGCTCCCCTTTTATTGATTACCAATGTCTTATTACTTGTTCAGGTGTTGGTTGGAATTGTATCATTCTTACCACCAGCTTTAAGTGCTTAAATTCTCATTAAATGTTGTGTGGATGTTAATGTTATGGTTGAAGATACCTTTTCATTCCAGAAGGTTGCTTTTTGCTATGGCTTTCAGAAAGCGTTGTTGTATTGTTGATATCCATGATCTTCACAGAGTGTATTCTCAGAGAAAAAACTTAGTTGCTGAGTGTAGGTAGTCTCGTGTCCATGGGAATATGTACTTTGTTTGATCTATATTCTTGAAATATGGTAGAAGTTGATATGGTCATGGTTCTAAACTTCAAATTAAGCTTCTTTTTTCATTTTCAAAAATCTAGTCAAAGAGAGCTCTTTCCTGTTTTAAAAGGCACGTCAGACTAATGAATTTAGTTTACAAGAGACCCGTGTTAGAAATATTCAATGTTGACCATTCAGTTTCTTATTGGCAGTGCCTTCCTCTTTTTCCATGTTGGCTGCATATCATCTCTTCAGAATAGACACGATTTTTTCTTTTGAAACACATATCATCGCCATGTTTTGTGTGCGGCTCGTAGATTCATGTATTAGATTAATATTTCTGGAACATAAGAAGTACAAAATTAATTATCTGCAGTCCTGTACCATGGGAACCCACCTTCTGCGTTTCCTCTATCCTTTTTGCTGACTTTTTGCCCATATTTGTATTTCAGAAGAAGAGCACGTACCTGTTGTTCTAAAAAAAGAACTGATCAAGAGCAATTGGGATGATGAAGATGCTGATGACAATGATGTGAAAGAATCTTGGGAAGACGAAGAAGAAGAAGAGGAGAAGCCTAAGCCCGTATGCTTTGCAAATTCGTTCATTTTTTAGCTTTTATGTTATAATTTTCTCTTGACGATGCAATGGCACTAGTCGTTTGGCATATATATATATCTTTGATTTGTTTCTGTCATTGTGATGTTTCTTTGATTAAATTTGTTTATTATCTTCTCACTTGAGAATTTACGTTTTACCAGGCTCCAAAAGAAGTTCCTAAAGTTGAAAAGGCACCGAAAAAACAAGCAACAAAGTCAAGTGAGCAGAAAGAGAAGAAACCACAAGCTATTGAAATTGCCGAAGACGAGCCACTATTGGATCCTGTTGCAGAAAAGCTTCGACAACAAAGGTAAATTATATATAATGTTGGTTATAGGTACACGAAAATAGGAGTCCTTTTCTGTTTAATAATCTGTTACGGGGTGTAATCAATTTGTAACCACAGGCTAGTTGAAGAGGCTGATTTTAAGGCAACCACAGAGCTATTTGCCAAGAAAGGAGACGAAAAGACCCTCGATAATTTCATTCCCAAATCTGAAAACGACTTCTTGGAATACGCAGAATTGATCTCTCACAAGCTACGTCCTTATGAGGTAATGATTCGGTTTCATGGTATTGATACCGCCACAACATAGATACATTAGGTCCCATCATAATAAATGGTATATAGACGTGTAATGGCACAATGGTGTGGCGGTGGCAGTATTATTTCTCGTTCTATTTTAGTGACTCTCGGGTTGTAGCAAGCTAATCGTGATTGTCTTTTCCATTTTTCAACTTTTTACAGAAAAGCTATCATTATATTGCATTGCTAAAAAACGTTATGAGACTTTCAATGACTACATTGAAAGGTGCGGATGCTAAGGAGATAGCCTCTTCAGTGACTGCCATTGCAAACGAAAAGATAAAAGCAGAAAAAGATGCAAATGCCGGGAAGAAGAAGACCGGTATAATAAAACACATTCTTATCTCTTTTTGCACACACACGTCGCGTATCCAATGTTCTTGTCCGTTCTTTCGTGCAAGAATTTCTCTCGTCATTTGTCTAAAGCGTTGTTCTTGTCTGAATTCTTGAACCCCCACAGGTGCAAAGAAGAAACAACTGATTGTTGATAAAGGTGATGATATGGATGTGGCTTTGGGCAAAAACGATGTTTACGACGACTATGATTTCATGTGAGAGAAGAGAGTGTACTACAATATTGTTTTTTGGTCGAGATTGTATTACCCATTTTGCCCTTTTCTTCTGGATGTTTTTTCTCCCCATAGAAATTATAGAATCATCTTGCATTTGTTTTCCTTAGTATGGGGACTTCATACTATGCTCTGAATAAAAGAGTAAAAAGTCTGTATTTTTCTGATTCTTAGGTCGTTTGTTTGATACTCAATTATCTTTTTTTTGGGTGGTGTGAAGTACAAGGGGCATTTATGTCTTTGTAGACCTACAAAATACCTTCCCTATATATGAAGTATTCTTTTCTCTTTAAATATTTATCTACATTCTATTTAATGTAAACATAATCCGTGGCAGACTCAGGAAAAAAATTCAGTAGGGGCCCCGGAACAATTCAAAGATCGAGTAAGGATATTAGTATTACTGTATTAGAGGGTTATTATATTTTTCTACCAACAAAAATATATCGTTTCTCGGAGAAACGGTCTCAATGGCTACACTAGCCTCACCCTACTCCACTTAGTTCCATGACGTATTCAAATTCACCTTCTCTCACACGGTAAGGGTGTGGGATGAGTTGTATACATCACACCTCTTTGATTACATGTACCTATTGAATGTGTATGCTTAGGGGTATATATGATTTGAGCCGCTCATGAGTCTCGTGGAATTAAATGAACTTGAGGAGTTTGTCAAGATTAACGAGCTGAATTAAGTACTTTAAAACTTGATTTGAAACGTTCATGAACATTATTATATCATAATATATAATCTTACAAAGTTTTATTGGACATAAATTCAAGCTGGCAGGGCTCGAGCTTGAATTTGAAAGTGTTTGCTGAGCATAATTTGATTGGATGCTTCATGCTTTTACTACACGAACATATCGACTCGAATCGATTTTCTTTAACACACGAACATATTCGAGTAGAGTAATTTTGATTGGATGTTTTATTCGACTCAAATCATTTACAAACAAGGGTGTTATGTTATTGTCAGAGCATTGTTCTGACATAGCAATAGCCAATAGTAGTATTCTTTATCTCTTTTCCAAAAAAAAAAAAAAAAAAAAAAAAAAAAAAGAAGAGGAAATTACAAACAATTCAACAATCAATTCCATTAGTTATAACAAACAATTACAACACACTGCCCATAAAAAATCATGCTTCTAAAACAATATCTTTATTCAATAATTTAAAAAATAAAAACAAACAAAATCATTCAGTTTTCAAATCTCAATTCCAATTCAATTTTTTTGGCATCAAAGACATAGAACTATGGTACAACAATGATGCAAAATCTAAAACACCATACAACCTTTGACATCTAAAACCCTTATTTATATATATATATATATATATATATATATATATATATATATATTCATCGAGGCTTTCTCCAGCATGTTTCAAAACATCAAATCCAGTAAAATTCTTGTATAAAGAGTCTCTAAGCTATCTCGTGCACCATACACCGTTGGATGATTGAGAAAACGTAGTCCTTTCTATACAGATGACAAATGGCATTCATCTGACGGTCGGTCCGTGTGAAAGAGAGATTCGAAGAACGAATCAGTCTAATTCGGTTATTTGAGCTCTTCTCTCAGCAGCTTTCTTTCTGATAAAAATACCCCATCTAAGTGCTGCCTTAAGTTTAAGCCAACCAACAACTGCTTTACCGGAAGACGAACGCGTACGATCACCGCCGCTGCCATCAACACGTAAACCCGTAGTAGACACGTGTGGCACGTATTCTGAGGACGAAGACGTCGTATATTGATAACTATTCTGATGACCACCACCAACACCGTAACCTCCCATGTTGATAATACGAAGAAGATGTTGCATGTCGTCGTTTTCAAGCATCTCGTGGCTTCTCAGACGGATTTCTTCTTCACTGAAGACGTCGTCGTATCCTCTAAAGACATTGGACGACGTGTTGCCAGCTTGGAAGGTTGAAATGGACGGCTGAGATGATGATGATGATGATGATCCGAGTGCTAGCATGTTTGAATGGTTGGGATGATGATGATGAAGTTGTGGTGATGTGTTC
Organism: Gentiana straminea; assembly: GCA_036785695.1. Lineage (NCBI taxonomy): Eukaryota > Viridiplantae > Streptophyta > Magnoliopsida > Gentianales > Gentianaceae > Gentiana > Gentiana straminea. The sequence goes on along the minus strand of JAVUPR010000034.1, from coordinate 1,214,795 downwards.
ATAAGGACATTAGGTTGAGGGGCAAAACCGGCATTTATCGAGGTGTTGAGATTCATGGTCTGAGGTTGCATTGGGAATCTATTGCCATAGCTTTCATTATACTCTGTAGAAATTATCAAAAACAAATCATTAGCATTCGAAAGAAACGGATAAAGACACTATTGGTCCCTTATGATTTACGATAGACATATTTGGTCCCTGTTCTTTTGTAAAAGGGTAACTTTTTAAGTTCGTTGTGCCATGTGTCAGTCGATTATCAACTGAAGTTTCTTGAAAACCCTCGAATGATAGACAAATACGTGGCACGGTGGACTAAAAATGTAGCTATTTTACAAAGAAGAGGGACAAAATGTGTTAAGTTGAAACATGGGGGATGAAATTGATAAAACTGTGAAACATATCAGATAATTATTACCCTGATAACATTAATGTTTGCTAAACCAATGAAATTGCTTTCTGTCACGGTTTTTAATATTTATAATTTGATCCTTATAGTTTCATCATGTAGAATGCAGTCCTTTTACTCTTTCATTTAACATTTACGCATATCATATCCGTACCCATATCCTATATTTTTCCAAAGGGCATTGTTAAAGACACCACACCAAGACCTTAGATTCGACTTTTCCAGAGGTCAAATGTGGAAAAGTCGAATTTAAGGTCAAAATTCGACTTTCCAGGAGGTCGAATCGAATATCACCGTGGTGCGCCCTACCCTACCGGTAGGTTTGGTGTGGTGCCCGTAAAAATCCCCTTTTCAAAACTCCCGTATTTTGTATATGCGTATTTGTACCCGTACAACAAAGGTTTAAAGTACTAACAAGAACTAAGAGCATACCTCCAATCATATTCCCCGCGTTGATTGATGGCCGCACCGCGGACATCGAGGGGGTAAACTCGGTAATTTGGGTTGATAATCGAAAGAATTCGAATGATCTTGTGATCCCATTGAAGGATCGCCAGCCATGGAAGAAAGACTTGAGCTTTTATTTTGTGTGAAACTTAGAAGAGATTTGCCATCATATTCAATAACATTCATCCAATTGTCATATGCTTTTTTCACCAAGGTATCAACATAAATCTGCAAAAATGAAACATATGATCCTTATTTCATTCTTACAACATGAATGATTGTCTGGTTGTCTTATAGTAGAAAAAACAAAAGACAAAGGAAGTTGTTAAAGGTACCACAACCAACGGATCTACTCTCGGGACACCACGGTGTCATTCTCCCTCTAAAATAGTCGAATTTAACCTCAACATTCGACTTTGCGGAGGGTAGAACGTCCATTTTTTACCTCTCGCAAAGGTCGAACCTAACCCGAAGTGTGATGCCACGATAGATCAACCGTGGTGCCTCTAACACGCGATTTTTAAAAATAGGCATGTACCAGGGTGCCCTTAGAGGCAACAATAGATTTAGTAGGGTGCCCTTAAAGGCCCCCGAACGTAAACATGAAACAAAAGAGATCGAAATGTCTTTATCCTTAAAACAAGAAAGAAAACTAACCTTTTGGTGATCGAGAGAGAGAATCAGCAGCATGGTATTGGCCATTAGAGATTAAACCACTAAGCTCATATATGTTGTTGAAGACAACCCCAACACTCTTTAGATCATCAGGATAGTACACATAAAGTTTCCCACTTAGGACACATGTCTTTGCGTGTTCTACAAGAATATCCCACATTTTGTTTGACATTCCACTTCCCAGTATCTAAGACAATTAAAGATACCATCAGTAAATATTAAAAGTATAGGGACCAAACTGTACCCATCCAACTTTAAAATATTGCGAATTTGCTGCACGCGTGTCTCCTAAGTATCAGGTGTGTATCCTATAAGATCAAAGATACCATCGCCAAATAAAATCTAGGTTGCATAGGTACAAATACGCAGGTGTGGGATTTTCGAAAAATATAGGATACGGAGACAGATGAGATCGACGTAGATATTAGAAGTATAGGAACCAAACTGTGCATAATCAAACTATAAGGATCAAATTATACATATAGAAATTCGTAAATTAGAGCGGTTTTTTTCTTCATTTTTGGTAGTATTTCTTCATTTTTTTAGTGGTTTGCACATTCGGATCGTGTATCCAACGTTAAAAAATTGCAGATTTCCTCCCGGCATGTATCCTAAATATGACGTGTGTATTTGTGTTGGATACGTATCGGATACAGAACAAACTACCAAACAGAAATACCTGTGCATCATAGAATAAAATGTCAAAATACAATATCAAAATCAGAAAGAAAAAAGAATCTTAGCTACTTACAGTTCGAAGCTTCTGCGAGTCGCGATCGATTAATCGTAAGAAATCTTCAACTGTGTGTATTCCTGCTTTACTAAGCCTCTTGTGAAATGATCCATCTTTTCCTATCTTCTCTAATCTCCATACTTCATCAGTTAAAGCAGGTGGGTAATGTTTCTTGTATACTGCAAAACCGATTTCTCATTAGGCTCGACGAGAAAAAAAAGGTTTTCAGACAGAAAATTTGTACTTTAACTTGGTCTAGTTAGAACCCCTCCACTGGACTCTGTTTCAACATTAAAACACGAGCGTCTAGAGTAGAGATACGCATTGAGACACTCGTGTTTTAACATTGAAATAAGGCATGTATAATTCTAAAATGAAACATAGACTCACATTCTCCTCTATGATCCTTGACAGAGAAAGAATCCGTCTTGGCTTCCCTCATACGTACGCCCGAGCCACAACCCGAAGCACCTTTCAAACCGAGCCTAAACTTTCTGCTCCGAATCCAACTCGAATTGTCTGTAAACGTCAACTCACCCAATGTCCCTACGCCTTCCTTCAACGTCACCTGCAACTCTCCGTTAAGAAGCGGTCTCTTCCCTTCACGTTCCTTCACGATATGAGACTCGAACTCTTCTTGAGTCCAACCATCTTCATCCTCATTGTTGAAATCGCCTTCAAGAACAACGACGTCGAGTTTTGCTGTAGATTGTGGACCGGTTGTGACGACGTGACCAGTGTTTGCATCGAGTAAAACGATGTGAATGGCGGCGCCGTTTTCTCCTTCGACTCGACCGCCCGTAAAGAGAGGTAGAGATAACTTGGACCTGAATTGTAGCTGCAGGTTTCTTCCATCTGGTCCTTCTATTTTCTTGGGGGATGATCTGCAAGTTCATAATATCATAAAAAATAAAAAAAGCAGTTTCTTTTTTAACTTAAAAAGAAGATTCCCAAGGATCACAAGCATGTAAGTGGTACATATCAAATGTAAAGAAACCATGGATACGAGCATGGAGAGGATATAGGTAAATATTGGAAATATAAGGAACAAATTGTAAATTATAAAACTATAAAGACCAAATGATAAATTTTACAAGTCATCAAATACAAAAATGGTGTTTCTTTCTTCCTTTAGAGTAAATTTTCATTAAATTCCTGACGGGTTTTCTTCGATTTTCAAAAGGGTTCTTCATTTTACGCATCAAAGTTTTAAGAAATTGCAAATTCTTGCCAAAAATGTATCTTAAATGTCAGGGATGTATCCGTGTCGGATATAGGACACACTAATAAACAGAAGTATCTGTGTATAATAGAGCGTATCAATGGCTAACGCCTTACCTTCCATTAAGTTTTGCTGGACCTAACTTCGCGAGTGCCCGTTCCACCTCCTCACTTACCTAATCACCAAAAAAAGAACATGATAATCATACAGCTATTAGACAAGAACATTGTAAAGTGTAAGATTTGTTTTTTAAAGTCTTACATTTGTAATTTACAGTCTATTTCAAGAAAAGAAAAAGTATTTATTTCATCAGAATAATTGCGGAATAATCCATGTAGATGAAGCCGATAATACTATTTTAGAAGGGACAGTAATCTTACAACTCGCCGAAGAATAGGCTCTAATGATGAGCAAAGCTTCTGAAGATTGTCCACTTTTAATGCTTCAACAATTACACTGCATCAATAAGTTTCACTTACCAGTAAACAAATTGTACAACAAAATGAAAATACTCGCCACAAAAGAAGAATAAGAATAACAGATTCATTCAAAAGACTAAGAAAATAAACAAGTTCTAGTGTATTTAGTGGCACCACGGTGTTTTTAACGTGACACCACACCGGAAACAATCAACTAGTCAATTCACAATCGACTAGTTGGAAAGTCAATTGTGACTGCCATACAACAATGGTAGAAGAAAAGAAAGTTTAGAGCATCACAAAGAAAGTTCAATCCTAGGTGATAAACAAATTCAAGGAAGAAGAAACCAGAAAGAACAGAGCTCGGAAAATTGCAGATATATGAAGTAGGTAAAATAGCTTGTTAATAGAGAAGAATCATGGGGAACACTTATGGGGCCTATAAACAGGAAATTACAAATCCACTTACCAAAAATAGACAAATATAGGGAGAGAGAAAAAAAGAAAACAGATTTATGTACAAAGATTCAATCTTTAAGAAAGCAAATTAACTTCAAAACCACAATTATAATCAAATCCAGCTTCATAATTCACTCAACCACAGATGGACAGCTAAAAAAGGTTCAATACCGAATCTGAGAAACTTCCAAAGATCCCTGAACAGCTCAATCAAGAAGCAGATATTATGTAAGAAGACTCAATCTTTAAGAAAGCAAATTAACTTTAGAAGCACAAAACAATCAAATCCAGCTTCATAATTCACTCAACCAAATATTGACAACTAAAAAAATCCAATACTGAATCTGGGCTACTTCCAATGATCTCTATAAAGCTCAATCAAGAACAACAAGAGCAAAATCCAGAGGTTTTCACTTTTCAGTGCAACAAATTAACAAACAGTTACCTGGCAAGAGCAGGTCGTTTTCGATCCGGCTGTTGATCTTCTTCTCCACCACTATTTGAATGATGATCCAATCCACGTTTTTCACCTCCTCTAACCATACTTTTCGATCTCTGCATAAATCTCGTCTGCATTTTCACACACCAGCCCACTTCTTTCTTCTTTTTCTTTTCTTTTTCACTGATCAACTACTAGCCCACTACTCAATAAATTAAGTGTACTAAATTCACCAGCTGACTAAGCCTAACCTAATCTTTTTTTCTCTTTTCGCCCACTACCCATGTGCTGGATTTCCTCCTCTCTTTTTTTAATATTCTTTACTGGTTTCAGATCTGAATCTCCAATTATAGTCAACTATAAATTATATTCTTTTTGGTGAGCTAATTGATTTTTGCTTCAGTGTGTGATTCAGCTGTTCCACTGGAGGTGTAGAGTGAGGAATTTGAAGAGGGAATTTATTGGAAAGCAGAAACGGAAAGAAAGGAAAGAGATTGGTAGGCGGGAAAATTGAAAGTGCAGAGAAATGAGGAAGATGGTTCCATGAAGGTTCCTTCATCCTCATTAAGTTTTCGTGCTTTTTGGCTAAAGGGGGGATTGACTTTCACTATAGGTCTATAAAAAAATAATGGTAATGTTAATTTTATTATCATTGATTATGATGTAAATACAATGTAATAAATGGTGTTAGTATGATTTGTCATTCATCGTTGTGTATTCGACCGTGACGATGATAAGTATTACTTATAATTCATGATAAGTCGACATAACAAATCACTTAACTCATTGTTATGCCGGTAATCATAATGTAAGACCCTAAGAACTATAATATAGTACTCATCATAATCACAAGTGTAAATGGTATGTTGTGTCACTCGTCAGTATTCGCGTTTTACGACAGTAATATATAACGAGTTATGCAATACACTCCCACATTTGATTACTGTGGATTAACATCATTTGTGTGTGTGTGTGGTGGGGTGGGGGGTATATCTACAAATCTTTGTAATTTGCAAGTAGGTTATACCAAGTTAAATGTATTATATCTAAATATTTGTATTTTCTTTCATATAATAAGTGTGTGTATGATGAAAGAAAATTATAAAAAAAAAATACATGATCATAATGCATTATATTTGATACAACAGTTGTATCACAAATATCTCATAGGTCTGTAGGATGTTTTTCTTGCATCAAAGGACTCTTTATTTGTATCACCGTTATCTTATTGGCGCACTACATTGTTTAGACATCACCCATAGATGATCACAGTTCTCAAGAGTTGATTTTGTGGTTTGGACTCGAGATCTGAATGTCGAGGATGAGAATTGTCCTTTTAAAAATCGATTTTTCGAAGCCATGACTAGTTAGGTGTCATGTAAGTATTGTGACAATTTGTTTGAGTATGCATTATCTTATCTCTCCGATAAAAGTCTCTTTCGAGTTTTAAAAGATGTGAGATAACCTAAATAGGGATTTTGATGTTGTATAATTGAGAATGGTATTAAGCACATATCGGATGAGAATCCTTCTAACCGCTTTAGACAATCGCGTAATCTTCCAAGAATTTGTTTCATTCTTCACTTTTGATCATGTTCATTGAACAAAATTTGATTCTTCAATGCATGCACGAGCTGAACCTCATAAATAACGACCCAAGTTAAGGGGGTGTATAAATAACGACCCTTAAACACATGACTTCTCAACCAAGAAGGAGATCACCTGCAAAGAACAAGTGATCACGGAACAACACTATGTATGGACACAGGACACTACCGGAAATGAAACCATTATGATTCGCAAACCACTCATAAATCGAGTAATAAAACTTATAAAATGATATAACCTCACCATCATCAATAATAAGTCACATTGTTACTACTTGCATGTATTTTAATAGTATTGCAGACATATCTATCTATTGATGTCTCACTCAAAAAAATTATTCTTTTACCACTAGTTTAGTTTAAACTATGAATCAGCAAGAAAGATAAGAAACCTATAATGTAAACATATAATATGCCTTTCTTTCTTCTTATTTTTTTTCCGTTTAAAGCCTTCCGTGTTCGAGACCAACTGACCCAATTAATACACAGTTCGGTCCGTGTTGTTCATATAGAGTCTGACTCTTATTCGCGAGATAAGTCTAACAAATAGCTCTTTCAATTTGCTTATTTTAGTTAATTTTTATATAATATGTGTATAATTTTTTTATACTTGGTAAAAAGGAAAAAAAAAAAATTTAGACAAAACAAGTAAAAGAATATTATTTGAATCGTTATCATGGCCCATAGGCAGCTGCCGACTGCGTCTATTTTTTTAAGATTAAGCACGTGCTTTTTTATTTTATTTTATTGTTATTATTATTGTTAATATTTTTATTTTGTTTTTGCTTAACTCATTCAATACGTGTCAGATTTATTTAGTCAGGTTTATCTACTTGCGTGTCTTTATTATTTTTCTTATTGTTTTTATTTTATTTCACTTCTTTGTTTCACTCTGCTTACATATTATTAGTTTTTTATATGAGAGATTATATTATATATATAAAATATATAAGAATGCATCAATAAAAATTGATAAAGACCAAAGATGGTCTTGAAACAATAAAGCTCAATGGAGGGGCAGGTTCAGGAAATTCATGATATGGGTCGGATATTCATAAGATATTTCAATTTTCAAGTTTAGGCATAAACATTTTATTTCGGTATGAGTCTATACATATACATATACATAGTAACATATAATCATATGAAATTGCACGGAACAACTTTTTTTTTGGTGGAAATTGGATCATTATTGATATGTCAAAAAAACTCTACAAAGAGTTCGAAGAATCGTAAAAAAAAAAACGTTGTACATATTGAACAGAATTAAACTAGAGAGCTAAGTGTGTCGCTGGTGAAATAAATATTTCTGTCGGTGGTTTTTGTCTGTTGCTTTGGTGTAACTTTTCGTTTCGCCAATACCAAATGCTCAACAGGAGCTCACTGAAAAGAAATCTTTAAAACTACAAATTGTCTTTTTTGTACATGTTTTTGCTAAGACAAGTATCAAGCCAACAGGGCACATCATGAATACCAATAAACTCATTCCAGTCTTGCCGGTGTACGAGGCTTTTCCACATGCTCTTCACCCATCCACAATCCCTAAGGGCGTGTAGGGTAGTCTCACTGTAACTTTGGCAGTTTGTGCAAATATCGTTATCGATGATACATCTTGAATGCAAGTTTGCTGCAGTGGGAAGGGACTCTCGTCGATGGCCAAAATAGTGACGGTCCAACTTTGATCGGCAGTGTACCGAGTCGGATGCACTATAGTAGCGAGCAAGGTCGTATCCCACGAGGAATTTATCGAATACCAAAGTCTTTTTTCGGATTTAGTTTAGGTTAACCAAGGTGTTTCAAGTTCAATTATACTAAAACGAAGGCCAAGGTAATATCATTAATTAAATTGCACAATCCAAGTGTATCACTTATACACATATGTGGCGCCACTTATCAATATAAGTGTATTTAATTAATCAACTTAATTAATATCTTGTATTTAATTTATTCATAATAAATAAATACCACCATATTAATTTACCACTATAACCTTTATAGTTCGAGATAAACTTTCCTTATTTGGTTATCATCTATAACCACATTTTAATCCGGCTAGATGTTCTTATGTGTGTGACCCGATAGGCTTCCGAATATGTTGGCCGTAGACACAAAGTGCAAATTACGAAATTGCCCTTCATGCCTAACGATCACGGGATAGCGTCTAGCAACACACCGTGACCCCCAATCATCGGAAGAGTCAAATGCAATGACTACTACCTTTCATGTGAAACAGTTACCGTGTAACTTACAATCCTATCGCTGTAATAATATCCATACGGTCGTACGTCGAGTGTCAAACATTAACGACCGTATCTTATAATCTGGATATCAAGCTCTCTCGAAGTAACTCGTTTACTCCCACTTTGCAAAGATTCACGAGAACAAGACATTCCTTATAAGAAGGCCATTTCGGATATTCGATCCCAATCATAGGATACGCGATTCCCGGACGACCAATCATGTATACTCCGCATGCTTCGATCATACCCAATCACTACCGCATGATCGCCCCATGGCTGTGGAAACCTCAATAGTGTCAAAGCATGACAATCCACACCGTGATGCCACGAAGACTCCGGTCAAAAGGATAATTACACAACCGCCACATAGTGTGACACTTATCCGTGTAAGTGGGTCGCCTAACGTACGCATTCTCTAATACACGTCCACGTACGGTCCAAGTGTCTCTACACTTCGATAGACGAGATCTATCCCCGCCCTTAAAGACAAAGACATCTAATACGTGCTAGCCCGTTCATACTATCAATGCCCCGTTTAATAGTACATCGCCCTGAGACATTTAAGTATCAAACTTATTAAAGTGATTAGAGATCTCATCAACCATAATCACCTATCATGGTTTCTCTATCACAGTTTAATACTAAGGACGTTATCATATAACAATTCACAATTGGTTCTTTAAAAGAACATATATATGACAACAGAGAAGTCATTTAATGTATGTACAAACATAAAGAAATAGTAGAAATGATCCGACCCGGTCGGATCCGGTCCAACCCGATTGGGTTTAGGACACTATTCCAACAATATAAACTAAAGATACTAAAGAAAGAGAGATATAGCCAAACCATGATCCAATTGATTACTTTCGCCCCTCTAATCGATTAACTCGGGAATGGGATTAACCAACCTACCAACCTATACTTATATCGACTCATTAATGGGTGCAAACTCCTAAGCTAGTGTAAGACGCAATGCAACAATCGAACACCCTTTGCCCGGTTCAACAAACCGCCTTTAAGAATTTAGTTGACCGAAACAAGATTAACGCGCTAGAGTTGCCCGATTTCACAACCGATTGAACCTCACTCCCTAATCAATCTAAACAACTCAGTTGATTATAAGAAATGATCTTAAAACCCCTTTTCCCACACCCCTTTGCAACATACATTTATAAAAGTGGTGTGTGAGTTCATGAACTAGGTGTACAATCTAATTCAAGCATTAAGAATAAGTTTTAAGACATGAATTCGTCAATATAACAACAATTAAGCACTACACATTCCCAATTTCATCAATTAGAGGGTGATTTCATCAATCTTCACATAATTTGGCTATGAAATGTTTAGCTACTCGTATTAAAGCATGAAATAACAATCAAAGAGAAGATTAAAGCCATAAAAGAGAAAGAGAACAAGAACTAATTACCAAAATCGTAGTACAAGTCGGATTACATCAAACTTCATCCACACCCATGTCACTTGGGGAAGAAGAAGAATACAAAATGCAAAATCCAAGAGAGTTAAGCAAGAATCTAAGCTAGATTATGTTTAATCTAAGAGAAATTGAAGTAAGAAAGAGTTTAGAGAGCCAAAAGGGAGGAATTTCGAGCTATACTAATAGTTAGGGTTCTTGAAGGGTGAAGAATTGCTGAAAATCTGTGTAAAAATGTATATATAGGTGCCCAAAAACGTCCGAATGCGTACGCATTGCTCAAAATGCCCCAAATCCGCACATTCTGCTCCAGGAATGCGTACGCATTCGATTGAATGCGTGCGCATTGCCCTGTCAGCATTGACGGCCTTCAGTAATTTGGCAATATCTTCGCTTGCAGAGCTCCGATTTGAGTGATTCAAAGTGCGTTGGAAAGCTCATTCAATTGTCTAAAACTTTTGTGAAGAACACAAGTCCAGAAAAGCATGTATATTGGAGAAAATTGCAGATAAAGTGAATGTAAGGCGAAAGCACCAACTATTTTTGATCAGTTTCCATCCCCGGGCTTCGGTTATGCCACTCTAAGTCTCATGCCTTGTCTTCCGGGCTCATAAATCACCTAGATCCTGCATCACAACATTAAAACACATACCAAACATAACTCCGCAAGATAACTAGGGCTCGGAAAGGGTCAAAATACCGTAAAATAGTGAGGTTTTCCATCTATTTGATGGTTTGCCTCAAAGTGAGTGTGCAATGCATTTTGCCCTATAAATGGTCTAAAACTATCCAATACAAGCCAAAAGTGTCATAAATTGGGCCAGAGAAGTAAGTTACCTCGGAGGGGGCCTTTGATGCTCCAAATATGTTTCCAACCATCAGTGTTCGTTGCAGGAGAGAGCGTAGCCTTTCGGATCTCAGAGTAAGCCGAGCTGACCGTGAATTTTCCGGAAGAGGTCAGTTGCCATTGTGGCCGACCCACATCATCCAAGGATAGAGCGTCTCGTAGCTCATTTGCCGCATAACGTATGTGTCATCATATAAAAGAACGGTTAGGCTTAGGAGTATCGAGGTGAGCCGTACTTTTTTCCTCAAAACTTGAACCCATAGTTTATCCTGACCTGTAAGAAGCTGCCAAACGAGTTTTGCCAATAGTGCAATATTCATGTCACGCGCTTTTCTTATACCCAATTTCATGTACATATATGTGTATCTATTTTTTTTTCTCTACTATATTATTTTCTTAGCAGGTTGGCTACCCTAGAAGGTTATAGGATGCAGTCACCCCTAAAGTGCTAGTAGTACAATGCTGTTACGTAATGAGAGTGTATAATGGATCATACAAGTCCAATGAGTTACATGTGGGGTATTTATAGGCGGTGAGGAGAGCTCAAGGTGCCTCGTTGAGTGAAGTATGTTGTGAACTCTTATAAGTCAATATAATGGCTTAATGTATGAGTCATAATATACTGGCAACAGCCTCAATGTAGGAGTAGATGGGTTTTCAAAAAAAAAATATAGGAGTAGATAGGTAGTACATACAATATAATTTTGTTGAACGTCTTACTCATATATATGTGACGATGATACACCGTGAGAAAAGTAGAAAACATGATATGGGGATAAGTTTTTCTGAAATGATAATGTTCTATAACTACTCTAGTCAGACATTTGAGATGACCTGGTTGAGAGTTGTGCTATTGGATTTCCATAGTTGATTGTCCTATGGCTGGTCAGAACCAAGTTCTGAGGTTGGATACCAGGACGTCTAAGACGCTTCCAACATTTGTGATGTGTGACAGATCCATGATATAATTCACGATTAGGCGTATGATCTTTTTTCTTGTCACTTGGCTTTACATGATATAGCCAATAGCCATTATACATCTATTAGATATATAGTAAATCAAATAGACAAGGTTAATCAAAAGATATGATAACACAATCGTATAGCATGATTTTTTTCATTACATTTTAATGAAAGGTTGAACCAACTCAAAAGGGTTGTGCTTCTATGCACTTAAAGCTCTGTTAAGCTGTAAATCGAAGGTTATTGTTCATTATTCTAATTTATAAAAAATATTTATACATTTAGTATTGATAAGAAAAGTCGGTCATTTACAAAATCGAACCAGAATTCAAAGGGTTATACAATGGATGCTATTCGCCATTATTGCCAAATGAAATATTATTATTTTTTGAGGTGGTCCAAAAAAAAATTGTTCTTAAACTTAAAAAGAAAAAAGAAAAAAAGTTAATAGAGCCAAATCTTTGACCTGTCTTATTCCTTTATTAAAGTAAAAATACAAACTAGCTGATACAAACGCGCTTTCATTAGAATATTACGTATTCTTTTACATATTTATTTCTATTAATAATAATGATGTCACACATATTGTCTACTTAACATATTTATTTCATCATAATTAATGTTACATTCATATCACTCTTGTAGTTATTTAATCCAAGAATGAAGATAGGAACAGAGGTTTACACGTTTCGGTTCAATACGTTTAATAGTTGTAACAAAAACCGAACAAAATATTTCGGTTATTCGAAATCCGTGAACGGAACCGAATTGCTTCATTAAGGTAAACTGAACCGAAAAATATGGTTCGATATGATCGGTTCATCGAATAACGAAATAATAAAAGAATTTATTTTAAGTGTCGGATCGTTCGGTTTTTTAATGAACCGTTTGGATAATGGTTCGGTTATAAGTAGATTTCAATAATTGTTTGTGCAAACTCGGATATAAACGGTTCGGTTACCTTTTCTATTTGGTTATATATGGTTCGGGTATATACTGTTCGGTTTTCGGTTTGATTACGATTAAGTTAAAGAGTTAAGATGAACCGAAAATTCCGGTCTATATATAGTTCAAACTAAAACTGAACTACAACAACTATAAACTGAGCTGAATGACTCCAGTTAGGTTCGGTTTTCGAAAAAATCATATCCATGTATAACCCTGTATTATACACTGTATAGTTTTGGACATGATTTTATACCCTTTAAAAATTGAGTTCTAATAAGTCACAAGCAGATAGAAATAGAAAGAAAAACCAGTTTTTGATTCATTTACAAATTAAAAAATAATAATAATAAAATAAATAGAAGTCTTAGAATTTAATAGTAAACAAACAAAATTGACTACTTATTAGACCAAACATAAAGCTTTGAATTCTTTGAACATTATGATGTGTTAATTGACAATCCTTGTTCCTAATCCTAAATTAAAGCTAAACATTCTATTCCAACCATTTTCTTACAAGTGTCTATTATGACTAATCATTTCATGTAAATTGAGTATAAATTTTTTGATATTGTGTTTTCACATCTGCCTATACAATTTTGTTACACATTAAGAGATCCGGAAGTGACCACAATAGTCATTTTTTTCTTCTCCCTAAACATCATATAGGGAGGACACCAAATACTTTTTCCCACAATGGCACCCAATTGAATTCCCTATCCCTATATTAGATTAAGGCTTTCCCTAAAGATAGAGAGTCTGCTAACATGTACAGTGCATCTCGTTCTCTCTCCAAGTGGCAAAAATGGTGGGAATCACGTCATGTTTGGTGTTGAAGAGATAAGAGAAAATGACTTTTAAAGAATTGAATAGGGATGATTGTTGCAGTGAAATTATTTTAGGGTGTTGAAAAAATGTAACCGAAACAGAAAACTAGGTGTTAAAGGAGTGGTATAAGGTGTTGACGTGGCCTTTTCTAGTGCTATTCCAGTCCTTAACCGACAGTGTATCGGGTCAAACTGTAGTGCTAGTGTGGTGAGTCAGGTGTCGAATCCTCAGGGAAACGTGTGGTAATTCGAGTGTGACTAAACACCAAGAAGGCATTTATTATCTCAATCTAAGTCGCAGTTTTTCTTTTTTCCTTTTTAGTAACCGTAAAACAGTAAATAAAATTAAAACAGTAAATAAATACATAAAACTAAAACAGATATATATAGATACATAAATATATATATAAATATATAGAAATATGTTAAGGGTGATTTTATACGTTTTATAAGGATATATTTTATATCAATTCTCTCCATATTCGTATGTTTCTCATAGAAATCGAGCTTTATATTGAAATATTGAGCAAATGAGTTTTAAAAGTCTTTAAGTGTAAACTTGAGCTAATTTCGTGATTTTATTGGTAGTTATCTATGGTTTTACACTTTGCGTGTTCTTATGGTTTTGAAGGTACATTTACATGTCATGGAGAGGGATGAAAGGAGCTTAAAAGATGTTCAAGTGATGATTTGCATGGAAGGAAAGAGATAGAGATGAAGTTGGAATGAAGATCAAGATGAATTTGGAAGAAAAAGAGCTGAACGCACGTCCAGGTCCCGTCCAGGTTGGACGGGCGTCTAAAGGAGTGGACTGGCGTCCAGGAGGAAAAAGTTGAACAGAGAGTTTGGACGTTGTATGGACGAGCGTCCACCTCCGTCCAGAAGAATGGACTGGCGTCCAGAGGCATCAGACGGGCGTCCTTCGACCGACTTAGCAGCAGCCGACTTTGTTATCTATAAATAGCAGCGGGATTTCAACCCTAAGAATACACAATTCGATCCCTCTTGACACACAAACATTAGAGAGGAGCCCTAGGCGCCCCAGCCCCCTTTTGGGGAGGCTGGGGTTGCGGATTAGTTAGGTTTTTATTTTCGTTTTCTTTTCTTGTTCGATTCATGGTGCTGTCCTGAAGCTGTGAACTTGGAGCAGCATGAGCAACTTTTTCCAGCAGCGTTTTACTTTCTTTCCCTTGGATAATTTTGTGAGTTTAATTTAGAGTTTGTATCTTTCCTTTGTTTATTTGTTTATGCAATCGATATCGGAAGATGTATTGCTATTTGATGTTTACCATATGATGGAAATCGGTGTAAACCTTAGATCACCATAGGAAAGATTAGACTTTTAACCTTGACATAACGGAAGTTGATAGGTTAGATTTCTAGGTTGTTAGATCTAATAAATCTTGCACCTTGTTTTGAGAGCGTTAATCTCTATAGATCGGAAGATGATGAGATTGATAGACGGATTACTTACGGAAGTAGGAATTCATACCTTTGATTAGGTGAACCACAACTTTGATTGAATCATCATAAGATAATCTAGGGAAGAATTAAGGGTTGCGGGATGGTGGATCATGTTTGTTCTATGTTGATTTGCTTCAGTCATTATCATGATAGTTAGTTTTATTGTTTTCTTAGTTGTAGCTTTATTTATTTATTATCGCTTTTATCCTCCCTGGCTTTGGACCGACAATCCTCTCATCCAGTTTATTTTATCGTTTTTAGTTTCGTTTTAGTAGTAACAACCTTAGGAAAATTAATGAACTAGATACCCCGATTCCTGTGATCGACTCCGGTATTAATCGCTGTACTACGATCCCTACACTTGGGAAATACCGGATTTATAAATTTTTATTACTTGTTTTGTTAGATAAAATCCGTGACAAAATACATATATATATATATAGATATAAATATATATAGGTACCAATACAATATAAATACTAGTAATATTATTAGAAACTAGCCAAGAATATGTCACTGAATCAGTATCTCTTTTTAGTAGAAATAGATGTGCTTGATCTTTCCTTATTTTAGGGTTAATCAATTATATATGAACCGGTGTACTCCTAAACTAGACAACTCCTCCTCACACGAGCGTATGAAATTGTCATATATCAAATTGTCATCGCTTCAATCTCCACAACTGTCCCATGCTAATCTCGCTTAGTCCGAACAGTACCGAGTACAAATCTACCCCGGATAAAAGAGGTTATTCCGTTTGTCAGACGGCCGATGTTATTCAAAAGGCTTCGGTTGTCAGGCGGATCGATTTAACTTTCCGGTGTTAGTTTCAATTAAACCGTTGATTTTAACATTATTACGATCTTGAGCACAAATTTAATAAGATTCATCTTTCCCAAGACAAATCCCCCCGGGTAGGAAATAGGATTCCGTTGTCACGTTTTCACTCGGCCATTTTTACCCTCCGGTTTTTCTATCCTTTATCTCATATCCTAACTTCTCCGGTCGCTTCATCGTTAGGTTATATGTTGCGATTCATCTTGGTTAATTACGTCAATCCGAATATTATCAATACGTTGCAAAATAGAAAAAGATTCATTATAATCGATTTTAATTCAATTTTAACATAGTCATCATCTATTTCCCTAAAAAGATAAACTAATTCAATTTCATATCTTGGCTAGATATAGAGTTAGCCTAATATCATTATAACTAATCTATAGGTACTAATAACAACAAACAAACATAAATACATTAGAATGTTACCGCATTACAATTGTAGCGTCAGAGCCGTATTCTCCGGAAATAGCAACTCCTTTAGCAACAACGAGCCTTGATAATCCTTCTAAGTATTACAACGATACTTATACTACATTATTATTTCGGCAGAGTGCCGTTTACGGTATTTACAAAACTAAAAACTAACTAGAGATAAGATAGATATATATATATATATAAGAGGTATATATATATATTGGTACACTCCCAAATGCTTGCAAATGAGGAGTATTTATAGAGTGCAGGTAGTGCACCGGCGCGTGCCGGCCCCTTACCGGCGCGTGCCGGTGCTACGCATGATTCTCTCCTGACAGAGCCCATGTGCTGGTGGCAGAGAGATTCCGGCGTGTGCCGGTCAACTCCGGTGCGTGCCGGACTTTGAAAAATATCTTTCTTCGGTTTTCTATCGTTTCGATTTTTATTCTTCGCTTTTCCATCTCACGTACCCCGAAACAAATCAAAAACACGAGCCACGTAATTTTGACCACAAAAACTTTAAGTTTTACTAAAATTATAACAATAATATCTATTTATAACGATTTTGATTTTTATGTGTTTTTAGATATATTTTATAGAATTTATACGATATTATCGTTAATATGATATAAAAAGTCATATAATTTGATTATATTTTTATCATACATCAACTACTCCCCACTTAGCTTTTGATCGTCCTCGAGCAAAATAAGCGATAATATATAAAATGTTATAATGCAAATAATATAGTTCTTCTAGACTAAATTCCTAACTTAGTAACGCATGCTGTCAACATTATAATCATATTAATTTTATCTATCTAAGATTATTAAAAAGATAAAAAGCGTGTATAACTTAATAAACTAGTTATAAAATATTATCTAAATGAAATTCTACATGAATTACCTAATAACTATAAAATAAAATACTTAGAATAACTTTGTAATCGCCACTGTATGAAATTTCGGAATCAAGGACTAAGTCAAGTAGTTGGCAAAATGGCTTATAACGTTCAGGCTCAGGGTGTTTGGCTAATCGAAAGGATAATAAAGGAAAATCAAAAGAAATAGAAGCAAGTCGTACGTACTTACACCTTCAACTTTTTGATCAAAAATATCTTGATCGGTAACATCCTGACACTGTTTTCAAAATTTTAATCTACTAACCATATTATTTATTTATTTTTTATTTTTTTTATACTAACATATCCGAACTCATTACCAGAATTGACTATCTTTCAAGCGTCATGAGGTGAGAACAAATACATTAGTACCTAACTATTTCAACTTTTTCTTTTCTAGAAAATAACAGTTTTTGATAAAAGATTGCCTTGCGAATAATATTTATTCCAATCTCAGCATATACCACTACTGAATTTCGATGTCGTCACCGCTATCCATAAGCACATACTAAACTTGCGGGATTTCAAGGAAATGTAGACCATTTTCAGTTAAGGGTCGGTTTTATCTAGTTAATCATAATGGCTAATTTTCGAGTGAGGTCTTGATCACTCTACAAGGCTGAGGTGGGGACAAAAATTGGAAATTATGTTCGGGTAGGCTTATTTGGCTATAGTTAATCAAAGTAATGCCAAAAATCTCATCATTCCTAATCCGATTCCAAATTCATACTTGTCTTGAAAGATAATCATTCTAAAATTTCATTATAATTATAAGTAACTTTTGTCTAATTTCAAAAAAAAAAAATTTCATACTATTTATCAGTTATACAAACTTAAAATCTTGATAAAAATCTAACATAGATATAAATAATATGGAAATAATATATCGAGATTACTTTACTTAATTAAAATTTATTCTATCCAACTATATTATCCATATTATAATAATTATATATTATTTCATTATTTCCTTGAGAATAATTAAACTAAGTGCATCAGTAATTGATATATTAAATTTATTTTATTTACTAACCAATCTCTACTTCCCACTTACGAATTGGCATCGTCTCGATGTGTAATGAGTAGTAAAAAGTTGGTTTAGGAGATAAAATAAATTTTATAACGGTTGAATATTTTACGTGTCATATAGACTAGCGTTTATATAATATAGCATAATAAAAAAAAACATTAACACAAACAAATATATTACAATATTAAGAAGTACAAGTTAACTACTAACTACTACTATAAACGGAAAAAAAAAATGAAACTAAGTTAATCTAAGTTATTATTAAACTAATTTATTCTAAATTAATTTATTCTACCATTATTACCTTTTATATTGATATTCCTTTCTTACAACCAACATAACTATCTAATTTTCTCCGCTTGAAGATCCTTCCGGAATATCGACTGGTAGTAGCCCTACTTGAGGAAGGCGAGCTGGAAAGTACTCATCTGTCGCTCTTTCCGGTACCCTAGCCAAACGAACACTTATTCTAGAAATCAGCCATGCAAAAGGCATAGGCTGACGGATCGGTCTGCTTCCAAATGCAAAAGTAACAAATTTTCTCGAATCAATATTCCCCAATCTATAATAGCCTCCGCTTGTTATAGCATATAATAGTAACAATTCATCATCACCGATTTCCGAGAAATCATCGCTTGGATAAACTCGTGAATTGATGAAACGTTTCCAAGTTCTCAAATGGGGAAGTAAAGCGGCAAAGTGGAGACATCTCTATCCCTATTATAATGTTGGAATAAAACTTGATAAGATTCCGAACATTTGTTAATAAATCCTTCAATGCCGGTATCAAGTCTCCACCGATACTCAAAATGACCGGATGGTGATGTTTGACCGGTGGTATTTGAAAATTTTGATTGATTATGGTAGAAGTAAAAGGAACAAGGTAACAGATTGTAACGACTCTACGACTAGCCTCTCGCAAGTACCGAGTAAAACTCTCTTATTAATGTAACATTGATTCTACCTCTCCGGCATACGACAAAAATAATCCCACCCATCCGCTTCCATCCTTATGAATGCCCAATTATCCACTTTTCGAAAATTTAGACCTCTTTCAACCAAAGACCGGTGATTGGTTGAAATTGCTTAAAAAAGGGTTGTGAACCAAGGCATATATGGAATTGTAAGGAACGGGATGGAAAAACGGATAACTTGGATTAGGATGTACTGAATTTGGGGTATGAGGAGGAGAATAACTATTAACTGACGAATGATCGGACATTTTATACGGTCTTTAATAGAAAACGAGAGGCTTTAGAACTGAATTGGCAATTTGAAGATTGAGACATCTGTTTCCTTATATAGAAATGATAGAAACAGATAGAAACAACCCGAGGAAGGTCGGTAGTACACCGGACCGGCGCGGGCCGGTGCGACCGGCGCGGGCCGGTGCGACAGCGTTGCTCGGTCACGCATTTTTTGCATTTCGGGATGTTCTATCGTTTAATCGTTGTGTATGCATGTATTTTTATCTAAAACAGGGGGTGAAAAATTCTAATAATATAGAAACAACGAAAAAAAACGTAAAACTGCGAAGTGTACTAACCCAAGAGTACATCAAACAGTCTAAAATAAAAAATCAAACCAAAGTATATCGTCATACATCATAACATAGGAAAAGTTTACTTAAACTACTCATCTTCGTCATAAGATGAGTCGAAATGAGCCGAAAAAGATCCAAACATACTAGAAGTAAAGTCAGTCCCTAGAGACTGAGTCGTACTGAAATCATAGTTGAACCGTTGTGGATCCGTTGACGTAGATGCTTGAAATGTAGCTTGAGTCTGCCTAGTTGTCATCGTCACCGAACTTTCTAATCCAAACGAGCCGAGACCTGCTGTCACATCTGCCACTGAAGTTACTCCTCCCATGCCCATGGATGCATCAAATGAACCTGTAAACATACCACCCTGTCCTACAGATGACGGCATATAGTCCTGGAATAAAACTGGTGGTGGAATAGGTGGAATCCAATCTGGCATAATGTATGGGTCAGGCTGACTCTGAGGATAACGTGTAGAAATTTCTGCATATCTGGGTTCTATCTCACTGATGAAAGCTCTGTGACCTCTTTGGCCAATCCTAAGATCTTCAGCCCACTTCCTACTCTGTTCACAAGCTACGCCTATATTAGCATCGCCCTAGCCTGAGCCTGAACCATATGCTGAAACATAGCCTCAATCTGGCTATTTTGGCTCTGAAGTGGCTGCGGCTGCTGTGACTGCCTAGGATCTCGAGATGCTGGAGTATGAATAGGAGATGGAGGTGGTGGTTGTTGTTGCTGTTGGCGATTTGGGTTGTTATAATTTATCCTGCCGGCAGGTGAGGCAGTTAATTTTTGACCTATGTGGAACATAAGGAGACTCAATCCTATCGATGGCAAACCGGGACCTCAAAAGTAGTACACAAGGCCGAATGAGATTGGGGAACGGCGTACGTCCCCTCGAATTCGATTTTTAGCAAAATCACACGCCTTAGAAAAGATAAGTTTCCCCAAATTGATAGGAATGTCATTCACCATAGCCCAGGCAATAATAACGTCATCTCGTACCATAAGCGCAAACATGAGTGGAAGGCGTTACATTATGGCCTAAGAATTGCTTAATTGCCCTTATGTCCCTAATACATCTTCCATATGCAAATCTATTATCTTTCCAAACAAACGTGGGGTCAAAAGCTTGCCGGGCCTCATATGCCTTAGCCCGAAGAGTAGCAGGATGGTTTAAGCCCCATACAAGATGATAATCATCCTCATCGTGTATATCGTGCAATCCATAAAATGCGTTTATCATAATCGGACATAAAGTAACATTAACACTCTTAAGAGGAATATAAGTCAATTCCTCAACAAGAGTGGATCATAAGTTGATAGAACGGAGTAAAACTCACCTACCATAGTGGTATTAATGTTATCGCTCTTTCCATGGCTATTTCCATCCATTCTCTATCAAAAAAATATCCTTTACCTCCTTTCCTAATGAATCAAAGTCGATACCCCTTTCCAACCGCATTCTCGCATTTACCGAAATACTCATTATATGCTTGCTTAGCCTCGTGACTAGCAGTTGTTCTCAAAAGAAACGGTTTTTTCTAAATCGCCAACGGTCTTGGTTCTATAACCGGTACTACATCGGGGATATCCGGCTTCTTTTTCTTAGGGTTTCTCCTAGATGATGAGGCCATCTACGATAATGGTATGACAAAATAACAACAAAAACAACAACAAACACCAAACACAAATAAGTACTTAGACCAAAATTTTAAAAAATTAAAATAAAATAACTAAAAGCTTGATAATAATTGAAATGATTGATATATATATATATATTGTTACCGTATAGAGCTAGAAAGCGTAGATAGTTGCCGGAATAGGTGGTGGCCGCCGGAAATGTGTTGAAAAAAAGAGAGAGCTTTGCTTGCAAAATCTATCCTTTTATGCAATGGTGATGAATTTGTGTAGTGGAATGGAAGAGAAGATGATTAATTAAGTAGTTTGGGATAGAAAAATTGGTGAAAAGTGATGAAATTTTTGAAGAGGGGAAAAGGGGTGGGGCGGCTTTTGTGTTGAAGAAATGAAGAAATGAAGAAGATGAAGATGATCTTTGTGATGTTCTTTTAGGTTATAAAGCTAACGAATCGAACCGAACTATTATCGACTCGAATCGTTAGTAATTACTCGATTCTCATTTTTTTTTTGGTGTAATAATTTAAATTATATCATAGAAAAAATCATAAGATTATTTCAGGATAAAACAAATTATTACAAATTTTTATAAAAGCTAAAAACAATATTTTTGGTATGATAATCCTTAATTATATCATATAAATCATATATGATATAAATATAAGTTTATCATAAATTTTTATGAAATCTTAAAATTATATATAAAAAAAAACATAAACTTAATCTAATTCTACTCCCATCATTCTTAAATCTTCAAGATTTCTATAGTAACGTTCCATCAACCTAATTCCTAGAAATGATGCGTTTGAATTCTCTCTTTGTTGTCTATCGGGATTTTCGGATAACCTCCTAGTCGTTCCCATCTTAATTACATTCAAACATTCATCCTGGGATTTGGTTGTGCTGTCTCCACATTTCCATTATGTTCACTTTTTCCACAGATTCTACATCTCTTTAGAAATCTTGCCCTTCTCTTTATAGCACTTCTTGATTTTCCATTACAAAGATCTCTTTCTCTGATTTCGCGCATCAGCTCCTTGTTCAAGTTAAAAACTAAGGTTTCTATTCTAAAGGCAACATCTTTATCTAGACCTAATTTTAAAAGTAAAATAAAAACTTCTATTCTATCTATGAAAGGCATTCCATTTCTTTTACGTCTATCCGGTAAAAGACGAAACTACTTAAATTGCATATTAAAAAGTGAATTAGAAAGATAGTACCCGTAATCGGCTGAGTTTAGAATTCCTCGCTTCCTTAATCCGCCGAGGGTCGTTAAGCAATAATATATTTCTTCGTTTGAGTTATCCCTTCGCTTTCCACGAATAATTTTACCCTGTGGCCATTAGCTATGAAAGTTGTTTTTCCATCGCTTAGTTCAACAAATCCGTACTTATAGACTTTAGTTACTTCGTATGGACTCCGTCCATCTAGATTTAAGCTTTCCTGGAAACAACTTTAAACGTGAATTGTATAAAAGTACTCGATCATCTACATGGAACTCACGATTATAGATTTTCTTATCATGGAAAGCTTTCGTGCGTTCCTTGTAGATTCGAGCATTTTCATAAGAATCGAGTCGAAACTCTTCCAGCTTTCGTTAACTGAAGTAACCTATGATCACCAACAGCTTTAGGATCAAAATTTAGGAATTTAATAGCCCATAAAGCTCGGTGTTCTAATTCAACTGGGAGATGACAAGATTTACCAAAAACTAATTTATAAGGAGAACAACCAATTGGCGTTTTGAAGGCTGTTCTATATGCCCATAATGCATCATCTAGTCTTTCTGCCCAGTTTTTACGATTTGAGTCCACTGTTTTCTCCACGATTCTTTTAATTTCTCTATTAGACACCTCTACATGTCCACTAGTTTGCGGATGATAGGGTGTTCCTAGTTTATGAGTTACACCATATTTCTCAATTATCTTAGTAAATGGTCGGTTGCAAAAATGTGAACCCCTATCACTAATGATAGCCCTCGGAGTGCCATATCTTGTAAATATATTCTTTTTAAGGAACCTTAGCACAACCTTAGTATCATTAGTGGGAAGAGCTTCAGCTTCTACCCATTTCGAGACATAATCAACCATTACTAGAATAAATCTTTTTCCAAACGATATAGGGAAAGGTCCTATGAAATCTATGCCCCATACATCAAATAACTCACATTCTAAAATCGGTTGCATAGGCATTTCATGTTTTTTCGATATATTTCCCCATTTTTGATATGATTTACAAGATTTTACATATTTATACGCATCTTTATATAGTGTAGGCCAATAAAAACCACATTGTAAAACTTTGAAAGCAGTTTTCCATCCTCCATGATGACCTCCCCGCCTCAAGATCATGGCAAAACGATAAAACACTTAAAATTTCATTATCGTGAATACATTTTCTCGATTATTCCATCCGAGCATCTTCGGAAAAGATCCGGTTTCTCCCAATAGTAAAATTTTAAGTCGTAAAAGAATTTCTTTTTCTCGCGCCAAGTCCAAGGAGACGGGATGGAATTACAAAGTTGTTAGATAGTTAACGATATTCCCAAACCACGGTGAATTTTCTTTTGATGGTATTCTATCTTTTAATAATTGCATGGTTAAGGAGTATCGATCCTAAAAAGTTGTTCATCCGGAAATGAATCTCGTATTTCATTTCCTCTTCCTTCATCATTTTCCATTCTACTTAGATGATCTCGCTACTACATTTTCACTCCCTTTTTTATCCTTGATTTCAATATCAAATTCTTGAAGTAACAAAATCCATCTAAGAAGACGTGGTTTAGCATCTTCTCTTACTTAACGTATATTTCAAGGCCGAATGGTCTCGTATAAATAATGACCTTAGATCCAACAATATACGATCTAAACTTATCTAAGGCAAAAATTACAACCAACAATGCTTCCTTCTCTCGTAGTTGCATAATTTAGTTGAGCTGCGTTTAGAGTGTGGGATGCATAGTAGATCGCCTTGAGTACTTTGTTATATCGTTGACCTAAGACAGCTCCTACAGCTAAATCACTCGCATCACACATAATTTCAAACGGCAAACTCCAATCTGGTGCTACTAGCACTGGTGCAGTAGTCAACTTCGCTTTTAGGGTCTTAAAGGCTTCCATACATTTATTTTCAAAGTTAAATGGTACTTCCTTTTCAAGCAAATGACTTAGAGGCTTTGCTATTTTCGAGAAATCTGCAATAAATCTCCTATAAAAACCTGCATGTCCAAGAAATCCTCTCAAAGTTCTTAAATTGACTGGTGGAGGTAACTTTTCGATTACTTCGACTTTAGCCTTATCAACTTCGATACCTACTTCAGAGATTCTATGACCTAGAACAATTCCTTCTGATACCATTAAGTGACATTTTTCCCAGTTTAGCACTAAGTTGGTATCTTCACAGCGTTGCAATACTCGTTCTAAGTGTGATAAACATTCATCGAAAGAATCTCCGTAAACACTAAAGTCATCCATAAAGATTTCTAAGAATTTCTCGACCATGTCAGAAAATATTGCCATCATACATCGCCGAAATGTAGTCGGTGCATTACATAAACCAAATGGCATTCGTTTATAAGCAAAAGTTCCATACGGACAAGTGAAAGTAGTTTTTTCTCTATCTCCCGCCGCAATGAATATCTCGTAAATATCCCGAATAACCATCTAAGAAACAAGAATATTTATGTCCACTTAAGCGTTCCAACATTTGTACGATGAATGGAAGTGGATGATGATCTTTCTTAGTATGTTCATTCAGCTTTTCTAAAATCAATACACATTCGATATCCTGTAATTTCCCTTGTCGGAATCCATTCATTTTTATCATTTTCTTTTACCGTGAAACCTCCGTTCTTTGGTACCACTTGAGTTGGACTCACCCATTCACTATCTGATATGAGAAAGATTATCCCCATTTCTAATAGCTTAATGACCTCTTTCTTAACAATGGATTGTAAATTTGGGTTGAGGCGGCGTTGTGGCTGAATACAAGGTTTAGCTCCTTCATTTAGAATGATCTTATGAACGCATATCTCAGGGCTAATTCCTTGAATATCTGCCACTGTCCATCTAAATGATTTCTTATGATTTCTTAACATGGTAAGTAATTGATCTTCCTGTTCATTAGTTAAGGTTGCTGAAATAATAATCGGTAGTAGATTATTATTTTCAAGAAAAGCATATTTCAGATTTGTAGGAAGTGGTTTCAATTCCGCATTCCTTGGTGGATCTTCTATCGAAGGTTTTAGAACCGGTCCTTCTAGTTCTAATTCCAAATACTTATGCCATGGATGCTTAGAAAATGATCCCTTATCAAGATAAAGGATCACTTCTCTCATTTCAGTATCATTTTCATCTTCCTTGTAGATAGATAATGCTAAACATTCCTCTAGCCTATCTTCATAATCTTGCAATTGGTCATCACAGAATGTAGATATCTCATCTATAAAAGAACATGATTCTGGTGATTTGTACGGATGATTCATAGCTTTGAAGATATTGAAGGAAACTTCATCTTCATTAACTCTTAGTATCAATTCACCTTTTTGAACATCAATTAATGTTCTTCCCGTAGCTAGAAATGGACGACCTAGAATAATTGGCGCTGAATATCCTTCTTCCATTTCCATTATTACAAAGTCCACTGGGAAGTAGAATTTGTCTACTTTAACCAACACGTCCTCGATGACTCCCTTAGGATGTTTAATCGATCTATCTCGCCATCCGAAGGGTCATTTCGTATTTGTAAGCTCTCCTATGCCCAGCTTTCTTATAATCTTCATAAGACATGAGATTAATACTTGCTCCAAGATCACATAGTACTCTCTTAAACAAAAATCCTCCAATCTCACATGGAATGTTAAAACTACCAGGATCTTTCGCTTTAGTGGTAACTTATGTTGAAGTATTGCGAGCATTCTTCATTAAGGCATATATTCTCATATTCTTCTAACTTTTTCTTGTTTGATAGGATATCCTTAAGAAACTTTCCATAGGTAGGCATATTGATTAGGGCTTCGATAACAGGGATATTGACATGAATATGACGAAAAGTATCAAGGAAACGAGCATACTTCTTATCAGTTTTTATCTTTTTAATTTGATCTTTAGGTGGGTAAGGTAAAGATTCCAAATCTATAACCTTTGGTTCTGAAGTTAATTTCTCTTTTCCTTTCTCCTTAAATCTTTGATCATTACTTATCCGCCATGTTTCATTCTCATACGATCTTCCCTTTGAAACATCTTCTGTATCGATTTTCCCTTTTTCGGTTATTGGCAAATCTTCCTTCTTTTCTTCGCATTGTTTTCTCTAACATGTTCCTTAAATAAGGTTCTCGTGTCTTTATCCGCCGGATCTTTTAGAATCCTAGGGATTTTGACCCATTCTTCATTTTTATTTTCGGTTCAACATTACTATTTTGTCTTAAGAAATCTTCAATAATTTCTTCTTCTTCATCGGAAATTCAAGTTCGTCCTTTTCCTTTATAAATTTACCATTTAAATCATTTTCTACTTCATTATTCCCACGAGTTTTCTACTTCGGTAACAACAAATACTTCACCTCTCTCGGGTTTCTTTCGCATTACTTGGTAATCCTCCCGAGGTCTACTCGTTTTTACGTTCTCCTTCTCTACTCAAATGATCTTCCATATTCCTTATTGATGCTTCTATAGTTCTCATTCTGGTATCATGTCCACTCATGGATGTTTTCAACGTACTCATATCCTTAGTGACTGTACCTATAGAAGTTATCATTGTTTCGACATTTTGAGCTTGAGTAGATACTACACCCATCATATTTTCCATTAGTTTCTCCCATTTATCAATTCCTTCAAAGTTGAGTTGAACTTTGGGTGACCGGTATACTTTGAGTAGTATGTTGTGGATATGATCTAGGCAATGATTGCGTGTTCCGATTCGTGGTATCTCCTTGATAAACTTGATTACTATATGAATTCTTATATTGAACTGGATATGGCGGTTGGCCTTGCTTACTAGGGTTTTCGGACCAACGAAAAGTAGGGTGATCTTTTCTAATAGCATTAAACGAGTTTGAATACGCGTTGTTCAAATTCCTATGCTGTTGAAGAAAACTTACCTCCTCTCTTGAATATCCTGTTGGTTCTTCAACTCCTAATGGCATATTATCCCGATTTGAGTATCCAAAGGGGTATACTATTTTCTCGAACTTAGATTTTTGTTTGATTGTAGGCCATCAAATTTCCTACTTAAATTCTCCAAGTGTGCTAGAACTTCCGTATTAGATGTACATTCTCCTGCAAATGCTACTTTTCTTGTGCTAGAACCGGTTTCCCACATTCGATTATTTTTGGAAATCTTTTCTATAGCATCGTAAACTAATTGGGCTTTACTCATCATTAAAGAACCACCACATGCATGATCTACATCTGCACGTGAGTCTTTCCTTAGTTTACGATAGAAAAGTTGGATTTGCATATCTAAGGAATAACCATGATCGGGACAAGCTCTTAATAGCTTCTTAAATCTTTCCCAAGCATTCCCGAGTGTTTCTTCAGATCCTTGTCTAAAATTAGCAATTTCGACCTTTAATTCCAAATTTCTACCAGGAGTAAAATACTGCTTTAAGAACTCGGTTTGAATCTCTTCCCAACTTGTCAACGAATGATGTGGGAGTGACATAAACCAATCTCGTGCTCTTCCTTTTAAAGAAAAAGGAAACATAGACATCCTCGTTAATTCACGATGAGCACCTTGACTTTTGGCTGTATTACACAATTCTTCGAAAAGATAGAGATGATGATGCGGATCTTCATCATCTTCTCCTAGAAATTGGGCTCTTGTGTCAATTAAGCCAAAAAGATGAGATTTTATTTCGAAATTATTTGCTCCTTCATTAGGTAAAAGAATAGGATTATTAGTCTGATTTCTTCTCACGGTTTGATCACAGATAGGTCTCGGGTTTGGTAGGTTAGGATTATTATGATTATTCTGGTTCCGATTCTGATTATTTCTATTATTAGGATTCTGGTTATTAGGATTATTAAGGTTATTAGGGTGTTGTCCATGCCCTTGAGCATGTTCTAGCCCTTGTTCAGGTGTTTCATCACTGGTTTCGGCCATTCTCGTTTCTCGATTTGATGATGATTCGTCGTGGATTTCCCCGACTAGTATGACCACGTTTACTCTCTACTCTTAACGCCTTTCGTAAGTGTTTATGTCGTGCTTATAAGGAGTGAGTGGGGCCTTACCGCTTCTGGTCATCAACTATCGAAAAAATAGAAAATAACTCGAAAAAGATAGTAGTTAAAAAGATTGGTAACTTACCTACAAGGTAAGTACCAACGAAAAATAAAAAGAAATGTGATAAGAAGAGTGTTGACTTATCCTCGAGAATTTTGAGCTAATACAAGTAGAAACCATTCGAACACAATGAATTAGCGTCGTTCCCCGGCAACGGCGCCAGAAAGCTGACGTGGCCTTTTCTAGTGCTATTCCAGGTTCTTAACCGACAGCAGTATCGGGTCAAACTATAAGGTGCTAGTGTGGTGAGTCGTGTGTCGAATCCTCGGGGAAACGTGTGGTAATTCGAGTGTGGCTAAACACCAAGAAGCCGTTATTATCTCAATCTAAGTCGCAGCTTTTCTTTTTTCCTTTTTAGTAACCGTAAAACAAGAAATAAAATTAAAACAAGAAATAAATACATAAAACTAAAACGTATATATATAGATACATAAATATATATATAAATATATAGAAATACATATATATATATATATATATATATATATATATATATATATATATATATATATATATGTACCATACAATATAAATACTAGTAATATTATTAGAAACTAGCCAAGAATATGTCACCGAATCAAGATCTCTTTTTAGTAGAAATAGATGTGCTTGATCTTTCCTTATTTTAGGGTTAATCAATTATATATGAACCGGTGTACTCCTAAACTAGACAACTCCTCCTCACACGAGCGTATGAAATTGTCATATGTCAAATTGTCATCGCTTCAATCTCCACAACCGCCCCATGCTAATCTCGCTAGTCCGAACAGTACCGAGTACAAATCTACCCCGGATAAAAGAGGTTATTCCGTTTGTCGACGGCCGATGTTATTCAAAAGGCTCCGGTTGTCGGCGGATCGATTTAACTTTCCGGTGTTAGTTTCAATTAAACCGTTGATTTTAACATTATTACGATCTTGAGCACAAATTTAATAAGATTCATCTTTCCCAAGACAAATCGCCCCCGGGTAGGAAATAGGATTCCGTTGTCACGTTTTCACTCGGCCATTTTTACCCTCCGGTTTTTCTATCCTTTATCTCATATCCTAACTTCTCTCGGTCGGTCATCGTTAGGTTATATGTTGTGATTCATCTTGGTTAATTACGTCAATCCGAATATTATCAATACGTTGCAAAATAGAAAAAGATTCATTATAATCGATTTTAATTCAATTTTAACATAGTCATCATCTATTTCCCTAAAAAGATAAACTAATTCAATTTCATATCTTGGCTAGATATAGAGTTAGCCTAATATCATTATAACTAATCTATAGGTACTAATAACAACAAACAAACATAAATACATTAGAATGTTACTGCAGATTACAATTGTAGCGTCAAAGCCGTATTCTCCGGAAATAGCAACTCCTTTAGCAACAACGAGCCTTGATAATCCTTCTAAGTATTACAACGATACTTATACTACATTATTATTTCGGCAGAGTGCCGTTTACGGTATTTACAAAACTAAAAACTAACTAGAGATAAGATAGATATATATATAAGAGGTATATATATATTGGTACACTCCCAAATGCTTGCAAATGAGGAGTATTTATAGAGTGCAGGTAGTGCACCGGCGCGTGCCGGCCCCTTACCGGCGCGTGCCGGTGCTACAGTACAGATTCTCTCCTGACAGAGCCCATGTGCTGGTGGTAGAGAGATTCCGGCGTGTGCCGGTCAACTCCGGTGCGTGCCGGACTTTGAAAAATATCTTTCTTCGGTTTTCTACTGTTTCGATTTTTATTCTTCAGTTTTCCATCTCACGTACCCCGAAACAAATCAAAAACACGAGCCACGTAATTTTGACCACAAAAACTTTAAGTTTTACTAAAATTATAACAATAATATCTATTTATAACGATTTTGATTTTTATGTGTTTTTAGATATATTTTATAGAATTTATACGATATTATCGTTAATATGATATAAAAAGTCATATAATTTGATTATATTTTTATCATACATCAGGTGTCCACAACAATTAAGAGGGTAACAAAAAAAAAACATAGTTAGGATGAATGCAAAGACTCGTTTATAAATAGGCACATGTTAAAGGCACGAGTCAACGACCGATCTAGTGCCAATCGGACACCAAATATCGGGTTAGATTCGACTTTATAAGAAGTCAAAGATGGACATTTGACCTTTACAAATTCAAATGTCGAACTTTATTCGACTTTCTGTAAGTCAAATGTCACTCTGTTGCCCTGAAACCCTTACTATTGCCCTGAAACCCTTACTATGTGGTCATAAGTGAAAGACCACATGAAGTCAACAATACAAGTGAAAATAAAGAAATTTAAAACCCCCAAAAAAAAAAATAAAAATTTTAATAACATTGTCTCAATGGTAAGACTGCAGAAACATAAATTGTTAAACATAAAATTTCACAAAAAAGATTGTGCAGAGAAAAGAGAGATTCATTGTTTTAACGCTTAGTGTTTTGTATTTTGCCTTTTCTCTTATCTCTTTTCTTCTGTTGTTTTTTGGCTGGTCTTTTCTTCACTGCATTCTTGTTTTGCACTTTTTTGCTTGCCGGAATCTTGTTCTTTTTCTGCTTTTCCAGGTCGCCGGAGAAAATGGCTGCCTCCGGTTTTGACTTTACTCCGGCATCATCTTCTTCGTCTTCTCGGGAGATTTCACGGGTTGTCACCATCACTTTCAAATCACCATTGTCATATGTAATTGTACCTATTGCTCAATGAACATGCAAAGAATAAAAAACATCCACAAAAAAAAAAAATCATCTATTACGAGTTCGGATCCTCTGTAGAGCACCGTGCTAAGACTCGGGGATAAAAACAGTCGTTTTGATCTTCCGCCGTCAAAACACAGTGTTGTACACCGCAGAGAATCTGAGCAGAAGGTCTTCAGTGAATACGAATCGTCGGATATATATTTTACAGAATCAATACCTTGTTTTTACAGTATTTACTACGAGTGCTCTCTTTATGTCATTATAAGAGGTTATTTACACAAACTCGAACTCGTGACCTCTTTGTCACACGACGAAGGAACGCATATGAAGGTTTAAAATAGAGGTTTGAGTGTGTGTACCAGAGACCGATGGTAATGGCTCCTCTTCATCATCATCGTCGTCCACAAAGTCCTCATCAGATCCTTCGGGTACAGCAGTCGAGTCGGGCTGAACTCCTCCGTATACAGACTCTCTTTCCAACTTTCTCTAAAGGATTATAGTGCAAGTATAAGAAAACAATGAAAAAAATACAAAATTTGTACATGTATCATCCCCCCACCCCACCCCACCCCACCACACACACAGAGAGATTATCAGAAACCAGCAAAAATAGACAGCTTCATAGGAAAGATTTTGGCACAATAAAGTATTGTTAGAATTTAGAAACCAACACAAAATACATTATTACAGGAGCTACAAAAGCAAGCTAAAAACATGGGGGGGGGGGGGGGTAGAATAGACCGAAAGCTTCAAAATAAGAGCAACAAATAGGAAATTCAGCAGAATTCAACTGCTTGCAATAGTTATGCATGTCTAGGCTCACATTCTGCAACTATTTCAAGAGGACATGGGAGGAAGGGTGGGGGGGGGGGGGGGGACTGAAGCCAAGCACAACAAAAGCGTCTGGCACGTGTGAAGTCTTCTGATCAGAAGCTTTCGGTACGTGTAAAGTCACGTAGTGCCAGATCCTAGTACTGTAACTGAGCTACCTTCTGATTGACTGATTAAGTTTCTGAAAAATTCTACAAAGATATCGGAAACCAGCAACCAAAGCAAACTGCTTCATGTGAAAGAGTGTGTGTGTGTGTGTGTCTATATATATATATAAGATCACACATGAACCAAGTAGCTATTTGAGGACATCACCACTTTGAAAAAGTGATGACTGGTTGAATAATATGGGAAAGCCACAGGAACTAAAACCGCGTCATGCACATCATAAAACATACACAAGAGTCATGATGAATATATAAAAGTAAACTTAAGGTGCCTATATGGCAGCTACATTTGAATAAAAAAGCCGAAAATCCTGAATTTTTGTAAGCCGAAAAAACGTAATACCATCATCAGTTACTTCAAGAAAAAACTTGGGAATTTCTTGGTTTTATCAAATGCCTCCACAATTTGCCCATAAAAAACCGAGGTTACGACATTACTAAAATGTATGCAAAAGGAACAACATATTCTAAAAGCCCCTGGCTTTATGCAATCAAAGGACATTCAAATTATAACTAATAAAAAAAAAAAGGCTTTCAAGTGGCTGCGATTTTACTAAGCTATATAAAGAAATTCATGGAAAAGAAAACGCAAAGATCAAACCTTTTTTCGAGCTTCTATTCTCTTACGTCGAACAACTTCAGCCATTTGTTGATTCGCTTCTTTTCTCCGCTTCTTCTTCCTCTTATGAAACCCAGTCACATAATCACTACAATAATGTATGTATATAAGCAGAATATCATATTGAGCCTGAAATCAATCTTTAACAGCATTTTCAAGAGCATTCTTTACCAGGTTTTTACAAAAAAAAAATAAATAAATATATATTACTGAGAAGAAATAATACTATTCAAGGCTCCTGCTTTGAAGCGATATAATCAATTTAATTAGAAAATATAAATTAAAAAGGTTGAGCAAAAGTATGTACTTGAGATCTTTCTCGCTGAAGGAAACGGAAAGAGATTTGTTCTTAAGAGCTCTCTTCTTTATGTGGTGGCCTCTTATAATCGGAGGCTTAGAATCGCCGCCGTGTTCAGCTTCTTCCATCGCCGCCGCCGATGTAAGCTTTGTACAGCTACCGTCTCAGATGCTTTTAAGGTTATGTATGACCTTGCTGTATAGGAACGGCTCATGAGTTTGCCACGGGTTATGGGTTTAGGTTGAACCGGTTCAGACCGGTTCGTTTACCCAAAGTTATGGTCCGTTTCCTACAAACTTCCTTCATCAGATACTCCTGTTATTAGATTAACAAAGACGCTCACGAACAATTTTGTGTTTGACACGTTAATGTTGATGATTAAAATCGGTGTAGATACACACATATACACTTTTGTCCCCACTGAACTCGAACGTGAAACCTCTCGATTAAGATTTTCCTAACCTACAATAGTACAATAGTAGATTATCTTTTGAATTTTGTAATATAAAAACGGTTAAACCCTAATCGTGAGGGGCTCTTGCCCCCGATCCCATAGGAATGCGAGGAGAGCCCTCGCCCCCGATCCCACAGGAATGCGATGAGAGGTTAATCAGGTAACTATAATACCCCAACACGTGGGTTGTCTGTCAACCATCGCACCGGGGTGTTATATATCGTAAATCAACCCCATTACTTTAATCGAACCGTGGCCTCCAGAACATATATAGTTCGGTGGTCATTTCTACAACACTCATGCCTTCACCACTAGACCATATCCAGAGGATAATTTTGTAATATAAATCATAAACATAAAGGTGACATGTGAGCAAAAATTTGTACCCTAGCCGAATGTCCCTGTCATCATGTCCCTAAGATTGGTGTGAGAAATAAATCGATGAATGTGCCTTAATTATTCAGCGTACTCAGAATGCTTTAAAGTATTTTAGGGAAAACATATATTATCCCTTTATGGTTTGTCAATTGAAGTCTTTGATCCCTAATGGTTTAAAAATATATTGTTTGCCCCTTTTGGGGTTTTTTAAAAACCTTAACATACCAATTCCGGTAGAATCACAGGAATATTCCGTCAAAATATTCTTATTTTTTTTGTGTTATTCCCGTTTTGTCCTTCTATTTATTACTTAAACAATTGAACAACCTCTTCCTCTTCTCAATCAAAATTATCTCATCATCTCAGATTTACTAATTTCAGATAAATCTTCTCGACATATTCTGTGGGATGAGGGTTAAATATACAACAATCTGTTTAAATTCGGCTGCTACGAAGAAAAATCGAGATTAAATTCTGGAATCTGTTTAAATTCTCTGTTCTTTTCGTGGTCTGGAATTTTGGTTTTTTATTCTTTCTTTTTTGCTTCTAGCAGCGGGACCAGAGGTCAATCGTCCACCACTTAAACTTTGTTTTTTTTTTTGTATCCATTTGCTTAGTGTAGTAAAACGTTGGCCTTGAATTCTTTCCTTTGTTGTTGTTCATATGGGTTTGGAGTATTTTGCATAATCCTGAAAATCTTGCGTTGATTATCCGATATATTAATATGGAGATAGAGCAGTTTCCGGCATAATATTCTCTTGATTCTACCGGAATCGGTAAGTCAGGGTTTCTGGAAAACCACAAGGGGCAAGCAGTATATTTTTAAACAATGAGAAGCCAATGACTTCAGTTGGCAAACCACAATGGGGTAAAATGTGTTTTCCTTAAATATTTTTGCCAAAAGAGCTCGTTCCATACAGTATTCGACCCACATACATTCCAGTTAGTTTAGAATGTCGGTGTAACACCCGAGACTATAATCATTGAGTTATGCCATGAGAACTATAGGTTACGTATATGTCGGGAGTTAGTTGAATACTTACAATACATTGTTATTTGCATCACACTAATAGTTAGAATGTGAGTAACTTTCAAAAAAAAAAAAGAATGTGAGTATAACAGCCAAATGTGACGTAGGGAGTGAGTTGAATAATTATAAGATACCGTCGTAACACCGTATTTCAGGTTACAAAGATCAAATTGGAAATCCGACCTCAGTAAACTTAAAATGTTTGGTTTAAATTCAAAGGAGAATTACGGATAATGACACAGTTTGAAATATTTTTAAATAACAAGACAACCACATTTTTATAGAGAGAATGACAACTTTTATATTTTTGTGAGACTTGTTGAAAAGGACACATTTTAAACTTAATGGGTGCGGAAGACGAATACAAAAACATACATGTTTTTATGTTACATTGTCCTTGCAACCTATTAAGTTTAAAATGTGTCATTTTCAACAAAAACCTATATATTTTTTATAGCTTAAAGGACAAAAGCAAAAAAAAAAAAAAAAAAAAAAAAAAAAAATAATATCGCGCGTGACAGGACCTGTTCATGGGTTTGTTTTTTTGTTTTTTTTTCTTTCACTTTCCTCCCCCGTTTTCAAACAATCATATCTTTTGATCTAGATTTCCAAACGCGATTAAAATTTCACTGAATTTTTTATTTTTTTAATGCTCTTCGTTTTGAGACTTGGTTCGATATCATTACATCGTTTTTCGTGAGATTCACTGTCGAAATTTACTCAGTGGATCTTTCTAGTGAATCTCGAAAAACAGTGAATTTCGACAATGATTTTCGAAAATCACGTCGAATACGTTGAATGTGGTATCAAAATAAAGAAAGATTTAAAAAATAAAAAATTTAATAAAAGAATTTGCAAATTTTGAGTTTTAGATTAAGAGATATGAGTGTTTAAAAAGTGCAGAGAAAGAAAGTGTGATGATTATTTTTTTTTAAATAGGCATCCAAAATTTATAAAATAGGAAAAAAAATAGTTTTGTCGATTATACAAAAGTTTTAAATTTCAGTGAGATGGCCTCTCCACAGTACTTGGAGGAATCAGATCAATCATAGAAACAACGCTTTCTATCCACCGATTAATGTTCTATTTTCCACAATGAAAAATAGAGTTAGAAATTTACGTTTGGCTTGGGGACTGGGCCCTTTGTAATTTTGATAGTGGTGGTGTTCTACTTATTTTTATAAATAAAAGAAAGTTCGTTTTCATAAAAAATAATAAGTTTTAAAAAGCTGTCATTTTATTTAATTGATGAAATGTCTTTGTCTCTCCCCCTCCCCAAACCCTCGTAAATTCAATTTTATAGAGATGGAATATGAACGCTCGATTTGATAGAATATGAAGAATAAATTGTCAAAATTATGCTCTTAGGAATATTTAAACGAGCCCTCAAAAAAAAAGGAATATTTAAACGGCACGGTAAGTCAATTTATACGCCATACAGAAAAGAACACGAACTCTAGAGATGACCGGAATGGATGAATCGGAATCAAAGCCGGCGATCTCTGGACGTGTGAAAGTGAACGATACGGAGACGATTTTGACGTTGACTTCCGACGGAAAACTCGTTTGGAATGATCGTTGTTTGCTGGTGGAAAAGCAGGTGCTCGGTTTCGTAGTAGTCAATGGTACTACTAGTACTGGTAAGATCAAAATCAATGCTATGGTAGCTGGTGGTTCTGGTATCTGTTGCGGCGGAGATAAGGAGTCTCTGGTTAGAAAAAGCTTCACATTTGAGGCGGCTGATGACGTGGTGGATGTTTGGTGTCAGAAGCTTCGTGAATATATTGACTCCCTTGGTAAGATGATCTCGTATTTGATTTTTAGTTTATGTTTGTGAGAAGATGAAATTCAGTTTTTACGTGAAACTTAAGCTCTGTTTTGGTATTTTGATTTGATATGTTCTTATTCAGCTGAAAAAATTTCAGCTCGTTTCCAGCTCACCTTGTTTTTAGATGATAGTATCAGTCTACCAGAGCAAGAGATTTTTAATAGCACATAAATATAAATGCATGAGATTAATTATGACATGAATCAATGTTCTTTGGGAAATTTGAAAAGGCATGCTTGAAAAGTTAAGTGTTTGTAAAATATGCTCCTATTTGATATGCTTTGCTAGCATTTCGTACCCATTCTGTACTGGCATGCCATGCGTTTTTTCATCCCAATTCATAATTTTCTGTACAATTTCGTAGCGTTCATACCTATTTTGAAGGCGAATTCGTTGCTAATTTGCAGTTGTGTTTTCTAGCAAAAGCTCAAAATGGAGCCAAATTGTCATTTTTTTTCCAGACTTTTTGAGCATAAATTTTCAAGTTTCCCTGTTCTTTTCAAAATTCTACGGTGGAAGGAAAAATGAAAATGAACAAAATAGACAGGAGACTGGTTAAAATATTCGCCAGTTGTCTTGTGGAATTGAAAGATCTACTTTGCTTTGAGAGTCATGTATGATGTTTTTGACTGATGCTGTTGTGCTTGCTGGCTAAAAATTTCATTAATATTAGTCTAAATGTGGATGATTAGGTCGGCCAAAGAGGTTATTGGTATTTGTCAATCCGTTTGGAGGGAAGCGATCAGCTTCAAAGATTTTTATTAATGATGTGAAGCCAATGCTGGAAGATGCCAATATCGAATATACCTTATACGGTTAGATTTGGTTTCATTCGTGTAGTCAATGGCGACATGCAAGATTTTTTATGATTGGTTATTCATATAAATTTGCTTACTTGATTTTGTTTTCATTCGCAGAAACAAAATATCAGTTACATGCTAAGGAAGTTGTTAAATCAACAGACTTGTCTAAGTACGATGGAATTGTGTGTGTTAGCGGAGATGGAGTTTTAGTTGAGGTTAGAATGTCACTCTTACACCTCTTTTGCATTGACTTTTCGCAACTATGACTTGTGTTTATGATGCGTGAGGTCTTTATGTGCTGTGGTAAGTCTTTATGCGTTGCCTCAGAGGCAGATCCTACTCTCTTTTGTGATCAGATACACTCAAAAATGGAGGGGTTTCAGGTATTGAAACTAAGGTAGCCAGTACATGCTTCTTGTTAAAAAAAACTTGGGACTTTAATTCATTCAAGGTGCGACGAGCAGCTCGTTCTTTAGTATGCCTTGGACTTCCTTATAGT
Source organism: Gentiana straminea (assembly GCA_036785695.1). Taxonomy (NCBI): domain Eukaryota; kingdom Viridiplantae; phylum Streptophyta; class Magnoliopsida; order Gentianales; family Gentianaceae; genus Gentiana; species Gentiana straminea. Next base: position 1,176,406 of record JAVUPR010000034.1, on the reverse strand, counting down.
CATGAAGGTAGTTGACCTGGTGCTTGAAATATTTGATGAGGGCTCAAGATGAAAAAACATGAAAAGCCTTCTCTTATGAGCGCAGCGGTTCTTTATTTTGTGTCCTCCAACTGCGTGTTCATATGCAGGGGGGACACTCTTGAAAGCTAATGCCGTAGATGTCAGGGTATAATCCTGTGATGTGATCCATAAATCTTGTCGAACCTAATTGTTACCATAATACTATTATCCCATATCACTTGGCCTTACAAACTTGACCAACATTAGTAAAATATGGTTAATGCTTGCTATATGTGGGTATAGACTACTATAGACTTTGAGTGCCGTCAGGTTTTGACTATCCCACTTTCTTGTGAAGTTTGGTTAGCAGATAGCCGTTTGCTAGTAAGTGCAAGTCACAGATGATCATCATTATCGCTGTAAAACGATAATGTGCATTTACCAGATTTGAAGTTTTGTTGATAAAACACAGTGTATATGTTGGTTATTTGAGTTGGAAACGTGTTTAAATAACTAATTAATGGTGGGATTTATATGACCATCGGCTCCTCCGTCGTTTTTATGTCAGAAGTTGGAACGTCTTTATGACCTTCTGATCCTCCTTGCTGTATGTGTAGTAGGTAGTAAATGGTCTGCTAGAAAGGGAAGACTGGAGCACTGCAATAAAGATGCCTCTTGGGGCAGTGCCTGCAGGTCTGCAATAAAATTTCTTTTATTGTTTTTCGCATTAGGTATTTACTATGTTTAATTTTTTTTTTTACTTTTACACCTAAAGCATGCCCCCTTAGCTCATATTAGTAAACAATTTTTTTTTTGGCGGGACAATAGAGACAATTGTATCTGATTCTTTCATACATAGGAAAGCCTTGTCATAACGTTAAAAGCTCTTACCGTGTGATAAGAGGCTGTGGGTTCGAAATATAAGGTACATCGTACAAAAGACCTAAAGGGCCCGGTCCATTTAACATAGTGTTGTAAAGTGAAATTCTATATAAAACTGAAATTCTATCTCACCCAACTAATCTCAAAAGACTAATAATCTGAAATTCTATATAAAACTGTAGCCTCTGAAAGCCTTGGACAGAATTATAAGTGAACATGCTTATCGGGACGCTCAAAATGTAAATGATTGTACTTTTGTCACATCTAAGATTGACAGAGTTTTGGATGCAGGAACTGGAAATGGAATGGTAAAGTCCTTGCTTGATGCAGTCGGAGAACCATGTACTCCAGCTCATGCTGTTCTTACCATTATACGAGGTTTGGTTTTGGAAAACTTTGAATATTTCAGTGAATTGGGTGATTTAAAGTCACGCGAACTGCTTTTCTTTTTGCAAATTTTGGGTTTAAGAATGTATGTATCACATGATTCACATCCCGTTTTCTATCAGGGCATAAGTGTTCACTTGATGTGGCCACTATCTCGCAGGGGCAAACTAGATTTTTCAGTGTCTTGATGCTTGCCTGGGGTATGCATGACAGTTTCGCTCTCTATTTCCGTTGTGATGCGTTTTCTTATTGGGATAAAGACACTTTCAGTCCCTTTTGTTTCATGAGTCTTTTCACTTCTATCCACATCTTGGCAAACATGAGTGGTAAAAGAGTCGAGATGAAACATTGGGATAAAATTGCAATAATCATGTCACTAAAGGGACCAAAAGTGTATTTATACTGAATAAGTAATTAGCAGCTACACATGCTTACCAAATGTTACCCTGCACCACTATTTTATTCCCAGGTCTAATAGCTGATATTGACATCGAGTCTGAGAAATACCGATGGATGGGCAGTGCTCGTATTGACTTTTATGTGAGCATGCAATTTCTTTCAAGGGATAAAAGACACTTTTGTTTCATGAAATTTTCACTTTTCTCCCTAGTTTTTCACCTTCAAATTTTTACCCATATCTTTGCTATTTTTAGTACCTTTTAGGCCATTTTTGCCTTGTGTCAATTTTTCATCGGTTGGAGCATGTTGTGCCTTCGATGTTGGTTGTTCGACACTTGACATTTTGGACTGAAAATGTACAAAAAGTGTATACATGAAGGCTAAAAGTGTCGAGATGAAACATTGCGAAAACTGTGAAGCAAAAGGGAACAAAAACGTCTTTATCCCTTTCTTCATATACGTATCAAGTATGATAACTGTAATAATGTTAATTCTCCTTAATTGCCTACCTGATTTTTTTTTTTAACTCAGGCATTAAAACGAGTCTTTAGCCTGAGGAAGTACGATGGTTGCATACGATTCGTTCCTGCACCAGGATACGAAAACTACGGAGACGCAACCAGCTTTGAAAAGAGCGATTTAAACCCTCTTCCTTTTGTTGAGAAAGAGTCTGGTGAAAAAGTAGAGATGGTTCTTCAATCTGGCTATCTGGGAAGTTCTCTCGATATTTCGAGCTTAAATTGGCGAAAAATTGATGGACCGTTCGTCTCAATATGGCTTCATAATGTACCATGGGGTGGTGAAGACACTATGGCTGCACCTGATGCAAAGGTTGGTCTCAAATCTTTGATCATAGGGTCATAGAATCGGCTTTCACCCGGCCGATTTCGACAATCGACCGGAGGAAATCCGATTCTCAACTGTAGAAAAAACTATGCATAAGTTGATTGTCACTGTGGTGACACAAAAGACGCACTTGATAACATCTTGAATTTTCTCTTCATCTGAAGTATTGTTTTAAAACTTATTGATAATGAAAGTTTAACTATGGTTAATTCTGTTAATCTTCAGTTTTCAGATGGTTATTTGGACTTGATCATGATTAAGGAATGCTCAACCTTGGGTTTGGTTACTTTGATGACTGGACTGAGTAATGGAAGCCATGTAAAATCACCTTATGTTACATACTTGAAGGTTAGTCCATTTATTATTAGCACAAGTCCTTCTCCTCTGCCTTAGTTTATTTATTTTGAATTAATTAATCACCTCCATTCATTATAGGCAACTTTTTTGCCCCTTTTCTATTAGAAATAAGGAGGCCTTGGCAAGCTATAAAAAATATTGTTGTATGATCAGATATCACGGGTTCGAGCCATGAAAACAGTCTCTTATGACAGTAGGAGATAAGTTTATGGGCATTGTTAGTGGCACCATACTAAACCTAGGGCTGTAGTACTACAATGACAATTGACTTTTAAAAGTTGATTCTAAAGCTTAGAATTGACTTTCCGGAACCGCCATATAGTGAATTCTAAGCCCTAGAATCAACAACTTTTAAAAAGTCTGTTGTTTCCGGTGTGATGCCATGGTAAAAACGCCCCAAGTCTAAATGACATAGTTCTTTCTGAACCCTGTATATATAGTTGGGCTGCTTCAGTGTACGAAGATGTCGATTTTCTCTTAAACATAGTTCTTTCTGAACCCTGTCTCAAGCCGAACTCGAGCAGTTCATCAGGGTTAACAAGCCGAACACGAGCACTTTGAAGCTTGACTCAAAATGTTTGCGAGTTTTCTCAGGCATTATTATATTACGTAAAAATTAGATATTCTTTTGTAGTTTTGACGAGCTGCCTCCAGAACTTGATAGCTCGACATTTTTTTCGAGTGTGAAAGTGCTCAAAACTTCCTCAAGTAGAGCCAAATTCTCTGCTCGAACGAACTCAACCCGAGTTCGAGCATCACTGTTTTGACTCGATAAGTAAAAAGTTTGATTCAACTCCAAACGTTTACACCCCTAAGTTTCCATGTACAGATATGTTATTTTCCTCTTAAACACACGATTCTTTTGCAGGTTAAAGCGTTTATTTTGGAGCCTGGACCGCGTATCGAGAAGCCATCCATAGAAGGGATCATAGATGTCGATGGCGAGGTTTTAGCTAGAGGGAAAGGCTCCTATCAATACGAGAAAAAGGCATTAATGACATATGACAAACTTCAAATTACCATTGATCAAGGACTGGCTACCTTGTTTTCACCTGTCTGAACTCGGTACGCCCTTTCTACAACGATATTGTAGTGTAGTGACACTGTGTTGTGTAATCCTCATTTTTTCAATGATTTAGTTATACATCATACAAGTTTTTAGGGATAAATACACTTTTTCCGTCCATTTTGTTTCGCGAGTTTTTACACTTCTGTCCCTATACTTTGGTTTTGACATTTTTTACCCTTCATCTATCGTTTATGTTTACATGTTCAGTCCACTTTGCTGCGCGTAAAAAAAACCAGCATTGATGGTAGGTAAGGGTTCAACCAATAAGAACCTGACACGTGGCAAAAATAAACTAAAAATGTAGACGATTGATTGCATAGACGAGGGGTAAAAGTGTCGATGATGAAACATTGATGATTAAAATGTTGTTATCATGACACAAAAGGGATCAAAAAAATGTCGTCGTCCCCAAGTTTTGCCCCTCACATCCTATGCATTATTTTTACATGTTTACTCCAGTCTGCCACGTGTCAAACAACTGGAATCGAAGGCTCGTGGCAAAAAAAGACTGAAAATGTAAATAGTTGCATAGATGAAGGGTAAAAGTGTCAAGATGTAAAACAGAGGATAAAAACGTAGTTATCGAGACACAAACTAGGCCAAAAACGTCTTTGTCTTCGAGTTTTAGTGCAAGATTTCGGCACAACTTTTGTACTACTACGCAACTATACCACGTCGTCTATTATCTACAGCCCGTCTGATCAGTGTGCAGATCCCCATCATCAACGGTCTATACTAGCATACCATTTTTTTTTTCAATTTGTAACTGAGTTATTATCAGAACAAGTAGTTTAAGTTTGGGATGGAACTTGTACTATGTATTCATGTATAAATTAAATCATTGATACATTATACCATATAATATCATGATATGGAACTACTATTGTATGGAAAGTTTACTTTCCACATATACTTTGATTGTGCAATTTTTTTATACTCATGGATGTTTATTTGGAGAGTTGAATAGATACAACAGTATTTTACGATGCTTGTGAAGGATATGCGTGCGTGCGCGCACACGGATGTGTGTGTGTGTATATATATATATATATATATATATATATATATATATATATACACGATCATTTAAAAGTACAAACCAACCATCTAGGTTCTCTTATATATATATATATGTTCCGACTCGGTAATACACACGATTATCGATCTGAAGGCGCTCTCTCGACTTTGGAAACCATCCATCTAAGATCTTATATAAGTTTCAGACTCGGCAATACGTACGGTAATACACACTATTATCGATCTGAAGGCTCTCTAAAGACTTTGGAAACCATTAATTTAAGATCTTATATAAGTTTCAGACTCGGCAATACGTACGGTTATTGATCTGGAGGCTCTCTCAATACTTTAGACGGGCCTTATACCCATCTTACACATGATATTTGCTTTGCCCCGTATCTCAAGACAATGAATAGATCCTATCAAAACAATATACTTTTAATAAAAAAAATATTCTTAACTTCACCGTATCAAAACTACTGTCGCTTAATAAAAAAACATTGTTACATTCATCGTATCAGACCTACTATCGCACTCCACTACAATTACTTTTAATAAAAAACATTGTTACATTCATCGTATCAACCCTACTATCACACATCACCATAATTAATCACGATTTTTTTCTTTTTAGAAATGTCGAATATGTTCGGTTTTTTAAAGATTAAATATCACTTTAATTTCCCGACAATACCAAATAGTTTTGGTATGATCCCTATGGAGTATATATTTTTTTGGGAAACATTATTTTAGCAAGAAAGAAAATGTTCAGTTTAGTAAGTTTTTTTTTTTTTTTGATTGAAACATTTTTTAAGCGAAGAAAGAAAATGAAATAATTAATGTCGGATAATCAGGGGGAAGCGGTCCAGTCCATAGACAGCGACGAAGTCTGACTAGTAGTAGTATAGTGTATGTGTATACTGTTACCGATAATTCAAGAAAGAAAAAAAAAAAAGGACGGCGGCCATAGCTAAAACGCATGCATTTTTTTCAGCTTCTTTTACTTATCAACGTGTTCTTCAAGCCTTACTACTCATTTCTCAAAACCCCTCTTAAAAAAGAGGAAATAATTCGTACTAGTATTCTTTAATCTTTAGCTATCCGTTTTAATTTCACCTAGGGTTCCACGCCCTGGGAAGAGTTACTGTTTGTGTGTGTGTGTGTGTTTGCTTGGAAGAGAATCAAGAATCTAAAGGGATGTGCTTTTTGTTTGGTTTTTGATTTTTTGGGGTTTTAATTAATAGGGGTTTTAAGGGGGGAGTGAGGAATTTGTTTTTTTGGGGGAAAAAAAGATGGCAGCTGCGGCGGTGAATTCATCGTCGGGGACGCAGAAAGTTTGCTTTAATTCCAATTGTAAAGCCGTGCTTGAAAGAGTGAATAAAGGGTGGCGCCGCCGTACCGGCGAGTTTGCTGAGCTCTGTGATCGTTGCTCGTAAGTGATTTTTCTTGCTCTCTCTCTTTTTCAGCTTCTTTGAATTGATTTTTGTTTAGTTTTAGCTCATTTTCTCTGAATAGGATTAGCTAAATTGCTGTTTTTTTTTGGTTGTTTTTGTTTGGGTTTTGTAGTTAAGATTCGAATTTTGCGTCTTTTATAAGCTTCTGTATGCACATTCTATTTTTTGATTTTGAAGTAATTTTATGCTGCCCCTGTTTCCCTTTCTTGATTTTGAACTCGGGCTGCATTTTTTCGACCCGAATACATTCCGTCTTTCAATTGCTACAATTACTGTCGTTCACAGTCACTAAAAATGGGGGATAATTCAACCCGAGAAAGCTGGAGACGGTTTCTTATGGAACACATTCAATTGTAGCAATTGAAAGCTGCAGTGTAGCTGCCGTGTCCCCCCCCCCCCCCCCCCCCTCCCCCTTTTCCCTAGAAAGCTGCAGTCTTTCCTCTTCAGGTCTCTTATGGAACACATTCAATTGCTATTTCCCCCGAAATGCCCCCTGTTTGCACATCAGTTTTTTCAGCACCTGAAACCGCACTTTCTTTGAGAATGGACTTGTAATAGCACATCTTGGCACACACTTCTTAGACCATAATCTCTTTGCCCATTTTACGTATTCTACATATTCCGTCTCTACATCTTTGGCCTCTGCACCTTTTCTTACTTTAAAGATCCTCTGTAACTTATATTCATGTAACAATCACCGAGCTGCTTCGAAAAGCACTTTTTCTTTTATTCTCTCATATTGGTTTGTTACCTTCTGTCCTTTAGTTGCTCGTGTAAATATATGCACTCTAATTAGTGATTAAGAAAAGAGATATTGAATCAAGACATAGGAAAATTAGCTCATGAAAATGACGTGACACCATTTTTGTTTCTTTTGAAATGGAGGTAACTATTCATGGTATTTGGCTTCTTTAACCTTTTCTATTTAGTTAATTTATTTATTTTTATAGTGTTTCGCCCCCTCTTTGATCTGCATGATTTGTGTACAACAAAGGTTGTCAGAAAGAGGCAAAAGTTAAAAGGAAGGATTCATGGGGCAGAATATCTTTTAAATACTGTATAGGACATATTTGTTATCTTTCAGTGTTATGACATGACCTAGGTTGCATGAATACTGATACGTAGGTACGGATATGAGATACGCGGGCGATACTGGTTTGGAGGGCATAGGCATATATATTAAAAATATAAGGATCAAGTTGTGCATAGTGCATGGACCAATAATACGGAAAATAAAACAATTTTTAGTGGTTCCCTTCATTTTTAGTAGCTTTTCATTAATTTGGACAACTTTTCATACACCATCTGGCGGAACTCAATTTTCAACATGATTCTTCATTTCACGTATATGAGTTATGGATATGCATTTCGAAATACCGTATGTGACTTTTAAGAATTACAAATTCGCCCTTAGGTGTGTATCCTAGGTATCCAGTGCCTATATGTGTATGATATGTACCTGATACGGGACACGCTACCCGACAAAAGTGTCCGTGCGTGCATGATAGGACATGGGCATAATGATCACATTTTGTGGGGTAGTAAAAAGGTGTAATTTTGGGGTATGTGTACTTGCATGAACATTTGGTAGTCACAAGTTTTTTCCCTTTTTGTGAAGTTCTTTTTTGTTGTAAGAAGCTCAAACATGGCTGAGGTGTAATAAAAATGCCTGTCCTATTGCATTTCCTTATGTTTCGCGGAAAGTGAAAAATATTTTCTTTATTTGCTTGTAGGTCTGTTTATGAGGCAGGAAATTTCTGCGAGACTTTCCACATTAACTCTTCTGGTTGGAGGTGTTGTGAATCTTGTGGGAAGGTAAGTCGAAACACTATTTAGCGTTATTTCTAAAAGCATAATATAAAAAAGAATATAAAACAAGACAACCGGAAGAACGTTCTTTCATCTACCATACACCAAACTACCCGTGCATCACACCTGAATCGACTTTCCCAAGACGACCTTTGTAAAAGTCGATTATTGGCTCAAAAATTGACTTTCAAAAGGCTGATTCTCAGTTGTGGTGCATCGGTAAAATCTTTATATGGCAAATAAAAAGGCTTCCAGTTTAGAAGTTCAGTCTTATGTGATCTATTTGTTGTTGTTGTTGTTGTATGCAGCAAATACATTGTGGATGCATCGTATCGTTCCACATGTTTGTTTTGCTAGATCCAGGAGGAATCGAGTGCTTAACGTGCGCAAGAAAAAGTTTCATTTTGGTAAGAATATTTGGTTCTACATCTTTTTGTATATATCTAAGGATAAGGACACTTTTGGTTCATTTTGTTTCACGTTTTTTACACTTCCTCGGTTTTGCATCTTGGCACTTTCACCCCATGTATGCAATTTTTTTTTGTTATTTACATTTTCGGCCCCAAAGTTCCACGTGTCAAAAATCTAATGTTGAATGTAGGAAATGATCTTGCTAATGAAAACTTTACTCGTGACAAAAATGGACTGTAAATGTAAAACACTGCATAGATGAAGGGTAAAAGTGCCAAGATGAAACATACGAGGATATAAATACAAAAACCGTAAAAACAAAAGGGTCCGTCTTTATCCCTATATTTTCATCAAACTTTGTCTTTAGTAGCCTATCCATCACCCTACAAGGCGAAATCATCTTGTCTAATTGTGATATATTAATCGTGACCCGTTCTCTATCTCTCTTCTGGAACATTTTCTGCTTTTATACTTTTTTCTTTTCATTTCTTTTTCTTGTTGCAGACGCCGAATCCCGCATGGCCACCACCGTCGCTCTTCCTTCCGGTACAACCCGAAAGAATCAAAGAAATCTCTACAAGGAATTGGCCTGCTATAGTCGGTTCAGGACCGGTACCATGGCGTCAAGCTCCGAGTGTGTTCAATGCTACTTCAGTGCAATCTGACTTGCAGTCGAGGATGCCTATCGAGGTTGACAGACATCGGTTTCATGAAAGATTGTCTTCCCCTCCTATCGAGAAACGAAAGATGGAGGAATCTCTTGATAGATTAATGAATGGCAGCTTGAAGATCAGTTGTTCAGGAGTAATAGGAGGCGGAACTACTGGTAATTATCCTTACTTAACTTATGTTGCACGTGTACGGGTTACATTGATATAGGATACACGGGGTGTGAGATTTTTGAAAATATAAGAGGGGATATGCGTAAATATTAAAGATATAAGGAGCAAACTTTACAAAAGGAAAATATAAGGACCAAATAAAGCAACTATGTTTCATCATTTTGGTTAGCTTTTTATCAAACATTTGGCGGTTTCTCCATAGATTTCTGTAGAAAATATTGTTATTATTATTATCATAATACATAAAGTAAAATTATGGTTGGGGTAATAGTTACCATTATTACCGTTGCATTAACCCACTATTTAGGCGGCTGCCTTGTTAGTATAAACACTGGCAACACTGCATTTATTGCTTGTCTGCCACTATCTTAATCACTATTGTCCAACCCTTTGGACTCCCTTGTAATCCTATTTAAACTCCTTTTCTACTTCATAATAATGTAGAAGAGTTTTTCTCCTTTAATTTTTCTCTCAATCCCTTCATGGTACCAGAGCCTTGTTAGCTCGATCTTGAATTTTTTCTTCACCATGTCTTCTCTCTCCGATGCTACATCAGCAGAACCACACAGAATAATCAAAATCTGGGCTGACTGATTCATCAACTTCTTTTACAAGCCATAAATTAGATGGCAACAACTATCTTCTATGGTCCGAGGTCCATGAAAATGTTCATCAACGGCCAAAGCAAGATGGAATATCTCACCGGATCCAAAGTTGCACCCGCCGCAGGATGATGAAAAGTTTGAAGCATGGGATACTGAAAATAACCTTGTTATGACTATCCTTCTCAGGTCTATGACCAAAGAAACTAGTGAGAACTTCATGTTCTATGATACAGCCCAAGAAATCTGGGTTGCTGCTCGAGACCTCTACTCAAAGAAGTATAATACCTCTGAAATTTATGAGATAGAGGCTCAAATCCAAGGGTATAAGCAAGGGGATCTCACCGTCACTCAGTTTTTCAACCAACTCACTCGAGCGTGGCAGCAGCTGGACATGTTTGAAGAACTTGCATGGAAAAACACTGATGATGCCAATCTTTACAAGCAAGTGGTTGAGCAAAAAGAGGATCTTCAAATTCCTCATGGGCCTGAACCCATCTCTAGATGATGTCAGAGGTAGGGTACTGTCCACTAAGCCCCTTCCGTCTCTCAAAGCTGTGTTCTCTGAGATTAAGCATGAGGAGAGCAGGAGGAAGCTTATGCTAAAGGACAATCCCACTACTAATACTATGGTTGAAGCTTCGGCCCTGCTGACACATGGAAAGGCTGCTGGTAGCAATGACACGTTTGCAAAAAATTCTGCTGCATGGAATCAAAATGGCAAGAATAAGAAGGACAAATTATGGTGTGACCACTGCAGGAGGGCAAATCACACTAGGGAAACTTGCTGGAAAATTCATGGCAAACCTGAGAACTGGAAGTCCCCTAGACAGAACAATAAAGAAAGTCATGGCAGAGTAGTGACTGAAGAAAAGAAAGAAGGTCTCAACTTTACTAAAGATCAACTTGAGGCCCTCAAAACCCTCATGACGGTATCTGGATCTAAATAAAATGAAACAACTACTCATAATCAATTAGGTATTCTCTCTCTTGCAAATAATGTGTCGGACTTGGGAAGAAATCCTTGGGTCATAGATTCAGTGGCTTCTTCCCACATGACTGGAAATAAGAATTTCCTTATCAATTTTAAGCCTTGCAACTATATCCACCATGTCAAAATTGCTGATGGATCTATCTCTTATGCACAAGGAACTGGGAATGTTAACATCTCTAACACCCTTGTGTTAAAAGATGTTCTCCATGTCCCAAAACTTGATTGCAATTTGATTTCTGTCAGTAAGCTAACAAATGACCTAAATTGGGATGTTGTGTTTTCTGCTAATCAGTGTGTTTTTCAGGATCATTCCTCACAGAAGATAACTGACAATGCTAAGGCATGCTCATGACTCTTTATCCTCAATAAAAATGAAGATTCTGAGAAGACCAAGTTCCATTTTGCTTCAAAAACTAGTAGTTTTAATTTGAATGATGTAATGATGTGGCACTATAGACTAGGCCACCCAAGTTTTGCCTACTTAAAAACTCTGTTTCCAGAAAAATTTAAGGGTTTTAATGTTACATCTTTGCAATGTGAAATCTGTCAGTTTGCTAAAATTACCAAATCTGTGTATGCTAAGCTGCCCTATTTGCAATCTCATCCTTTTTCCCTCATTCATAGTGATGTTTGGGGACCTTCAAGAGTTAAGCATGTAACTGGTAGTAGATGGTTTGTTACTTTTATAGATGATCACTCTAGAGTTACTTGGCTATTTTTTATGAAAGAGAAGTCTAAAGTTGGTTCTATTTCAAACTTTCTATAACATGATCTCTACTCAGTTTAATACAAAAATCAAAGTGCTGAAAACAGATAATGCAAATGAATACTTTGAATCTAACTTAAGTGCATTCTTGAAAGACAAAGGCATAGTTCATATCAGTAGTTGTGTGGAAACCCCTCGGCAAAATGGAATTGCTGAGAGGAAGAACGACACCTACTTGAAATGGCTAGATCCCAATGAATGTAACTAAGTATCTATGGGGTGAAGCTATCCTTACTTGCCACTTATTTGATCAATGGACTCCCTAGTAGAGTTTTAGAATTCAAATCTCCTTTGCAAACCTTAATGGTCACATTCAAAGTTGCAATCACCTCACCACTAATGTTCCTTTAAAAATATTTGGTTGCACTGCCTTTGTTTATATACATGCTCAGCATAGAAGTAAGCTTGATCATAAAGCACAAAAATGTATCTTCATTGGCTATTCTGCTAACCAAAAGGGGTATAAGTGTTATTCTCCTACCACCAAACAGTTCTATAACACTATGAATGTTAGATTTTTTGAAGATACTCCCTTTTATAATGAGCAGAAAGAAACCTTTTCTGAAAGTGCTGATAATTGGGACATATTTGATATTCCTGTTTCTATCTCTCCACTAACCCCTGTGCAGCAAGAGCAGGAAAAATCAGCAGACCAAGTGTCAGCAGACAAAGGGTCAGCAGTCCAAGGATCGGTAGACCAAGGATCGGCAGACCAAAGATCAGTAGACCAAGAGTCAGCTGATAAAGGGTCAGTAGACAAAGGGCCAGCTAACCACCAGTAAGCAGATAACCATATGACACCCAAGCAGAGTAATAAACTTCCAATTGCAAAGGTCTATCACAGGAAAAGGTTTAAAAATCTGCCTTCGATCTCACAAGGTACTGCTGATACACCCTCAGCTGAACATATCAATATCATACCTCAGCAGCCAGGTAATGTTTCCCCACCTAAGGTTGATGACAGACCTATAGCAATACGGAAAGGTAAAAGACTGTGCACGAAGCACCCTATTACACTTTTCTGTCCTATGGTAAAGCTATCACCTGCATTCTCTCTATTTACTCAGAATTTAGATAAAGAAATTATCCCTAAGAATGTTTATGAGGCCCTCAATGACTAAGTGGAAGAGTGCCATTCGAATGATATTTACGCCCTCCTTAGCAATCATACACCGGGACCTAACCACTATTCCCCCGGAATGGGGCCTGTCGATTGTAGATGGTTGTTTAATATCAAATATAATGCGATGGAAGTCTAAACAAGTATATAGCAAGACTTGTTGCTAGGGGATTCACACGGACCTATGGCACAGACTATAAGGAAACTTTTGCCCCTGTAGCTAAACTAAATGCGTTAAAATTCTTTTATCTCTTGCTGTCCATCTTGATTGGCCCTTGTATCAATTAGATAGTAAGAATGCCTTCTTAAATGGAGATTTGGAAGAAGAAGTGTTTATGACTATTCCTCCTGGTTTTGAGAACTTTGACAATAAAGGGAAAGTTTGCAAATTGAGAAAGTCTCTGTATGGTTTAAAACAATCACCTAGGGCTTGGTTTGGTCGACTCACTTCTACTGTGAAAAGTTATGGTTACACTCAATGCAACTCTGACCACACTATGTTCATAAAAGTTACCAATGGGAAAAGATCCATATTAATTGTTTGTGGATGATATTATCTTAACGGGGGAAGATCACATTGAGATTCGAAACTCAAGAATGCGCTTGCTAAGACCTTTGAAGTTAAAGATTTGGGCCACTTAAAGTACTTCCTTGGCATGGAAGTAGCTAGAAAACGTGAAGGCATTTTAGTTTCTCGGAGAAAGTACATTCTTGATCTTCTCGATGAAACAGGGATGTTAGGATGCAAACCATCCATCTCTCCTGTTGACTCCAGTTTGAAGCTTATACATGGCACTGATGTTGTTGACAAAGAAAGATATCAAAGACTGGTGGGGAAGCTCATTTATCTAGCCCACACTAGGCCTGACATATTCTATGCAGTCAGCCTTGTCAGTCAATTCATGCACCAGCCAACTAAGGAGCATTGGGAAGCTGTTTACAGGATCTTGCGATACCTAAAGATGACCCCTGGTCAAGGTCTTCACTTCAGAAAATCCAAAGTCAGGACAGTGGATGTTTACACTAATGCGGGCGGGCGGAAGCCACACCGACGAAAGACCAACAACCGGGCGTTGTTCCAACATCCGGGGCAACCTTGTCACATGGAGAAGCAAGAAACAACCAACGATCTCAAGGAGTAGTGCGAAGGCCGAACTAAGGGCATTGGTTCTTGGAGTGTGTGAAGGCCTATGGATAAAAATGGTACTCAATGAACTCAAGATTCCACTCAATAAACCTCTTAACCTCTATTGTGACAACAATTCACCCTATGCATGGCGTAAAATCGTATTCATCATGGCAAAACCAAGCATGTGGACATCGATAGACACTTCATCAAGGAAAAGATTGAAGACAAATCATCTCTCTTCGGCATGTGTCATCTCAAGACCGAATGTTTGAATCCTCACTAAGGCCATTCCTCCTCACTCATTCGAATATCAAGCGTGTAACAAGCTAGGTCGCATCAACATCTACAACCTAGCTTGAGGGGGTGTAGAAAATATTGTTATTATTATTATCATAATACATGAAGTAACCTTTTACTTAATGTATTATGGTTGGGGTATTAGTTACCATTATTACCGTTGCATTAACCCACTGTTTAGGCGGCTGCCTTGTTAGTATAAACACTGCCAACACGACATTTATTGCATGTCTGCCACTATCTTGTCCAACCCTTTGGACTCCCTTGTAATCCTATTTAAACTCCTTTTCTACTTCATAATAATATAGAAGAGTTTTTCTCCTTTAATTTTTCTCTCAATCTCTTCAATTTCAAAAGGGTTCTTCATTTCACATATTTGAGTTATATGTATATGTGCATGAAAATCCCGCATCTTACTTTCGAAAATTGCTAATTCGCCCCAAGCATGTATCCTGAGTCTCTGATGCATATCTGATATGATGCAAGGATACATATGTATGTTAGCATGTCTCGTATCCGATACTTACCTGACACACATATGTACCGGATATTTAGGATTCACACTTGAGGGCAAATTTGTAATTCTAAAAAGTAGGATACAAGATACGGATATTCATATCCATAACTCGGATATGTGAAATGAAGAAATATGTTGATAAATCGAGTAAAAACCGCCAAATAACAAATGAATTAATGTCCAAATTGATGAAAAACCACCAAAATGAAGAGAACTACTAAATATTGTTTATTTTTGTGTTTTAATCTTTATTATTTGGTCCTTCTAGTTTTATTATGTATAATTTGATCCTTAATGTTCAAATATTTACGCATATGCCCGCCGTACTTGTATCCATGAAACCTATCATATATGTCGGATACTAGACACACTACCAAACAGAAGCACACGTGCGTCTTAGGAAATAAGTTTGCGGTGTCACAGACAAAAGTTTTACCAATATATATATATATATATATATATATATATATATATATATATTATTTTTCTTTTTATGTTTTTTGCAGTGGCCAAGAGTGTGGAACAGCCTACTTCTTCCCCGAACCATTTCCAGCAAACAGCTAATTCAAAGACATTGGGATCTACTTCGGCTTTGGTTTCTATTTCCAAACCCGAGACAAAATCATCACCCAATGGTGGCCGGAACTACGCACCTCGGCCCACCGTCGTGTACCCACAAGCCGAGAAACGATCTAGTGGTAAGAATCGAGCGGACGTATCCCAAACGAGAAACGATCTAGTAGTCGAATCGAGCGGACATATCCCAAACCGAGAGACGATCTAGTGGTCGAATCAGGCGGACATATCCCAAACGAGAAACGATCTAGTGGTCGAATCGGGGAGACGTATCCGAGGCTCGGCCGTGTAATGGAAAGGCCGGGGTGGTGATGTCCGAGGAAGAGGCGCTTGCTTCCTCGGTATTGGCCACGGATTAGCGAGGAAGAATTGCAGAAAATTTCTCAACAGTATCCTTTGGTAATAGGTTGTATTAATTACTAGTTGTTGAATGGGGTAATCTCTTTCGTTTCATGAAATCTTCACTTCCTATCCTCAATATTTCATTTTTGCCTTTTAACCCCTCATCTATGATTTGTTTTTACATGTTCACCCAAATTGCCACGTGAGTTTCTATTGGTTGTAGCGTTTCGTACTTTCTATGCTAGAAACTTGACACATGGCATTTTGGACTGAGGCAGGGTGGCCTTTTTGTTTGTCCAAAAGATGCTTCTTAACAAACATGCATTAATCATCTTTTTTCCACTCAAATACCATCAAAACTACTAGTTTGCATTCAATTCTCTAACTACTAGTTGAAGGGTACTATGGTAAATTCAGTCATGAATTATGAAACATTCACTTCCATTTCTCAAAACTTTGTGAAAATTCTGCTCGTGTTTATTAAGGCAGTCGACATTTTGTTATTACTCATTTGTATATTGCATAAACATTGTAGTGAAGGCGATCTAAACCACGAGTTTTGGATTTTATGTTAATCTTGACTTTATCTATAGTTCAAACTCTGTAATAACTCCTTTGTTTGAGAAGATGCTAAGTGCAAGTGATGCGGGAAGGATAGGACGCTTGGTTCTTCCGAAAAAATGTGCAGAGGTTAGTTCCGTGCGTGTTATAAAAAAGCTTAATTTCTTAGTTTCTCAATTTTATATCCTCGTCGTTCTTTCTATGTTTTGTTCTCTTTGTTATTTTGGCTACACGTGTTAAGCTCATGTTACGCAAGCTTGTTACTTGTTAGTTTTTGTAAGAAATAAAGCAATGAGGAAAGTATTCTTTTATTATTAGAATAGAAAGCTCATTACATTTTAGGAGACATCTCACTTCTATTTATAAGGTGGATGCTCAACGGCTAGAAAGCAAAAAGCAGTGAACACTGTTCCAACGGCTAGTTAGACAGTGTTCCACTTGCTAAAAGACTACTAAAAGGTAGGAAAAACTCAGCCACTAATTTATACATTTATTAGGGCTAATAAACGACTAATAATACAATACTAAAGCTAATAAAAGACTAACTAAGAAACCTGTTTAACACTCCCCCTCAAGCTGGTGAATGTATGTCAATCATTCCCAGCTTGCTAAGGAGATAATCAAAGGATTTCTTAGGCAGCCCTTTAGTTAAGATATCGGCAATTTGATTTTGAGAGTTGACAAACTTGAGCTTGTTTAGGCCACTGTCCAGCTTTTCCTTGATAAAGTGCCTATCCACTTCAACATGTTTTGTTCTGTCATGTTGAACAGGGTTGAGTGAAATATCAATAGCAGATTGGTTATCACAATGTAATACCATAGGTGTCTGTCTCTGAATTTTTAGGTCATCCAAAATAATTTTTAACCATTGAAGCTCACAAACACCAATAGCAAGGGCTCTAAACTCTGCTTCAGCACTTGATCTAGACACCATCCCTTGTTTCTTACTTCTCCATACAACAGGATTACCAAAGAGAAACACACAATGGCTAGAGGTGGATCTTCTGTCATCAATGCATCCAGCATAATCTGAGTCAGTATAAGCCTCTAGGAGTCTCTGATCATCCTTTTTGAATATAACTCCTTTGCCAGACGACTCTTAAGATAGTAGACAATTCTTTCACTTTGCATTTTGATGACACCTTTTAGTGGCAATGCATATATCTCGCTCACAATATTGTCGGCAAAAGCTATGTCGTCTCTTGTGTGAGACAAGTAGATTAGTCTCCCTACAAGACGTTGATAAGCATTCTTGTCCACTTCCTCATCTTCTCGGTGCAAGATTGATCCCACGGGTGAAATCAATTGGAGTTTTTATTGGTTTACACCCCGTTTTGCCACAATCCTTTAGAGGTCAAGGATGTACTTCGTTGGGAAATAAAGATCCCTTGATCGTAATACATAACCTCAATTCCTAGGAAGTATTTGAGCTTTCCCGCTTCTTTAATATCAAATTCTCTCGCACGTAAAAGTTTCTTAGCTTTGCATTTCCTTCAGTATCATCCCCTGTGATGATAATATCATCAACATAAACAAGAAGGATAGATCTTTGGCCTTGTAAATTTATTTTTCTAAACAAGGTATGATCCCCTTGGCTTTGCTTATAGCCAAGGCTCATCATGGCAGCAGTGAATCTGCCAAACCAAGCCCTAGGGGACTGTTTTAGACCATACAGGGCCTTTTTTAACTTGCAAACCTTTCCTTTTTCTACTTGGAAACCAGGAGAAACATCCATAAATATGGTTTCCTCTAGGTCCCCTTGGAGAAAAGCATTTTTAACATCATATGGATTCATTTTCCAGTCAAAGTTTGCAGCCACAGACAACAAAATCTTGACTGTATTCATTTTGGCCACAGGGGCAAAAGTGTCAAAGTAATCAATGCCATAGGTTTGGGTATAACCCTTGGCAACTAATCTTGCCTTATATCTTTCCACAAATCCCATCGTACTTATGTTTGATGGTGAACACCCATCTACAACCCACAAGCCTTAGCTCCCTTAGGAGATCAACAAGATCCCAAGTCTTGTTCCTATCCAGGGCTTCCATTTCATCTTTCATTGCTTTTACCCATCTTTCATCCAAAAGAGCTTCGGTAAACCCTTTGGTGTAGGACTATTCATGAGATTTTTCTTGAACTTTCTTTGTTTTTGAGAAATCCCGTGGTAGGATAGGAAGTTCTTCATAGGATACGGGGGTTGTAGGGTACAAGCCCTTACACTCTTTCTTATGGCAATAGGCAAATCCTCGGATCGCTATTGTCGGTCACTTTCGTAGTTATCGGGGTTACATTGTTCCGTGATGGGAGCACTAAGTTCTGTGGACCCTTCCTCATTGGGAATGGTGTCAGAATCTTTGTTTCCATCTACAGAGACAATGTTTTGTAGTCTTTTCCAGTTCTTCCTGGTGTAAATAACAGGTTCTTTTCCTGTAGGATCCTCAT
The DNA here is from genome assembly GCA_036785695.1 of Gentiana straminea. Classification (NCBI taxonomy): domain Eukaryota; kingdom Viridiplantae; phylum Streptophyta; class Magnoliopsida; order Gentianales; family Gentianaceae; genus Gentiana; species Gentiana straminea. Next base: position 1,157,587 of record JAVUPR010000034.1, on the reverse strand, counting down.
TGGACACACTTCCACCTGTGGTAGGTGGGTCAACAATGGGTACAACGAAGAGGAACCCGATCATCGCACTGAAAGGTATATAAGATGGATCAAGGAGGAATATCTCCCTTTCATGATCGCAGTAGGTAGCTCCCCCGAATAGAGGACTTGTCGATTAGTATGGACACATTTCGTAGAATGTCACATCTTTAGATATGATATACCCCTTGGTAGAGGATGATAACATTTGTATCCTTTTTGAGTATTAGAATACCCAATAAAGATACATTTTAGTGCCCTGGGGTCCAGCTTTTCCCCGTTTGGAAAGTGGACATGAGTAAATACCTCACACCCAAAAATTCTAGGTGGTACACCCTCAGAAGTGAGAAATGAGGGAAAGAACTTTGTAAGAGCCTGTATAGGGCTCTGTTTATCTAGAACTTTAGTAGGCAATCTATTGATAAGATGAGCGGTACCGTGAGAACTCGCTTCACCCCAATAGACTTAGGCACATTCATATGAAACGTAATGGCCCTAGCAGAGTCAAGCCAGTGTCCGTTTTTTCTTTCACCACCCCATTCGTTGTGGGGTGTGAACACAAGATGATTCATGTATGACCCCTTCTCTTCCATAAAAGGATTGAGAAATCTCGTTAAAATAGTCTCTTGCATTGTCGACCTCACTCTTTTTATCTTAGTATCAAACTTAGTCATGATCATGTTATAAAACACAGAAACACATGACCGAGGTCGTATTTGTGTTTAAGTAAATACACCCAAGTGGTTCTTGTGCAATCATCAATGAAAGTCACAAACCAATGAGCACCATTTACATTAGGTATAGTAGAGGGTCCCCAGATGTCACTATGGATTAGATCAAAAGGGTTAGCAGACAAATTAGAATGAGCTGGATAAGAAATTCTTTTATGCTTGGCAAATTCACATTCATTGCATTTAAATTTTTCAACATTTGAACCCTTACATATATTTGGAAACAAATGCTTTAAAATTTGAAAAGATGGATGCCCTAATCTCCTATGATACAAAAGGATTTTATCACTATCAGCCTTGGAAAGCAGAGATACTTTCTCAAAAACATCTTCATTCCTTTTTTGATCTTTAACAAAATAGAGGCCCTCTTTAACTCTAGCAAGACCAATCCTCCTCATTGTGGTTAACTCCTGGATCACACAGAAGTTAGCAGAGAATAACACATAACAGTTGAATCTGCAGTTAATCTTTTTACTGACACCAAGTTAGCAGAAAGATCAGGAACATGGAGCACATTTTTAAGAACTAAGGAGTTGTTCAAAGTTATATTCCCTGCACCAGCCACTTTAATAGAGTTGCCATTGGCAACTGTAATATGTTTGCTGATATCACAAGGAATATACTCAGTGAAAAACTCCATAGAGGGAGTCATGTGGTCAGTAGCTCTAGAGTCAACCACCCAATCCTTAGTAACTTTCTGATTTAAAAGATCAAGGGAGGCCATACCTGAAAAAGCCATTGATGAAGATGGATTTTCCAAGGTGTGGAGGAACTTCCTCAATTTTTCAATCTCAGAATGACCAAGGTTGGAATTCTGACTGGAAGCAGCCTGATTTGTCCCTTGAGGGGTGCTTTCGCATTTGTTGGAATCCACAACATGTGCCGGGGCATTATTCTTGCCTGGTCTCTCATGGAGTTTCCAACGTAATTCCTTTGTATGCCTCGCTCTTTTTGCAGTGAGTGCAATAGAGATTGTCCCTATCCCCAGATTTAGGAACTTGTTTCTGATTGGTTATTTTTCTATCCCCATTTTCCTTTGACTCATTGGTCTTAGGATAGTTATTTTTGTTCTGTCCAGCATACAAGGCTGAACTCTCAGTATTGGTAGTGTCAAGCATGACACCCCTCCTACCCTCTTCTGTTCTTACCATAGACATGGCTTCATTCAGAGAGGGCAGTTCAGTTTTGCCAAGAATCTGTACCCTTATAGGGTCAAATTCCTGGTTCAGACCAACCAGAAAGGAGAAGATTCTTTCCCTTTCAACCATTCTTTTAAGAGTAGTAGCATCTTCACTATCTTTCATTTTGATGCATTGATAGTGATCTAATTCTTGCCATAGCCCTTGAAGAAGGCTAGAGTATTCAGTGATAGATTTATTCCCTTGCTTAGTATTCTGAATTTTTACATTTATTTCATAGATTTGGGCTGCATCCTTGACCTTAGAGTAGGTTTGTTGCACATGGTCCCATATCTCTTTGGCGTAACTCGAAACATGCAGTATCACCGATCTCTCGTAATCATAGTGCTCCATAGCCAGGACATCACCATTGAGTCCTTCTCATCCCGCTAGCAAACTTGGGATCGCAGGGGCGAGTCCAGCTTCCCGACAGATGGCTCGGTTTGCTTCTACCTTTTAAGTAGGTTCGACAAACCGAGACCATTTAAGATAGTTCTTGCCATTCAAATTGAATGTTTTGAAGTTCCCCGAGATTATGGGGTTTTCAGAAGAAGAAGAAGAATCAGTGGCTGCACTAGATGCAAATGACTCGGCCATTGATCAAGAAAAAACGAGATTTTTTTTTTTGAATTTTGAATAGCTTCAGGAAATCCCAGAAAAATAGCCTAAGGCTCCGATACCATGTAAGAAATAAAGCAATGAGGAAAGTATTCTTTTATTATTAGAATAGAAAGCTCATTACATTTTAGGAGACATCTCACTTCTATTTATAAGGTGGATGCTCAACGGCTAGAAAGCAAAAAGCAGTGAACACTGTTCCAACGGCTAGTTGGATAGTGTTCCACTTGCTAAAAGACTACTAAAAGGTAGGAAAAACTCAGCCACTAATTTATACAATTATTAGGGCTAATAAACGACTAATAATACAATACTAAAGCTAATAAAAGACTAACTAAGAAACCTGTTTTAACAGCTTTGATAATGTCGTAGCCTAATTAGAACGTAGGGTCCCGGAATAATATACTTGGACTCTCTTCGCATTTCTATCCCCAATGTTTTATCTTGAGACACTATTACCCCTTATCTATGCATCATTATTTTTTCTTTCCACATTTTCAGTCCAAATTGCCACGCGTGCAACAATCAACACGCAGCAAAAATGGACTGGAAATGTAAAGAAATGCATACATGCGGGAGTAAATGTGTCAAGATAAAACAGCAGAGAGATAGTAGTGCAAAAACCGTGAAACAAAATTGACGGAACTTTATCTTTTCTAATGCTACTGTGTTTTGTGTCTCATTTTTAAGGCCTATATATTGTGCTTCTGTTTATTGATATGTATTAAATGTGTCCCCAGGCATATTTTCCACCAATTTCTCAGCCAGAAGGAGTGCCTTTAAAGATACAAGATTTAAAAGGGCAGGAATGGGTTTTCCAATTCCGATTTTGGCCTAATAATAATAGCCGAATGTATGTCCTCGAAGGGATTATGCCCTGTATTCAGTCTATGCAATTGCAAGCCGGTGATATCGGTAATTAATTTGATTTTCAATCCGTTATATTACCGTTTTTTAATGAACTTTTGGGGGGCCTTTAAGCGCACCCCACTAAACCTACCATTGCCCTTAAGGGCACCCTAGTACATTGAGGTTGACTCCCCAATGTTTCATATTTGCGCTTTAACCCTTCATCCATATCCATTTCTTTACCTTTTCTGTCCATTTTCGCCACGTGTCAAGTTCCTATTTCTTGGACCCTTTCGAATGTCGTACATTCTATGTTCATTGATCGACACGTGGCATTTCGGACTTATAATGTTAAAATAAAATGCATAGACAAGGGTTTAATCTTCAATGATGAAACATTGAGGTTGAAAGTGCAAATTTTGTGAAACAAAAGGGACAAAAAGTGTTTTTGTCCCTTCTTTTTTATACACATTTCTTCCAGTTTTTTAAGGAGGCAATGAGAAAAAGAAAGTTATAATGTGTATCTGGTATGGCTTTTATTTTTATTATATTAAAGTAATAATATAAGTATGTGAATGAAATATCTGATTTTTTATTTTTATTTTCAGTGACATTTAGTAGAATAGAGCCAGAAGGGAAGCTAGTCATGGGCTGCAGAAAGGCTTTTACAGAAAAGGTTTGTACTAAGAAAATAATTATCATTTCATTTCTTGGAAATAAAATTATATCTGCTAAATTACATTTTCTAAATTTTTTGCATTTCTAACGTGATAATCGGAGAAAATTTGCCGGTTAGACTTGATTTTTTTGTTTCAGTTTTAGTGTGGGCTCCACCGTTATCTTGCAGTAAGTGTTCAAGATGCCTGCCCCTTCTCATTCTCGTATCTGATACGTATCTGACACAGATATTTAGGTTACACGCTTGTGGGCTGATTTTCAATTTTTGAAAAGTTAGATAGATATAGGATTCAAACATGGATATCCATAAATCGGATACATGTAAAGGAGAACCATGTTAAAAATTGGTTGAAAACCGCGGGAAAATGAAAGAAAAAGCTCAAAAAAGATTGTGCATAAAACCAGTACAATTTGGTTTCTTTTATGATTGTTAGTATTTATAGCCTCTTTTGGTCCTTTTGTTTCATGATCCTTGCACTTTCATCCTCCATGTTTCATCCCTTTTGCACATTTACCCTCATCTATGCATTTTTTACCTCTTCAGTCCGTTCTGCCAAGTTTTCATTGGTCAGAGCATGTCACCTTAAATACTGGTTGTTAGACAGATGGGTGACACTTGTGACTGAAATGTAATAATAATGCATAGATGAGGGGTAAAAATGCAACATAAAACATTGGGGGATAGAAGTGTAAAAATTGTGAAACAAATGGGACTAAAACCATATTAATCACCGGAATGGAACGCTACGTTCTCTACAAGCTTTATAGTTTGATTCTAATAATTTTATAATATGTACAATTTGGTCCCCATACTTTTAATATTTATATGCATATCCCCACCATACAAGTATCTTATATTTTTCCTAAATATAGCACCCGCGTATTCTGTATCCGTATCGTTGCGTACATATATATTGAGGCCATTTTTCAATTTGCAGGGAAACGAAACTTCTTCTCAAAAACCTTCATTAAATGTGGAGGGTATGGATAAAAGTAAGAAAGTTGGTGAACCGGGGCCCACTATGCAAGTCGATGCCACGTCACCACCCTCGTTGCAGCCGCCACCTAGTCAGCAAACAACAGAGCCAGCAGTGAATACTTTGTATGAAGCCGATAAGCATGGTGTTGATGATAAGCATGGTGTTGATGTCGGAAAAGCCAATACCTCGGTTCGTGGAAAGAGAAAGAATAGCACCGTTGGATTAAAAAGGAAACGGCTAAGGATCGACAGCGAGGATGCATTCGAGTTGAAAGTGTCGTGGGATCAAGTTCAAGGGCTGTTACGTCCATCTGCGGATAAGGTTGCTACGGTTTGTGTCGTTGAAGGCTGCGAGTTCGAGGAATTTGCGGTAATAATTCGTGATTGATGAGTCATAACTTGATTGTGAATCGAGTCAAGTCGAGTTATTCCTAGTTGTAAGCGAGTCGAGTTCGATTTTGCCTTTTGTAAATCGAGTTCAAGGCATGAGTTTTATTTATATTAGTCAAGGTGATCATGAGCCCCGGGAATGATCGATTCAACTCGACTCGATTACATCCCTAGTTATATCTGAATCTAAGTATTTTTTTTTTCTTTCTATATATATATATATATGCAGGAGGGTGCACCAGTAATTGGAAGGCCCACTATCCCTGAATCTGATCGCCATGGGTATATATGCGCTTTGAATTTCAACTTTTTTCATAAAAAATTAGCTGTTTATCTTCTGCTAATATAATTATTATTATTATTATTATTATAATTAAATTATTTATTATTTGATTTGCAGTAAAAAGGTGCAGTGGGTTCAATGCGAGAAATGTTTCAAATGGCGTAAAGTACCTACTGATGTTCTTCTTATATCTCAATGGACATGCTCTGATAACTTGTGGGACCCTCCTAGGTTTGTTTGCTGTCTCTGGTTTTAGCTTCGGGGCGTTTTTTAGTGGCTTTCACACACACACACACACACAGTGTTTTTATCGTGACACCATATCGGAAACAATCAACTGGCAGAGCAGATATTCGAATTTCATATGGTCGATTCGATTGTGACAATCGACCTACAAAAAGTCGATTCTCACCTCTGCTCAAAAGTCGATTATACCCTCATGCCAAAAACGGTTGGTTTGGTGTGGTGCCAATAAAGAGTAAAGACGGGCTTTTGTTTTTTCCGTCCCTTTTGGGTTTTTTGCCTATTCACTTCTAGTTCAACTACTTAAATTTCTGACCCTTATGCATTTGATGCATCCATACACGCGTGTGTGTGTGTATATATATATATATATGTATATATATATATATATATATATATATATGTCAGTTTTTCTGATAAGAGAAAAAAAGGGTGACACGTCTCTCTGTGAATCTTTATGCTTTTTGCAGGTCTCGGTGTTCTGCAGAAGAAGAATTAACAGCAGAGAAGCTCGAAACCTTAATAACTACCACAAGCAACGGTAAGGAGCGTCTTCTTGTCTCTTTGTTATGGTCCCCCATATTTGTCAAAAAGTTGACATAGCCTTCTTCTTTCGTTTTGGTTACACCAGTCCCCTGTCTTTCATTTTTTTTTTTTTTTTGGAAGAATGGCCCTCATCTTTACCGAAAAAATTGTGACTTAAATGGACCAAAAATGCAAAAATAAAAATAAAAGATGAAGGACTGATCAAACATAAACAAAAGAAGAGGGCTAAGTCACAGCTTTTGGGTTGTGAGATGGGAGACCATTCTTGCAAAAAAAAAAAAATGAAAGACGGGACTGGTCAAACCAAAACGAAGGAAGATGACTAAGTCACAGTTTTTCGGTAATGATGGGGACCATTCTTGCTATTAGGATATAGTTTATGAGTCCTTTTGCCATATATATATATATATATATATATATATATATATATATATATATGCAGTTTGTTGGTTGACTCCTGTTTGATTGTGTTGTAGGTCCTTCTGAGAAGACAAAAAAGGATCCAACACCAGATCCTGAAATCCTAGAAGCAATAGAAGGTCTCGACGCCCTCGCGGAATTAGCCATACAAGAAAAAGCAGCTTCATCATTATCATCACCATCTCAACAACCTCCTACATCTTCGAAACATCCACGTCATAAACCGGGATGTTCGTGTATCGTCTGTATTCAACCACCAAGCGGTAAAGGACCGAAACATAAACAGCCGTGTGACTGTGTCGTTTGCAAATCCGTTAAACGTCGGTTTGAAACACTAATGTTGAAACGCGAGCAGAAGCTGTCGTCATCGGAAAAAGAGCCGGAGCCGGAATTGGGACCGGAAAGTGGAGGTCAATCGTCTGAAATTGATTTGAATATACAACCACATAAGGATGATCGGCTTGGTAAAGGCATTATTACTGTTATGAAAAAGGAGATGCAGAGGATGTCAAAAACATCGCCAGAAAATATTGAAAATTCAGGCGAAGATTGGCGGCTTGCTGGGGGCGTGATTATGAATAAGGAGATGCAGCAAACACCAAAATTGTCGCCGGAAAATATTGAAAATTCAGGTGAAGATCGGCTTGCTGGCGGCATTATTATGAATAAGGAGATGCAGCAAACACCAAAAATGCCGCCGGAAAATATTGAAAATTCAGGCGAAGACCGTCTTGCTGGCGGCATTATTACGAGTAAGCACATGCAGCAAACTACACAAAAAATGTCCACAGAAAATACTGAAAATTCAGGCGCTGGAGTAACGAAGGAGATGCCGCAAAGAATGCCTGAATATATTAATGGAATCGGACATAATAACGGCGATATTTCTTCGCCGAACGGCATCGTGGCTTCTGTAACACCGGCTGATTGATATATTGGATCCTGACGAGAGTAAGTGCGATATTATCATTATCATGCATCTTTTCTGTTATAGAACTTAATGTAAATTCATCTGGTTGATGCACAACATAAATGTAAATGAAAAAAATGTTAGGAAATTGTACTAAAAAGAAGTTTTTAATATTTTCAGAGACATGTTCTTAATTGGATGTTATTATGTTGCTTTTATGGACTAGAAGCTTTTGTTGTAGAACTGTGATTTAGATGTCTTGGATGATTTTTTCGCTAATGGAATTAGTTTTGTGACTCGGTCTATTTTGCGCTTTTGTTTTTTGGTTGAATTGCAATTTTAGTCCAATAACTTGGATTTAAATTGCAATTTCAGTCCTCTGTTGTTAAATCTCTTTTTCTACAGTTGATTGCGCAGAATAAATTTCCTTTTCTTTTAAAAAAAACGTAGGATGATTATAAACAGAGATAAATGAAATTTCCCAGAACATGGAAGGAATAGGCGGTTCACCTACCTTGCTATTCGATAGCGGTTTGCTGCAGGTCGGATAGAAGTAGGGCGTAGCATTGTATGGATGAAGCTAATGGCCAGAGAGGACAGTCGATCAAATTACAGAATTGATTGGGAAACGGAGATGAGAATCTACCGGATTACAGAACATATCGTGAAATGGAGAGGGAAATAAATCGGGAGATGGCGTTTAGAGAGCTGAAGAAGGAACATGATGAGTTGTTTGTGAGGGAATAAGAAACCCTACAGCCTTGTTTGGTTTCGGGTGGGGATCCAACCCAATATTGTATTCAGCTCACTATCTTATTTATCATTATTCTATTAGTTTTATTATTTTATTATAAATTCTATCATCAATCATTCAACATCAACAAATAAAATAATATTAATCAATTCACTTTATTCACCAACTACTCTATTTAACTATTACTTTTTCAATATAATATTTCATTAAAATTTCTCCCACCAATCATTTCTTCAACAACACAAATTTCAATACAACATTTCAACTTTATAATCATTATTTCACTATTTTTTATTTTACTTTCTCTTTCTTGAATCCATTCAACTCCAATCCAACCCGAAACCAAACAGGGCAGTACGCGTTCCATCTTTAGTTTTTTTTTTTCTTTCCCGGAAGTGGATTTAGCCTTTATAAGTGTGAAACATAAAATCTTGTCAACTCGGGTTATTCATTTTAGACGACGACCGACCTGCGTCGAGCCCTTATGTTTATCTTATCATGCGCATTATTCGGATAAGGGAGGCTCTGGCCGACCTGCGTCGAGCCCCTAGGCCCTTCAGGGCCGAACTGCATTAACCCGATCTCCCTAACGACCGACCCGACCTGCGGTACCTGTGGCTTGGGTCTATCACTAGGTACGAATTGGGCTCCCGGCCCTTAACCTTTCACTTCTCTATCTTCATTTAATGCTCAGCCAATCATGAGATGACACGTGTCGAGCGTGGGTCCAACCCTTATCATAAGCCCCCCAGACCTGACTGAACCGTCACTGTTAGGTCAGTTCTATTAAAAATGCTGCTTGGCCTCTGTCATCTAGACATGTAGAGCACTTATGACCTATCCCGCCATGTGTCAGAGTACCGTTGCGTTTCTTTGACTTTTCCGGAAGTCGAGGCGTTTCCACACACCGTTTATTGTTCGGGGAAGCACAATGTTTGGGGTTTATGACCCACGCCGTATCACTCGTCTTCTCACTTGTTTTTCCAATTTCAGAAGAAAGCGTCGATTCTCTTCCCCTTATGCCATTATGCCATTAATCAACCGGGAAACTTGATCGAAATCAAAATTCAAAACTCCTAACCGCTTCATGCAGCAACAACCACCGAGTAAGAATGCTTCCGGGGTAAACTAAAAGTGGTGGAAGCTTCAAAATAAAGAGGGAAAACAATCGAATAGTAGAGCAGCAAGTAGTAAAACCTAATCATAAAATCTAGCAAAATTAAACTACAAATATATTCATTGTTTTAGGATCTATTAATAGATATTTGAGTCAAACGTGTGGGAATGGGAAGGGGACTGTTTTATTTTGTTTTGTTTTTATTTTTTATTTTTTATTTTGTTGAGATTTTGTATTTTTTGTTTTTATTTTGGTTAGATTTTCCGGATTTTGTAGAGATGGGGTAAATGTGTTTATTTGGGGAGGGGGCGGGTTTTTTTTTTTTTTTTTTTTTTTTTTTTTTTTTTTAAAATTTAATTTTTGAGATTTTGCAATTTATATTTTTTGTATTTATTACGTGTGGGAATGGGAAGGGACGTTTTTTTTATTTTATTTTTTGTTTTGGATTGTTTTCATTTTTTTAAATTTTTTTTTTCAGACAGTGTGGTAATAGATCATAGAAATGGGGTCAACGTGTGGAAATGAGAAGGTTTTTTTTTTTTTTTTTTCTGGAGATTTTATTTTGTTGAGATTTTGTATTTTTTATTTTTATTTTGGTGAGATTTACCGGATTTTGTGGAGATGGGGTACATGTGTTTATTTGGGGTGGGGGCGGTTTTAATTTATTTTTTTAAATTTGTTGAGATTTTGCAATTTATTTTTTTTGTATTTGTTACGTGTGGGAATGGGAAATGACGGTTTTTTTTTTGTTTTTTTATTTCGTTTGTATTTATTTTTTGTTTTGGTTTATTTTCATTTATTTTATTTTTTTCAGACTGTGTGGTAATGGATCATGGAAATGGGCTCAATGTGTGGAAATTGGAAGGGTTTTTTTTAAATTTTTTTTAATATATATTTTTTTTCTGGAGATTTTATTTTGTTGAGATTTTGTATTTTTTTGTTTTTATTTGAGATTTCCCGGATTTTGTGGATATGGGGTAAATGTGTTTATTTGGGGAGGAGGTGAATTTTTTTTTATTTGTTGAGATTTTTCAATTTATTTTTTTTTTGTATTTATTACGTGTGGGGATGGGAAGGGAAGTTTTTTTTGTTTTGTTTTTTTTTCTTTATTTCGTTTGTATTTATTTTTTGTTTTGGTTTATTTTCATTTTTTTTATAAATTTTTCCAGACCGTGTGGTTATAGATCATGGAAATGGGAAGGATTTTTTTTTTTCTGGAGATTTTTTGTGGTGTTTTTTTTCAATTTGTTGAGATACTGCCGGTTTTTTTAATTTATTTTATTTTGTTAAGTTTTTGTAGTTTCTTTTTTATTTTGTTGAGATTTTCCGGTTTTTTTTTTAACTTTTTGTATTATTATGTGTTGATTTTTTCCAGATTGTGTGGTAATGAGATCATTGTATTGTGTTTTCTTAACGATAAATTTTATAATACAACCGTTGTAGCAAGGTTGTACCAAGTGGCATACATTACAATCATTCAAATTCTAACATCTCACACACGATAAAAGTGTATTATGTGAAAAAGAGTAAAAATGAGAGGCTCTAATGTATGCCACTTGGTACAACCTTCTTACAACCGTTGCACCATAAAGTCTCTCTTTTTTAATTCTGTTGAGATTCTGCCGGTTTTTTTTGTTTGTTATTATTATTTTTTTTTTTGTGGAAATGGGATAATTCCGGTTTTTTTAATTTTTGTATTTATTATGTGTTGATTTTTTCCAGATTGTGTGGTAATGAGATCATTGTATTGTTTTTTTTTTTTTTGTTCTGTTGAGATTCTGCCGGTTTTTTCTGTTTTTGTTTTTTTTTTTTGTTGTGGAAATGAAATAATTTTTTTTTGTTGAGGAAATGGGATAATAAATCTGTTTATTTGGGGAAGGGGCCGGGTCAATTTTCGGGTATGGGGTTTAATTTGCGGGTAATTGAGTTCGAATATTGATTTTTACGATATCTATCAGGGTTCGAATTCTTTTCCCTCTCTGCCCTCCCTTAAGAAAATTTCAAAATGAAAGAAAGAAGTCTGACTGAGGAAACTCTCGGCTGCAGAGGTTTCAGCGTATAATAAGCCCAAATAATTGTGTCCACAGGCTGGCATACGCAATACATATCTAAGTGACATCATACTTTAATAGATAAGATTCATTACTGTTTTATAAACCACAAGACCAAAGCATGTCAGTTTAATGGTATTATCAGGGCTAAATTACAATTTTGGTCCTCTAACTAGACACTTTTTCGATTTTGGTCCTGGTTTTCTCCGGCGACAATTTTAGTCCTGTAAGTGGTTTTTTTTTTGCAAAAATAGTGCTGAGCGCTGGAAAGACCACTTACAGGACTAAAATTGTCGCCGAAAAAGACCAATTTTAGTCCTGTAAGTGGTCTTTCCGGCGTTCAGGACTATTTTTGTAAAAAAAAGATCACTTATAGGACTAAAATTGTCGCCGGAGAAAAACCAGGACCAAAATCGAAAAACGTGTCTAGTTAGAGGACTAAAATTGTAATTTAGCCGTATTATCAGTGCCCGGCCGGTGTCCTTTTTAGTAATTTACTAGTTTAATCTCTCACGGTTGAAGTTATTTTCTTCTAGTTTATTGAGTTAATTATCTCCTGTTTGGTGTATAAAAAAAATCCTAGTAATATTTTGAGTTATTTAAACTATATATATACTATCTAAACTTTAAATAACTAATGTATTTCGTTTCAGTGAAAAAAAAAAAACACACACACCAGTTAGATAAATAGGTTTTACACTTGTAATATAAAAAATATATATCAAACTAAATAAAGGTATGTGAAGTACGTAGGCCGGTCAATACAGCATGAAAATGATGTCATTACATGTTGGGATTGCAGTATAAATTAATTGCACCCTTAGTATAATTAGTTTGTCGAGAAGCACTTTCTATTCAAAAGTTTCAAAATTAAGGGGATGACTAAGCTTAACTACTTCATTTTCTTCACTCTTACCATGCTTGGTATGTTTGAAAACATATACATTTGGCTAAAAATTGTTTTTTTTTTTTTTTATATTTTTTTTTATTTTTTAATACCTCTATTTTTAATTCTTACAATCATAAACCCGTCAAAATATACTCAGTAGGCCGGACAATTTGACATTCAGACCGGGATATATTGTCATAAGGCCGGATTATTTTTCATTGAGGTCGGACTAAAATAACACGTCATCAACAAATTTTCTCACTCGGCCGGGCTAAAAACTTCAGTTTTGCATATCTTTTTTTCAATTGTCCGACGTTTTTTAATGTATTCTGAGGACGGTTTTTTTTTTTTCCCAATAACAAATCTCCTGTACATCTGCAATTGAAAAAAAAAAGAAGGAAAAACACTTTCTCCTCCGATGAATTGTTCTTCCTCCACCCTACCAAACCGCTGGCGTCATCTTCTTCCTCCATCCCCTATCTTCCTCAATCTATGGGCAAAATTAGGATTTTAGTCCTCTAACTTGGCCTATTTTGGATTTTAGTCCTGCTCCTGTTCCGGTGAGGAAAATGGTCCTCTAAGTTTGCTTTTTTTTTTTGGATTTTAATCCTATCTGCCGGAAATAGCTGATTGGGCACCAGAATCTTTAAAAAACGCTTACGTGGCAGCCTAGTTAGAGGACTATTTTTAAAAATTCCGGTGCCCAATCAGCTATTTCCGGCGGATAGGACTAAAATCCCCAAAAAAGCAACCATTTTCCTCACCGGAACAGGAGCAGGACTAAAATCCAAAATAGGCCAAGTTAGAAGATTAAAATCCTAATTTTGCCCAATCTATGGCAATATACGGACCCGAACCACCACCAGAATCGATTAAATACACATATAGATTACCAAATTTAAGGACAAAATAGCCGCTCGCTTATGCAATTAAACAACGTCACATTGGAAGATAAATATCAGAGTATAATTTCTTTGTAGCATAAAGATATGAATAAACACTCAAACAAACTACTCCCGTGGAGTTTTCTCACTTCAAAATAGGATAGGACGATTCTTCAATAAAATAAAAATAAAAATAAAAAGGATATGATTATGCAGACATTTTCAGTGAGGGAGCTAATTTGTAAATTTGACAGAAAGGGAAGAAGAAAAGGAATAGAGGAAGAAGATGATGCTGACAGTTTGGTATGGAGGTTGAAAAATTCGTTGAAGGGGAGGTTTTGCAGAGGGCAAACATTTTTTTAGGAAAGCAGAGCAAACGTCGAGGGATATTTTTATTTATTTATGATATAATATAAATGAATTGCTGATTTTAAAAAGAAAAAATTGCAGGACGGGAGTTTTTAGGCCGGCCGAGTGAGAAATTTTGCTCAAGACGTGTTATTTTAGCCCGGCCTCATAACAATATATCACGGCCTGAATGAAAAATTACCCGGCCTACTGAGTATTTTGACGGGGTTATGATCGTAAGAATTGAAAACAGGGGTATACCAAAAAAACTATTTTTACCCAAAGATATATATTTTGACTTTTCATCTATTATTATTATTATTATTATCTTAACTTCACTCACATCATATATAGAATATAGTTTATGTTTTGAGTTTGATTAACACGTAATCAATTATTTACATGCAGTTGTTGTTGTTCTGATCGTTGCTGCTTCTGCTGATGCTGCTGATGAAGGTTCACGCGGAATGGACAAGAATGGAATCAAAGAAAAATGGACCTTAATCACAAGTACTACTTCAACATTAGGATTCAGGTTCTTACTGGGTGGTTGTATCAATGTTCCATGCGGCACACCTGAATGGCCAGCCGAGACATGCGACACAATACCAGGTTGCGGCAGATGTTTCTATGCCAAACAAAAATGCAACACCGAGGGACAGGAAGAGGAAGAGGAAGAAGAAGAAGAAGGGTACTGAAGTTTCACAAATACAAATACAAATTCAAATACTAAAATAAAAGGTAATTAATATTAGCACACTAAATTGGCATGCATATTTCAACTTAATTATGGTCTAACACATCAAACCATGTATCAAACACATGCCAGTACTTTATCTTCATGTTTGTCTGTTTTGTTTTGTATTTTTCCTTCTCGTTTCAATATACAGTAATGTAAGTATGTAACAAATATATATATATATATATATATATATATATATATATATATATATATATATATATATATATATATATATGTAGAGATCTCGCAAATGAAAATGGCCGATCTCATGAACTCAATGTATTTCGAACTAAACAATATCAATTTTCAAATATTAATACTAAAAAAAAAAAAAAAAAAAAAGGTAAACCCTACCCGAGGTTCAAATATTAATACTATATATGATGTTTGTTTGTTTAATTTCTCTGGAGTTGTTCTACATATAATGGATTTCGGAAAATATTGCGGCTGCCAAAATTTCTGGTCCTACCCCCCATCTCGGTACATCCTGAGGAGGAGTACAGATGGTTGAAAATATCTTGGGGTTCTCTTGTGTTAGGAAATCGTATCGTGTGTGGAGTGATTTACGGAACATATCCGTAATTATCGGGAATAATTATGGAATAATGATACAATATACTAAAAATCAAGATGCATAAATTAACGGACTAGAAAACAAACCGAGACGAGTGTAAACACTTTTTCCTTAAGACAAATTGCCTCGGTCTCGGGCCCACGGTTGCAGCAATTCACTACAAAAAAACAGCAGTTTTGCGACGGAAGATTACCGTCGCAAACAAGGGGTATTCCGTAGCAAACCCTAATTTGAGACGGATTTGCGACGATTTTTCTTTGTCGCATTTTTTAGTCGCAAAAACCCAGTTTTGCGACGGTTTATCCGTCGCAAACAATTTGCGACGGATAATAACGTATTTTATTTTATTTTTTAATTATAATTTCCGTCGCAAAAAATGTATAGTCCGTCGCAAATACTGTATAATCCGTCGCAAAAAATGTATAACCCGTCGCAAATTATTTTTATTAAATAATTTATTTATTTTTAGATCTTTGCATATTCGTCGCAAACGAGCCTTTCCCGTCGCAAATAACAAATAGCGACGGAAATATTCCGTCGCACAAATGTATACTCCGTCGCAAAAATGTATAATCCGTCGCAACTTTTTTTTTATTAAATAATTTATTTATTTTTAGATCTTTGTATATCCGTCGCAAATGAGCCTTTGCCGTCGCAAATACCATAGTGCGACGGAAATATTCCGTCGCAAAAAATAAAATTAAACAGAAAATTATGGTCGTTTTTTAAAGCCCGGCCAAACCACCGCTGCAAAACAGCCTTAATTTTCCCCGGTAGCATTACAATTGCTACCGGCTATCAACAACAACAATATAAACGGGAATACGATATCAAAGGGGATATGTCAAAAAATACGTCAAAGGGGAAATGTCAAAAAATGAATAAAACGATATGTCAAAGGGGATACGATAAGCCAAAATAAATAAAAATGTATCAAAACAATGTCACCCAGTCAGACAAACCAATTCAACCTACCAATTCAACCAACATCCGGCTTTGCACATACTTAAGCAATTTTCTAACTTATCTAACTAATACACATAAGTAAGCATTTTCCTAACTTATAATTACTACACATATATATCTATAAATCTATACTACATATGATACACTATATAAAAAAAAATAAATGCTACATATATTACATACTACATAATAATGCTACATATATTACATACTACATAATAATGCTACATACCGAAAAGAAAAAAAAAACAAAATATTACATACTACATAATAATGCTACATATACATACATACATATATTACATACTACATATACATACATACATATATATATATATACTACATATAAAAAAAAAAAAGATACATAAAAATACATACTACATATACATACATAAATGCTACATAAAACGAAAAAAAAATAAAAATATACATACATAAATACGTGGCGGGGGAGGGGGAGGGGGGGGGGGGGGGGGTCCGGGGGGAGAGGGGTGAGAGGGGGAGGGAAGAGTTTACCTTGTGGTGGCCGCGGCGGTGGTGGTTCGGAGGTGGCCGGAAACAGGTTCGAAGCAGGGGGGGGGGCGGCGGGAGAGGAGAAGAGAGGAGAGAAAAGAGAAATGAGGAAGAAAAGGGGGAAATGTGACTCATATCCGCCGTTTTGCGACGGACATTAATGTCCGTCGCAACTTAACCCTACTGCCGTCGCAAACTTATAATTTCAGAACAATAAAATAATTAATAAAATTGTATAAAATTTTATACAATTTTCCGTCGCAAAATACGAATAACTCCGTCGCAAGAGGGCATTTTGCGACGGAATTTAATTTCCGTCGCAAAGTTTATCAAAAATCCAGATTAATAAAATAATTAATGAAAATTTATTTAAATAGTCCGTCGCAAAATTGCCCGCCAAATGGTAAAATCGATCCCGCCAAGTGTCCCGTCGCTAACAATAAAACATCCGTCGCAAACGTAAATTTGCGACGGAAGTATGGTCCGTCGCAAAAATTCCGTCGCAAAAACGCTGTTTTTTTGTAGTGATTGTCTCCTGTGACGGATCCGGAAAAAATTAAGGCGTGGTTTTAGTTTTCATTTCTCAAATATACATATATATATATATATATATATATATATATATATATATATATATATATATATATATATATATATATATATATATATATATATATATATATATATATATATATATATATATATATCATTAAAAATTCGGATACAAAGTATTTAATTCATCAAAACATAATATACATGTAATATTCCGATTTTCGGGAAAGGGCGTACGTGTCATTTTGTGAAAACGAAATATTGGGTTCGGTTTCTTTTATTCGGAGTTTATTTAATTGGATATATATATATATATATATATATATATATATATATATATATATATATATATATATATATATATATATATATATATATATATATTCGAGATATGTATAAATTTAAGGAAGGAAAATCTGATTTTAGTATAATGGTGATTAAGGAAAATCAGTGAAATTAGGTAATTATGAGATTTTTCCTATTTAAGGAAAAATCAACCGAATCAACCCCTTAACCTTTAATCAGATTTTCAATCCCCAAATTTACTACCCGCGTGTGTGAGAGAGCAAGATTTAGGGCTGAGAGGTTTTCAATCGATTGCTAAGTCAATTCATAACGGTTTTCAGATCAGACTAGAGCACCGGAATCGTTGTGAAGAGAGCTTCGTTTTGAAATCAGAAAGTTGGAGTTTTGTTAAGGTATGTTCGAGCCTAATTCTGTCCTTCTTTGAGTTTGATGGATTCAAACTTATCAATTCATAGTTTTTATCGTTTAGAAGCGTGTGATTGAATGTAATATGAGTTTGGATTTATCACACATGTTTTCTGTAGAAAAAGATCAGTTTTGCTGCTGTTTTTCTGTGGTTTGAAGTCGGAATTAGCTGCTAAAAAGGTAAGAAACTCTTCCTACAATTCGATTATGGTTTAGAGTGATTAGGTTGTGTTTTTGATGCGTTTTATATCAAGGATTGTGCCTAAAAGGTGTTAGGATTAAGTTTTGTTTTGGATCATAAAGGATGTGTTTTTCTGGTGTTTTTATGAGGAAAAACGTTTAGAACATGTTTGGGTTTGAGTAGAAATCGACAGAGTTCAGAAAATCACATTAGAGCATTTTTTGGCCATTTTGGCGCGCCCCAAACCTGAACCAGAGAGTTCAGTGACTTTCTGGAGCAGTTTTGGCACACGCCGAAAGATTTGGCGCGCCCCGAACCTGAAACAGAGAGTTTAGAGCACCCTCTGGTGCATTTTGGCGCACGCCAAAGGTGTTGGCGCCCCCCCAACACTGTCTGAATGATTATTTCTTATGTTTTAAGGTACGAGGTGAGTTCTAAACGACGTGTCTTGATCTAATAACATTAATTAAACATGAACAAGCCCCGATTGAGTTTCTGATGCGTTTGGTTCCGGCACCGGACGTACTCTTAAAGGGAGTTGAAGTTCGGGACCGTCGGAAGGGCATGAAAGGGCTTGTGCTTTGATGAACTAGAGTTCATCAATGTCTGTGTAATTGTTAAGGTGTGATGTCTAGTTGTCTAAGTGAGGGAGTAGAGTTGTTAAGGTGAGTTTATTCTGAAAACACTTAGGTGGCTAGTTAATTCACATTAATAAATACATAAGTGTAGTAAAAGCTAAAACGTCATTTATTCTTGGTTAGGCACTGATTCAAATCGGCGATGTGATACGTTCATAAAAAGGTGGACAACGCTACTGGCTCAAAAGGCTGAAGGGTAGTGGAGGAAATCCATCGAGCGTATATGTATACCGGGGAGATCCCGGGACTACCGGTGCTAATCACCGTAGTTGGCAAGTATATCTCGTGGTGGAATTTTCACCATGCATTGTGTCCTTGAGTAATGATGTGACAAAGATAAGCTAAGTTATAAACGTATAGTCACGACGTGTCGATGGGCATGTAGTGAACCCTAAATTGAGTCGGTCTCACTAAGATAACCCTTTAATAATAAACCTTAATTAAATTGTAGCTTCTACTTCTTACTTTATACAATGTACTTACCTCAAATGCATGTTATTTATGTGTTTGTGGGAGAGAAGACGAACAGGTAAACTTGGAGTACGAGGAGGACTTTGATGACGACGTTTGAGGACGCCGGAGTGGAAGACCTTGATTTCTTATTCATTTATTTATATTTATTTCCTAGACTTGGATTTTATGGAGATCTTGTAGTTTACTTTTAGTACCTTTGGAATTCGTACGATTTGGATTCGTTGGTTTCATTTCACGATGTAATAATGTTACATTCCTCTTTAGCCCTTGATTTCTATTCTTGGTTGTTTAAAAGAAAATTTTCATCCGAGTCTTTTTAACTTCCGTTTGCTTTTATTAGATACGACATAGCAGAGGCTTACGTGTAATATTATTTATTTAATATTATGCGTGCCGAGCGTTTCGATTACCGGATAAGGACTCGGTGTCCGGGAACGGGGCGTTACAATACATTTAGTCATAAACATGTTGTAAAACCCATTTAAAGAGATAATAAGAGAAGTTGGAGTTAGTTTTTTGTGGTGTCTAATGTCGTATAAGGTAAATAAAGTGGAGTTTTTTTTATTTTTTTATTTAAAGTTTTAAACCTTTTTTTTAATTAGATTTAGATGATATAAGGTTAAAAAAAATTAGATGGTATAAGGTGAAAAAAGAAAAATTGGGATTCATTTTTGTTGTGTTTGAATTTTATAATAAGATTTAGATGGTATAAGGTTAAGAAAATGTGAATCTAGTCCCACACATATAGTAAATTTTTCCCTCTAAATATCCAAAGAGATTAGTTGGAGTTTGTTATAGTGGTGTTTAATGTTTTATTATTAGAGTTAGATTGTATAAGATAAAAATTGTGGTGTTTAAATTATATATGATTTAAATTTAGATGGTATTAAGTAAAAGAGTAGTTGGAGTTTGTTATAGTGGTGTTTAATGTTTTATTATTGAGTTAGATTGTATAAAGACAAAAGCTGTGGTATTTAATTTATAGATTTTTGTCCAGAAGGACAAAATTATCAAAAAATCGGGATAGAAGGAAACTGTAATTTAATAAGGATAAAAGTAACAATTATGAAGTAACAAATGTGGAATAGAGTAAATATGAAGTAACAATTGTGAAACACAAAGTAACATTAACATGTGAAATAACAATTTTAAAGTAACAATTGTGATTTTTGTCCTTTATAATCATGAAAATGTAACCTTCCAAAAAAAAAAAAAAAAAAATCATGAAAATGTTACTTTTGTCCAGGGCCGGCTCAACCCTTAGGCAAGCCAGGCAGCTGCCTAGGCCCAATGCCACCGGGGGCCCAAGACATATATGTCTTGCTTATACCCGAAAAAAAAAAAAAAAAAAAAAAACTATAAAAGGCCCAATGTTTCAGAAAAAAAGCCCAATAAAAAGGCCAAATTATTTTTTTTAAAAAAAACCCAATAAAAAGGCCCCATAAAATTTCATAAGTTATGAAAACACACAAGTTGTTTACCGGATATTGTTGACTATTCCGGTAACAGTTGCATCTGGTGAACGGAGTTTTTCGAAGTTGAAGCTAATAAAGACCCATCTTCGAAGCACGATGACTCAAGAACGCTTGAATGGGTTGGCCATAATATCGATTGAGCGGAAATCGGTTGATGAAATTGACGATTATACTTTGATTAGTGATTTCGCCTCCAAATGTGCTTCAAGAGCGTTGTTGAATTGTTGAATACTTGAATTAATATTTAGTAATATGTATATATATATATATGTATATATATATATATATATATATATATGTATATATATATGTATATATATGTATATATATATGTATATATATGTATATATATATGTATATATATGTATGTTTTGGGTATGAAAATGATGAAATGAATTTGAATACTAGAAAAAAATCATTTTTCGGTCGAATTTTTTTTTCGTGTTAATAGGCCCTATTTTTTTCTCCGCCTAAGGCCTCTCAAAACGTAGGACCGGCCCTGCTTTTGTCCTTCCAGACCAATTTATTAATTTTTTTGTCCTTGTGACCCCTTCCCCTTTAAATTATATATGATTTAAATTTAGATGGTAGTAAGTAAATAAAGAAAATAATGTTGTCAGTGGGTTTCAAACATGCAGCTCTGAAAACAAAAATGATTCAAACTGAACCTAGACAACCAAGCCAGGATACATTCTGTTTAACTAGAACACACGTTTTGTACATTTACTGTTACAAGTATTAATATAATTATAAAAATAAATCTTTTTTTTCCTTCCAAAATTTGGGGTGGTCTTGAGACCACCACACCCTACATATTGGTCCGCCCCTGACTGTCTCTCAAGATATAATGATTCACGTCTCGAGTTTAGCGACACTTCAATTTATCGGTTGCAATCATGATATCTTGTGTTTTCGTTAAATCGACGCTAGGCTAAAGTTTCTGTTAACGAAATAATGTAACAATTAATTGAACCCGGTCCATACTCTAATTAGTCCAGATTCGATGTTGATCATAAGAAATATCAGATTTTGGTTCTTGTATTCACCGGCTTAATTGTTTTGGTTGTACAAGTATCCACAAATATAGAAAGAAGAACAACAAGAAATCCAGAAATCGGAAGGAAGAAGAAAAGGAAAGAAAAAAAAACGCAGAAGCGGTGATCAAGAATTGAAGAGCTCTGATACCATGATGAATTTGTGATAATCAAACAAATTCTTGATCAAGAAAACAAACAACATTTTGCAGAGAAACTAGAAACCAATTTCCAGAATTTCAAATGTACATGAAGGTGGGAAAATAAGAAGAGAATAGAAAGCTCTGATTATTGATCATTCAATCGAATTAATTGTTACAGGATACCATCTAAGATATATATAGAGTTACAGGATGGCTGAATGTAACAGAATGGCGGTTACATCAGCTGAATTGTAACTTACAAATTCTGACCGTTTTCCTAGCGTAAGTGTTTGATGAAATGCCACAGAGAAGAGTTTGCTTGTGTATCTGTGTATGCAACAGCTGCTTCAACAGCAAACTCCAAAACTGTCACCCGAAAATATTGAAATTTCAGGCGAAGACCGGCTTGCTGGCGGCATTTTTGGAGACGTGTTCTTGGATGTTAGTAAGGAAAATCAGAATACTAGCGGAAACGTAAACACCAAAATTGATTGATCGAATTGTTACGCCGGAGAAAATGAAATAAAAACTAAATTCAACATAAATGAGAAAATAATAATAAAATCTCAAATAATCCTAATCTAAATTTAAATCAAACTATCAAACTTTAATTTATACTATAATATCAACTATATTCATTTGTTTGGCATTATCTTTGATTTAAATCTTCTAATAGAATGTTGCTTTTATGGACTAGAAGCTTTTGTTGTAGAACTGTGATTTAGATGTCTAGGATGATTTTGTGACTCGGTCTATTTAGCGTTTTTGTTTTTGGTTTAGTTGCAATTTTAGTCCAACAACTTGGATTTAAATTGCAATTTTAGTCCTCTGGTAGGGTAAAAGTTTTAGCCGGTTTTTGAAATTAAGGAAAAAGTTGATTTTGACATGAAAATTGCAAAATTCTTCTTTTAATCTGGACAAAGAAATGATGTAATCTCCTATTTAGGCTAATTTTGTATCTTTTTTTCATTGTTAGTATTACGTGGAGGCTTTTCTGCCGATATACTTATATCAGAGTATTATTGATGGTACATAATTATTTCATACACTATGTCGTGATTAAATTTACTTTTTTTTTTTTTTTTTTTGCATGGTGACGATACCGGATTTCACCACTCCGTGTGTCAAGCACGTGACACCTTAAATAAGGACAAGAGAGTGCCTAATGCCCAAACCATAAAGGGCCTGAGTTCCATCATGGGCTTAAGAGCCGAACTGAGGCCTCGTGGAAGGTTGTTCTGGTTGTCCCCCGATTCGCCGCAGATCGGCGAAGAGCAAACCGACGCAGCTCGGTCAACACGACCTCAGAATTTCGCTGCACGTCGGCCAGCGAATATGATAATGACAATAATTATACGATAAGTTCTGGAAAGAATCACAAGCCATTAAGACTCCGATCCTTATCATTTAATACGAATATTTGTATATCATAATTATCTCCTAACGGGATAATCTCAGATTTATCTCTAACTTGAATAACACGAAAAGAGAGTCCATATTGGACACGGCCCCCGTAGGCCTAGGGCACAAACGCCCATATATACACAACAATAAAAAAACTACGACAGACTTGATTCCAACATATATACACATTGGATACGTAGGCATCCTGGTAAATCTCATGTTCGGTCTAAATCACCCCCACAAAAATCTCTCTCCCTCTTTCATATTTTCTTGAATATTCATCCTCAGCAGTTATCACTAGGTTAAAAAACCCAGATTTTATACCTGACGAATTTTGTTTCGTGACATGGCACAACAAAATTCCTTCACCCTTGTTTGGATTGAAAGATTTGAAGGGGAAATAATGATATGATTTGGAAGGATTCAAATTTTGGTATTTGGTATGTCTAGTTTGAAAGAAAAGAAAAGAAAACAAGAGAAAATGAGGGATAAGATTCATTACAAATTGGGTGATCTCGCTTCCTTTTAAATATAATGTGATAAACAAAGGAAATAATTCATTTTTTAGTAAAATTGAATTGACAATATCTCAGTAGACTTCACAATCCCTCATTAAAATTAATTGACAAAAATACACTAGCAGATTAACTGAAATACCCCATATGTACAGTCTTCACAGTAATCAGCTGAGGACTACCAGATGTAACCATATTCAGACTTAAAGCTGATTCAGACGTGAACACCAAAGACCAAACCACGTGAACACATTACTCAGTTGAACACCACTTCATCTGAACTTCCAGACATGAAAACCCCAGATGAACACCACTTCAGCTAAGTCTTACAGATTCCAGTTTTGACATATTTAGATGCACAGATCAGGTCACTCTTGACTAACACAAATCACTTGTTATTACCAAAGACTACATTTTGGTTTTATCAACAATGTTCACTACTTTCGTTTTCTAATTAATACTGTAATCATCTACTAAAGAATCATCAATGCATGTCACGACTTCAATTTTGATTGTATGGCTAAGAAACAATAAAGAAAAGGACTGCCATTTTGTGAATATTCTTTGACCATACAACCTTATGCATATATGTTTATAAATGAAACGAGAGAAACTTATGTGCTTGTTTTTCCCATGTATATTTTTATTATACTTAAATTAAAATTAAAAAAATTTAGTAATACTCAAATCAACACACATGTATAATTAAAAATAACCAACTTATATACCCTTTCATACACATGCGAAATAGTTTAACCTAAAAATAATCGCTACAATGTAATTTTTTTACACAATCCAGGGTCCTAAAACAAAATTTGGTTTCATACACATGCGAGCCCCAATTACACCTAAAACAAAATTTGGCTCGACGCCCCCGACTAAATTTCCCCGCTAGTTTTCAACAATTGAGATCTATAATGTAAAATTTTTGAGCACACATCATCTATAATGTAAAACTTTTGAGCTTAAATCATTTAACGATCTAACCAAACTTAGTGTTGGCTTTTAGATCTTGTATCCCTTTGTATACATGACTTATTAAACCAAATAGTTCATTCCAAAGTTTCTTGACTTACATGGAATTCAATATAGATGGTAAAAAAGTTGGGATTGCTGATAGAATCCGAAAAGAAAGGTTTGAACACACCAATTATAAGACTATTGAATTGCAGTTATTGATTTGTGCTAAAAATAAGGCTAGAAAAACTAAACTTCCCCCACCACACGCTTTCTTTAGGTGCATTTCTTAATACATTTCATGTACTTGTTAAAACAATATACAAAATAAAGGGTAATAACATGAATTCAATGTTTATTTCGGTGTCAGAATAGGAACATGAGAATTTCTTACTAAACAATCAAATTTTGATTTCTTAATATTTCTGGTCTTTGCTTCAAAATACAACTTTCTATCCTAATTAGAAATTGTTGCAGAGACTTTTCAGCACAAATATTCAAGAAAAACCCAGATTATCAATTTTCATGCTTCTAGATCCATGCACCATGTTGGAATGGTTCGTTCAAATGATCAACAAAAGAACGCCTATTAAAACTCCGCAAAAAATGTTGTACCAATTTGCAGACAAATAGTCAAACTTGTTGTTGTTACTGGTTTGTCATCTCACGACATGAGTCTTCAAAAAAAAAAAACAATGTATGATCACTGCCAAATGAAATAAAGGGCAATAATTGTCAATAAAAGAATGGCCTTGCCACGCCCACAAAGTAGATGCCAAGAGATACAAATTATGATCAATTGTTATATAAATATACTGGTTTTCACAATTTGTTTTATCTAAAGAACCAATAAGTACATATAAACGACACAAAATTCATAGTACAAAAAGATAAAACATCAATGTCATTCTTGATATGCATAGATAAATGGTGAACTGTAACTATGTAAATCTAACAAAATGGTTTAATATTAGCTTATCTGGCCCTTTGCAATAGTCATTAGTGATGTCCTTCCTGTTGGATATACAGAAACCCGAATCCGGATCCGATCCATAATTGGATCGTCAGATCTGATTCACAGCACCGATCAAGACGCTCGATCATGCACAGCGGAGGCTACGAATTAAATTCGCATGCAATTTTACTACGATTTAATTCATGTAATAAATTAATTAACTACAAGAAAGTTGAAGAATTTACCAAATAGAAGAAGGAGCCGCAATCGACAAAAGAGAAGCCGCAGTCTTCCGGATTGTATCTCCAAGTGACGACTGATGGACGTCGATCATCGTAGTAAAACCTCCTCGAATATGCTCAAGAAAAACCCTAGGTTTTTCTTATCATAATGGCTAGAACAAGAAACTAAATTTTCTTCTCCTTTTATTAAAAGTGGCGCAATATTTGATTGTGTAATTGTGTTGGGAGGAACCCTCTTTATATAGGAATTAACTAGTCAAGAGAGAGTTATCATTTTCACAATGCAATTACCTTTTTTTATAAGGAAAAGATATTTGCCACAAAATAAGAGATAATCTCCATAAATGAGATAATGATTATAAAATCAATCTCTTATTTTTTCATTAATTATCTAACAAATAAATAATTAATTAATTAATCTAGGAAAATTTCTTTTCCTAATTTTCTCAACATATGTGGCGCCATTTTGCCATTAATTTTAGAAAATGTCTTTTCTATTTTACATATTATTTACCAAATAAATAATATTGCATATTCATTAAATAGACCAGCTATTTAATTTATTCTCAAGGTTCCACAAAACGAGAAAACACTCGCGTGTTAGGAGCCAACTCGGGGACCATGGACCTATAACCAGTAGCTACAATAAATCGAATAAAATATTCATCGAATAGAATATTTCTACTCAACTTATTAATTTCGGAATTACGCTACCATAAATCCGAAACTGAACTCTATCGATTATAGATATAACTTATTCTCAGAAAGTCGAGTCAAAGTGTCCATTGATATAATCATGACATACAGATTAACCCTCCATAGACTATCCGTAACGAAGCGAGATTATTTCCGTAGACCTTCTTCACTACATTTTATCCTTATTTACCATTAACCCACTAGTGATCAATTAGTTCTTAACCAATACGAACTCGGCCGATCGATCAGTTTCTAGGATCAACAAACAAGGGGATTGTCTTTCTACTTCCCGTAGGAAGGAATGAATTCCATATCTGTGAGACACACACTCCTCACTCATTATAGAATAGTGCCAACGTGAAAGTGATTCGGACCACGCCTCTTAGCAATCCTTAACGAACACATCAAACACTATCTCGAAATAAGTAGGCGTTTGCAATCATTTCAGGATTAAGGTTAATCCATATATGATCATCTTGTGATTTAAAAAGATTTCTCAATCACGGAATTATAAAGATTTCTCAATCACGGAATTATATGAGAAACGCAGGTTAAATCGGTCCAGTCCTATATGACTACATCATGTATAAATGCCCCACTTAGATAACCAATATCGATGGTCCGGATAAGACGGTCACACCTTAAAGTGTTCTGGGCACATTAATGGTGGTTTAATCAATAGACCCAATACTTTGATTAAGTTCACCACGGACTATCAATTCAAGTGTATCACCATAAACTTAATTCTCACGTGTGACACACACACTAAGTTATATGGCTACATATGATACAACTTGGGGTTTTCAGTAGTGTATTACTTATGAGCACGAAGCAAATAGTAAGATGAGTATAAATCTGTCATTTATTAATTATTAAAACAAACAGAAATTGTCTTTCGGGTGCTACTTCCAACAATCTGCCATTTGCCCGTATAGACAAGCAACAATTGTCTTTCGGGCACTACATCCAACAATCTCCCACTTGCCCGTAAAGACAAGGAACAATTGTTTTTTGAGCACCACACCCTTATTCTATCTATCCACAACATTCTCCCACTTGCTCTAAAGTTGATGAGACATAACTCTCAATTTTATACCCGCCAAGCGCTTATCAGTGACACTAGATACCACACGACTTGGTAAACTGATCAGCTAGGTTGTCGGCTCAAGGCGATCTTTTAGGACCAAAACATCGCCTCTCTGCACGGTCTATCTGATCAGGTGGTACTCTCTCTCAATATGCTTTTGCCCTTTTGTGACTACGAAGATCATTTGCATGAGCTACCGCTCAACAATTTTCACAGTAAAATGGTATCGGCTCATCGAGACCTGGAATCATTTCCTAATCCAACAAAGAACTTCTCAAGCCACACTGCCTCTTTAGCTACTCCGAAATTTGCGGTGTATTCGACTAACAGAGTCAAATAGGCAGTGCTGGATTACTCCAGACTATAGCTCCATCACTATGAGTAAACACTGAGCCCGAGATCGACTTACGATCATCCTTAATTTGAGTTAAAATCAGAATCAGTGTAGTCAACAATACTCAAGTTTGCACCCGAATACACAAGCATATGATTCCTCGTTCTCTAAAAATACTTGAGGATGCACTATACTGCTATCAATACTCGAATCCAAGATTCGATTACAACTGACTTTTAATAATCTGATATTCTCTATCCAATAGAGAATCTATCCCATTTTCTCTATATCCGAAGATTTGAGAGAATTATTCCGTGAGGGGTTGGGTAGGAAACCTCTCGTTGAATCTAGCATTCGAAAATGCATCATCATCTTAACAATAAGATGAATGTGATACTGCCAAAGAACTTGTTCTCATGAATTCGACCGAATCAAATTCTAAGAATATAGTCCACTTCTCTGATTCAGAGAAGCTTTGGCTCGTCAGTTCTGGACTTCAGATAACACACCCATATTGTTCTCAACTGTTGCATTGTTACCTTTGTCATTAACACCAATATTAACTACTTTACCAATACTGATATCTTAGTCTACAAAAGACTTATCAATATTCAGGTCAAGCCCACACATTTAAAACATGCGACTTTTAATGACCTAGAGGTTTGCTTTAATTCACTGATGGATATAAGCATAGGCGGTAAATCTGTCATTGGCTTTAAGCTAAACCCTCCCGTTCCGAATGAATCTAAGCTCTATTGTACGGCAAGAAAGTTTCAGGGCATCACCCCTGTTAATCTTTCTGCTTTCCATGGAGTCAAGCAAGGCTGAGTGG
The DNA here is from genome assembly GCA_036785695.1 of Gentiana straminea. Classification (NCBI taxonomy): domain Eukaryota; kingdom Viridiplantae; phylum Streptophyta; class Magnoliopsida; order Gentianales; family Gentianaceae; genus Gentiana; species Gentiana straminea. The sequence continues at coordinate 1,128,676 of JAVUPR010000034.1, read as the reverse complement.
TGAGAAAGTTTCAGGGCATCACCCCTATTGAACTATCTACTTCTCAGGGAATTACCCTTAGACCACTTGGCTTTGCCTTGAAAGATAAACTTTCCATTCATTCAACTCTTCATCACGTGGATCCAATTACTCTCACTGGGCCTGAGACGCTCATGTGGTTCCACAAGATTGTGAACAGAACTGGAGTACCAAAACTCCATTTACAGGTTTATGGCTTTAAACCAACCTCCTATTGTCAGAATCCTATATAGCCCTTCCAGAAGGACCATTGGTGACCAATCACCCCCAGCAGACTGTAAACTCTGCATAATCACAGTGAGTCAATGGTTAAACCATACTCTCACTGCATTTGGGTGGTTTGATATTATGATCTGGTCAGTAATATTTATCAGTGTTATCCTCAACAACCAATGTTGGATGTGGTCTGATTAAATCAGGTAGTAATTCCTTGCATAACTTTACTTCAAGGTCCAAGGTTGTTATTTAAACATTCTTTCAGAAAGGCCGTGACAGTATAACCGTCACTATCTGATCTTAAGAATTTTATAACCAACCTTTACTCATTGCATTAGGATATTTCATGAACAATCGCCATCTGAACGTGTATGCAAAATCTCCAGTCCTACCTTCAAGCACAAGTGCTAAAAGCCTCTATTTGCGGAAGTGGAGTAAATGTACTTCACTCTTTATCCACAAATTTATAAGCATCTTCTAGATATACTTCTCGGTATCACATGAAAATGTAAAACGTTATTTTGCTACCAATATCTTAATCAAGTTTAGCAGTGTATTGTAGCATATCAATAATTATACAAGGCAATACATGGTTAATTTATCCTTTTAGTGAAATTGTTTCACTCGGAGGTAGGCCGAGCATCAGTTCCAAATACTATGCTATAGCCTATATCTGAGCATGGAATACTCTCTTCTCTGGAAATATAAGAGATTCCTCTAAATATTCAGATAAACTAATCGTCATTTCGAGTAGTCATTAGACAAAATGTCTATTACTCAAAAGCTCCCAGTAGCTTGTATCCTTCATAAGACCCCGAAGGTTGTAAGGTGTAGTGCCCGAAAGACAATTGTATAATTGTTTTAGGACAAAATTAATAATTCATCTTATTATATGCATGTATGCTTATAATTAAGACACTACTGAAAATCCTAAGTACCTCGTTTATGTAATCACATAACTCAATGTATGGCTATACACAAGAGGATTGAGTTAGCACTACTAAAAAAACTAGCTTTTGCCGCAGAGGAAAACTGCCACTAAAGCCCAGAAAAGTGACACTATAGACCTATTGCCACGCCTAAAGCTTTTGTGTCACCCGTGGCAAGCAACTATGTGGCAAAAAGTTTTTGCAACACCAAGTTGGCGCACCGCGGCAAATACTTAAAATCTATTGCCACGGTAAACACAACGCGGCAAAATTAAAATCTATTGCCACGGCAGATAAGTGCCACATAAATAAGTAAATATATTAAATGATAAAAAGAAAATTAATTATTTCTTGCCACACTTATATTTTGGTGCCACAAAAAACAATTAATTTTCCAAAAAAAAAAAAAGCAAAATATAGAATCTGCACCCCCACCACCCTCACCCCTACCCACCCACACCCACTACCCCCCACCCACCCCCACCCCTACCCCCCACCCACCCCCACCCCTACCCCCCACCCACCCCCACCCCCACCCCTACCCCCCACCCCCACCCCTACCCCCCACCCACCCCTACCCCTACCCCTACCCTACCCCTATCCCGTATCATTATGCGCCCGTCTTTGATCTAGTTTGATGATGTATTCCAACATATAGGCCATCTTTCGAAACAAAGGACTATTTCATCACATGCATGCTAGTCACGATGTTTTGATTACATTGGGCAAATGCACACAAATAGAAAACAACTAGAAAAAACAGTATGTCTCAAAAAAAAAGGCAGAAAAATGCCAGTTGACCATATAACTATTTATCAGCAAAAAAATCACCTAAAAATTCACTAAAAATTCACGAAAGTCGGGAAAAGATGTTCCATCTCCCCAAAGACCAAGGCAAATCATGTAACCAAGGCGAATAACGCAAGCCTGTGGAAGACGAACCTGTAGTTCATAGGTGACACAAATCCTAGTCAGGTACCACACAATGCAAATACAACACAATTCGTTTCCAACTCAGATAGTCAGATAGGGACTTCACACAATCAAAAGTCAAGCCATATGAAACACATAAACAAAGAAGTCACCAAATCATACCAGAACAAACATGATTTATTTTCTGGGCACTCATTCCATAAAATAAACAATCTCAACAAGAAGGGAAAAAAAGGGACAAAAAAGGGTTCTCCAAACATTAATAGAATTTTATTTTCCTTCAGTTTCAAGTGCACAAGTGTATGACTTCCAGAGTGAAACTATTATTATTTGGAACAAGCCAAAAAGGGTTGAAAACAAACAGTCATTTGTTCAAAAGCATCATAACTAAACCATTTATGCTCCAAAATACCTCTTGGAAATGGAATGACAACATCAAAATCAAAATAACTATCACCCACTGTAACTTAGATGCAAAAGAAAGATAACTATGGAATCTGAGTACAAAAACCACGTCATACACACAGTATTAACATACAAACACAGGGAATTAACAGCTCAAATCATCATTCACTGACCAATACTTATATAGCATAACAACAAGTTAAAACAAACATCAATCTCACATGATCAAGTACATAAATATTTCAAAAGTCTGAATAACACAAACACTAACAGATCAGGAAAAAAACAACCCATCAAAGTAACAATTGCAAGCAGGACACAAGCACATTAGGACCAAAACATAGACACCAGGATTGAAACTTGAAGACCATAAGACCAAAACACAGTTCCTTACTAGACTCAAACATAAGCATATGCAAAACTCAAAGCATAAGCTTTGAAAAGACATGTTATAATAAGCGAATGAGTTATTCTCACCTCTTATTGATACTTAATGAGAATGCAATGTTGAAGTTGATGATGAAGACCTCCGTGATACTTCGGTATTTGGCAGCTTATTCTACAATGAAAAGAGGTAAGTTATAAATAACAAGAACTATAGGCCATGTACTATGAGTAGTAGACATAGTACCAAAGGGATTAAAGCCGTCGCTTGCCAAACCAAGTCTAACATTACGAGGATCAGCGGCGAACCATGGGTAATTAGTATTTAAATCTTCCCACACCTTAGTGTCTCCTGGATGCCTCATTATACCATCTTTCGTACGACCCTCATCATGCCATCTCATATCCTTGGACGTTTTAGAACACATATACAACCTCTCGAAGTCTTGGTTTCAATGGAAAATATCGCAAAATCTTTGCGCCTTCTTTTTCTCGTTTTTTCAAAGGTGCAAATACTCCACTTTCATTGTACTGGCATGTCTCCGGTTTCCACCTAGACTCCCCACATATGTCACATTCGTCCTTACTCGAATCTTCATCCTTCCAATACAACATACAGTCATTTGGACATGCATCTATCTTAATGTATTCCATACCAAGATCTCTAAGTAGTTTCTTGGCTTCATAGTAATTCTTGGGCATATTAATATCATCGAAGTGAATCACCCAAAATCGCAAGTAACATATCAACGATTTGTTACTCCATCCATTAATGCATTTTGCATGCAACAATCGCACAACAAAAGATAACTTTGTACTTTTAGTACTACCCGGAAATAGTGGTGTCTCTGCCTCTTTTAATAGCTTGAAAAATGATTGTGCATCCTTGTTGGGCTCATCAGAACTACAACTATTTGAATCGTATTCATCTAGGTTGGGTTCATTTGCAACTCTACTATCCATTTCTACTAAATTATGGGCTGTAAATGCATCTCTAAGCATTCCATGCATATCATCCCCATCATTTGGAATTATATTTATCTCCTCGTACTCACCATGTTTTGTCCAACAAGTGTAGTTTCGTGAAATGCCCAATCTTCTTACGTGATCTAGTACTTCATCTTTTTTTCTGAATATTTGATTGGTGCAACGAATACATGGACAATAAATCTTATTACCATACTCATCAGGTTTATTTGCCCATGCAAACTCCACAAAATCCTTACAACCTCGAAAGTACTCGCGAGTGGATTTATCTTTCTTCATCCAACTTTTATCAGACAAAGATGTCATACTGAAAATAACTTGGATTTCAAAATACAAGTACAAATAAAGAAAAAACACAATGTCAGATGAATGCTTGAGTCTTGAGTGTGTTCATAAATGGGCGTAAGAAGACTTCATGCATATCATCTGGATTAAGACCAGCCAAAAAGGCATAAATCCTATCCTTTTCAAATACCCTCTTAAGGACACAATAACATAATAAAAACACATGAAACAGAAGTATAACAAACATAATAACAGTATACTGACAGTTTACAACACAAGCTAATATTCGGGATGCAATATTCATGTGTATACTCTTAGGATTTTTCACGCTCTGCAACAAAAGCAACGCAAGACAAAATCTAGCTAACAAGCCCTAAATCGCGAGAAGGTCACATGTGTCATCCGTGGGATCGGGCCTAGGATCAATTAGCGTAAACCATTAGTCTAGTATCTCGCAATAGTTCAAGCACACATCTCTCGTGATAACACATTTCGTGCTTTCCATGCAACAGCTTCCATGTCAAGAAAGTATTTCGCTTTTCCTAAATCCATGTTAACAATGTATTTTTTAAGTGTTCTTTCATATGAATATGCAACAAGTCAAGAATATGTCATCCACATATAATGCTAAAATCACACATGCACATATAAGCACACAATGATCCAAAAAACACATGTTTCCAAATCCACATACAAGTTTAATGATTGATAAGATTCACTAGAGTGTCTAATAGCTCATACAAGTTAAATTTGACCATATACTTTACTCAAAAGATTCAATGCAACCCATGTAATTACTTAATTGGACTTAAATGATGCGTAACATTCGTAAATATGCAGATCTTGTGTTAACAAGAAGCTAAGCAAATCTTCTCAAGCAAATCGAAAGGTAATGATGAATTGCACAAAATTACACCACCAACATGAACAAATTGTACCAAATGTTGCTAAAATAATCCATAAAAGTAAAAAAAAAAAAAAATTAAATAAATTATATCACTGCAAAACTATAATGATCGACTAATATCATGAACAACTAAAAGAATACTTAACCTGAATCGTACTGCCTAATAAACTCTTTTTGAAAAACGCTTTGAATTGTCCCGATTGCAAGAACCTGCGTAATTTCACGAATTTCAATTGTATTTTTAGGTGGAAATCCATAATAGAAATCGATAGGCAGAACATTGGTAATCACCGCTACAATCGCCGATTGGTAATCACCGCTTCAGGATTGGGTGTTTCAATCGCCGATCCGATCGACTCAGATCTGATTTTGGGATGACGATCGCTTTTCTTTACTTTACTTTTTCTCTTTGAAACGTTGAGCGCTTTCGTTTACGCTTTTTGTATAATAAAAATGTCGACCGCTTTTATTTTATTTTTATTGTTTTATGTAGCACTTTTATAGAGTGTGATGCAAAAAGGTAAAAGTAATGTTGCCGGGAGAATTTTTTTTAGGCTATTGTAGTATGCAATACGGAAGTGTGACAAAAAACAGTATCTATTGCAACAGTTTTTTATAGTGCGGCAAAAATACCGACACAATAACCTATTTTTTTTGTAGTGTAGTGAGATGTACTTAAAATTAACTTAGTCCGTAGCGTTTATTAATCCGAGTATGGGTCTCATGATTAATTTGCTATTAATGCGCCTGCACACTTTAGATGTGACAGCCTTATCCGGACCGTCGGTAATAGGGTACCTAGTGGGGCATTTATATATGATGATAATCATATAGGGCGGACCGATTTGATTTGAGTTCTCGATATAATTCCGTAATCGAGAAGTCTTATCGAATCACAAGATGATCATGTATGGATTAATCTTAATCCCGAGGTGATCACGTACGACCGCTTAGACTAGTGGTAGAGTTTGATGTGTTAGTAAGGATCACTTCGAAGTATGTGGTCCAACACTTCTCGTTGGCTCTATTCTCGGAATGAGTGAGTGGTCCGTGCTATCACGTATATGGAATCCATTCCTTCCCTCGGGAAGTAGAGAGACAGCTTCCCTTATTTGTTGACCCTAAACCGATCGATCGGCCGAGTTCATATTATATTGAATATGAACTAATTGATCACTAGGGGTTAATGGTAAATAAGGATAAGATGTTTCGAGAAGGGTTTACGGAAATATCCCGAATCGAAATGAACAAATATGAGGATTTATCCGTATGTAATGATTATATCGTTGGACGCTTTCGACTCATAAATTGAGTGTAAGTTATCTATATTCGATAGAGTTCGCTTTCGGGTTTATGGTGGTGTAATCCCGGAATTAATAGGTTGGATATAATTATTCGTCCGATGAATAATTTTATTCGATTTATTGTAGCTACCGAATACGGGTCCATGGTCCCCGACGTGGCTCCTAATATAGCATATAGGTTTCTCGTCGTTGCACCTCAATTATAATTAAATAAAGGGATTGGGCTATTTAATTGATATGTGGATTAATTGTTTAGTTGGACTAAATAATTAAATACACGGAAAAGACATTTTTCGTGGACTCGGCCCAAATTGGTGTGTTGACCTTTTGACCTAATTGGTCAAATATAGTAAATATGCGCATGACTTATTTGACTAAGTGTTGGGCGCATATTTGCATTAATATATTATTAAGAAATTAGTTTTCTTGGATAATTATTTAATGTGTGATTTATCTTTTATTTGTTAAATGATAATTCATGGAATATTAGATAATAATATGATTTATCTTAATTTGTTTGGGATAATCATTTTATTTATCTTTTATTTGGAAAAAGGATTAATGTAATAATTATCTCTTAATTATTTAATCCTTGAGGTTAAGTTTTACTCTCCTATATAAAGAGAGTTCTTCCAAGCCTTTTGAAAACACACTATTCACGACACTATTCACGTCACTATTCACAAGAGAAATTGGCTGAAAATTTCGGCCTCTATTCTTAGGTTCGAGTTGGAAAAATCTTCGGGATTATTCCGGTAGCATATCAAAGAGGTCCGGCGGCGGGAAACACCATCCACCTGGTGTTGCTGGGAGACACACGTTGGAAGGCTGTGGCTTCTCAATCACGTGTTCTTGGAGACCTTTTGTTCTTGGAGTTAAGCACCATAAAAAGGTAGGCTCCTAAACCCCCTTGTAGATTAGATCTTTTATTTATGTATTTTGTTTCGTTTAGATCTAGATCCGATGCCTTCCGTCGCGTAATCGGGTCAATCTATAATTGATCCGACGATATTACATCTAACAAGTGGTAGCGTAGCCTTTGATCTAACGATCAAAGTATATGAATTTTAGATCTCGAGTGGAAAAGCATGTTTTAGATGTTTTATTTCGTTTTTTTTTTGGTAAATTCGAAATTTATTCATGTTGTATGCTTGTGAATGTTGTGGTTGAAGAGATGGATTGGGTTGGTATTGTTTACCCGTAGATCTATTTTGTAGCTCCTTTGTTTAATAACAATTGAGCATAGGATTTGTATCTTTAATTATGCAATTTTTGAAAATTATGTAAAAGTAGCATCTTTTATCGTAATTTTGATGTTCCGGGCTCAAAAAGATGAAGATCTTGCTGAAAAATTGAAGATCAAGGCGAAACCCAAGGTATGAATGAGGAGAAACGGTTAAAAACCTTGTTTTTTAAGGCTGTCCAGCACCTTTAGCAGCGCTAAAAACCGTTGCAACAGCCTCTGTTTTGTTTAAAAAGGGCGGCAGCAGCACCTGTAGCGGCGCTTACTGCCGCCGTCATAACCTGTTTTCAATTAACCCTAGCTTGCGGCTAGGGCTTTGGGAATTAAATGATCCTGCTAGAGTTTTTTTTTTCATGCGGCTGCTTGTTTATTTTTTATTTTTATTTTTTTATAACCTGTATTCCTTTTACAGCCGACATATGAAAAAATAATAATAATAATAAAAAATAAAAAAAATAAAAAAAAATAAAAAAATAAAAAAAAAAACCTGGAATTTTTTTTTTCACCAGCCGCATTATTAATAAAAAAAAATATATATTAAAAAGGTTTTTGATAATTATAATAATATTTGTTTATTTAATTAAAAAGCCTTTTCTCCTCTCGGGTATTCGTGGTTCGTGATCCGGCGATTCGAGTTCAAGATTTGAAGATCAAGACTCGAAGACATAGATTAAGTTTTATTTTTCCTTAGAAAATAGTTAGTCGGGGGTACCAACGGTCCATCTCGGTGTTTACTTTTCGGTATAATTTTGTGTTTGATCAAGATTACGTGCTTAAAACCGGAAAATTGCCATGACTTGCATCTTCATGATTCCACTCCAATGCATACATGTAGCTAGTTTATTTCGAATAAATTAGGCATGTATAACTCGAATAATTAGTATGAATGCTTATTAATTTAATATGTGGTAGTTAAATAATAAGTAGCTAATTATAAAAACCGAGGACCCGGGTTTATGTCAATCGTTTACGATTTTAGTGATGGATTCTCGGTGAATCCCACTTGGATAAATCGTTGAGTTTTTTCGGTGATGGCTTCTCGCTGAACCCACCTTAAACAAAAACGAGATTACGCTTTGGGTGACAACTTAGAAATCGGAGAATTTTAGTACATGGGTTCGGAAATGGTCTAACCATGGTTGGGCGAGTTCAACCGAGCTTCGGCTCAATCGACTCCCCTCCACGTGTGATGTACGTTACAGCCAGCTCGATAGACTTAGCATAGCCGATAAGCCTTCGGGCTAAACGGGGCTTCTCCCCGCCGGATTGGCCCGAACTATCACATATGTTCCAACGAATAAGACGGCGTAGGCTTGCCTACATAACCGACCCTATTCGGAGTACTTTGATTTGTTGTTTCTTATTGTCAAGACCGCAACCGTAATTAGTAAACCCACCACTTTTTCAAAATATTGAGTGGGAGCGGGGAAGGCGACAGCCAACCCCACGGCCTCTACTATAGATGCAAGCACGTGAGAGAATGGTGACGCCTCGTGCCGCTTTGATTTCGGCCCCCTTCGGATGGTGTTCACCGCTATCAAAATTCAAGGCTTGGTCTCCGAAAGGATAGGATTTCGGGTACTCGTCGGGTCACCGACTCCGCCCCTCGTAGGCATACTCGGGGCGTACTCGAGATCCGATATAGTAGGTCACACTCTTTATGGATATTTTCGAAATATCTAGGCTAGAAAAAGGAAGGTAATCAATGATTAAGGTCCGGATGTCCGATTCCCGTGAGATGTTCGATTCTCGAAGCTTAATCATCGAGAGAGATTGTCTCGCTTGACCATCATAAGTGCCGATATCGACCCTCTCGGACAAGACGTACTATGCGAGGTTAAATCCTTGGAATGGTAGGATAAACTCTTTTATAGTTTATTATTCCTAAAATAAATCTAAGTAGTGAAAATTTATTTTTGAATTTAACTTTCTCGTCATTTTATTTACAACTAGATCTCTAGGTTACTAAACTCGTTAGTAATAGGACTTCAATAAAAATGTGGAAAGTAACAAGTACGTTGTAATTATCGATAAATGCAAGCTTAACTTTTCGGAAGAAATTTTTCTCTTGAGCCTTTAAAAACTTAAGTGACATAGTACAGTGTAAATACGGGTGTCACTCGTGTTGAACGAGAGACGACCATACTTAGTTTACAAAAGATGACATAGACTATCGATAAAATTCATTTAGTGAATTTTAAAAGTGTAATTACACAACAAATTTCTAAATTGAAAAATTGGAAAATCATATACATAAGGCGTTGCTAGTTAGACGGTATTTGGAACCGATAAACTAGTGGAGCCTTAGCCTTATGATTTGTTGTTTTTCTCGAATTATTAGAAATGTGTAATGGAATGCACAAGAGTTTCTCCATTCATTGGAAAAACAAGAATAAAGCGTTACTAGTTAGACAAAGATTTGGAACCGATAAACTAGTGGGAGCTTGTTCTGGTGATGTTCTAATCTTTGGAAAATCATAAATGCAAAGTGTTTCTAGTTAGACGGTATTTGGAACCGATAAACTAGTGAGAGCTTTATTATGATCTCTCAAACCATTCGAACAAAGTGTTGCTAGTTAGACGGTATTTGGAACCGATAAACTAGTGGGAGCTTTGGTCTTATGATTTGTCGATTAGAAAAATCGATAGTCCAAGCAAGTAACACCGAACATCCCACAGCTCAAGAATAGAGTCTACTCGAACGAACCGCTAGTTCAAGACTCGTTTTCATTTAAGGAAAGTCGAGAATGGGAAAGAATGTTTATACGTGTCGCTCATCCAAACTAAGTAGTTTTACGGCTAAACCGAAAAATTAATGAATTGGAAATTAGAGGATAAGGAAAGTGATTTCGGATCACCGACCAATGCATCCTTAGCAATTTTCTCGAAAGCTAAGTTCTTTGAAGAACTAGGTAGCTTTGCATTAAACGATAAACAAAATAGACAACGGCGCTTATTTCGTATAGACTAGTGGGAGTGATATAAGGAAATGAATCTCGGATTCAATTCTTGAGTATCACAGAAAATTCATTTTCTGTTTTCGGATTCGTTGGAACGAGCGTATTCATTTTCAATAGGATAATTTGTTGGTCTTATTGACGATAAATATAACATTCGTAGCACGAACCTCAGACTCGGACTTTTGTTTGATAAAGTCAGAACCACTAAGCATTGCTGAAAAGGTATTAGTAACGCGTCTTAAAACAATATAAACGCAAATGGTTTACGTATTTCGATAAACGCTTCTTTCGATCCTATTAATTAGTGCACATTCCCTAAAGACAAGATCTGAATACTGGCTTAGGGTGATTCCTATCTCCCAGTCAAAGGAACACTGTCTCAAAGGAACAATGCCTAAGTTTCCTTTCAATCGGGAAAGGGTAATAGATTTAAATAAGTTACATAGCCTGTTCATATCAACCTTCGGGGTCATATGAAAGATACAAGCTAGTGGGAGCTTCTGAGTAGTGACATGTTGTCTGATAACTACTCGAAACTCCGTAAGTTTATCCAAAATATTTGGAGGAAATCTCTCGATTTCACTGCAGATAGAGTATTCCATACTCGTAAATAGGTTATTGCATAGTCTTCGGGACCGATGCTCGGCTCGCTCCCCGTGAAATGTTTTCACTAAGGGATACACCACAAATTTGCCTTACATAGTTATTGATGTGCTACGATACGCCGTCGAACTCATTTAAGATATTGGTTGCAAAATAACGGTTGTATTGAAAAACCGAGAAGTCTACCCGTGTAAGATGCCTACGCATTTGTGGATAAGAAGTGAATTCGGTTCACCCCACTTCCGTAAATAGAGGCATTTAGCACCGAGTGCTTGAAGGTAGGACTGAAATTTTGCATACACGTTCGTGTCGTGAAATATCTTAATGCATTGAGTAAAGGTTGGTTATTAAACTCGTAAAATCGAGAATGACGGTAATACCGTCAAACTCGGTCCGATAGAGTCTATAAATAACAACCTTAGATCTTGAAGTATTTGTACTCAAGATGTTACTAACCGATTTGTTCACCCACATCCAACACCGGCGCTGGTGATAACACTAATAAGAACTACTAAACTAGATCGATATCAATCCACCCCGAACGCAATGGGAGTATGGTTTGTCCATTACCCATTGCAGACCTTACGGTCTATAGGGCGCATTGATGACCTATAGTCCTTTGTGGGCCGTGTAGGATCCCGATCATGAGGTTGGTTTAAAAGCCATAACCCCGTGAATGGAGTATGATACTCCACCCCGTTGAAACTCTTGTAGAACCACCCGAGTATCTCAGTGCCAAATGGGGAGTAATTGGAACTACATGAAGAATAGTAGAATGAATAGGAAAGTTTAACTTTCACAAGAAAGCCGAGTAATTTAGTGGGTGATTCCCGAAAGGTAGAGAGTTAACCGTACCGTGATCTCTCTCACCACTCGCCTTGCTTGATTTCGTCGTAAAGCAAGAAATAGGTGTGATTCCCGAGACTTCCTTGCCGAACAACGGAATCTCGAATTCATTCGGTAATGTAAGGGTTTTAGCTAAGAACAAATAATGGATTCGTTAAAGCGCGTAAAATAGGGGGTGATTCCCTAAGACTTTTTTGCGAGACTAACGGTATCTTAATTTATTCGTAAGAACCTTTGGCAGATGCCCGCCATAGCTTATATCCTTCGGGGATTAAAGCAAACCTCTAGGTCATTTCAAAGTCATATATTTTAATATGTGGACTTGACCAGAATGTTGATAAGTCTTTTGTAGACTTGGCATCAATATTAGTAAAGTAGTATGTAGATTAGTGTTTGTGAACGGTAACACTGAAACAATTGGAAACAACATGGGTGTGTTATCTGAAGTCAGAGTCTGACATGCCATCGGGATTCATTCTAAAGGATTTGATTCGCTCAAATCCGCAAGAATCGATCATTGGCAATCCCATCCATTCACCCGGTTAAGATATTCTTGCATTTATGCAACATTCAACGATGTAGTCTACCCTACCTCTCGTGAATGGTTATCTAAACCCGAGGATGAATACGAAATGGGATGTTTAGTGAATCCTCAAGTATCTTCGGGAGAATGAGGAATAATATGCTAGTATATTCAGTGCAAACTAGAATATAAGTGATGACACCGATTCCGACTTTAGGTCGATGAAGGATGATCGTTAAGTCGATTTCGTCCTCGGTGTTGAATCAAAGGCATATTGATATCGTACCACCGGATTAGATGGAAAGGCGACGTTTCGATCCCAAAGATTGACTCAAGCCGACATCCTACCTAATCGTTGTACCAAGTCACATGGTATTCGGATTCCGAGTACGCGCCGGGTCACCGACCTACCCCGCGCGAGGCATACTCCGGTCGTGCTTAAAGGATGAATTACTAAGATGCGCTTGGAGGGTACATATTTGAGGGATTCGTCTCACTTGTTTTGAGCAAGTGGGAGAATGTTGTAGATATAGATAAATAAGGGTGTGCTCTAAAACAATTAATCCACTTGCCTTTCGTGCAAGTGGGAGATTGTAAGGTGTAGTGCCCGAAAGACAATTGTATAATTGTTTTAGGACAAAATTAATAATTCATCTTATTATATGCATGTATGCTTATAATTAAGACACTACTGAAAACCCTAAGTACCTCGTTTATGTAATCACATAACTCAGTGTATGGCTATACACAAGAGGATCGAGTTAGTGAGATGTACTTAAAATTAACTTAGTCCGTAGCGTTTATTAATCCGAGTATGGGTCTCATGATTAATTTGCTATTAATGCGCCCGTAACACTTTAGATGTGACAGCCTTATCCGGACCGTCGGTAATAGGGTACCTAGTGGGGCATTTATATACGATGATAATCATATAGGGCCGGACCGATTTGATTTGAGTTCTCGATATAATTCCGTAATCGAGAAGTCTTATCGAATCACAAGATGATCATGTATGGATTAATCTTAATCCCGAGGTGATCACGTACGATCGCTTAGACTAGGGTAGAGTTTGATGTGTTAGTAAGGATCACTTCGAAGTACGTGGTCCAACACTTCTCGTTGGCTCTATTCGGAATGAGTGAGTGGTCCGTGCTATCACGTATATGGAATCCATTCCTTCCCTCGGGAAGTAGAGAGACAGCTTCCCTTATTTGTTGACCCTAGAAACCGATCGATCGGCCGAGTTCATATTATATTGAATATGAACTAATTGATCACTAGGGTTAATGGTAAATAAGGATAAGATGTTTCGAGAAGGGTTTACGGAAATATCCCGAATCGAAATAAACAAATGGAGAGATTTATCCGTATGTAATGATTATATCGTTGGACGCTTTCGACTCATAAATTGAGTGTAAGTTATCTATATTCGATAGAGTTCGCCGGGTTTATGGTGGTGTAATCCCGGAATTAATAGGTTGGATATAATTATTCTCGTCCGATGAATAATTTTATTCGATTTATTGTAGCTACTGAATATGGGTCCATGGTCCCCGACGTGGCTCCTAATATAGCATATAGGTTTCTCGTCGTTGCACCTCAATTATAATTAAATAGTGGATTGGGCTATTTAATTGATATGTGGATTAATTGTTTAGTTGGACTAAATAATTAAATACACGGAAAAGACATTTTTCGTGGACTCGGCCCAAATTGGTGTGTTGACCTTTTGACCTAATTGGTCAAATATAGAAATATGCGCATGACTTATTTGACTAAGTGTTGGGCGCATATTTGCATTAATATATTATTAAGAAATTAGTTTTCTTGGATAATTATTTAATGTGTGATTTATCTTTTATTTGTTAAATGATAATTCATGGAATATTAGATAATAATATGATTTATCTTAATTTGTTTGGGATAATCATTTTATTTATCTTTTATTTGGAAAAAGGATTAATGTAATAATTATCTCTTAATTATTTAATCCTTGAGGTTAAGTTTTACTCTCCTATATAAAGAGAGTTCTTCCAAGCCTTTTGAAAACACACTATTCACGACACTATTCACGTCACTATTCACAAGAGAAATTGGCTGAAAATTTCGGCCTCTATTCTTAGGGTTCGAGTTGGAAAAATCTTCGGGATTATTCCGGTAGCATATCAAGGAGGTCCGGCGGCGGGAAACACCATCCACCCGGGTGTTGCTGGGAGACACACGTTGGAAGGCCGTGGCTTCTCAATCACGTGTTCTTGGAGACCTTTTGTTCTTGGAGTTAAGCACCATAAAAAGGTAGGCTCCTAAACCCCTTGTAGGATTAGATCTTTTATTTATGTATTTTGTTTCGTTTAGATCTAGATCCGATGCCTTCCGTCGCGTAATCGGGTCAATCTATGATTGATCCGACGATATTACATCTAACAATATCGATTTGAAAGTGAATCCATTCGTTCCAACGAATCTGAAAAACAAAGATTAAATTTCTGCGATATTCAAGGATTAAAATCCGAAATTTATTTCCTTATATCACTCCTACTATTTTAGCTGAAATAACTGCCCGTTGTCTACTCTTTTATCATGAATGCCCAGCTACCTTGTTCTTGCAAAAGAACTTTAGCTTTCAAGTCAATTACCTGATCAAGAAAGCCTCTAAGGATTCATAGGTTAGTAATCCAAAATCACTTTCCTTATCCTGTACTTTCTTTTATTAATATTTCGGTATAGCCTTGAACGTACTGCAAGACATTCGTATTTTTATGGCGTACAATTGCGTTCTTTTTTGCATGCCATGTTTTAATCATATTACGGCGCACATTACTATGCACGTCCTGATTTCATACATATATTCTATAAATTAATGGCGTTGAATAATTTCACGCCATGTATTTAGGAAATTTTAAGGCGTGTTTTATAGTGGACTCCGTGATTCTCTATTCCCGCTAAATATACGCGTTACATTTCTGAAAATTTCATTTCCCGCATTCGACAAAAATAAATCCTAAACCCTACTTGACTAAATTAACCTAACTCTGACGGCTGCCATCTTCCTCACTCTTACTCAATCCATTCTTCTGCTTCGATTATCAGAATCTAGGCACTCTTTGAATCTCAAGTATGCTCTTTCTATTTCGCTGCTGTATTATATCCGAAAAATCTCTTAATCTCGCTGCTGAATTTCCCTTTAAATTTCGTTGCTGAATTTCTCTTTGAAATTCACAAATATTTTGTTCGTCATGATTTTTTGTTGTTGTTTCATGCTCGCTTAAAATCTCAGGTACGGTTTAATTGGTTTACATGGATGAAATCGGTTTTAAGTCTTTAAGATATTGAAAAAGCCAAAAAGTAGCAGCTTTTAAGAATTTATGAAATTCTCTTAGTTCTTTCTACGAGTTCTGGATTTTGTTTGAATAAATTGTTTTCTTCGTTAAAGATTTCTGGTATTCTTAAACCTCATTTAGATTCACAAGCATCAGGTGTACTAATTATTTTTTATTTGGATTTTTTTTTTTTTGATTTTTCCATCTTTTTTTGGCATCTAATTTCCAACATCCAAGAATAGAAATACAATCAAAAGACGGAAATGCAATTTTATTACATTTAAGAGAAAATACGAAAATCCCAAAACAACGTACGATATCCTCAAAAGATAGAATTAAAAGGTACTGCAAGTCTTGAAATACCAAAAGTCAACTCCAAAAGAATGAATAGTCTAAATAATTCAATGAAGAACAATAAATAAAAAGTCTTCAATGAGGCGTCCTCAAACGTCATCATCGAAATCCTCTTCGAAACATGGGTCAACCTGTTCGTCTTCTCGCCCCCAAACACATAGAAAACATGCATTTGAGGTAAGTACAACGTACTTAATAAAAGAGAGAAGCTATGGTAACAATTAAGATTTATAAAGAAAAGATATTTAAAAGTTTAGTTATCTTTATGTGACCGACTCAATCTGGGGTTCATTTCATGTCCATTAACATGAATTGATTAAACGTTTCTAACTTAACTTATCTATGTTACAACCGCACTCAATGGCACTATGCGCATATCCAGACTGGGGATATTCTTGGCAACATATTGGTGGATCACACCAATATCCACGGAAGCCTATTCTAGTAGACTCCGATAGTACGCACGTTTCAGTGAAGTCCCTCCGTACTTAGGGTCTTGTGAACCTACGGAGTTATCCACCTTCGGGAAAGCACACACATCGCGATATTGATCGGTGCATATCCAAGAGTGACATGTTGTTTAATCTTTTACTAGGCAAGTACGTATTTATTAAAATGGTTAACTAACCATCTTAGTGTTTTCAAGTAATCTCCCTCGCATATACTACTCTCTTCCTAGACCACTAGACATAAACAAGGCCTAACAATTACACACACATTGATGAATACTAATTCATCAAAGCACAAGCCTATCATGCTATTCCGACGGATCCGAACTTCAACTTCCTTTAAGAGTACATTCAGTGCCGAAACTAAACGAATCAAAAGCTCAATCCAGGCTTGTTCATGTTTATACATTGTTATTATATCATAAAACAAGGTTTAAAACTCAAACACATAGCTTAAACATTTATTTTTCCCAAAACAGGGTCCAATGCGTGTGCATTGGTTGGAATACGTGCGCATTCACTGACCAGAAACTTGCTGAAAGTTTCTATCCAGCCAATGCGTGCGCTTTGCCTACAATGCCTGCGCAGTGCACGAACAGAGAGCATCCTGAAACAGACTGAAGCAACAATGCGTGCGCATTGCACCTGGAACCAAAAGGACTTCTACAACCTGCATCATGAATGCGTGCGCATTCGACATACAACAACCAAACCAGAACCTCCTGTACAGGGAATGCGTGCGCATTCTGCCTGCAGCCCTAAATCCGATTTTCAACAACTTAACGATTTCTAATCCGTTTTCAACATAATTAACATCGAATTAAGCACAGTATAACACAGAAAATCATATCTAATCATACCATAGCATCTATGATCCTTGATCAACGAAAAGACACAACTTTCTAGCATTTAAACGTCTTAAAACTTGATCTAAACCTTATAAACCATAATTACGATCATAGGAAGAGCCTCTTACGTGTTTGCAAGCAAAAATCCAAATTCCAAGATGAAGAAAAGTCTGCAGCCCTTCCAACAGCCTTGTAGCCAAACGATGTCACGACGATTCAAAATCTCTACTCCGATCTGAAAACGGTTCAGTTACGCTTTAGATAATTGAAGAACTCTCTCAACCTTTTTCTCCTTCAAAATTTGCACAGTG
This sequence comes from Gentiana straminea, assembly GCA_036785695.1. Taxonomy (NCBI): domain Eukaryota; kingdom Viridiplantae; phylum Streptophyta; class Magnoliopsida; order Gentianales; family Gentianaceae; genus Gentiana; species Gentiana straminea. Next base: position 1,110,851 of record JAVUPR010000034.1, on the reverse strand, counting down.
AGGAGCGTAGAAACTTTTTTCTGAATTGCGTTTAGGTTATGGGAATAATTAAGTGTAATTTTCCTTAAATACACATTCCCAAAAATCCCTTTTTTCTTAATTACCCTTAATTACCATAAAAATCAGAATTTCCTTTAATTATATATATATATATCCAATTTCAAAAAAAAAAAAAAAAAAAATATATATATATATATATATATATATATATATATATATATATATATATATATATATATATATATATATATACCACAACACTTGACTCCAATAAAAGAAAAGGAATAATAATATTTCGTTTTCGTAAAATGACACGTCTGTCCTTTCCCGAAAATCGGAATATTACAACCCTTTTCCATAAGGAAAAGATATTTTCCATAAAATAAGAGAAAATCTCCATAAATGAGATAATGATTATAAAATCAATCTCATATTTTTCCATTAATTATCTAACAAATAAAAAAATAATTAATTACACATGTGACATAATCTAGCTAGGAAAATTTCTTTTCCTAATTTTCTCAACATATGTGGCGCCATTTTGCCATTAATTTTAATAGAAAATGTCTTTTCTATTTTACATATTATTTTCCAAATAAATAATATTGCATATTCATTAAATAGATCAACTATTTAATTTATTCTCGAGGTTCCACAAAAAGAGAAAACACTCGCGTGTTAGGAGCCAACCTAGGGACTATGGACCTATAACCAGTAGCTACAATAAATCAAATAAAATATTCATCAAACAGAATATTTCTACTCAACTTATTAATTTCGGAATTACGCCACCATAAATCCGAAACTGAACTCTATCGATTATAGATATAACTTATTCTCAGAAAGTTGAGTCAATAAGTGTCCATTGATATAATCATTACATACAAACTAACCCTCCATAGACTATCCGTAACGATGCGTATTTTCGTAAACCTTCTTCACTACATCTTATCATTATTTACCATTAACCCACCAGTGATCAATTAGTTCAAAACCAATACGAACTCGGCCGATCGATCAGTTTCTAGGATTAACAAATAAGGGGATTGTCTTTCTACTTCCCGTAGGAAGGAATGAATTCCATATCTGTGAGACACACACTCCTCACTCATTCCAGAATAGTGCCAACGTGAAAGTGATTCGGACCGCGCCTCTTAGCAATCATTAAGAACACATCAAACACTATCTTGATATAAGCAGGCGTCTGCAATCACTTCAGGATTAAGGTTAATCCATATATGATCATCTTGTGAATTAAAAAGATTTCTCAATCACGGAATTATATGAGAAACGCAGGTTAAATCGGTCCAGTCCTATATGACTACATCATATATAAATGCCCCAGTTAGATAACCAATATCGACGGTCCAGATAAGACGGTCACACCTTAAAGTGTTCTGGGCACACTAATGGTCGTTTAATCAGTAGTCTCCATACTTTGATTAAGTTCACCACAGACTAACAATTCAAGTGTATCACCATAAACTTAATCCTCACGTGTGACATACACACTAAGTTATATGGCTACATATGATACGACTTGAGGTTTATATATATATATATTACTTATATATATATATATATATATATATATATATACACACACACAACACAATACGCACTAATAAGTGAAGTAATCATTCATCATAGAGAATCAAAAAGAAATCCAACAACCTACACAAATTGTTCGAGACTAATCTCAGGCATGACATATGCCGTAGGAGATATTTTATTCAAATCCAGGCTCGGATAGGAGAGACTATGATAAAGCTTTGTTGTAGCCACCACAGTAGTCACGCTTATGATTGTCATCTTGCAGCTTCCCACTAAACAATTAGTAGAGGTGGCCACAGGAAATGTCCATATTTTAAGATAAAAATCATTTATTCTTTAGGTAGCCGTCGTGCCACCCACGAATGTGACTTCCATGAACCTTCTCTTCATGATATCATTGACATACTTAGATTGGCCGTATATTTATAATTTTCCAGACAATGAAAAACAACAGAGGTAATGTGCATGCCATGTTGAAGAAAAAATTTAATAAAAAAAGATCAGCACAACGAATTACCAACAAACCTTAACCGTTGATTGTCATTGCGTTATTTCAGGAAATTCATGAATTGCACATAGTAAAAACCTGCAAGAAAAAAAATTACATCTGCGGAATTCCGCCTGCAGAAATGAAAATAAAGGATTGAAAGAGTATAGCAAGGTAAAACACCATAGGAAGGAAAGAATAATTATAAACATAGTAACTTGGTGAAATAGCAAGGGAAAAAATTGTAATCAGAGAACAATCTTTCTGGTTCTAGAAATGTGCCGAAATTCCATCAATTAGCTACTATTTTGTATTAAACGAAACAGAAATAGTAAGGTAATGGAATAATCATAAAAGCGAAGAAAAAAATGAAAGAGAAATACCATGGTAAATGAATAAATATATACCATCAAGTCAGTAAATTGCCATAAAATAAATTAAAAAATAAATAGAATTTGGAATGTGTGCCAAGATTCTAACGATTATGGCGATTAACTAATAATATGGATAATATAATGTTTTTTAAAAGCTGGATGTATATATTTAATTACTCGTTATGGCTTGATATAAAATGAACAATTCCTGAATGATATCTAATTGGAAAACATGAAGAAGAAACAAACTTGGCGATCAAGCAGCTGCTCCATCGTATCTCCGCTAGTATCGACCATCTCCCCCATACTCACCTCAAAATCCATGGAGTCGCCCTCATTTTGTTTTTGTTTGTTTTTTTTTTCCTCATCAGTTAAGAGTCGCCCTCTCGCTGGTTTCAGGACATTGTTCCATGATTTCAAGGATATGAATCCTTTTGAAACAAATGAAAGACATGCACCTTGTCAAAATAGTAGCAGTGAAACGAGAGATGAAGTTCTGTCTTATTCATTCACAATATACGCATATATTATATATTACACTACAAAATAGGGCCTCCTAAAATCATGTAATAAAAAAAAGTTCTAAATCTCCTATAATAATGCTACCAAATATTCTAGAGTAATCAAGATAAATATTTACACTAAATGCAATATTACACGCGTGAAAAATACATGACACTCTAATACACCAAAAAAATATATTAAACGTGTTGTACACTGGTTTATTTGCAATTATTTTCTTCAAAACGAAATTGCAATGATTGGTTTTTATGTTTTTATTTTTATTTTTAAATGTAATGGGTACGTTTAGGTCAAAATTGATTTTATTTCTTAGCTGGTGATTTTTTATTTGATAAGATTTGTTAGACTTGTTTATTTTAAAAAGCTGGCAAAATTTGTTGGATTTTAAATTCCGTTTTGTTATTTCCACTATTATATTTATTTTTTGTTAGAGTACATATTAATATATTTGTATTTTTTTTAGGGAGTATATTTGTATTTTTAATGAGCTGGTGAAAATTTTTGGATAAATTTGTTGAATTTTAAATATTGTTTTCTTATTTCCATTATTATATTTGTTTTGTTAAAATAGATATTATTATATTTGTATTTTATTTTTAGGCAGTATATTTGTCTTTTTACAAAGTTGGCGAAATTTTATAAATTTGTTGGATTTTAAATTATGTTTTGTTATTTCCATTATTATATTCGTTTTGTTTTGTTTTTTTGGATTCTGTTTTATTTTGTTTTTTCCATTATTATACGCCATTAATTAGGCGTACGTTTTTAAGGGATTGTTGATTTTACAACACGCCAAATATTAATTTGGAAAAATCTTTTTATAACCGGAAATTCTTTAATTATTTAAAAAAATAATTCGAAAACATATTTGTGGGTCCTATAATAATGCTACCAAATATTCTAGAGTAAACAAATATCTACAATAAATGCAATATTACACATGTGAAAAATGCATGACACTCTAATACACCTAAAAAATACTAGACAAATGTTAAAAAGGACAAACTTTAAGTGGAAATTAGTATTTACTCCAGTGGAATTGGAAAATGGTGAAAAAGGACTAATTATCATTCCACTGGACGATTATGCTCCACTTATGTTTTTTTGTTTTTGCTTTTGTTTTTGTCGATTTGATCAGTAGTGGATGTGTTCGATATTAAAATGTTTTAGTGGATTATTTTTAGTGAATTTGCTTGACAGTAGAATTGAATTCGTTAAATTTGACGAGGGTAATTTCGTCATTTTAAACGTCTTTTGTCCTTTTTCACTAATTTTCATTCCACTTGTCCTTGGCAATTTCTCCTGAATTTTTGTCTTTCATTCCACTTGTCCCAAAAAATATATTAAACGTGTTGTACACTAGTTTAATGTAATTATTGGTTTTTATGTTTTTATTTTTACTTTTAAATGTAACGGTACGTTTGGTTCAAAATTGATTTTATCTCTTAGCTGGTGATTTTTTATTTGATAAATGATTTGTTAGACTTGTTTATTTTCAAAAGCTGGCGAAATTTGTTGGATTTTAAATTCTATTTATTTTATTTCCATTATTATATTTGTTTTGTTAGAGTACGTATTATTATATTTGTATTTTTTTAGGAGTATATATGTATCTTTCCAGAGCTGGCGAATTTCTTTGGATAAATTTGTTGAATTTTAAATTCTGTTTTCTTATTTTCATTATTATATTTGTTTTGTTAGATTAGATATTATTATATTTGTATTTTATTTTTAGGTATTATATTTGTATTTTACAAGGCTGGCGATTTTTTTTTTGAATGAGTTTGTTGTATTTTAAATTATGTTTTGTTATTTCCATTATTATATTTGTTTTGTTTTGTTTTTTGGGATTCCGTTTTGTTTTTTTTTTTCCATTATTATACGCCATTAATTATGCGTCGGTTTTTAAGGGATTGTAGATTTTACTACTCACCGAATATCAATTTGGGAAAATCTTTTTATAACCGGAAAGTCTTTATTTAAAAAAACAATTCAAAAAAGGATTTGTGGGTATGAGCCGGATCATTTTCCGGGTTCGGAGCGGTTAATCATGGTAATTGCGTTAAAACTGCTCCTCTTTATTATATAGTATACACACACAAACACACACACACACACAAAGGGCGGACATACTATATGGGAAAATAGGGCTAAACCCATCCGGAAAAAAATATTACACTATAAAATCTTTGTAGTCTGGTTTGATCCAAAATTAGTCTTAATCCAGCCCATCCGAAGAACTTGATATAGTCCACTAGGCCACCCCAAATTAAAATCCTGGCTCCGCCCTTTTATATATTGATGATGCTGGAAATCGTCGTTGATATATCCGGGGTCTTTCCTCTTGATGACAACATGTCAATGCTCCAAGAACAACAAAAAATAGAAATAGGGGGGTTGTTTGGGATGATTTAGACTGCGCTTGATATTGCTCAAACTGCCTGCGTATCCAATGTGTCAATTGGAATCAATTCTTTGTAGTTCCTTAGGGATGGTTTATATAGAGGGGCTCGTGCCCAAGGGTTTGCGTGTAGCGTGTCCAAGAAGGAATCTGATTTATGTGTTCCCTAAGGAAAAGATAAAGATGATTTGATCTCCTTGATTTTAGGATAATTAAGGTCATATTAAATGTCAGGATCAATAATGACTAAGGACTATTTCCTTGTTTATCTGATTCAGTGCGTGTGTAAGTGGTTACGTCCGAGGAGGACTTAGGCCGACCTGTAGGGTCGGGCACGGGTAAGAGTGACCATATGCACTGGCCGACCTGTAGAGGTCGGGAGAGGGTGACCGAGCTTGGGCAGCTCGGGTACTGGAAGTTCCTTTAAATGAGGCTTTTCTCTACCTTCATTAACTGTTGGATTCTTAGGGGGACAACATGTGGCGAAGTCCGATTCGACCATCGTCATAAGCCCCCCCCAGATCCGGCAGGTCTCGATGAGGTCAGCTCGAATCTGCTCAGATGGCAATTTGGCTCAGTAGGTTTCTGAGTGATGACTGTAGGCCGTTACAACGCAGTTATTGTCGTCCCGGAATTCGAGGCATGATTACCTATGCGTTTAAGTTGAAACGGTTTCCAAGGTAAGTTGGGAGGGTATTAATCTACCACATCAAGCGTCATTTCTCATCTTCTATTCCATTTCATTCTATTGTAGCCTCCTACTACCACTTATCTCCCCTCTTGTCAACTCCTACACCAGAATTGATGAGGAGATCACTTTCATCTGATTCATCCGAAGAGGAACCGCTTTCTCCTAGGACTGAAGCTTTCTTAAGGGAGTCCTGGGCCAGGCCGGTGGTTATTGAAGAGATCCCCTGGGCTCCTCCACAACCGATTTCTACCGCTTCTTCTTCCGGCCCATCATCAAGCACCCTTGACCCTCTTTTGAGGCATAAAATCCAAAAGGCTACTCAAGATATCATGGGGAGACACGGAATGGTCTCGGTCTTGACTCAGAATAGCATGGAATACATCTGCCATGAATACGGAGTAGATTCGGAGGAGTTTGCACCTCTGCTTCCTGTTGATCTGTCCATACGCATCCCATCCACTCGACGGGTATTTTGCTATTTACGAGTCCTAGTTGAAGGCCAGCCTGAGACTTCCTTTATGCCCTGCCTTTCTGTCTGTGTTAAGGCACTATAGGATAGGTGCAGCTCGGTGGCTCATTCCGGGGTTAGGACGGTGATAGGGTTTGCCATATTGTGCCAAGCAGTCAGGGTACGGTTCTCGGCCGGCCTCTTCCGGGTTTTTCACCGTATCGTGCAGAGCCCGGGGCTGAAAGGGTGGTTCACTTCTCCCGTCGGTTGGGAGTAAAAGAAATGCTTCTCGAAGGCCCCAAGTATAACTCATGGCAAGGACGCTTCTTTTTCGTCCGAGATGGGGGGATTTTAGGCTGGGGCGTTGGAAGACGAGCTCTTTGTAGAAAGATGAGTGTCCGACGCTCCCGAACTCTACTCAAGTGGATGATATGCAGAACACGGGTATCGTCCTGAGGCTTCATGAGCTTCCTTCCGAGATGATCAATGCCGCTCGTCTGACCGAGGCCGGTCCTGATCCCCATGTTCCCTTAGGTGACGACAACCATGATGTTTGTAAGTACCGCCGCCTTCTAGTTCTTGTAAATTTTTTAATTATCATAAGTAATGGGCTTTTCCTTTTTCACTAAGGACCCTGGCTGGCCTCAAGCCCCTATAGGGATGGAATGGAACGCCAAACCAAGAGAGTGGTCGGTGAGCATGTTGGCCGTGACCCGGTGATCCGGACTATGGGATCCTCTCTCATGACCCACACAGCTTGCCTGTTGTCTGAAATGGAGGATGATGCTTTGGCAGACCCTCATTCCTCCGAGAGGGACTTGGACGCTCCTATTATCGAGGTGGATGAGGAGGAAGAGGAGGACCTGGAGACGCCTCTCATCCGAAGGTCTTCTCGTCCTAGGTCGTAAGAGGTTGACGCTGAAAAGAGGCGGAAAAAAGAACCGGACCAAGTGCGGATCGGATCCGGGGATCGAAGCTGAGGATGAAGAAACATCTAGGACTTGCTAAGATGACGGAAAGGCCAAGGTCGATCCCTGCCCGTCGCCTTCTTCAAGTGCTTCGGAGCAAGAGATTTCTCAGATGTCCGATATGAAGCTGCTCGAGGCGGGCTTCGTGGCCATGAGATACGTAAGTGTCTTTTCCTCGTGTCTAAGGCTTTTGCTCGTATCGTCTGATTTTCATCATTTGTCGTGCACATGCAGGGATTGCTTGTGGGCAAGAGATCTTTTGTCGCCTCGTGTGTTCGTCCACCGAGCGGGAGAAAAACACTTATGTCCTGAAGTCGAAGGACGATCGGATAAAGGAACTTGAGGAACAGCTGACATCTAAAGTTGAAAGGACAGAGACCTTGAAGTCGAAGTATGATGCTCGCCTTCAAGAGTTCATAAACGAACACCTAGAAAGGGAAGCTGGGCTTGATGGTCACATAGTGAGGCTCCGAGGAGAGCTTTCGGTTTCAGATGCGATTGTCCGAGCTTTCCTAGCTCGTCTTCAAGAGGCCTTGGCTCAAACTGTTAGAGATTATAAAGCTTCTTCTGACTTCATCGAGTCCTTAAAGCGTCTACTGAGCCCTACAGTGAGGGCTAGCTATATGTTGGGGGTAGATGATTGTAGGGTTCATCATCCGGACCTTCCTATCGAACAACTAGCCCACCCAGACTTATACATTCCTGGCGCGGAAACGATGTATTCCCTTCTCGATAAGGGTAGAAGAATCGATACAACATATGATAACCAAGTATTGAACTACAAATGCTACCAAAAGAGTTATTAAGAGCTCATTCTCCCTATAACAGCTCTCTTAGTAAAACCAACAAAGAAAGGGTTTGTTACATTATAATTCAAGACACTTTGCCCGAATGATGGTATGCACCTGAACATGTTCAACACCTCATATAGCACAGAGTGTTCAGTGTGGACTATTCCATACTGCAAAACGGAAACATGCCTTACCATGAATTATAACATTCTAGCTTTTAGACTACACATCACATATGTTTGTTAAGAAGTTAATCTAGCCACCTAGGTTCATTCACATAAAAGGCTCATTTTCTGGACCTGTGCTCCCAAATGTGAATGAACATATGTGATTCGTAAGCTTGCAAATAAAACAAACGCATGTGTACCGGTGCTTCCACCTTCTCCCCACAGATGGTATCAATTGGGTGCAACACCGAGGCTACAAGTTTCATAAGCTAGACTTTGCCAAGTATATACCAAGGGACACACACATCAAATACCATAATGATATACTAAATAACAAGGAAAACAACATAACACTGGGCAAGGCGCATGCCCTAGCCTTTGAAGCCCCTGCACAGCAGAATCAAAATATAACAATTTGTCGACTAATGCGCATGCCCTGTCCTTAGAGCTAGCCGACGCCTATGTTTGCTGGAACATTCTGCCGGAAATTATTCTTCAGACACGCACGCTCTGCCCATAGAGACGCACGCCTCTAGGCAAAATCAGCAAAAGTACAGATTCGTAATTGCTCATTTTATGAACCTGTTCAACCCCAAAATTCACACCCAAACAGTGCCAAAACATCTCCAAAATTGCATATTATCATTCTAAACATCCTTAATCAATAATACAACATGAAACATGAATAAGCACATGATTAAGAATACCTCCATACCTTGTGTTTTGACAGAAACGATCCGAAAATGCACGTAAATTTTACTATGGTCCTGGACCAAATATGATTTGGTGATCCATAACCAATAGGAAATTAGAAAAACACATGGGGCCCTATCGTATAAAATATAAATGCCATGTTATTACAATTTCACCCTTCTTTTAAGAATTTTTATTGGTGGAACAAGTATGGCATTATGGTCTTGGACCACCATAAAACTGCTGGAAAAGGCAAGTACACAAAAAATATCAGCAAATTCCTCAACTTCTACCCAACTCCTATCAACCAAAACATCAACTACGATTACCAACATAATTTATAACAACCGAACCTTAAGATTCTTAAAAGCCTAAAAGATGATTACTTACGATTTGAGGAAAAGTTGACATCAAAACGACACTTGCAACGTGGTGATCATGATTCTCGACTTTGGTCTGCGCAAACGATAAACGGATTAGCCAGAATTTTGGAGATTCTTTACCGTTTATCCAATAGGTTCGAATTTGTTGTTTCCTTTTTTGTTTTAGATGTTGACTGCATGTTATTTACTTAAACTAATTAAATTCTCAATCAATCTTTTGTGGAATAATTCTACAGCAGAAACAAATACCACATTTCGATCGTAGAACAAAAATAAATAAATCACATACACACACAGCCCACGAAAAAGTTGCAAATAACAAAGACTCCAACTATATATGTTCACTACTTTTGTTTTCTAATACTTTTATCGTCTACTAATGAAAACAAATATGGTATGACTTCTATTTTGATTGTTTGCCTAAGAAACAAATCGAAGACACCCTAGGGTCAATCTTTGGAAACCACTTCTCAATTCACTTCATCACCTTGTATCTCGAGAATGCTAAATAAGAACTTGCGTGACTAAAGTGTCCCACATTTAAAATTTGTGATTGTTTCATCCATATTAAGAGATGAACTTCCCTTACCTCGTAACCAAGGTTTTGAGGATGAGACCCCTTAATATGTGGTTCAAATTTGTTTTGTTAAAGCGTCCCATATTAAGTAATGGACTTTCCTCACTTATAACCTGAACCTGAGGATGATGCTCCTCCTCTTATATGGGTTTGGACCTATATTTTCCACAAAACAAGCCCTAAAATATCATTTTTAAGGAGGGATCTAATCCGTGGCTTTGTTGGCCCATGCGCAAGGACGCCCCTGATTTGTTGTGATTTTTTTTAATGTAAATATACATTACAAAATTTATCTAAAACATTATTAAATGGTTTTGCATTTGTAACTAATATTGTATATTCAATGCATTTTGTATGTATATGCAATTGAAGACAAACGTTCATTACTACATTGAATTGCAGTATAAATTGGACCCTTAATATGATCATTCATTTGTAGAAAAGCATTAACTCACCAAGTTTAATTTTCAAGAGAGAAGGCAATAAACACCGAGTTTTCAAGAGAGGGGGAAATTAATTAAGTGGATGGCTAAGCTTAATTACTTCATTCTCTTCACTCTTACCATGCTTGGTATGTTTGCATAGTTTCTCTTATGCTAACTTGTTACTGTTTCATCCAAAATATTATTATGTTAACTTCACTGATGTAGAAGATCTACGATACACGAATAAAACGAACTAATCCAAGCTCAAAAGATAATTTCACTCATCAAGAGTATAATTGATTCAAGATTACATCACCTCTCAACAGTGGCGGATCTAGAAATTTTGTTCGGGGGGTCCGTGAATTTTTCCTTGAATAAATTTTTACAGGGTCCGAAATATTTTTCTATTGATAAAATATAGAGTATTTTTATTTTCAGCAGGGTCCGCGGGCCCCGTTTAGTATAAGGTGTGTCCGCCTCTACCTCTCAATTAGGAAACTTTAGACTATTTATAACCGTAAAAACCCATTAGATAAAACCTAAACTAGGAAAGTCCATTAAGCTATCCACTTACTTTAACACATAAATAAAATACTATTAATTAATTTAAATGTGCTACATCATCTCCATCTCCCTACTCGGAAAGCTTGTCCACAAGCGAATATATTGATGATGGCGATTTCCGCACATCTTCCAAGCTTATCATGAAGTTCTTCGGTGGATCGAGTCCATTCACCAACTTATGGAACAATTTGAAAGTTCTCTTAAATTGTTCATTCTCACACCAAATGCTCAAACATGAATCAATCATAACAAACCTGTCTTGACATGGTTGTTCCATACCTGGGGTATGTTGTACTCATAAGAAGAATGAAAGCACACTAGAAGATGTTGAATTTTCTTATAGGAGTAACTGTCCAGCTCAGCTATATGTGGATGGTGTAGCCATGGTCCCATACCTCTAATATAGATTCAACATGATGTTTTTGAAAAGCATATAGGATAATGGTCATGGAACCTGCAACACCCAAGAATTCTTAAAATATGCATCTTTTCTCGGAGTAAAAGTAATCGAAATTGTTTTGCTGAAAAGACATCAAAGCTTCCAATGATTGCAATATACGGAACTCCACATAAATACGCCTTCATAAATGGAGTAAGGTATGCATCCACACACGTAGGAACAACTCGACACATCGGTATCGCAACACGTTGCTAACTTCAGTCCGACTAATTTCAGCAGTGTGACTTGCGCACCTCATTCTCTTGAAGGCTGTTGTTGCTGGGAACTTCTGTCAAACGTTTGATGGGCGTAAATTCTTGCTTCACTCTCTCTTCTTCTTTTTTGTTTTTGATTTGCTTGCTAGCTAGGAGTCTCAGCTGCTGTTTTTTTGCATCCGTAACTTGCCTACTGAAGCATTTCGTCGAGCACGTGGCAGACCTGAAGTTGTTAAACAAAAGAAATTTCATTCTTGGCCATAACTTGATCTCCGATTCACCTTCTAAGAGTCTTTGGTGTTGCAGCTGTCTCCACCACTGTTCGGCCTCTCCTTCGAAGGCATAATATGCCAGTTTACACTTTAAATGATCTGATGGTTGCATTTCTTCAAAAACCTGATCGATTGTATCAACCCAATCAAGAAGATCTTTTCTTTGCGATCTTTTCTATTTGATGTGCCACAGAAGATAGGAACTTGCGATCTAACCCATCTTTTGTTAGACTATTCGATATTGTTGTACCACTTATGGAAACCCTTCTCAAAATCACCAGCAGAAGTACAAGGAAAGTCTCGCCCAACTTGGTGATCATCATGATTCAGGTTGTGTCTCAGCCCAACTGTGGTTCAATTCAATCTTGATGTGAAAGAATCAAACTTTTGATCAATTTCTACCGGAATATCCCGTAGGATATTCGAACCCCGAACACCGTCGCAGATCCGGCAACCTTCCCAACTCATTTTAGCTATCAGAAATGCCCAAGGAGAAACTTTGTTCTGAATACCAAATGATGTAGAATATCTACGATAGACGGATAAAACGAGCTAATTCAAACTCAAAAGATAATTTCACTCATAAGAGTATAATTGATTCAAGATTACACCCTTCTCAATTAGGATACTTTTTTCCTCAAAAAAAAAAAAAAAAAAAAAAAAAAAAAAGAATACTTTGGACTATTTATAGCCTTAAAAGCCAATTTGATAAAACCTAAACTAGAAAAATCCATTAATCTATCCACTTACTTTAACACATAAATAAAATACTACAGTATTAATTAATTTAAATGTGCTACATCATTCACTCACGTCATATATAGTTTATGTTTTGAGTTTGATTAACACATAATCAATTTACATATGCAGTTGTTCTCTTGATCGTTGATGTTGCTGCTGTTGATGTTGATGCTGCTGATGAAGGTTCACACGGAAGGGATAAGATTAATGGAATCAAAGAAAAATGGACCTTCACCACAAGTACTACTTCAACATTAGGATTTAGGTTCTTACTGGGTGGTTGTATCTTTGTTCCATGCGGCACACCTGAATGGCCAGCCGAGACATGCGACCCAATACCAGATTGCGGCAGATGTGACCTTCTCCGTCAACTTTGCAACACCATTTCCTCCAGAAACGAAGAAACCGAGGGACATGAAGAGGAAGAAGAAGAGCATTACTGAAGTTTCACGATACAGATACTGAGATACAAAACTTAATTAATATTAGCACACTTAATGTGCATGCATATTTCAACTTAACTAATTATGGTCTTACACATCAAACCATGTATCTCATCCACTTTATCTTCATGTGTGTCTGTTTTTTTTTTTTTTTTTTTTTTTTTCTTCTTTTCTTTCTCGCTTGAATATAAATACAATAATGTAACAAATATATATGTAGAGATATATTTGCAACTGAAATGGATGATCTCATGAATTTAATGTATTTCTCAACAATATCAATTTTCAAAGATTAATACTCTGATGTTTGTTTCTCTGGAGTACTTGTTTTGCTTAATTATATATATGTCCTTGTATATATAGTTTTGTCGTTAAAATTATATATATATATATATATATATATATATATATTATATATATATATCTTTCATATATTTGGTGACCTTATCAATTTTAATTCTTTTATATCTCAATATTGACTTTTTCTGGATCCGCCACCGCTAATAATTTTCTGTTGCATGTATATATATCTGGCTTCAAGTTTTGAACTCAAAACCGAGTAGCCTGGCTCAAGTGATAAGTGGACTTGAGAATGCATATAGAGGTCATCGGTTAAATTCTTCTCTGAGGCGCCATGTTAAAGAATAAGACTCTGCAGACATTACACAGGTATTCTTATATATCTGCTTTCAGTTTTTGAATCCGACACTTTTAATAGTGTTTTATATATAAATTTAGCTTCAGTTTTTTATTCCGTCCCTGCTAGTAATGTTTATTTTGGTGTGTATATATTTATATGTATATATATTTAGAGAGAGAGAATATAATGTCAAATTTTTGGTGACATAGCTTGGTTATTGCGTTTTCGTGTGTATTATTATTATTATAGATTTTTGTCCAGAAGGACAAAATTATCAAAAAAATCGGGATAGAAGGAAACTGTAATTTAATAAGGACAAAAGTAACAATTATGAAGTAACAAATATGAAGTAACAAATGTGGAATAGAGTAAATATGAAGTAACAATTGTGAAACACAAAGTAACATTAGCACTTGAGTAACAACTTTAAAGTAACAATTCTGATTTTTGTCCTTTATAATCATGAAAATGTTACTTTTGTCCTTCCAGACCCATTTATTAATTTTTTTGTCCTTGTGGCCCCTTCCCCCTTATTATTATTATTATTGACGAAAAATCTTTTTAAAGACAACACGCGTGCGTACCTTGGAGTTTCTTCTATTCTGTCAAATTCTAAATATTAATTTTTTCCAACACTTCATAGTATACACACGAACAAGTAACGATCTTCAACAGATAATAGCGACCTATCACAATCCTCCAAGTCGTGTATGTCCGTCCCACTCGGATTAAACAGAGTACTCCTTTGAAAAGGGGCACCAGGAATCATTGATAATTTTTATTATGTAGTAAACCGCAAAATGTTATTTTATAGAAGAGAATATGATATATATGTATTTAAGGTTAAAGGTTGTAGATTACTGTTTTTAATCTAAGATGAGGAAAAAAGACAAGAAAAAAAAATAGTGGTTGAGAAGGACAAAAACGCGCCTGTTACTACATGTTGCTACAACCACATGGAGTAATATGCGCATTTTTGTCCTTCTCAACCATTTTTTTTTCTTGTTTTTTTTCCCATTTTGTATCTTATTTTGTAACATTACTCATTCTCTGAAGCTAGATAGCAGCAACAAGGGAGAAATTGATGCCATTAAATCAGCCCACTAACAGCACATAAAAATAAAACCGAATATTGTGGCTAAAAGATGATGTGAAGTTTGAATAGGTCAAACACAAAAATAATAAGTGTGGAAGTGAATCTCAATTCACTCCCGATACAATTTCCTAACAGAATGATGAACTAGGGTTTTTGTTCTGGAAAAAGGAAATGCAGAGATAAAGAGGCGAAATATCCACCCTATTTTCTTATTATTCAACAGTTATTGTACAGAAAATAATAATAATATCTATCATAAAAGTAATAACACTAATAATCATTGTTTATCCAACACCCGATCCTAGGAGCAATATATAGAAGGTCTCGACGCTCTCGCGGAATCAGCCATACAAGAAAAAGCAGCATCATTATCATTATTATCATCGTCTGAAACTGATTTGAATTTTCAAAAAAAAGAAATCGATTTGAATATACAGCCAGATAAGGAAGATCGGCTGATAAGTTGTTTTTAATATTTTTGGAGACATGTTCTTAATTGGATGTTATTATGTTGCTTTTATGGACTAGAAGCTTTGTTGTAGAACTGTGATTTAGATGTCTTGGATGATTTTTTCGCTAATGGAATTGTAATGATTTACACCACAATCAGTTATTTTAGATGGCATTGATATTTTTGTTACGTGGTAATGACTTTAAAATAGATTTGAAAAATCTTAATGCCATCTAGATGGGAGTTAAAAATAGATTTACATCTAGACTACCTTTTTTATTTTATTTTTTAAATTTCTCTCTCCCTGTCAAAAAATTTACCGCATTTTATCTATTACAACTGCAGTTTATTAATTTTATTTTTTAATAAACTTTTCACTCAAGATTTTTCACTCTCCCCCGAACAGTGAACACTCTGTTGCCCGATCGTTGCGGTTGCACACCAAGGTAAGCATTTGACTGAAAACTTGAGTACACTGGATTTGCATGCGAAAAAAAAAAAAGAAAAGATTAGGGGTGGACAGAGTGGTGGATGGATTTTGTTCCATATATGTTTTCACTAATTTGTTTGGCTTTTGTGTGCTACTACTTTTTTTCGCACTCTAGATAGTATATATGATGAAACTGTACCACGATTTTGTAGATTCGGAAATCATACTAATCAAATGAGTTGTGTAAAAAATCATATTAAGGTTAAAATATATATTTATATTATTATTTTTGGGTGGAATGGATGCTGAATTGATGAAAACTAGAATTAACAATAATTGTAGAATATGATGTTTCTTGTGGAACTTCTGTCTTGTGAGGGTTGTTTTTATTTGCTTCATTGAATGAGTGGATGAGACATTTTTCACAATGTTCAGCAAAAAAGCACAAATTAAGACTCTTTTAAGTATACTAACAAAATGTACGTGCGTTGCACGTGTTGTTGTTGGTTAAATTGATATACTTATATGAAATTTAATAACATAATTTAACGGTAAACATTGTTAAGCACGTGTTTAACTCATAAAATAATTGTATAGTGTACAATGATAATCTTGTATGAGTTTGTTGTTACAATTGAAAATTCAATTATGCAATCGACATCAATACAAACATAATCTACACAACATAACTTTATAAACACGTCTATCGTTACAACATAATATAAACAAACTGAAGCATAAAAAAATGGATACTGAGAAAACCTCTGAACCGGACAAATCTCTGGACATGTATGAGGGCTGGATTCAAAGGCAATCGAAAACCTCCCACCAATTGTTCTTTGTAAACGGTCATAAAACCTTCAAGAGGTTTATTGCCCCTCTCATCAGATGACAAGAGGCGAGTACTGAATATTACCAGGTCGATATCATAAGTCCGTCAAATCTCCTCAATGGTAGCATCGACGTTAAAGGAGGATCGAATATCCGCACACCAAGAAGGACTCCCACAACCTTAATTAGACGAGTTTGTACCTTTCTTTTGAGCGGGCTGAGTACTTTCAGATGGACCCAAAACTTCTGGAATTGAGGTACCTGAATCTTCAATAGAAGCCGTTGAGATTTCGAGGATGATTTCAATTTCGGTAGAAGAAAGTGAATTACTTTGTTGATGGAGATTTGAATTTCAAAAGACAAATTTGAAAATGTATTAATGTCGAGACCTTTGGGTTTCGGTTTCTTAAGAAGTGTCACATCATCTCCAATCGGACCTAACATATGACCTTCGTTCTAGCTTAGGTCTATGTGGCGTTTGACGTGGGTATGACCAGACGTCATACACGTGGCACCTAATGGGCTAAATCAGATCCTCTTACCATATGGGTCACGGGAGTTCACCTAATTTATGGCCTTATACTCTAGATAACTTTGATGAGGTCCTCTTAGTCTGATATGAAGTCTTTCCAACTCTCGTTCTAGCGATATGGTGCATGATCACCTCAGTCCTGAACTCACATCTCGGGGCAGATCATCATCGCTGACTTCAGGTTTCTGAGATTACCGGTTAGGTCATTTAGCATACTATAACTATCACAATAATGCCTTCATGATTCTCACTACATTATGGCACAAACTGTAAACCATCACATTATTTCAGTCATGTCCCTAAATCATGTGCTCCAAGGCATCTTCTCGGAAAGGGGATCCTATAAAAATGATTCATTCCTCACAAATTCAGAACTCTATGAATACATTGATCCCAAATCCTCTGGGTATGTAGGATGTCAATCACATTGGCCCATCTATAATTCATCACAAAATCCATCAGTCAAAGAATTGGATTATTCTTACAAAGTCTAATTACCCGCATAATAATCCAATTTCATTATTGAAGATTTCAGACATCGTGAGATACTATTGAGGATTTCAAGATAAACATAAAAGTGTAAGAAGTTGAATATTTATCTAAATAAAACAAATGCAATTTATAGAAATACAAAATTCTACTTTGGAACTCAATACTTAATGATGCAGTTGTCGATACCGTGTTCTCTCATTCTTCATGTGTCATCCTCTTCCATAGCATAAATGGGTCATGAATAAGTGTAAAAACATTGTGTGCTTTCATTCTTCATTAAGAAGGGATAATAAAAAAACATTATATTTACGTACCAGACTATAGAACTTGTTTATATACAATATTTTTTGTGCATCTGTGGGTGTTGTCTAGTTGATATTTGGGTTTGATCAACACCTTAGTTGTTGATATTGAAGTTTCCCTTGAAAGTGCAACATATAGCTGTCTATGAGAGAATACATGTAAAGGCAAACAAACTCTTACAAATGGTTCTGTTTGTCCTTGTGCGTTATTGATCGTCATTGCAAAGCAAAGACACATAGTATATTGTTTTCTTATAAAATGAAACTGGTATCCTTCGTTTTATACCGGTGAGAATGGAATATGTGAGATTAAAACTTGCTTTCCATAATGTTTCCCAACTGTGATTTCAGCATGAAACATGTTTCCTTTGAACCATTGACATATCATCCTTATATCATTGCACAATCCTCCTGCTAGAGCTAAGTTCCTTAACATTATTATCGGTGAATACTTTTTCAACACTAATTTGTGAGGAGGAATCATTTGGTCTCAGAGTGTTGAGATATTTTTTTTGATAATAATCATTAGTATCATCAATAGTCTTATCAAAGCTGTTGAAACAATATCTATCCCCTGAAAAGGATGATATCAAATTTTCATTCAACTTCTCAACATGTTCATTAGTCGTGCCCCGTATTTCTATTCTTGTAATGTATTCTACCGAGAAAGCATTCTCATGTATAGATGGAAAGATAGAACTGATTAAATGATTTTTGAAAAGCTCATCATCATTTTCATTGATCATTTCTTTTGGTAACTCTTTGTCTCGTTTAGTGTTTGTTGGTTCTTCTCCACAACCCACCTTTAATGAAATTAACCGAAGTGTAGATCTCCTCTTGCTCTCATATTTTTGGAAAGATAAAAATTTTCCATCATTTTCCACAAATATAACTTCACCAAGCTTGCCTTTATTGTTTGTAGTATCGTTCATTTGGAACATGAATCACTTGTCTAAAATCACCTCCAAATACAACCATCTTTCTTTCAAATGCGTTAGAATTTCTCATGATGTCCTTTAAACTTTTGTCAAGTGTCTCAATTGCCATTTCTTTGCCATTAGTGCTTATTTTCTTAGTAATTTTGCAATTCCACTATGCATTGGAATATTGCACACATATATTTCATGCGCACTAATTGAAATTTTAAGACGTGAATGAGTAGTCTAGCCTCTAGCCATAATTTTAGCTGCAACTCATGATGTGGTTGTTGCTATACCTATCTATTTTCTCATTCGTAGATTTGCTAGCAGAGCCTTATATATATGTTTTCTCTGTGCCACCAGACCATCAATAAAAAACTTAGCACTGTGGCCAGTACAAACTTGATAGAGAAATTTTCAGAATGTACTTTGTTGTTCATTATTAAGCATTTCTTCTAAAATGTAGTCTTCTTGGAGAATCTCTATCAACAATTCATTAAGAATCACTCTTAATATATTTTCTAAAATGTTGTTGCAGTCTTCTTGTATACTTGGCAAGTCGTAAGATGTCAAGTCTTTACCCATGCTTTCTAGAAAATAATTTATGGATTCCAAAGTTTTGGCCATAATTGATTTGACTGACTTTGTACAATCCCACGTGAAATCGTCCGACACTGGTTTCCAAAATGTATGCCACAGTTGTCGAATGTTTGTTGGTTGACAGTAAACTAATAGATTGCAAACAATCTTCTTAACGCATTAGGCATTTGAATGACAATAGCTTTATTTAAGCATTCTGAGATGATCTGGTCAAATTCTGATAAATCTCTTTTCTTTGCATCTTCTTTAAAAATGGTGAAATAACATAATAGACTTGACTCACATGAATGTTTATGCAATTGATGTTGATAAAGGCGGTGAGGTTAAAACATTTGACATGTTTGTTTAATTCATTATTATTTCTTTTGTTTTTCTTATTATTCTTGTTGTTTCTTTCTTTTGCTCAAGTCTTTGATTGTTGTGTAATGACACTGTCAATCATTACTTGCATTGATCTTCCATTTAAATGAGGTGATGAGATTGTTATATGTTCTGCTTTGTGTTAAATATGTATGTATTTTTATATAAAAACTAAAAATGTTTAGCCATATTTACAAGAAATTTTCACATTTCATTGCGATTTAAAATCATGTATCAATTCAAATTTTCTTTTCTTCTAGTTTTCACGACACTTCTAATCTTATTGAACCGCTCATCGTTGGTCAATTGAGAATATTTTATTCTTTTAACTTCTAGTTTGTGACATCATCTTCTTTACCTTCACAAAAAACCTTCACAAGATACCGATTGAACCGATAATAGTGAAGATGATAATAAATAATAATAATATATTTTTCATTCCACTTGTGTATGATGCAAATTTCATCTTTTTCTTAACTATATTGTAAAATTTACAAAAAATAATTTTCACATCATGGATATTGGTCGAAAGGAGATATAATGTGTTAGCTTTGCGTTTGGTGGATTATGACTCTTTCACCATATTGTTCTTATTGTTTTTATGTCTCCGGATTTTGAATAGCTATTGAGAGTGTTAATTATGTATTTGTTTTGGTTTTTAATTAATAATCAATCAAGGTTATTTGGTTAAATATATAATCAATTAAGAGTTTTAATTCATTTTTGTAGTAATAATTATTTTCGGTTTTTAATTTATTTTTGTAGTAATAATAATTTTTTGTTTTTAATTAAAAATAAACTATTTAATAAATTTATTAAAAACTTTTTAAATTTTTTTTTACAATATCCGTGATGTTTTTTATATATTTTAAAATTTAATATTTCTATTTTTAATTAATTAATAATGATTATTTTTTTGTAAATAATTAATAATGATTAATTGACCAATAATTAATCAAGGATCATGATGATTTTTTTATATATATTTTTATTTCGGTTTTATATTTTTACTTGAATCAAGGATTTTTTTTTTTTTTTCATTTTTATATTTTTAATTTCGTTTTTCTATTTTAGTAAACTAATGAAGATTAATTAGTCAACATTCAATCAATGATTTTGATTATTTTGATTATTATTTACGTTTTTTTTAATTTTAAATTTCATTTTTTTTATATTTATTGAATCAATAATCAATCAATGATTTTGATGAGGATCTTAATGATTTTTTTTGTATATATATATATATATATTTATTTCGTTTTTTTATATTTTTGCTTAAATCAAGGATTTTTTTATATTTTCATTCTTATATTTTTAATTTCGTTTTTCTATTTTAATAAGTTAATTGATGATTCATTAATCAATATATTCAATCATTGATTTTGATTATTTATGTTTTTTTTTTTTTTAATTTCATTTTCCATTATTTATTTAATCAATAATCAATCAAGGATTTTGATGATTTTATTTTTATGTTTTTTTATTTTGTGTTTCTAGTTGTAATTATTAATTTTCGTTTTTATATATTTTAATTTAAAACTAATTGATTAATTAAATTATATTGAGTTGGGGAGAAACACTTTTTGGGGGAAACACACTCACTCTTTTAATATAGTAAAGATACTCGATTTTGCACAAAATGAATCAGAATCAAAACGGTGATATCACACCATCTCATCCTTTGTATCTGCATCCAAACGAAAATCCGTCGATTGTCTTGGTTCAACCGCCACTTTCTGAGAAGAATTACCATGGTTGGAGCAGAGCTATGCATATGGCGTTATTATCAAAGAACAAGCTAGCTCGGACTGGTGGACGGAACAATTCCGATGCCTGTGAATGATGATCGGTTGCAAGGAATTTGGATCCAGGTCAACAATATGGTACTCTCATGGATTTTGAACTCTGTAATTCCACCAATTGCGCAAAGTGTGATGTGGTCAAACACAGCAAGAGAAGTTTGGAATGAATTGCGTGTTCGGTTCTCCACCGGCGACTCATTTCGTGTTGCAGACATTCAAGAGGACGTATTTGCTCCTAAACAAGGTACCAACACTGTGACTGAGTTTTATACAAAATTGAAGATCCTTTGGGAAGAATCTACTATGATTAGACCTATACCTGTATGTCCTTGTGGCCACAATAATCAGTTTTTTCGCAATTACATAGAAGCTGATTATGTAATTCGTTTCATAAGAGGACTTAATGATGCTTTTGAGCCTGTTAAATCTAAGGTTTTTCTGATGCAACCACTTCCTGATATAAATGAAGCGTTTGCTATAGCCGTTAAGTTTGAGAGACAGATTCGGCATGGAAATGAGCACACTATTGCTCCCATGGCTATGCAACGATCCTATCGGGGTAACTACGTCAAACAACAACCACCTGACGCTCTATGATCACTCAAAATGCTTGCACCTACTAGTTATATGCGGGACAATGTGAATAGGAAGTTTATGCAATGCACTTTCGCAACGTGACAAGGCCACACGAGAAGACAAATGTTATAGAAAACATGGTTTTCCACCAAACTTTAAACCAAGGAGACAAGCTAACTTGGTACACAATGAATATGAGGATCCGGAGGCACGCCTTCAAATTCGTCGTTCCTTCCACGAGATCCTTTTGAGGGAGGATCTTCTGTTTTTACTCCCGACCGGTATAGAGATATGATGAAAATGTTCCGGTCTTTTCAAATGCGGGGTGCGGGATCATCCAATACTCGGATACAAGGGAATAGTAACTCCTCACACCAGTCTCAACTGCTATTCGAATGCGACTTCTCTCGAAAGGATAAAGTCTTGTCTCTCGGCCATGTTTAATAGATTGGATTTTGGATTTAGGTGCCACTGATCATGTGGCTTATTCCCTGTCTGTTTTTACTCATTACACTGTTGTTTCAAGAAAAAGTGTTCATCTGCCTAATGGCCAGTGTTAACGGTGATTTTTACGATATATATGATATTATTTCGTAGCAATTTCCTTCGTGTTTTATTACTTTTTATAGAAAAGTAAGTGTTTAAAGGGTTTATTGAGAGAATGCATATGAAATTGGTTTAAATGCAAAATCGAGCTTATTACGTGTTTTTATCGATGATTTTTCCATCAATATATATGGTTCTACATTTTGCACGCTTTGATTATCTTGTGGGTACACTTGCATGGCAATGAAGGAGCTTAAACGATGTTCTATTGAAGATTAAATAGAAGGATGAAGTTGCAAGATGAACTTGGGATTGAAGATTTAACTTAAACTTGGATATGGAGCATGCTGGACGCACGTTTGGTGTCCGGTCCACCTGGACTGGCGTCCAAAGAGGTGAACTGGCGTCCACTGGAGCCAACTGGATTCAGGATTTATGGATTTTTGTGGACGGGCGTCCAGAATTGCATAGGACTGGCGTTTGAGAAGATTCGGTCCGACTCGAAAAGTTTACACAGACTGAACTGGCGTCCAGAGGCACTGGACGGGCATCCATCCACCGCCATTGCCTAAACCGGCCTAGAAATCTATAAATACACGCGTTTTCTGCAACCCTAGACACGATATTTTTCATCCCTGGCCGCCCCAGCCCCTTTGGGGGCGGCTCTGCTGCGGTTTTTACCTACCAAAAACATCGTTTCTTCTACTCTTAATTATGTTATTTGCATACCAACGATGAATAAAGGCTAAGCGATTCGAACAAGCGTGTGAAGCCGATCATGCAATGTTTTGATTTCGACTTTGGATTTGGTTTTGTGAGTTTTTATTTAAAGTTGCTTCTTTATTACGTTTTGTATTGATTTTGCAATTTATATCGAGAGATGGTTGCTTTGTCATGTTTAACGTTTGATGAAAATCGTTGTTAGACCTAGATCACCGTAGTAAAGATGGGATTTTTAACCTAAAAATAACGAGAGTTGCTAGGTTAAATTTCTAGGTTGCTAGATTGAGAAATCTTACACCTTTGTTATGAAAGCGTCAATCTTTAAGATCGAGAGATGAAAGATTAATAGGCGAATTATCTACGAGAGTAGAAATTCATACCTTTGATAAGTGAACCACATCTTTATTAAATCTTCACTAAACGATCTAGGGTAGAAATTGAGAGTTGCGAGATAGGTGGATCATTGCTTGTTCCTCGTTAACTTAATTGAAAGAATCATTGTGCCTTGTTCTTCGTTGCTAGCTTAGAATTTTATTTTCGTTTTAGTTTATAGAATATAATTAGTTATTTTAGGTTCGTAATCATATTTCCTGCGGCTTTGGATTGACAACCCTCTGTCCAGTTTATTGTATTCGTTTTAGTTTTGTTTTGTGTTTTTTGTGACAAATCTTTAGAAAGATTAATAAATTAGATAAACAACCTCGATTCCCTGTGAGATCGACCCGGTATTAACCTCTATACTACGATCCATGCACTTGGGGTATACCGGATTATTTTTATTACTTGTTTGTTTTGCTTAGATAAAATCCGAGACAGCTTTTGACCCGCTTCGTCTGAAATCGGAAGAAGGAGAATGATAGGCAGAGATGATAGATGATGACAATCGCCGGAAAGATGATCGATTTGGGGTTGACCGATGCCGGAATTGGTGTTGGGGGTGAAATTAGCTAGCAGTCGACGGATGTTTGGATATTTTCTAGGTTATTGGTTTGGTTTGAAGTTTATTAGGTTAATTAGTGTATAGATCGAATGTTGAGAAATGTTTTGCCTAAAAAAAATAATTGGTAATGTTTTGGTGGGAGTTTTACCGCCTATAATTTAGGTTTTTCTTTAAATTTTTTTTTGGAGAAATGCTTAAGATGGAAAAAATTAATAAATAATATTTTTTTTACATAATAATGACGAGATGATTTTTTTTTTATCAATATTAACGGGATAAGGAACCAAGAATGACGAGAAGCTGATTTTCCTCACCATTTATACATGATTTAATTATACCCTCATTAAAAAGTGTTTATAGTGTCAAAATTTCGGCCCGTCATTAGATTCCCCTTATTATAACCCGTATTTCTTGTAGTGAACTACAAGTGCATTGTTCTTGTGTTTTCTTGTGTTTACTTTGAAGCTTCTTGACAATGGCAGAAGAACTGGGTAATGGGATTGTTAATCCTTACTTGATATATCCCAGGGAGAATCCATCTGCGGTGATTTTTCAACCAATTCTTAAAGGAGTTGAGAATTATCATTGTTGGAAGAGAGCGATTTCCATGGTCCTGTCAATGAAAGGCAAATTGAAGTTTGTTGATGGTACCATGCCTAAGCCTGCTGAGAATGATAGATATTTTGAAATATGGTTCCCGTGTAATGATATGTTTTCTACTTTGTTGGTAAATTATGTGGATCCTTCTATTTAGCAAAGCATTTTCTGGTTGTCTACAGCAAGAGACATTTGGCTTGATCTTGATCATAGGTTTGATACTGAAAATGCTTTATGCTTACCATTTATCTAATCTCCAGGAAGAACTCTATGTTACAAAGCAAGGTACAATGTCTGTTACACAGTATTTTACAAAGTTAAAAAGTCTGTGGGATCAGTTGCTTATTTAAGTCTTACTTCACCATTACTTGTGCTGCATTGCCTGTTTATAGGGAGCAGAATGAGACTAACCATGTCATTAGGTTTCTAAAGGGATTAGAGGATGTGTTTAGCAATGTCAGATTTTAGGTTTTACTGGCTAAACCTATACCAGATCTTGGTACTGTGGTTAACACTCTTTAAAACATGAGATTCGGTCCAATTACTTATAAATGAGTGTTGATAAGGCAATTTTGAGTGCACAAACATCTGGTTATAGCCAAGTTGGTGAAGATTCTATTTCCTTCACAATGCAAGTTAGTACATCTTATGGCAGAGATGAAGGTAGAGGTTCTGGTTGAGGATCTACTGGAAATACAAAGAGGCCTCAATGCACTTATTGTGGTAGAGAAGGACACGCAATTGACAAGTGTTGTAAGAAATATGGTTACCCAAATAGGCATAAAGGCATAGGCATGGGTCAAAGTATGACTAATCATGTCAGTCTAGATCATGGTTTTGTCCATGGTTCAAAAACTTGGAAGGGACTGCTCAAATTGCATTCGATTCTCAAAGAACTAAAGATGCACAGCCCCGTCCTAATACTATGACCAGATCACAGTTTGATCGTATTATGGATATGCTAAGGAATGTCTAAATCTCAGATCCTTCTGGTGTAAATTTGACATGAAATATTTGGGGGAGGCTGATGTTATTCTTGAAGTAAAATTGCAAATAACCGAGTGTGGTTTTTCGTTGAGTCAGTCTCATTATATGGAGAAAATATTGAAACATTTTAACTGTTTTGATGTTGTGCCAGTAAGAACGCCTTATGAACCTAGCATACACCTTAAAAAGAATAAAGGTGATAGTGTATCTCAAACAGAATACGCTAAGATCATAGGGAGTGTGATGTTCTTAATGAACTATACTCGGCCCGATATTGCTTATACTATGAGTCGTCTAAATCGTTATACTCACAATCCTAGTAATGAGCATTAGACTGCACTTTATTGTCTGTTAAAATATTTGAAGGGGACATCTGATTAGGGTATGCATTTTAGTAGATATCCTGCTGTTTTAGAGGGATATTGTGATGCTAATTGGGTGTCTGATAATGATGAAGTGAGCTCTACTAGTGGTTATGTCTTTACGCTTGGTGGTGGAGCAATATCTTGGAAGTATGCTAAACACACTTGTATTGCTTGTTCTACTATGGAATATGAATTTATTGCTCTTGAATTAGTATGTCATGATGCTGAATGGCTAAAAAAATTTCTTAACTGATGTACCATTGTGGGGGAAGTCTTCTTTTATTTCTCTACATTGTGATTCACAGGCTGCTATTGGAATTGCCAAAAACAATGTCTATAATGGCAAGAGGAGACACATTCGCATTAGACATGGCGTAGTAAAGCAACTGTTGAAAGGTGGAGTCATATCTTTGGACTATGTGAAGTCCGAAGGAAAACTGGCTGATCTTCTTACTAAAGGACTGACTAGACGCCACATCCTAGATTCGTCTAAAGGGATGGGAGTTAAACCATGTGATTGAGATATTTTTGGTGGATATCTCTTGAGGTCGAACGAAGCCATAAATTGAGGCTGAGCTTTGTTCTTAATGATTCACAACTTGTTTAGTGCTATAGAGACACACTAAGATGAATCACATAGTGTAAGTGTGGAGAATTGACCAACTGCTATGAAAGACTATTGAGAAGTTTTTCTGGAGCACTCATAAGTTCCCAAGGTGTGTGTTGGGTCAAATAATAAAATAAAATTTTGTATTGCGGAGACCATTGAGTTCGAGAATTGATGTGTGCTGTGAGGGTCTCAATTAGATCCACCGAGTTCAAGAGTTATTCACTATGTGAATTAGATTGTTCCCTTGCTACACTATGCATCAATTCAAATCGAAAGATTTTTGATACTTAAGTGTTCAATTCTCTTGTTGTCCAGATTTCCTTTCTGTGTGTGTGCTTGCCATTTGTGGGGGATTGTTGGAAATGACAATCCTTTTTTGTATTGAGTCTGTTACAAAAATCAATTTAGATTCTGTGGGTTGATCTTTTGGGTATAATCTTTATTTTTGACATTAAATTGAAAGAGTCAAAGTTGTTTCAACAAACTACCTATTTTCTCTCCTTGTTTTTTTTTTTTGGCTTCAATTGTGACCATGACCAATCATCCTTTGCATATATAATGGTGTGCAGGTTGTAGTCAGAGGGCAATTAATGGAAAAAAGCTCTGCACTTATTCTCTCCCTTTTACTTTGGCACAACTCCTTTTCTTTTGTAGCTCGTTCCTCTTTATTCCTGGATAATAGTCTCTTTGGTCTTCAAATTCACTAGCCGTGAGTGCATACGTCCGGTGAATAGTTGCGTTAACCTTGGGAAGCGATCGGCATTTCCTGACTTGCACCTTTGGGTTAGCCAAAATCGCTTTTAGGGCAGTGATATTACGCCACGGCGCATCGTTTTTCTTTCTCCTCCGTCTACTGTTTCTTGCTGTTTTCTTTCACCCTCACCACACATGAAATGTTTTTGCACGACAAAAGAATCTGATAGGTGAGGTGGTTCACGACATCAATGACCGGAGAATTTTTCTTTAAGCTGTTATGTCTCACGATCTTAATATTTTTAATTAATAAAAATAACTTTTGTCGTTAAAAAAAAATGTGTTTAAACAACAAAGAGCTCGCCGGCATGAGAAAACAAAGAGGAAAGAACGTTTCTCCATTTCTAGATGTAGAATGTTTCAAACAAGAAGAAAAAAGGGCAAAAGTTGTGTCGGAAAGAAACTGTCAATAGAATCGCAAGAATATTCTTTTCTAAAGAGGTCAGGTGGTTCACGACATGAATGAAGATTCATGGACACATATGATTTCTTAACATTCCATATCATATATATAGAAAACAAATAGAAAGAGATAGACTAGAAACGACCTCCGTTATGTCAATGACATTAAAGGGATATTAATAGTAAATAAATGGAATTGGGATATTAGGACGGAGACGAAAATGGTTCGACCGAAATAAAATAGGTGGAAAAGATGAATAAAATTCTATATTCTAATTGTGATTATTATGTTTGATTTATAATTAACTTATGAACGATGCTTATATTGTTTTACAATATCTTGATGATTTAAATATCTATTTTGCAGAGTTTTCTTAATTACAATATCTACTTCAAATACTCTAAGATGACTTAAAAAGAATTTAAAAGAAAATTGATGGAAAGCATGATTTTGTTTGTGTCCAACTGTCCCTATAGGTTTTTGGTGTAATAGTACTTTTCTTTGTACTCCTAAATAATGTTTTTTTTAGGAGAAAATAACTTTTCTTAGAAGAAATTAAACAAGGTTTGTGCACTAGGCCGGCCTATGGCATCAGAGTGATGTCATGGCAACATGAAATTGCATTATAAATTGCACCCTTTAGTTAATATGATTATTCATTTGCAGAGAATCATTTATTATTTCACCAGTTTTCAAGAGAAAGAAGGCAAATATTTAAGAGGATGGCTAAGCTTAATTACTTCATTCTCTTCACTCTTATCATCCTTGGTATGTATGCAGCTTTCATTTCTCTCTTACATTAATATTTTTATATTTATGTTTTTTCTCAGGAAACTTGCTCTACTACATTATTCTTTGCTTTTCCAAATAATACATCATGATATAAATAGGAAACCAATGAGCTTGAAAAAAATTTCTTAGTAATCCTACCTGGATTATATCTGTCAAAAGGTGTTAATATTGTATATCCTTGTGTTGTGATGTGGTAAAAGATATATGTTGTACCGTCTCCAAACTTGTGTCTGACAGCGCTAATTTGGTTATAAAGGATCCGTTTAACTATTTAGACCGTCGTTTTCGTTTGGTCTAAAAGGACAAAACCGAGTGTACAAGACCTTTATGTATATATACTAACATGATTTTTCAATTGTCAATTTCATACATTTTGAGAAAGAGATTTACTCCCCCGTTTGCGGTTGGTAAACACGCATATTAAGGATGTGAATTTATGCTTTACTTTGAATACCAAAATGACTAAAATCCCCTTCACTATAATCAATGCAATGTTCTATTTATTCTCTCATTTCTTAATAAATATGAGTAAATGTAGAAAACACACGATAAATGATGCATTGGAAATTTAACCATCTCACATAAAATGGAGCAAATGATTCCTTCAACTGCATCATTTATTTTGAAACGGGGGGAGTAATGTTTTTCATTTTAATAATGAATTGACTAAAACGTCATTGATATAATTAGTACTAACATTATTTTTAATCTCACACCTAACATATTAACTATATATATGATTCTAATATATTATATTTTCGAGTGTCATTAATCATTATTACTTAAGCACCTTATAAAGAAGATGTGTAATAATCATATTTTCTGAACTTATTAAAAAAACTACATATTTAAGTAAACACTTTTTAACAAAATTCGAAGAAAACATATATCAAAATTTAAAGTAACCATAAAATAATGAAATCTCTTAAAAAAAATTTCAGAGATTAAAAGCTAGGAAAAGTCAAAAGGAGAGCCACATATACAAATGTTTATGTCTGTCGTACACATTGAAGGCTTTTGCGGTAGATGTACAGAGTGCTTCACATAATCTGAAGTTTCAAGATTCAATTGACAGATTCTAATGCGGTGTTATATTATATAAATCAAGAATTAAGTCTCCTAAAATTCAGATTTTACATGATTTAGAGATTTTACGCAAGTGCTATTAGTAATCCTAGCTATATTATATATGTAAAAAGGTGTTAATATTTTATATCCTTGTGTTGTAATGTGGTAATATATATATATATATATATATATATATATATATATATATATATATATATATATATATATATATATATATACTTGAAATTATCATGGTAGTATTTGCGATGTTTATGTGGTGGATATCTAGCTAAAGTGAGTGATTTTTCCGGTGGTTGCACGACGGTGCTCAAGAATAAGATGAAGATCTTGAAGAACAAGATGAAGAAAATGTTGTGTTTATGATTATGAGCTGAGCCTAGGTGGCTGCCCACGTACCCTTAGCTTGTAAGGAATCAAGCCCAACTTACGTAGTTCTGGAAATGAAGCCTCCCCTTTGTAATAGAGGTGATGTTGTTATTTATAGAGGCCCAGGAGCAGGCCAGTTGGCAAGAGTAAGACAGCTGGCGAGAGCTGGCAGGCTGTGGTCTGGTGGCCTGGCGACCTGGAGGGCCTGGTGGGCCTGGCTGCCCCAGATCCTTACGGTCCTAGAGCCTTTGGCGGGCTCGCTACGAGCTCTTTATTGGATTTTGTGGGGTTTGCCGATTTTGACATATCAATGGCCCCCATGCTCCTTGGCTCTTCATTGTACAAGTGAGAGTCAATGAGTAAAGTTGTAGATGACTTGATGTACCGTTTGCTGATATGACTGTTGCAGAGCGATCTGTTGAGACATCGTAAGTCTCATTTGGCATAGTCTGTTGGTGCCGTGCTTAGACAGCGAGCGGACTTACATAAGATTTGCTCGAGTGCGATCTCCAAATATGATGTCGAGCTGGAGCCGGTCTTATAGATGATTCGCTCGAGGGCGAGTTCCGAATATGATGCTGAGCTGGAGTCGGTCTTATAGAAAATTCGCTTGAGGGCAAGTTCCAAATATGATGCCGAGCTGAAGTCGGTCTTATTGATGATTCGCATGAGGGCGAGTTCCAAATATGATGCCGAGATGGAGTCGGTCTTTTGATGCTGCACTATGAAGTGGACGGTCTTTTGGTGCCGCGCTATGAAACGGACAGTCTTTGGTTGCCGTGCTATGAAGCGGACAGTCTTTTGGCTCCACGCTATTAAGGGGACGGACTTTGGATGCCGCTCTATGAAGCGGACAGTCTTTTGGCGCCGCGCTATTAAGAAGACGGGCTTTTGCCGCCGCGCTATTAAGATGACGGACTTTTGATGCCGTGCTATTAAGCGGACGGTCTTTTGGTGCCGCGTTTTGAAGCGGACAGACTTTTGATGCCGCGCTATTAAGCGGACGGTCCTTTGGTGCCACACTATGAAGAGAACGGTCTTTGGGTGCCGTTCTATGAAGTGGACGGACTTTTGATATTGCGCTATGAAGCGGACGGACTTATTGTTGGTGAAGATAAATCCGATTTCAATGACGATCTGACCTCTGGTGAGTTCCCAAAACAAGAAGGCTCGTCCCGCCACTTTTGGTTGGTAGAGTTCCAAAAATAAAATAGCTCGACCCACCACATCCATGGGGGTAATTTCCGAAAAATGGAGTGTAATCATTCAAGTTGTAGAACGAGAATAAATGCCAATGAGAGCTTGTACCTAGATATCTCGTATTGGAGAGCTTGAGACCTCGTATCTGGAGAGCTCGTGGTGGAGAGCTTGAGAGCTCATAACTTGGAGAACTTGAGAGCTCGTACTTGGAAAGCTTGAAAGCTCGTAACTTGGAGCTTGAGAGCTTGTAACTTGGAGATCTCGTAACTTGGAGAGCTTGAGAGCTCATATCTGGAGAGCTTGAGAGCTTGTATCTTGAGAGCTCATTTTGGCGAGCTCATATCCGGTGAATCTGTGATGAACACGATGAAGGTCATGATGGAGACATGGAGATCATGATGAACTGGATGAATATCGATACTTGGAGGAAGATTCCGATGAAATTCTTGATGAATGCCGGTCGGGAAACAAAAATGGGCGGTTTTGGGTCACCGAAAAACCAAAGAATAGGCGGAGTGATGGGAGTCAACTTTACATGATTCCGGTGCATCTTTTACCCCCGTTTATCCCACTTTTAGCACGTTTCTTGGTGATTTAGACCGTTTTAGGGGCAATATCGTGAATTATTAGCACGGGGAGTAAATCCGTCACTTTGATAGTTTACTACCTCTTTTTAGTGATATTGACCCTATTCCCGAGCACTTTTACCCTCCGGAATGTTTTGGATGTTTTTGGTTGTTGTGATGATGTAGGGAAATGGTGTCTCGAGAACCCGGAAGGCAAAGAATTATGATGAGAAGCATGGTCAAGGTGCAACAATGAGTCAAGGAAGGAGAAAGAGGAAGAAAATGGAGAGGAATGGTTGGTACCCTTGTGGTCTGTTCTGATTCAGCAGCATTTTGACCCATGATGGAGGCATTTTCTGGTCATGACTTCTTCATGAAAGTTGTAGAGAATTGAAAGAGCTTTCCAACTCATCTTGAATCACCCCAATCGGAGCTCGGACGAAGAAGTTATGAAGGTTTTACTGCAGCAGAAAACAGCAGCATTTCAAACGCACGTTTGGACCTTTCAAACGTGCGTTTGGGACTGTTTTTTCGAATACTGAGAGCAAGGGAGCTGAAACGCACGTTTAGGAACCTTCCAAACGTGCGTTTGGCTCATTTCTTGCTATAAAAAGCTGCAAATTTCACACAGAAGAGGGGAGACGCGAATGGAGTTGTTTTAGGGTAATTTTAGGCGATTTTCTTCGTTTTTAGGAGTTAGAATTAGTGTAATATACCGTTAGAATCGTCTTTCAATCCTCTCTTTGATTATACAACTCAAATCTTCGATCCGTAACATTTCGATTGTCAAAAATTTGATATTTTGGAGCACGAATTTTCCTCTCTTAAATCTCAATCAAGTAAGTATGTTTGCTTGTTCTTTTGTTGTTATTGCTATGTTTTTCTTCATTGTTTGTTGTTTAGATTGTATAATGTGTAGCTAATTTCTCTCCATAGCCGGGTCATGTGAAATTTGGTGAAATCACTCTTTGGGTGATGAAATTGGGAGTGGGTAGTGCTTTTTATTGTTTAATCTTGCTCGTTTCACGTCGTAGAACTTGTTATAACGGACGGATTTGGACTAGATTAGCTACCTAGGTCAAAAATCACACACATCACTCTTGAGAGTTGTTCAGAGAGAGGGGTGTGGGAAAAGGGTTCTAGGATCGCGGTGTAGTCTCGGTTTAGTCGTTAAGCCGAGCTCGTTGTGAGGTTACTCGTTTTTACGTTTAAGCGGCTCGAGTTCATGACAAGGCTTAAGGTGTTAGAAGAGAGTTGTTCAGACGCTAACACCGGGTTTAGGAGTTCGCACCCGTGAGATTGAATGTGAGAGTTTGTTTGTAATTGCATACTCCCGGTTTTGTCATCCTTGGGGTTGAGATTATCCTTATTGATCATGGTTCGGCTATGTTCCTCTCTTCCTTTAGACTCATTAATTTAATTCACTTTAGTTTTATTGTAGTGTGCAAATATTCCACATCTTGATCACCTAGACTAAGTTTCAAGTTCACTTTGGTACTCACAAACACACCTTTCTCTGTGGGATCGACCTCGGACTCCTGTAGCTATACTAGCAATCGACCCGGTCCACTGCCGGTTAGAGAGCTTGTTTAGTCACCGTTGTCTTGAGTATTTTATAAATTTGTTTGGTGAAAAATAACGCTCATCACGGAGATCTTACTACTGGATGAAGATTTTGGAGATCTTGATAAGGATCTTGTAGATCTAGAGAAAAATCTTGTAGATCTAGAGGAAGATCTTGTAGAGAGAGCTTGAGGTTTGGAGGAAGACTTGATGAATATCTACAAGAAGATCTTGTTAAAGACTTGTAGATCTTGTTGAACACTTAAAGATCTGGATGAAGATCTTATTGAACACTTGAAGATCTGGATGAAGATTTTGTTGAAGATTTGGAGTTCTAGATGTAGATCTTGTTGAAGACTTAAAGATCTGGATGAGGGCCATTTGAAGACTTGGCCGGAAAACAAAAAATGAGCGGTTTTAGGCCGCCGGAAATCTCAAATCTGACCGGAAAAATTGTAGATATCTGGATAAAGTGGGTGATTTTTCCGCTGGTTGCACGATAGTGCTTAAGAACAAGATGAAGTTCTTGAAGAACAGGATGAAGAAAATGTTGTGTTTATGATTATAGGCTGAGCCTAGGCAGCTGCCAACGTACCCTTAGCTTGTAAGAAATCAAGCCCAACTTACGTAGTTTTGGAAGTGAAGCTTTCCCCTTGTAATGTAGGTGATGTTGCTATTTATAGGGGCCAGGAGCAGGCCTGCTGGCGAGAGTAAGACAGCTGGCGAGAGCTGGCAAGCTGCGGCCTGGAGGGCTGGGTAGGCTGAGAGCCTGGCGGCCTCAAAGCCTGGATGTCCCAGAGCCTGGCAGTCCCAGAGTCTGGCGGCCGAAAGGCTAAGCTATAAAGGATCTGTTTAATTACTTAGACTGTTATTCTCGCTTGATCTAAAAGGCTAAGCTGAATTGCAACACACACACACACACACACACACACACACACAGGCCCAAAGGACAAAAAAATTAGAAATCTTCTAATTGCGATGTACAAAAGAGCTAGTCAACCCCTCTCTTAAATAGAGGGTGGTGTGCCCAATTATAGCTCCCAATCTGATTGGGAAAAGCTTCTGATAGATTGAGAAGAAAAAAAACATTTTTCCTAATAAAATATGGAAAGTATCTTTAATTGAATTATCTCATTTAATTTCATATCTCATGTTAAATATTTTCAAGATATTGTCAATATCTAATATTGACTATCTTTATCTTATTACCATAAATATATTTTCCATAAATCAATTAATATCCAATATTAATATATGATAATATTCATTAATTAAATTGCACAATCCAAGTGCATCATAATACACTAGTGTCTGCTCCCTATTAAGCCAAAAATTGGCTTTCCGGAATATTCTTAATTAATATAATGCTATGATTAATTAATTTGCAAAATCCATGTGTATCATATACACATGTATATTTCGACATACATATACATTATACGTATATTTAATTAATCAACAAAATTAATATCTTGTATTTAATTTATTCATAATAAATAAATACCATCATATTAATTTATCACTATAACACTTTTATAGTCGAGATAAAACTTTTCTTATTTGGTTATCACTATGACCACAATTTAATCCGCCTAGATGTTCTTATTCATGTTAAGCGAATCTGACGCCTTGAATCTTCATTCTTTTCATACAAACCACCCATATCCACCAGAAAAATCATATAAATCCAGCTAGATATTCACAATAAAAGGTAGACAAACCTGCCTTGATATTTCCAACAACATCAGATACGGGCTAGAGAGAGTTGGTGTGGGTGCGAGTAACCATAGGATGGGGCGGAGGGGGAAGACTCGGAGTTGGAGAAAGAGTAGGGGACGAGTCAGTGGTAGGGGAGGGAGGCATATGAGCAGGCAGCTCGATTTGTGGCGGAGCAGATGGTGGTGCTCAGAAAGGTGGGACCGCGGGGAGAGTGGTAGGTAGGGGAACAATTTGCGGTTATGAGACCGGAAGAGAGGAAGATGTAGGAGTATAAGGAAAGACTGATTCGTCGAAGACCACATGGCGTGAAATGTAGATACGATCACTGAGAAGATCGAGACACTTGTAGCCATGGTGGGAGGGACTGTAGCCAAGGAAGATACACGTCGGTTTTTTGGTTCTTGTAGGGGCGAATATAGGGCCAACAAACACACCCAAAGACCCGGAGGAATAAGGAGTCAAGGTTTCAATAATAGACCATTTCAAAGGGAGTTTTTTTTAATTACGGTCAGTGGAAGGAAGACGATTAATGAGGTAGGTAGCAGTGGTAAGGGCATCTTCCCTATAATGTAAAGAGAGATTAGATTGAGCGAGTAAGGAAAGACCGACTTTGACTATTTGGCGTTGACGCCGACTTGCTCATAAGTATGAGGACATGAAAGGCGATGCTGGACACCAAGGGAGGTGAGGAGGGTGGACACACGGCTATATTCACCAACCCAATCCGTTTGCATTGATTTTGATTGAGTGTTAAATAAACGTTCGATCATAGCAAGAAACGAAGGAAACACGGTTTCGGCATCCGATTTATTTTTCAAAGGATATAGCCACAAAAATTTCGTAAGATCGTCAAAGAAGCTAACATAATAATGAGAGCCATAAATAGAGGGTTCAACACAAGGACCCAAAATATCTGAATAAATCAAATCTAAAGTAGCAGTAGAAGTAAAATATGACACATATAAAGGTTGCTTATGGCTCTTATCCAGTTGACAAGGGGCATATACAACATGTGGTGCTTTATTAGGAATAATAACGAAAAGACGACTTAAGAATTGACGAAGCATGGAGTGGGAGCAATGCCCGAGAAAATGATGCCATATGGTGGAGGGAGTGACAGAAGAGGTGAGAGCCTAAGCACGAGGACGGTGGACCGTGGTGGAGAAGTGATAGAGACCATCTTTGACAAGAAGAACACAGATTTAACGTGGAAAACCCCTCAGTGGGAGAGGTAAAAAACCACGGGCAGAAAAGAGATATTTTATTATGCACTGAATTTTACAGATTTCAACACACACAGACAATGAGACAACAAGCTGTATTTATAGGCACAAATCCCTAAACCCTAGCCGCCAGGAATCTTTGTCTGATGCACCATAAATACCCCTACACGTGTCCTCCTTTTAATGACACCGTATAGCCGTCACATAACGTAATTATCGGATGTGGGACCCCGCGTATCCGGTACTCGGCGGACCATCACCCCGCGATAGTTACCCTGGCGACGAAGCTCGGGACTCCACCCTACGATGCACGGAATCGAATACACTTCTCGGTGACCATCACTCACCGAGTCTTCGATTGGTTCCACCAAAATGTAGAGTTTAAGTCACTTTACCGACAAATCTCCACCTTGACTTCAACTCTCCCAGAGTCAAACAGTTGCATAACCGGATGTACTTGTACCGGATGCATTCGTCAATGCCGGATGTACTTGTACCGGACTATCTCCACAACATCCACTCCACCGATCGCCTCGGTAGAGTTTCCGAAAACAGATTATAAGCTTTGAATATTCGGTAAGTCCGGACAAAGTGGAACTTACTCTCGCGAACTCGGTTTAGTGAACATGTCGACCAGGATTCTCCTTTGTGCCAATCTTCTTCACCACAACCCTCTTCTCATTCCTCAAGAAATGATACCTGACATCAATATGCTTGGTTCTCTCATGATGAACCTGATCCTTGGCTAAACATATTGCACTTAGACTGTCACAATATATCTCGGCCGATCCCGATGCAACCCCAAATCACCGACTAGCCCCTTCAACCGGATACCCTCCTTAGTTTGCTTCGAAAGAGCCATGTATTCTCGCTTCGGTAGTTGATAAGGCTACGTAGCCTTTGAAGAGTAGCTTTCCGGTGACCACCGCATTTCCCAATGTAAACACATAACCGATCATAGACCTTCTACGTCAACATCACTGCATAATCGGCATCACGGTAGCTTTGTGACCATACCGATATCACCTCCATAAATGAGACCAATATCACCGTACCTCTCGGGTACACGAATATCCTTTTAACGACTTTCCGGTGTTCCTTTCCGGGTTGAGCCATGAACCTGCGACAACACCGACCGCCCGAGCCGAGATCGAGCCTAGTGCAAACCATGGCATACATTAGATCGCCAACCGCACTAGCATAGGGAACTTTTGACATATACTCCTTCTCTTGGTATCGTGAAGCATAAACGGACAAATGAACATTTGATGCCATAGGAGTATCTATTGGTTTTGCGACGGCAGACATCCCAAACTTGGTCAATATCTTCGCACATAACCTGCCGAGACAAGAATAATTTCTTCTGACTTCTATCTCTCCAGATCTCCATCCCCAAGATTTTCTTGGCTGCATCCAAATCCTTCATTTCAAATTCGGCACTAAGAAGGTTCTTCAGGTTTTGAATATCAGACTTCCTTGCAGCAGCAATCAACATGTCATCCGTGGTGGAGAAGTGATAGAGACCATCTTTGACCCGAGTAATCCTTCACAAGAAAGTAAGTGTCATGGAACTCGATATATACAGAATTATCCGAAGCGAATTTATGTACAAACAACAAATTTTTAGTAAGGGAAGAGGTAACGAGAATATTAGATAAATAACATGTACGGGAAGAGGAGGAAAAAGTAGAGGAGTTAGAGTGAGATAAATGTAAACCTGTACCGTCACAGACATTAACCTTGTTAGGGACATCATAAGGTTCAGAAGATAATTTGAGGTTACGGAAGATGGAAGTGAGATGATGGGAAGCACCAATGTCGGAATCCAACCGGGAGAATGCTATGGGTACGGGATGTCGGCATAAGCTTAAGGATGGCGAGGAGGACGCGGTGCTGGAGGATGAGATTACTCGTAACGATAATAGCGATTGGTAGCGGTGTGGCCCACTTTTGCACAAATCGACATGGGGCCGACGAATCACCATAATTTTGTCCGCCATAGTGCTGACCACCATACAGCTGATTTCCTTCATAATTCGAGCCTTGACCGGGATGACGTGGAGAACCATGGCCACGCCCCCGTCCATGGTAATTGTTTGACCCAGGCCTCCATGAAGATTTGTTGGAAGCCGATGAGCCAACAAGGTTTGCCACAACAGGCGTCGTACCAGTCAGAGAAGAGGAAGAGACGACGGCCGCCCGGTGATGCTGAATCCTGGACTCGGTGGTCAATAAGAGAGCATAAACCTCGTCAAGCATTATAGATGTACGAGATGAAATCATCGTGACAATAGAGTCATAATCCGGCCCTAATCCGACAGTTAAATAGGAACGGAGGGAGTAAGAGATAAGAAGACATCCCAAACTGACAGTCCTTAATAAAAAATTATTTTACATATAAGCTCAACGTTGGATTAATGATCCAACACATATATCTCTCCCTAAAACTCAAATAGACGAGGAGTTAGATAATTGACATTTTATGTATATACAACATCATTGCTATCTATTATTATTATTATTATCTTTATCTTTCGATATGAGTCGGGATCCTCTGCGGTACATTTATGGTTATGAGAAGGATATGCACTCGTTTATTTATATTTTTTGGTTCATTTTTAATTATATTTCCAGATGATATGCAATTACATATCTTTCACAGCACCTTAAAATGCATTGTAGTGGATCCGTTCTTTTTTTTATTTTCTTATTTTAATCAGAAAACTAACTGATGATTCAACCTAGCCGTGATCATTAAATACGTTCTAAAATTCAATATCATAATAATTAACCTGTAAACAATTAATTACTTGTGGTTATCCTCCTATTGTCTGCTGCAAAAACAGCAATGGGGACCACAGTAGGAGCAGCCGAAATCGAGAACAAGAACGGAAGAAAGCTCGGTGAGAAACCAGCCTTTACCAGTAGCAGTTTACCATTAATATTCAGGTTTTTGCCACAAGAATTTCCTCATCATTGTCACAAGATTGAATGTGATACAGAATTGTATTCAAAAAAAATATGCAAAGAATATGCTGGTTCACCTGGTTGCGGCAAATGTAACACAGAGTGGAAGTGTTGCACTTACGTTTACCCTGGCGAGCCGCCGTATGAAGGCGAGGAAGAAGAGGTTGTGGATGGCGAGCCGTCGTCTGAAGGCGAGGAAGAAGAGGTTGTGGAAGAGGGAAAGGGAGACGAACTATACATAGGCGGAATTAAGGTGGGAGATGAAGACGGGGAATATGAGATAGACGAAGAATATTATCAGGGAATTGAAGGCGCGGGAGATGAAAACGGAGAATATGAGAATGTGGGAGAGTAGTGCTAAGGGCATTACAAGGCAAAAAGCATTAGAGGCCTATAACTATCGCAATGGTAAATTTTGGGCTCTTTATCTAATTTTTTTTTTTTTATAAAAAAAAATTGGTTTCTTTTTTCATTTTTCTTCGTATCAAATCTGCCCCATAATCAATTAAATATGGTAAGTATTCACTCTTAAGATGTTTTTTTTAACATAGCATAACATAATTCTTATTCCAAGAAGTTCAACACAACAAATTAGGTAACAGACGGACTTTAAAGTCTGTACTTTATGCCGTTTTGTTGCGTTGAATTTCTAAACTCAGAGATTACTCATAACGATAATAGCGATTGGTAGCAGTGTGGCCCACTTTTGCACAAATCTGACATGGGGCCGACGAATCACCATAATTTTGTCCGCCATAGTGCTGACCACCATACAGCTGATTTCCTTCATAATTCGAGCCTTGACCGGGATGACGTGGAGAACCATGGCCACGCCCCCATCCATGATAATTGTTCGACCCAGGCCTCTATGAAGATTTGTTGGAAGCCGATGAGCCAACAAGGTTTGCCACAACAGGCGTCATACCAGTCAGAGAAGAGAAAGAGACGACGACCGGCCGGTGATGCTGAATCCTGGACTCAGTGGTCAATAAGAGAGCATAAACCTCGTCAAGCATTATAGATGTACGAGATGAAATCATCGTGACAATAGAGTCATAATAAGGCCCTAATCCGGCAAGTAAGTATGAAATGTGATCGTCGGAATTGAGGGGGTGGCCGGCGAGAGCAAGTTCGTCGGCGAGTTTCTTGACCCGAAAATAATAATCAGCCGCTGAAGAGTCTCCTTTGTGAGTTGCTGCTAATTCTATATGGAATTGGACAAGTTTGGCTTGGCTTTGGGAATCGAAAGAAGCCTGCAATGCCGATCACAGATCAGCCGAGGTTACGGCGGTATAAACTTGCAATAAGAGGTCTTAAGTGAGAGACGATGTGAGTGTGCCGAGAATCAAATTATCAGATTTGGACCATTCACAGTATGCTGGGTTCGGCTGGCCATCGGCACTTGTAATGGTATAAACTAGAGGAGAACTTGGGCCCTGCATATGTGATAATTTTTCCGGGTTAATTTAATGATGTAAATAGCGGAATGAGTGAAACAGGGGTAAGAGGAGGTGGTAGTGGCACTGCCGGAAGTTTCAGTTGATTTCGACATGGGTGAGTAGATGAAGAAGACGAAACTGGAAAAGCTAGGACTTTTTTTTATTGTATGTAAAGAAAAGTTAAAGACGCAAAAGGGGGGGGGGGGGGGGGGGGGGGGGGGGTTGGGAATCATTGGCGTACCGTACATGAGAGGAAAATCAACCTGCTTTGATACGATATCATAGTTTGGAATTCTATAGATTTCATTGATTCAACATGATTAGGAGAGTACAAATATATAGGTTGTCTTAGGCAACAAGCCATTATCGGATAAATAAAAAATATTTAAATACAACCAAATATATATTAAAAGTAAGAATATTGTTATTTGAACTAATCTAGTATATCCTCGACATCATTTGTTGAATTACCATCCCTTCAAAAAAATTATTCTGAGGAGGAGAGGTAGAAAGTTAAGATTTTAGATATTCAACACAACCTCAAGCTGACGAGGAGGTAGCATATGGCCTAATACTTCATTTTTTATTTTTGTTTGGAAATACTGTGCTTGCCGCAATGTTTAAATTCAAGAATTCATGTTTTGATACCATGTTGAATTACCATATTGTTGGATCTAACCTTATGTGATATAATCACTTTAATCCTGGATCGTTTAGGTCAAACTATCAATAATCT
Source organism: Gentiana straminea (assembly GCA_036785695.1). Classification (NCBI taxonomy): domain Eukaryota; kingdom Viridiplantae; phylum Streptophyta; class Magnoliopsida; order Gentianales; family Gentianaceae; genus Gentiana; species Gentiana straminea. The sequence continues at coordinate 1,069,080 of JAVUPR010000034.1, read as the reverse complement.
AAAGAAAATATAAAAACGGGTGCGTACCTGAATCCGTAGTGCTGTAGATCTCCCATAGGATCGGTTTCTAGATCTACACACTTTCTAGAGCTTCTAAGAGAACCCTTTAAATTTTCCCTGTATTTCTATCTGGTGATGGGAGACAGAATATAATGGTATCGTGTGTGACCTAGTTACCATGACCCCTTTATATATTGAATTATATTTTAGGTATTTTCATTTCTACCCATGAATGAAATAGAAATCACCTCTTAGTCTCTACACATAAAAGACCCAAACCCTAATGATATATGCATTAATAACCGAACAACCATAGTAGATGATGACATTTACATCGGGCTAATCATTATTGACAATTACGTACTCCCTTCGTTCCTCGTTAACTGTCGTAGTTGCCAAAAACACACATATTCAGCGGAGTAGTTAATATTTTGACTTAACATCAAAATGACAATAATACCTCTATTGCAATGATATTTTAAATCTCTCACCCCTTAATAAATAATGGTAGATGTAGAAAAATACAATAAATAATGCTTTGGAAATGTAACTACGACAGATTAAAAGGAAATTTTGATTTTGACATCTGCGACAGTTAAATAGGAACGGAGGGAGTAAGAGATAAGAAGACATCCCAAACTGACAGTCCATAATAAAAAATTATTTTACATATAAGCTCAACGTTGGATTAATGATCCAACACATATATCTCTCCCTAAAACTTAAATAGACGAGGAGTTAGATAATTGACATTTTATGTATATACAACATCATTGCTATCTATTATTATTATTACTAGCCAAAAACCCGTGCATAATGCACGGGTGATGCAAAAATATAAATACACGTATTATTTAGGACGTGACTTTGTATCAAATTTAATAAGTGCAATATTCGTGATATGAGGAGTTCCTTAAGACAAATAATGCAATGGTGTAACATAATACATCATTGCTCATCGAAAATACATGTGAATGTGAAATGGCTTTCTAAGAAAATACTAAAACATGTGAATGTAAAATGACTTTCTAATAAAATGCTAACACGACGTGGATGAATATCTAATACATTCCCTTTTTATATCAAGATACAATGGAGATGGAATGCATTTCTTTATAAAATGTTTTACAAAAAGAAAGGAAAAACAATATGACTCAGAAAAACAAAAAGGCATTCCCGTATAAAAGTGATCGACTTGTTACCAGCTCGCATAAATTTTGATATAGCTCAACAGTAAAAAATAAAAATAAGAAAATATTTACTATCACCGTCCCTAAATATAGTTACTTGGGGTTCAAATAAAATTATGAACCATTTTCTTTTATAACTGAAACATTAGTTCACAAACCTAGAATGTCTTTGATATGATGATTCCAACAACAAATATCACCAAGTTACTCTACATGATGTAAAACATCAAAATCGCACAACTTCATAAAATGCCAAGGCAGGTACTCTAGAAATTAGAAGTATTAAAGGAAACAAATCATGCCCAACACAATTATCGCCACCGTAATTCAGTGATTTGTTTAGAAATCAGAATCACGTGTGGTAGAAACATGCTTTGAGAAGAACATTAAATCTGGTGTCAAAAAATTGAGTGGACAAAAAACCATCTTCCCCCTCTTTAAGACATTTATCATCTTCTACGGTAACCTTAGACGCATGTCTACTACTACTACCCTATATATGAGTAAAACACACCAACTTAGTGTCTAGGAGACTCTTGAGAAGACTCTATCATTTATCCTCAAGACCACAAAACCATCTAGCAATAAACCCGTGCATTATACACGGGGCAAATAGATTTGCTTAAGATAATGTGGACATGCAAAGATACAAAACACTTTAAGTACTAAGAAACTTCTGAGGGTATAGTCTATGTATTTATTTGTGACTAAATAAGTCTACACAAACACCTGCTTGAGAAACAACGACGCCGTGTATAACATATGATTTTGTTTTTCCAGCGTAAATATAGTACAATATTTGAGCAAATCAAGCATCTCATGAAACAAATATTTACAGAATAGTGTATGTTTTAGAAGTAAAGCCTGATCTACACCCTCTCATTTACTTGAAAATCTCCACCATATCGTCTTGGATCTACTCCCTCTAGCCTCACCTTTACATGTAAATTTCCGCAATATCATCTTAGGTCCAGTTGTCTAGACCCTTCACACATTTTAGTTGCAATACAATACACACACAAAACAATTAGTCAATCAAAAGCATAATACACAATCATATATGTTATCAACAAAGGTGGAATGAGTCTCAAAAACCTTGATCAGAAGGCTCCACGACATGAAATGGTAAAATCAATGGATACGATATTAACTCATACAATTCTGATAGCACAAATACATAGATACTCGAAACTAAGATAAGTAAGAAGAGCTTCAATGCCTATAATCTCACCCACTATACAAATACTCATATAATCCTAAGTCAAATGCAGAAATATCCTTCCTAGCAGGTATCGAAGCCTTTCAAAATGATAAATGGTTATAAAAAGCATGTGTTAGCACTTAACAAATATGGATCAATAGTGGTTTCTTCTATGCAAAATATTTGACAAATTAAAATTTTAATTTATTATCCTACAAACAATTACTTACATCATTGTCCAAACTTTAAAATATCTCAATTTGAGTACGACAAAACAGTAGAATTCTCAGGGATGTATTGTAGTATGGCAAAAATTCAACTTCCAAGTAATTTCATAAACTTAAAAGCATCTAAATTTTGATATTTATGACAAATAAAGAAAATAATTGAGGGAAAGAAAGATACCAGCTTTGTAAAGAATAGTTAACAGCTTTGTTTGAAGGTTTCTCCCTCATGTTATGGCCGACCAGAGATTGGATCCAGGTTGGGCTAATCCATTAAATGCATTATCTAAAAGCCACCCCACCCCTACATAACATCATATCATTTGGCCTAGCCATGTTAACTTTGAGAGCAATTATGAAGAGATTTCTATCAAGTACATTGTCAATCTTTTGCATTAGCGTGTTGAATGGGTAAGAACTTACCAAGCGAGGTTAAAGGGATTTCATCATTGACGAACACATACCAATAATAGTTGCAAAAAATTACACTTGTTCTTAGGGTTGGAACCAATCGAATGTTTATGGTTGCATTTTCGAGGATTATACATACCGAATGCCAAAAGTCGATGTCTGGTCCCAACTATGCCTGCCGGCAAAGCGGAGTGGAAGAATTATAGGAGAGAATATCCAAATCCAAAACTAAAACACTAAAGAAGCACAACATTCCAACATTCCAGCGAATTTATGTACAAACAACAAATTTTTAGTAAGGGAAGAGGTAACGAGAATATTAGATAAATAACATGTACGGGAAGAGGAGGAAAAAGTAGAGGAGTTAGAGTGAGATAAATGTAAACCTGTACCGTCACAGACATTAACCTTGTTAGGGACATCATAAGGTTCGGAAGATAATTTGAGGTTACGGAAGATGGAAGTGAGATGATGGGAAGCACCAATGTCGGAATCCAACCGGGAGAATGCTATGGGTACGGGATGTCGGCATAAGCTTAAGGATGGCGAGGAGGACGCGGTGCTGGAGGATGAGATTACTCGTAACGATAATAGCGATTGGTAGCAGTGTGGCCCACTTTTGCACAAATCTGACATGGGGCCGACGAATCACCATAATTTTGTCCGCCATAGTGCTGACCACCATACGATGATTTCCTTCATAATTCGAGCCTTGACCGGGATGACGTGGAGAACCATGGCCACGCCCCCGTCCATGGTAATTGTTTGACCCGAGGCCTCCATGAAGATTTGTTGGAAGCCGATGAGCCAACAAGGTTTGCCACAACAGGCGTCGTACCAGTCGGAGAAGAGGAAGAGACGACGGCCGCCCGGTGATGCTTTGAATCCTGGACTCGGTGGTCAATAAGAGAGCATAAACCTCGTCAAGCATTATAGATGTACGAGATGAAATCATCGTGACAATAGAGTCATAATCCGGCCCTAATCCGACGCTAAATAGGAACGGAGGGAGTAAGAGATAAGAAGACATCCCAAACGTCTTAAGTGAGAGACGATGTGAGTGTGCCGAGAATCAAATTATCAGATTTGGACCATTCACAGTCCTTAATAAAAAATTATTTTACATATAAGCTCAACGTTGGATTAATGATCCAACACATATATCTCTCCCTAAAACTCAAATAGACGAGGAGTTAGATAATTGACATTTTATGTATATACAACATCATTGCTATCTATTATTATTATTATTATCTATTATTATCTTTATCTTTCGATATGAGTCGGGATCCTCTGCGGTACATTTATGGTTATGAGAAGGATATGCACTCGTTTATTTATATTTTTTGGTTCATTTTTAATTATATTTCCAGATGATATGCAATTACATATCTTTCACAGCACCTTAAAATGCATTGTAGTGGATCCGTTCTTTTTTTTTTTTCTTTTTTAATATTTTAATCAGAAAACTAACTGATGATTCAACCTAGCCGTGATCATTAAATACGTTCTAAAATTCAATATCATAATAATTAACCTGTAAACAATTAATTACTTGTGGTTATCCTCCTATTGTCTGCTGCAAAAACAGCAATGGGGACCACAGTAGGAGCAGCCGAAATCGAGAACAAGAACGGAAGAAAGCTCGGTGAGAAACCAGCCTTTACCAGTAGCAGTTCACCGTTAATATTCAGGTTTTTGCCACAAGAATTTCCTCATCATTGTCACAAGGTTGAATGTGATACAGAATTGTATTCAAAAAAAATATGCAAAAATTTTGAAGGTTGCGGCAAATGTAACACAAAATGGAAGTGTTGCACTTACGTTTACCCTGGCGAGCCGCCGTATGATGAAGGCGAGGAAGAAGAGGTTGTGGATGGCGAGCCGTCGTCTGAAGGCGAGGAAGAAGAGGTTGTGGAAGAGGGAAAGGGAGACGAACTATACATAGGCGGAATTAAGGTGGGAGATGAAGACGGGGAATATGAGATAGACGAAGAATATTATCAGGGAATTGAAGGCGCGGGAGATGAAAACGGAGAATATGAGAATGTGGGAGAGTAGTGCTAAGGGCATTACAAGGCAAAAAGCATTAGAGGCCTATAACTATCGCAATGGTAAATTTTGGGCTCTTTATCTAATTTTTTTTTTTTTATAAAAAAAAATTGGTTTCTTTTTTCATTTTTCTTCGTATCAAATCTGCCCCATAATCAATTAAATATGGTAAGTATTCACTCTTAAGATGTTTTTTTTTTAACATAGCATAACATAATTCTTATTCCAAGAAGTTCAACACAACAAATTAGGTAACAGACGGACTTTAAAGTCTGTACTTTATGCCGTTTTGTTGCGTTGAATTTCTAAACTCAGAGCTATGCTAAACAAAACAATCTTTACAAAAAAAAAACCAAAAAATCTTTTTTTTTTTTTTTTGTTGCAAACAAAAATCTTTTTTAAAACCGTAATAGCTAATACGCTAAATTTTGAGCCGGTTTGTTAAAAGAATTAAATAAGAAAATCAAAATATTACCGTTGCGAGAGTTAAAGAGCCCTGATCAACGTTTTTTTTGCCTTCTTCATGCATTTGAAGTATGCATTTAACTATGCACCATCCTTTTAATTCAACTTCTTTTTTTTATGACATCTTAAATGACACCACAGTCAATTTATCGTTTTGACACCAACAGTTATAATTCGGCACTTCCAGAGTCGAATTTTTGTATAAAACTCGACTTTAGAGAAAGCGCAATCAAATTTTGACCTCTGTAAAGTGAAATTTTTACGAAATGTGGTGTCCGGGTAGATCATATGTAGTGCCATTAACAATGTTTTTTTTTTTATGTTTAGATATATAATAAAGTAGCATTTGTATCTCTTTTTGAGTGTAATGATCTGCAAATGAAATAGCAGATCTCATGAATTTGATGTATTTCTCAGCATTACTTTACAACTAGTAATATATTATGATGTCCTTCTAACTTTTTGAGTAGTGGTAGTTCCAAAATAAAAGGTCAAACAAATGATCACAACAAACCTTTTCGTCATTGATCATTATGTGCGACCTATTAACTATCAGTTGGTATAACAGTGTATTGTGATCATTTGTTGTGGTCTGGAAACGTACAAACATTTTCCTATCTATCTAGAGTTCAAATGTTCACACACTACAAAAAAAAAGTTCTTCTTGTGACAAACCTTTACTGAAAAAAAGTGAAATTGTCACAAATGGTAGCTTCTAGTGACAATGATATATTTTGTCACGAAAATATGTACTAATTAGTGAAAAAAAAGGGTGTTGTTACAAAAGATTGATGCTTTGTCACTAATTACATGGTTTCACTTGGTGTTTGTGTGACAAACTTTGGAATAAGGCTTTGATGACATGTTTTTTTTTATGAAATCCTTAATGATATGATTTACGTAACAAGCATATTTGTCACAATTAGAGGTATAAATGAGCTAAATGGTTCGTAAGCGGTTCAATTTCGGTTCGATAAGGCTCAAGATCGAATAGATTCAATAGTTATGTTAAGTTCATGCGCCAACTAAAATTTGTAAAATCTAAATTACGCCTGCCTTGATAAGCATAATACTCGATTTGATTCGTTTACGCCGACAATCCTGAACTCGTTGGATTTTTTTTCTTTTTTTTCTTCTCGAAAACGTTCGATTGTTTTGTTGCAACGAAAAATTCCACATATTGTCTATTAATTAAAGAAAAGATATTAATATTGTCACTTACGTGTTTTTTATAAGACAAACCTTTTATATTACTGATGATCAGAACAGAATTTCATATCAGGTTGCTAACCTTCAATAAATTAACAAAAGGCTCCCTTTCTTTGCTCTGGCGATGGCGTTCTCTCAATAGTTCCTTTCTCTCCCTGGAAAAGCCGCTCTCAGCAAACTGTCAGGAACCTGAACCTTCGAAGTTGCGAATCGAGCTGAGCTTAGTGAACTAGCAAAGTTTAGCTAAGGAGTAGTATAAATACTAGTTGTAATGATGTATAATGTACCGAAATTGTTATCAATAAAGTCTATTTTCTCTCCTTGTCTAATCTCTCTTCTCTTCTGCGTTCTTTTCCCTTTCTTCTCCAATTTCCTCTATTCCTACCCCCTAATTCCTCTCCTCTATCCCCAAATTTCATCTCAAAAACCCTAGTTAGGATCGAATCCTAACATTTGGTATCAGAGATTGCTGCCTATGATCAACTGATTTTTTCGATTGATATTTTTTATACCAAATCCTGTTCAAGCTTTACAACAATGGAACCCGATTTCTGTTAAATTAACTCAGAATATTTGGAGGAATGGAATACTTTTCATTAATCAAAGCTAAGCTATAAATAGCCAAATTACAATGCAAGATAATGCTACCAAAAGTGTAGCCTACAAAATAGGAAAGTGGAGATCATGGAATAAACCAACTCTTACATGATCCCATGTACTAACTACTTGACTAGACTTAGTCAAATTCGAAAATAAACATAAGTAAGACTTTATTTAATTAAAATAAATCCAACAAACTCTCCCTTAAAGCTGAATCTTAGCAAAGTTCGGTTTATGAGTCTTAGTTCCTTCAATCTTCATCTTGACCACTTTCATTGATGGGGCACACCCCCAATCTCTTCCTTAATTTTATGAACGACTCCTCTTCAATGGTTTTGTCATAATATCGGCTAGTTGATCTTCACTTCCAATGTACCAACTCAATGACTCCATCTTCACACAACTCTCTCAAGAAATGGAACCTTACATCAATGTGTTTGCTTCTTCCATGTAGTACGGGATTCTGGACGAGACTTTATAGTTGAAACATTATCACAATAGATGGTTATAGGACCTTGATGCATCGTCCTAAACCATTCGGCGACCTCGTTAGCCAAATTGCTTGACATGAGCAACGTGCGTAATTACAAATTCGGCCTCGGTTGTTGATAAGGTCACAATTTGCTTGCTTTTTAGATCCCCAAGAGACTATGCCTTCATTAATCATGAACACCTTACTGATGTACTCTTTACATCATCCATATCACTGCGTAGTCAACGTCGGAAAAACCAATCGATCGAGCTTTGGACGATTGAGTACTTGATTCCATGTCTGTAGTTCCGCTTCAAGTATACGAGTATCCTCTTGACAAAATTCAAGTGTGCTTGTTGGATCACTCATGTATCTACTAGCTACACTCACGGCAACATGATGTACGGCCTTGTAGGCGTGAGGTACAATAAACATCCAACCATCTGTTTATACGATTTGCATCCACCTTCTTTCCTTCTCCGGCTTTTGTGAGTTTAGTTCCAACTTCGGTAGGCGTTATGACGGGATTGCAATCCTTCATTTGGAACTTGTTCGAGAATCTCACAAGTATATTTCCTTTGAGTTATAAAAATACCTTCATCGATTGCTTGACCTCAATCCCCAAGAAGTAGTGCATCAACCACTAAGTACGTCATCGAAATGTACTCATCATAGCCTTTTTAAAATCGAGATATCATAGTTGCATTATTACTTGGTGTAGATCAAGTCATCAACATATAAACAAACAATCAACATATCACCATTGCTTCCGGTTTGACATAGAGAGTAGGTTCATGTGGGCATCTCTCAAGGCGATTTTTAACAAAATAAGAATCAATGCGAGTTTGTACCAAGCACGTGGTGCTTGTTTTAATCCATACAAAGCCTTTTTAAGCTTGCATACACGATGTTCATGCCCGGATTTGATGTAGCCTGGTGGTTGATCAATGTACACTTCCTCTTCTATCTTTCCATTCAAGAAGGCGATTTTACATCAAGGCGATGTACCTTCCATGCATTTTTTGCGGCTAGTGACGACACCAATCGATGGTATCCGGCTGACCCCTTTGGTGCAAAAACCTCGTTGTAGTCAATTCCATACTCTTGTTTGTAGCCTTTAGCTACCAACCTTGCTTTCAGCTTGTCTATCTTCCCATTTTCTTTCAGCTTGGTTTTATACAACCACTTTACCCCAATTGTCTTGTGTCCGGCGGGTAAGTCGGTGAGTTCCCATGTGTCATTCCTCATAATAGATGTTATTTCCTCATCCATTGCTTGCTTCCACTTTGAATCCTTTATTGCCTCTTCAAAAGTGGTGGGATCTCCTTGTCATCGGTGCATAGTAAGTTGCTTCTTCGACGGACCGGTGACCTCATGTCGGTCATCCATCTTTGGTCTTTTACGGTTCTTTGAGATCTGTCTGCTGAACCTAGGTCTGCTGATCCTTGACCCTGCTGACTCTCACCTTGCTGACTTTCACCTTGCTGATTTTCACCTTGCTGATTCTGACCTTGCTGATTCTCACCCTGCTGATTTTCACCTTGCTGACCCTCAGCGGGTTCTTCATCTATCGATTTTGATTTTGTTGGAGCCCGAGCATTGTCGTTTCCCGTTCCCGGATGTTTAGTTCATCAAATACCACATCTCTGCTTGTAACAATCCTCTTTGTGGCTTTGGATTGTACGGTTTATAGGCCTTGGACGATTACTTACACCAAGAAAGATACACTTCTCCCGCTTTGTCATTGAGCTTTTTCTGTTCACATCAGGAATGTGTGCATAGGCAATACATCCAAATATCTTAAAATGACTTACAGTAGGTTTGGTTCTAGACCATGCTTCCTCAGGTGTCATGCCTTTTACAGAAAATGTAGGGCTTACGTTTAGGATGTGTACACTCCAATTAACGACTTCGAGGCCAAAAGGTTTTTGGCACATTTCCATGCATCGGCATACTTAACCATGTTGAGAATGGTTCTGTTTTCCTTTCTGAAACTCCATTCTGTTGGGGAGTATATGCAGCTGTTAGTTCCCTTTTAATGCCATGATCAACACAGTACTGATCAAACTCATTTGAGCAGTACTCTCCACCTCTGTCAGACCTTAACCTCTTTATGGTCTTCCCTGTTTCATTTTCCACCTGTTGCTTGAAAGCTTTAAATGCACTGAAAGCTTCTGACTTTTCTTTCAAAAAACTGATCCATGTCTTTCTAGATAAATCATCAGTAAAAGTCATAAAGTACATGGTTCCACCATTTGATGTTGGAGTGATTGGACCACACAAGTCTGAATGAATCAGACCTAGCACTTCTTTTGCTCTACTTGCATTTCCTTTAGGAAATGGCAACCTATGTTGTTTGCCTAGTGTACATTCCTCACATACTTGTGCAGGAGTGTCTATTTGGGGCAAACCTTCCACCATGCCTTTCTGTTGTAGGGTCTTTAATCCACCAAAATTCAAGTGTCCATACCTGAAATGCCACAACCAAGATGAATCTGTACACTTTGCCATCAAACATGACTGTACAGGGGTTATTTGCAGTGGAAACAGCCTGCTGGCATTCATTTTGATCACTGCAATTGATCCTTTGGTAGGATCATAAATTTCACACACTCCCTTCTTGATGGTGACTTCATAGCCCTTTTCTGTAATTGTCCAACACTCGACGGGTTACACTTCAAATCGGGCACATACAAAACATTAGAAATGGTTTACGTAAATCCATTCTTGGCTCTTATCTTGATGTCTCCCTTGCACTGCGACCATCACTCCAGTTTGTCTCCAAAACTTACTTTAGAGTGATGTGTGTCATCTAAACTTGAGAAAGAGGACTTATCTCCACACATGTGGTTGCTACATCCGATATCTACATACCGTATGTCTTTGGAGGCTTCGTAGGTTGAGTGAACGACCATCGGTAGGGTTCTTGTGTCTTCTTTCTCGGCAAAGTTTGATACCTCTCCCTTGGTTTGTTGCCACTTTGTTTTTGTCACTTGGCGGCTTTGTATAGCATTCGATTTGTAATGCCCAAATTTATGGCATACGTAGCATTCCACACAGGATTTGTCATATCCACTTGTTTACGTGATCGGTATCATCTCCCGATCTTGCATTTTTGGATCCATCTCTGCTGAGTTTGAATCCACCTTGCCCTTGCCTCTGCCTCTGCCTCTTCCTCTGCCCCTTCCTCTACCTGCGAAATTAGTAGGGGTTGTGGTTTTCAAGGCACGATCCTCGCTGATTATTGCTCCTTGTCATCTTGTTCATGAACCGGCAATGATGCTTGCGGTTCATCTAGTGACGGTGTGTCATGTCTTTAGATTCCTCTATAGAACACACAACATAATCATATTTAGGATCGAGAGATCTCGGGATCTTCTCCACCACGGTAACATCATCCATCTTCTCACCAAGGAACCTCGTTTTGTTACAAATCTCCATGGTTCTTGCACGATAGGTTGTAACAGCCTCTCCATCCTTCATCTGCAAGGTTTCAAAGTCTCTCCTCAATGCTTGGAGTTGAGACCTTTTCACCCTTGCATTCCCTTGGAATTTCCGTTTCATGGAATCCCAAATGTCTTTGGAGGTTTCTTTGCAAAGAATGGTCTCCAAAACTGCTCTATCTATAGCTTGGAATAGATAGTTCTTAGCCTTCAAGTCCTTAAGTTTCTTGCCTTCCAGTTCAGTTTTCTGTGCCTCAGTAATTGCTCCTGTCAGTACAGGGACACCTTGTTCGATGATGGTCCAGAACTCCTTGGATCTTAGGAAATTCTCCATCAACATGCTCCAATGATCATAGTGACCATCAAACTTTGGAATGGCAGCCTGGACGAAATTTGTTTACGCCATGGAATCTCTTTCAATTTGCAAACTGATTGAGATTATGGCTCCGATACCACTGTTAAATTAACTCAGAATATTTGGAGGAATGGAATACTTTTCATTAATCAAAGCTAAGCTATAAATAGCCAAATTACAATGCAAGATAATGCTACCAAAAGTGTAGCCTACAAAATAGGAAAGTGGAGATCATGGAATAAACCAACTCTTACATGATCCCATGTACTAACTACTTGACTAGACTTAGTCAAATTCGAAAATAAACATAAGTAAGACTTTATTTAATTAAAATAAATCCAACAATTTCATGGCTGAAATTGAAGAAATCATGCTTTCTTGGAAAGAAAACTATACGAAAAATGATGCAGATGAGGTGTTTGAAGAAATGTCCCACCCAGAATCTGTGAATAGTGCTGAACCCCAAGGTGCTGAGGGTGTTTTTCATGAGGACAATAATGGTGTGCTTGGTGTTCCCGGTCTTATAGCAACCAACGAGGATTTTAGCAGTATGATTGATACAAAGCAATTGCATGCTACAAAAACGGTTATTGAAGGGGACAAAGTGATTGGCGGAATGTTTAAGCCAGCCTGTACACCTGATGCTATTTTCATTTTCCCTAAGACTAGGAATCGCTTGCTTGATGTGGTGGGACAGCTTCATTCATTGAAGTTTGAAGGTTTAAGGGATACCCGACAACTGTTTGACGAAATGCCAGGCCCAATTTCAATTAAGCATAATGATGAGAATGACAGTCATGAAAATTTGGTTCTACCAACAATTGGTTGGCTGAAAATTCTGAGCTATGGGGTGGCTGCTCCAGAGTTTCATTCATTGAAGCTTGAAGGTTTGAAGAATGCCCAACACGTGTTCGATAAAATGTTACAACAATTTTTAGCGGGACATGAAAAATGAGAGCCATCCATGGTTGATTTTACAAGAGATTTAGGCTCTAAAGCTGATGAAACGAAAGATGGTTCAGCCAATAGCTCATCGAAAATGATGTTTGGTGAGATGGGGGTGTTCATGTTCGACCTGGGCATCATTTCTTGGCACCGTAAGGGCTGGGGTCTCATCAAATCAAATGGTGTGAAGCAAAATTGCGATAAAATGCCCAGCAATTTAAATGTTGAATTATAGGTTGGTAAAGTGCTAATGGTCGTATTTGATCCGGGTGGTAGTTCTTGGTTCCATAATGGTGGTGATGCGTTCGAATTCATTAATGGTAGCCAACATCCTGACCAATTTTCTGGAATCAGTTTTGTCATTTGGGAATTTACTACTCAATGGGGAGAAGGACCTGTTTGAGGCGAATTTTACGGAAGTGGGTTTAATCGCAAAGGGGTTTAGTGAGGCAACAAGAGGGTGTGTCAGGCATTTTTTGAAGGCATTGGGTGAGACATTGATGTTTGTATTCGATCCAGGGGGTTCTTGGTACCATATGGGTTGTCATCACTTCAATCCTAATGGTGTTTGGATTAAATTGAAAAGGTTTTATGGAGTGGCAATGCTACACTTTGGAATGATATTTTATGGATTAGTGGGGATGGTGATTCCCAGGGAAGAAGTGGCACCGATCTCCTGTCCAAGTATTATGTCTAATTTCCCTGTCCAAAATAAAACGCTGCCGTTTGTATTAAAAAAAAAAAAATGTTTGCTTCATCTTCTTTACTCCCCTGACTTCCCACATTCTTCATCACCTGCCCTTTCCGGCAATGGTCCGGCGCTCCTGCCCAAACCCTTTCCCGTAACGAAAATAATAAGTAAAACCCACCTATTATTTATCCAAACCACCGTAGCCACTCTGCTTATTTGCTAATTATTATCTTTGAACCGGTTACATTGTTTCCATAAGAGAGTTTAATTGATTAGAGAATCCGGCGAGTTAGAATTAAGCCACCATCAGAGTATTGTTATTTGTTGAAGGATGATTTATTTTTCTAAACTATTCTAAAGGCTTAGTTGTTTTAGTTTTCATAAATTCTTCCATTGTTTTGAAGGTATAATTATAATGGTTCCATTCTATTCAAAACTTAATCCCAAAATATTAGATGCCGGTGAGTTAACACTTTTATGTTTGCTTTGACTTTGATATATCATTAAAGCACCAGAAAGTAATTCCCGTCAATTAACTCTCACTATATTTGGAATTGGAAGTCGGGTACTGGCTTTAATGGCCGGGAGACTATTTGGGGAAGAAGACAAAGAGTGAGGAAATTATTATCAAGAAAGTGGAGGGTCAAGTGGACAATTTTTTTTTTATGAAACGGCAGCGTTTTATGTTGGACAGGGAAATTAGACATATTATTTAGACAGGAGATCCGGTGCCAGAAGAAGTCATTCTAAGCAATTCAGGCATGGTCCTAGGGGTATGAGAAACAGAATATTGGAGTAATGTATGATGTTCTGGTTGTTTTGGTTGATGGTGTATGGTGTATGAGTATTTGGGCTATGGGAAGAAAAAGGGTTCAGCCCCAGTATCTTGAGCTCTTAACACCTCTGGTAACTTTTAAGTTTTAACTGGTGTTGCACATCAGTGGCTCATGCTTGGACTGTTGGTTTTGCACAATTTGTTCGGAGTACGAATAAATCCAGCAGTTTTTCCAATAGATTTCCGACCGTCCCAACTGCTCAAGAGGATATTTTCACCAAAAACTTGGAAACTAAAACTATGATGTACTTGGAGCTATTAACAGGCCACAATAAATGGATACATTGCCTGAAATTGTGCTCTGAAATGCGTCCATGTGTGGCAAGTAACTCTTTAAACAGGGAAGTCCAGATTTGGGTATTCGTTGGTGATAAAGGTTCAGAATTTTGGTGCTTGACCCAAATATTGGAGCTGAAATTTTTTCTTGTTCAAGTCATATGTTGCTTGATTTTGTTTTTAGATGGATTGACAAATGGGTTGGATTTGGTGAGCAGTTCTGGTACATGGCTTTGCTTGTTGTTCCCCTTGTGTGCTAATTTTGTGTGGGATCCGGGACTATGTGTGGGTCATTTTTGTCTACACCCTTGGGGATAAGGATGTTTTTGAGAGGGTGGGAAAGAGGATAATACCAATGGACATTACAAATGAGTGAGATGGCTAGATATTTGAGGTTGTCTTATGGCAATGTTACTGATGTCTATTTGAGGTTGTCTGCAGCATGATTGGTATTCAGAATGTGTTGTGGCATTGGTATTCTTGGTATTTGGTATTGGGATATCAAGCTGGTTCCTATATACATGAGAAAGGTTTAAAGGTGTTGATCCAAGGCTTTGATCAGGAAAAGTTGCTTTTGTGGTAATAGCTACAGTAATTCCCTGTGCAATGAAGGTTGATGATTATTACTGCACCATTGATGTTTGGGATCCGAGTTCGCCATTTCATTCTATATCCTTGAGGACAAGGATGTTTTAAAAGGGAAGGAGATGTCAGGAACCTGAACCTTCGAAGTTGCGAATCGAGCTGAGCTTAGTGAACTAGCAAAGTTTAGCTAAGGAGTAGTATAAATACTAGTTGTAATGATGTAATATGTATCGAAATTGTTATCAATAAAATCTATTTTCTCTCCCTGTCTAATCTCTCTTCTCTTCTGCGTTCTGTTCCCTTTCTTCTCCAATTTCCTCTGTTCCTCCCCCCTAATTCCTCTCCTCTATCCCCAAATTTCATCTCAAAAACCCTAGTTAGGATTGAATCCTAACACAAACTCTAGCGCTTCTGATAGGGTACCGCCGCCGTTGGTGGATGTGCGCCCCCTGGGCATGGTAATGGATGTTGAGGGCTCCGGTGAGGCAGATTATACCCCGCCGCCGCCTAATTGGTAAGTAGAAATTCGAAAGAAAAAAAATTCAATCAATTACCCACCCTGAAACCTTGTTCCTTGTTTACTTCACATTTTTGCCTTCAAATTCAAGTAGCAGTAGTGGCGGTGAAGAGGCCAGGTGGCTCAGGGAAGAACAATGATGGCTTAGGAGGAGCCGCCTGGCTTCGCCGGGAGCTTCGCTGGAATGAGGAGAATGAGGTCTTATTACGCGAATTCAGAGGCTAAAATCACAGAACCTGAACATATGACTTTCAATCAGGAAAGTTTTGTTCCTGACCTAACGGCAACCGATATTTCCAAAGTTTTTCAGGTAGAGAAATGGCTATTTCCCCTTGTTTGCTTCTATGAAATTATTTTTAATTTTGAGGTTTTTGTGATTATAATAGGGGATTGGAGTGGCTGGAATCTTAACTGTTTTACCTAGATATTGAATTTCCAGTTGTTGAATGAAGGGGAGCTAGCAAAGACTGTGAACAGAATCCCTGAGAGAGAGTGGTTCAAGTGCTCCAGAGAACATGAGCAAATGTCATCCTTTGAGTAATTAAGGACATTAACGGCTTGTATATGTAATTTTTATGCGTGTTTGTGTATATATGCAATATAATTGCCTCTGTACATACCCTTTGCACATTTGGATTGTGGTGAGTTTCATGAAGCTTCTCCATATTTTTTTTAATTCAGCGGGTATTTTGAAAATTTTTATGTTGAATTCCCATTTTCTTTGATATTGTGTTAGGTTGATTACACAGCTGTGTTTGTCTTTCCGCTCTTGATGTTTGTTGACAATGGTCTTGCTTCTTGGATGGAATTGTAAGGCTTTCATTTTCGCGAATTTCGAAGTTTTCTTTTAATTTTGTTATTTGATTTGATTTAGTGTATTTATTTTTGTATGGCACTTGTATTTATCCTTAAGAAGATCTGCTAGTAATTTAGAAGTACTTGTTCTCTGGCTAGTGTTTGTAAATTTGTCTGTTTCATTGATTACGCGTATTTTTGGTAACGGACTTCAGGGATTTTGGTTGGCAGCAAAGATATGTGCGTTTTTGTGGAAGATTGGTTGTTCTTTCGGTTTATTATGCTCTATCCGTTTCTTTGGGTTTGGACTATAATCGGGACACTGTGGTTTACAAGTGCTAGAAATTGCGTTAGTCTCTTACATCCTTTTTCTTTTTCGTTACGAAGATCGAGCTATATGTAGTATCAAAACTAATGTAATTAAGGAATGCTACAGTTGCCTGAAAAAGGTCAGAAATGGGGTTTCTTGAAATGGCTCCTTTTCAGCTATTGTGGACTTGTTTGCCTGGCATGCGTGTCAATATTGGGAAAGGTTCGTTTTTCTGCACATTTTTTCACGTGGCGTCTTAGTGTAATATAGTGGTAACATTGTTTTTTTACCCCTTCGTTTTCGAGTTATGTCGTTTATCGTTCTTATCGTTCTTATCGTTGTTGGATTTGCGTATGATGTGGCTTACAAGAAGGCACGCACATCATTTGCGAGCTCAACAGGGAAATCCTATTTCCGAGTTTGGGGTTAGTATGTACGGTTTTCTTGAATATATGACTATTGATGGGCTTAATCTTATACGACTACAGGTGTATAAAAGAGCACGGATGCATTTTTTTCCCGATAAACATGCTGCTGGAAGCCTGGAACATGTTTTGAAATGCAGGTTTTGGTAGATAAGATTCAGGTACCTGATTGGGCGTTTGAAGCCGCTGCCGGTCAAGAATTGCGAGGAATGGGCCAGGACGTTGCTGCTTATCAGCCTGGGATGTACCTTACCCCTGCACAGTTAACAATCAGTACACAAAGTTTCGTGACATGATGTGACATGTCTGATTACTTAATGTTCTTTTGTTTTCTCGTTCACTTCCACTTTTTCCCTTATATGTAAGTTTTTCTCAATCCTCTGTTTGCGTGTTCTTTTTCCTTTCCTTTTTTTGATCTGTTCTTTTGCCCCTAATTTTGTTAAAATTTGTGGGTTTTCTCGTTTTGAGTTGACTTTGCAGATTTTGGGGTTGAAGATGGAAGCTTTTTTCTCAAGGCTGATGTGAATGCTTCACTGTGTAAATTTGTGCCAGATGGTTAGCTTACAGCTTTTTTACTTGTCCTATGACATTCAAGTATTTGGTTTTGTTTTGAAATTTGAATCTTTCCTTGTTTATTTTAGCTTTCATAAAGGTTGTCCTTTTCTTGATGTGCAAAATTGTGATGATGTTAAGAAATTTGATTTTGATATGAAGTAAATCTGGAGTGTTATTTTAATAATTGTTTAATAGTTTATTGTGGGTGTATATTATTATTTTTTATTCTTTTATAAGATATCCGTAGATTATTAATTATAATTATTGAAATTAATAATAATAATAACAATATTATTATTATTATTAATATTAATATTATAATTATGATTATGATTTTTTTATTGGAAATAGATTACTGGAGTGTTATGTGACAAAAATATTGTCACATTTTGCGCTCATAGTGACAATAGTCATTAAAGATCTGGAAAGCTTTAGTGACAACAGTCGCTAAAGATCTGGAAAGCTTCTACCCTTTGGTGAGAGAAACCATTTTGTGATGAAATCTGGAGTCTTTTGTGACAATAGTATTGTCACATTTAGTGCTTTATTGTGACAACAGTCACTGAAGATCTGGGAAAGCTTCAGTGACCAATATTAGAGTGTATCACAATAGGTCGATTTTTGCGACATATACTACACTTATCTATGCAGGACCTTTTAGCGCCGCCGCATATGCGACAATCGTCGGTATAAAATTTCTCATCACAAAAAGCCTTTCATGACGAACAATCGCACTTTTAGTGACGACGTTTTTATCACGAAAATATCTACTTTAAAAAATTGCTAATTCGCCCCAAGCATGTATCCCGAGTATCTGATGCATATCTATCTGCTATGATGCAAGGATACATTCGTCTGGTAGCGTGTCTCGTATCCGATACTTACCCGACACACATATGTTACATGTACCTGATATTTATGATGCACACTTGAGGGCAAATTTGTAATTCTAAAAAATAGGATACAAGGAAATGAAGAAGTATGTTGAAAATTGAGTAAAAACAGCCAAATAACAAAGGAAAAGATGTCTTAATTGATGAAAAACCACCGAAAATGAAGAGAACTAATAAAATTTGTTTTATTTTTGCGTTTTAATATTTATTATTTGGTCCCTTATAGGTTTATTATGTATAATTTGATCCTTACAGTTAAAATATTATTTGCATCAGATACGTGACACGCTACCGAACGGAAGTACACAAGTACGTGTGTATCCTAGGAAATATTTTTGCGGTGTCACAGACAAAAGTTTTACCAATAACTTATTTTTATTCCTGCAGTGGCCAAGAGTGTGGAACAGCCTACTTCTTCCCTGAACCATTTCCAGCAAACAACTAATTCAAAGACATTGGGATCTTCTTCGTCTTTGGTTACTACTTCCAAACCCGAGATGGATAGTCATCACTCAATGGCAGGGGCGGCTTTATGTATTAGGTTAGGGTGCGGCCGACCCCCTAAAATAAAAATATTATGTACAAATAGTAGATAATTTTTTTTATAAACACATATATATGTGAAATTGACCCCCTTAATTTTCTGTATTGACCCTCTGTTTTTATCTATTGCCTCATAATTACATGTATACAATGGAATATCCAAATATATGTGTGATACGGAAAAAAGTTTGACAAATTTCTGACCCCCATGATAAAATTCCTGCAACCGCCCCTGCCCAATGGTGGCTGGAACTACTGCATCTCGACCTACTGTCGTGTACCCACAAGTTGAGAAACGATTTAGTGGTCAGAATCAGGTAGACGTATCCCAAACCGAGAGACGATCTAGTGGTCAGAATCAGGCAGACGTATCCCAAACTGAGAAACGATCTAGTGGTCAGAATCAGGCAGACGTATCCGAGGCTCAGCCATGTAATGGAAAGGCCAGGAGTGGTGATGTCCGAGGAAGAGGGCAATTGCTTCCCCGGTATTCGCCACGGATTAGTGAGGAAGAATTGCAAAAAATTTCTCAACAGCATCCTTTGGTAATAAGTTGTATTAATTACTAGTTGAATGGGATAATCTTGTTTTTGGTACCTTTTATTTCATGAAGTTTTTATTTCTATCGTCAATATTTTATTTTTGCACTTTAACCCTCATCTATGATTTGTTTTTACATGTTCAGTCCAAATTACCATGTTTCGAGTTTTTATTGGTTGCATGATTTCGTACTTTCTATGCTAGAAACTCAACACGTGGCATTTTGAACTGAAAATATAAAGAATTATAGATAAGGAGTTGAAGTGCAAAAATTAAACTTTAGGGATGGAAGTGAAAATTTCGTGAATCAAAAGCGACTAAAAGCATCATTTTTAGTTGTTAATGAATGATATATTCATGGTGGCCTTAAAAGTAGGGCGGCATTTAGTGGCACCACGCCACTAAAACAAGGAACCGACGGAAAGTCTAGTGCTGAGAATCGACTTTCACGTGGTCAAATCTGACAATCAGACAGTCAATTGTTAGCTCTAGAATCGACCGCACGAAAATCGATTGTACTGTGGTGCCACTAAAGGCATCCTAAAAGTAATACGCCCTCTGTCGCGTCCTTGTTTCCTTTTTGTTTGTCGAAAAGATGCTTGCTCACAAACATGCATTAATCATCTTTTTTCCGCTCATATATTAACACTACTAGTTTGCATTAATTACTCTAACTACTAGTTGAAGGGTACTATGGTAATTTCATTCATAAATTATAAAACATTCACTTCCATTTCTCAAAACTTTGTGAAAAGTCAAATAAGACAACTAAAATGGGACATAAGTAGTATTATCATGTTTATCGTAATTTCGAAATTCTTCTTGTGTTTATTTAGACAGTCGACATTTGGTTCTTACTCATTTGTATATTTCATATGTATTGTAGTGAAGGCGATATAAACCACGAGTTTCGGATTTCATGTTAACCTTGACTTTATCTATAGTTCAAACTCGAGCTTATGACACTTTTAGGACCTCATGTTTTAACATTATCTCAAAAATGACCATCTTTTAAAATGACACTTTTAAGACCTCATATTTATATATTTTTTTTCCTTTCAAGTTTTAGCATAATTTCAAATTTTCTATCTAACTTAACGTGAATAAACGTTAAGATACAAGCTCGCAAATCCACCTATTATTTTATTATAAAAAAAAATAAAAAATTCCACCTATTATTAAATTTGACACGTATTCTTTCAAAAAAAAAAAATTTTCTTTTTCTTTCCTTCCCAATCCATAACCCCTATTTTTTTTTTCGCTCTTTCCAATCTCTAATTTCTTCCCCAAAAGATTTTCTTATGATTCGTCTTCTTAATTGCTCTTTTTCTTGATTTTCCTTTGAGAATTCTCATTCATAGGATGAATATAGCTTTTGTAATCATAAACCCTGCAGACAACCATCAATATCATCAATTTCGCGATATAATTAAGATTCGATTTGGGGGTTTTCTTGGTGGGTTCTTGTTTTTCTTCCCGAGCTTTGATCGGAAGACAGGCAAAAGCGCGCGCGATGAATCGAGGAAGAGGAAGATCAGTAGATAAAGGGTCTTTTCCGGTGGCAAAAAGTAGCAATTTAAAGCAAGCTAACCAAGAAATGAGGAAACTTGAAATGCCACCATAATGGACGGAGGCTAATTGCAGATGAAGCACCAAGAACACACAAACAACGGTAAGAATGGCGAGTAGCCTTTCTTTGCCCTCAGGGAAGACCTTGGCGATGCCATGGCAATAGCATAGAGATGCAAACACTGTAGACCAGACAAACAGGAAGTTGTAAAGCTCCATCTCCATTATTGCTCTTTTGTGTTTCTAGAGTGTGAATGTGGTATAATGAAGCCTCACCGTGTCTCGTCTTATATGAGTAGCAGAGTAATCATACGGGAATAACCATTATGATATAATTCAGCAAAGTTCAAAGTCACAATTGGTGAGTGGCCATTGTCATTTCATAGACTCCTTGTGGTCCAAACCAGAATTTGATTCTTCTTCTTGATTCTTCTCCGACCCCTAATTCATTTTTTGCTCATTGTATTAAATCAATAGACAATGAGAAGTATTCTCAAATGAAAATCAAGAAGAAGATCAATTAAGGAGAAGAATCATAAGAAAATTGAATACATTTGAAGAGATTTTTCTTTTAGATAGGAATTAGAGATTGGAAAGAGAGAAAGAAATTAGGGGTTTTGGGAAAGGGATGTCGACTAAAGAAATTAGAGGTGGATTTTTTTATAATAAAATAATAGGTGGATTTGCCAGCTTGGATCTTAACGTTTATTCACGTTATGTTAGATTGAAGATTTGAAATTGTCCTAAAACTGAAGAAAAAAAAACACAAACATGAGGTCTTAAAAGTGTCATTTTTTTTCTTCACCCTCAAAAAAAAATGTCATTTTAAAAGATAAGGGTCATTTTGAGACAATGTTAAAACATGAGGTACTAAAAGTGTCAAAAGTCCGTTTGATGATGCTAAATAATGCACCAGTGATGTGTCAAGGTTACCTGGAATCTAGGGGTGAAATAGAAAGGAGATGCAAAATGAACAAGATAGTGCCTTTTATGGAAAGATGAGAGTTTTTATGTTGTACGGCTGGGTTCGAAGAATATATCTTGAATTGCCTACGTATCTGTCTTTTTATCCAGGAATCAAGCCTCACGTAGTTCCTGGATGTGTGTATTTATAGGCACATGTCCCTCTTACCTTACTAAATTAAGGGCGGCTTAGTCTATTGACAAATATGACCTTGGCTTCCTGTCCAAGCTACTCCTCGGATATCGGACTGAAGCGTCTGCTGACATCGACTCGATGGTCATCGTCATGGTCGTGTCGATGCGGAAACCCTCAACATAATCAATTTATCATACATATGATCTTGCTCGTATCGAGACGGTTCACCCGGCTCGACGTCCTCGTCATATCTAGACTCTCTCCATATTCCAGCTGGACCACTCAGATAATTCCACGTGGAAGGGTGGTACATCGTATCGTCATAAGCCCCCCAGATCTGACAAGGCCTCTCTAGAATGCTGAAGTCGGATCTGAAAGTTTGAAAGTGATATTCGATACGAGACCTTTCTTTGGCGGGATTTGGGCTAGTACCTCGGCCGCCCCAGTCTTCGTAGGGAGACGTCACGCTGCGTCGAATTAAATGGGCACAGGGAAACGAAGCGTTTTCATTGGATGGAGCCACTTGATACTCGCGATATTTCTTTTATAACTGCCCGCAAACCGTCCTTTCAAATCATTTGCAGATTTTTGAAGATAAAAGGGGGTCCAAGCCGGTGAGGAGTCTACCCTTACTCATTCTCATCCACTTTTCCTGTCTCATACAAAATCCGCAAGTAAGCCTCCAACTTCTCGTTTATCTTTTGTTTCTTCGTTTTCTTTTGCCTTTCTTCTTCCTCCCATGTCTGGCAGTGAAAGTGATTCTCAGAATAGGGAAATAGTTGTAGAAATTAACGACGAATCTGGGGAGAAAACGGTTTCTGAAGAACTTGCCGCATCCGTCCATAGTCTAGCCGGAGAAGGATCCATTGACGGTGGGGGAGAGGGGGAAGAAGAAGAGCCATCTTCTCGTCCTGTTACCAAACGACAAACTAGGATGAAAGGGCAAGGTCCCTACGGGTGTATGTCTGTTTTGACTCGGGAAAAGATTAAGGCTATATGCCAGAGGTTCGATATCCCTTACTCTTCCAATAACATACAGGTCCCCAGTGGCCAATTTCAGTTTGTTTGCGACCCTCCCCCTGGTTTCTGCGGCATATACGAGGCTCAATTAAGGGAGGGGTTGAGATACCCATTCGATCCGTGTCTGATCGAGGTCCTCAGACACTATCAGATCTGCGTTTCTCAGCTTGCTCCTAACGGCGTGAGAAGTCTCATGGGCTTCGTCTTAGCGTGTCGAGTTGCTAAGGTCGACCCCATTCTTGTCCGCCTATTCCGACAGTATTACTCGATTCAAGGGTTGCAGGACGCGGGATGGTATACTTTTCAGAAGCGTCCTCTGGTTCCTGAGTTTGTTCGAAGGGCCATTTCGTCCCATGGTGACTGGAAACCCAATTTCTTTTTTATTCGACACGGTCTAGAAGACTTGGATATTCATACATGGCATAAGAGGCCTAAGAAATGGCACGACAAGATCGAGTCTAACCCCCCGGCGTCGTGTAGAGTGTTGGAACAAGCCCACCCCGACATCGTAACTCGGAACCTGCATCCTTTATACCCTTATGCCGATCTCGAGACGGCCGGCCCAGGCGCCTATATGGGACTCGATGAAGAAGTTCGGGCTTTATGTAGGATTTTGATTAGTTTTATCGACTTGATACTTTAATCTTATTTTCATCTCGATTACGTACTAATAATGATTTTGACTTTTGCAGTGGAATATTTCTCAGAGATGGAGTCGTCAACCAAGATGCCGGACCCAAAGAAGACGGATCCCAAGAAAATTCAGGAGCTGGTCGGCATCAGATCGAAGAAGGCCGTATCCGGCTCGACAGCTTCTGGGAGTCAAAGGACTCCAATTCGATCTGGGACCCCTACTTCGTCATCTGATATCTTGAGGAGCCAACCCGACGAGGCTGTGGCGGAGAAGCAGCAAAAGGAGAACCCCATCCCAAGAAAACGCCTGAAAGTTACTGAGATCCGACATGGTGTTGGGAAGGAGGCTCGTATTATTCCTCCACCGAGGCCACAGAGCATCGACATGATTCCGGAGACCTCTACCACCGAGCTGGAGGCCATGGCTCCTGAAGAGTTCAGCAGTTGGTTTACCAAAACCATGCGAGCTGTAAGCCTTTAATTCTTTATAATTTTGAGGCTTTTATAATCTTAAGGCCTTTCATTTTAAGGCCTCTCATTTTTGCAGGCTCGGCTAATGACTCAAGTGGCCACGGTCAGGATGGAGTCTTCTGCCTCCCTGGTGGAAAAGGAAGAGACTATAAAGAAGCAGGCCGCCAAAATTGAGAAGCTTGAGGCATCGGTAAAGAAGTTGGATGGACGACGCTTGACCCTCGAGGCTGATCTTGAAGCGTCTCGGCTCAACTTGTCCAAAGCGGAGAAGATTCTGGCAGCAAGAGATGGGGAGTTGACCAAAGTGAAGTCAGAGCTTGAGGCCACCAAGATCGAATTGGCTAATGCCATCAAAGCTCGAGATGACCTTCAGTTCGAGGTCGACAGTTTTGCAGCCCGTCATGAGACAGCTAGGAAGGATTATCTGGCCTCTTCAGAGTTCAAGAACGAAATGATGTTGCTGATGACTCAAGCGATGAAGGGAGGCTTCACGAACGCGCTGAACGAAGTGAAGGCCGTCTTTCCTGAATTTGAAGTGTCTAGTATCGGAAAGGCGCACTTATATGATACAGAAGCTGTCCCTCGATATGGCCGATACTTCGACGATCTCCGCTCTGGTGTCTCTTTATATGAGAAGTATGTGGTCCCTGCTTTGAATCAAGAAGATGAGGAGGATATCGACATTGAAAATCAAGCTGACCCCAACGTATCCGACTCGGTCCCCCCTAACCCATGAATGTTCAAATTTAAAGCAACATTTATTCGATTTGGTTGTAAACTCTTGATTCGATGTGGTTGTAAACCTAATCATTCATTTCCTTTGTCTCTGTTTTACTTTTGTCGATGAATTTTTCCGGCCAAACCTTTCTTGAATTTTCTTGAATTTTCGACTTCTGATGATCCTTGCTTTTACTTTACCTCATATACCATTGCTATTTGTTCAGGGTGTAGTCGTTTTGACATAATTCCCTTACGGCTGATTAGGGTGTAGTCACATCGACTTACTTCCCTTGTGATTAATTAGGGTGTAGTCATATCGACTTACTTCCCTTATTTGCGCGAGGTGTAGTCGTATCGACTTAATTCCTCTCTATTCCCCCCAAGTGAAGCATGAGTTCATGACTCATGGTGCACTTTAGGTATGAGTCGATCTTAGTTTTATCGCCGTTTCGGCTTAATTATATATTTGATCGGAGCTCGGCTCAATTATGTGGAATCGACAGCTTCGTCTTCGATGGATGCGTGGCGTGGTGCCAGCCGATTGCCTTGCATCATGGCCTTTTACATCGTATCGACGGGTGTTGGTTATGATGGTTGAAGGAAAATTACATAAATTGCAAACATAAAGCTTTAATTGTCGATTCGACGCATTACAAATGTCAATCATCAAAACAGAAATGAAAATTACACATAATACTTTCTAAGATTAGTGGCGTGCCAGGTTCGAGGCACTGTGCTCCCGTCTGATCTTCCAAGTTGATATGCCCCTTTAGGATGGACTTTCAGGATCTTGTATGGGCCCTCCCAATTTGGCTCGAGTTTGCCTATCGGGTCCTGTCTGCTTACTTCATTCTTTCTCAATACGAGGTCGCCAACTTGGAAATATTTATACTTTACTCGAGCGTTATAGTATTGGGAAATCCTTCTCTTATACTCAGCCGCTCGATGCAGTGTGAGCTCCCTCCTTTCTTCGATATCATCTTTCGCCTGCTTGAGATTGTTTCCATTTGTCTCGATATTATAAGCCAAAACCCGAGGTGAAGACAACCCGATCTCTGCTGGTATAACCGCTTCACACCCGTAGGCCATTGCGAAAGGAGTTTCTCGAGTAGCTGCATTGGGTGCAGTTCGATATGACCACAAGATGCTTGGCAACCGTGTCTTTGCCCAATCGCGTCCCTCATCTTCCAATCGTTTCTTCGGACCGAACTTCAATTGTCGTTGGTCCGCTCGACTTGTCCGTTCGGCGAGGTCGAGCCACAGATGTCGTTCTGTGTTCGATCTTAAACTCTTTGAGCCAGCTTTGTACCCTTTCATCTAAGAACTGAGTGCCGTTGTCCGAGATCAGGTACTTGGGGACTCCAAACACCGCATAAAATATTTTCCCACAAAAATTTCTTGATGGTTGCGGCTACGATGTCGGCAAGGGCTTTAGCCTCAACCCATTTGGTGAAATAATCGATTGCGACCACAACAAACTTTAGATTTCACGGGGCTCGAGGCAAAGGCCCTACTATATCGACACCCCACTCATCGAACGGCCAAACGCAGATTCGATGACACTCATCTCTTGAGCTTGCGATGTGTTACTACATCATGAACCCGACACACGCTCTCGCACTTCATAACCAACTCATTTGCGTCTCTGCATTGAGGGCCGAAATACCACCGCTAGCCTACACTTCCTTGCCGGCATTCGTGCTCCACAATGATTTCCACATACTCCCCGATGTATTTCCTCGAGAAGATAGGCTCCTCGTCTTCCGATGCGCATCGCATCCGGGGGCTACGAATGACTTCTGTATAGAACATAATCGAATAATGCATATCTTGCTGACTGTAATCGTACCTTCCTTGCTTGAGACTTATCCGATGGTAGAATCCCATCTTTCAGATAAAGGGCTATCGGGTCCATCCATGTCGACCCCTGATTAATTGGTTGCACATCGACTTCCCCGTAGCTACGCTCTGACGGCATTTCTACCAGAACTTTCTTTTTTGATTTGAAATTAGATGCCAGTTTAGATAAGGCATCAGCTCGTTTATTCTCACTCCTCGGTACCTGCTCGATGCTCACACTCTTGAATTTTGACATCATTCCCTGAACCACCTTTAGATATCTCTTCATTGCTTCCTCTTTAGCTTCATACTCACCTCGAATGTGATTTACCACGAGCTGTGAGTCACTGTATACCAGGAGGTTCTCGACCCCCAACTTGATTGCCAACTTCAAACCTGTAATCATGGCTTCATATTCCGCTTCATTATTAGTGGCTTTAAACTCAAATCGAAGCGCATAAGGGAATTCCTCTCCTCTTGGGCTAACCAGCAACAACCCAGCTCCTGCTCCTTCCTTGCTAGAAGCACCATCAACATAAACGGTCCACTGTTCTTCAGGCGATTGTTTTTCTTGTTCTATCTGAATCGACAACCCTTCTGCAATGAAATCGGCCAGTGCTTGGCCTTTAACTGTTGTCCGAGGTGTGAACTCGATATCATACCCAGCTAACTCGACCACCCACTTGGCCAATCGACCCGATGTCTCCGGCTTTGCCAAAATTTGTTTCAAGGGTTGGTTCGTGACTACCATAATTGGGTGTGCCTGGAAATAAGGCTTTAACTTCCTCGACGCGTGGACTAGACCCAATGCTAACTTCTCAACTGGTGAATATCTTAACTCTGCCCCATGTAAGGCTTTGCTGATGAAATAGACTGGTACCTGACCTTGTTCTGCTTCTCGAATTAACACCGCGCTTACCGCCTCTTCACAAACAGCCAGATACACAAACAGCTTCTCTCCTTCTCGAGGTGATGATAAGGTGGGCAGGTTCGACAAGTAACTCTTTAAGTCCTCAAAAGCTTTTTGACACTTGTCATCCCACTGGAAGGGACTTGCTTTCCTTAGAATCTTGAAGAATGGCAAGGCCCTTTGTGCCGATATCGATAGGAAACGGTTGAGCGCTGCCATTCGACCCGTTAGTCTTTGTACCTCCTTCACACTTCGAGGCACAGGCATGTTCTGGAGAACCTTGATTTTGTCTGGGTTCGCTTTAATTCCATCTTTAGATATCATGTACCCCAAGAACTTTCCTGATCGGACCCCGAACGTACACATTTTTGGGTTGAGTTTCATGTTGGCAGAACGAAGAACCTCGAACACCTCTCGCGTATCGATTATGAACTGCTCGAGAGACTTACTCTTAATTAACAAATCGTCTACATAAACTTCCATGTTGCGTCCAATCAATTTTCCAAAAATCCTGTTCACTGCGCGCTGATACGTTGCTCCCGCATTCTTTAAACCAAACGGCATCGTCACGAAACTAAATGTCCCGAAGTCCGTTATAAAAGCCGTCTTTTCTGAATCTCTGGGGTCCATAAGGATCTGATAGTAGCCTCGATACGCATATAAAAATCCAAAAACTTCGAATCCTAAGGTCGAATCGACAAGCTGGTCGATCTTAGGGAGCGGGTAGGAATCTTTTGGACAAGCCTTGTTTAGATCTGTAAAGTCGATGCACATCCTCCAACTCCCATCGGGTTTCTTCACTAAGACTGGGTTGGCTAACCAGTCCGGATATACTACTTCTTTAACGATCCCAGCTACCAGCAACTTGTCGACTTCTTTCTTAACTGCTTCCTTTCTTTCTGGTGCTAGATTTCTTTTCTTTTGTTTCACTGGTTTCTTCGTGGGGTCAACATTGAGCTTATGCACTGCAATGTCACTGGATAGGCCCGGCATATCGTCGGCTTTCCATGCAAAGACATCTCGAAACTCAACCAGGAGATCGGCTAACGTTTGCATATCGGGGTGTGGAATCCACTTCCCGACTTGAACTCCCTGGCTTTCTTCTCCCTTCCAAACTTGAATTTCTTCCGTCGGATCGACAGAAACCCAACTTTTGTCTTCTTCTTCCTCAGGGATTAGCTCTTCAACTAACACTTGGCCTACACCCTTTCCTTTAATCGTCACTAAGTTGCAATTCCTGGCCACTGCCATATCTCCCTTTACCTCATGGGTGCCATGCCACGTGGGGAACTTCATGCTGTTGTGGTAGGTGGAAATTACTGCTCTCAAATCATAAAGAGCGGGTCGACCCAATATTACATTATACCCTGAAGGGGCCTTGACCACGACGTACGTCATTTCCATCGTTCGCCCCTTCTCACCATCTCCTACTGTGGTTAACAAGTTGATAGATCCGATAGGATGGATGGCCTGCCCTGTAAAACCGAATAGCGGGGTGGACAATGGTGTTATATCTTCATCTCTTAACTTCATTGCCTTAAACGCTGAATGGTATAGGATATTCACAGCACTCCCGCTATCGACGCAGACTCTCTTTATTAGCCCTCGACTGATAACTGCTTCTATGACTAAACCTTCACTGCGGCCATGAGGACTTGGGACATCGTCCCTAGGTCCATACCCCACCTCTGATGTGAATTTCAACTTCTTGGCCTCTCTCGACCCGTCCGTAACCGGTTGACTTGATCGTGGTCGGTCTAAATCATGTTCTGCCACAATCGTATTTACACCGTATCCGATACGGTTATCTCCATAAGGATCTCGATCCTGCTCTTCCCTCCTATCGTCTCGACGCTCGTCCCTCTGATTGTCCCTTCTCACGGGCTCAGATGACCTGTCTCTACGCCTTTGATTGTCTCGATTCGGAGATCGCTCTCTTCTTCCGTGGTAATTCTTCCTTTTATACTCACGACGCCCTTGGGCTCATCTTTCTCCGATCCGTCTACCACTTCGTCCAATCGACCTTCCTGAATGCTAGCGTCGATATCTCTCTTTAAATCAAAGCACTCTTCAGTGTCATGCCCCACATCTTTATGATAATCACAGTATTTATGGGTATTTTTCCTCTTCTCGACATCCTTAGATATCGGTTTGGGTGTCCGAGCAATGTTCTTTTTTATCATGATGGCTAACACCTCCCTCCGAGACCGATTAAGTGGTATGAAGTCTCTATCTTTCAAATTTCCTTTCTTTCCGAGTCGACCTGTAATTGGTGCTTGTCATCCGATCGAAAACACTGGCTTTCCCCTCATCACCATGACCCTTAGGCTGACCCTTGGTCTGGCCCCGGGCGTCGTTTCTCGAGTTGAGGCCAATCGAGATGGTGTGCAAGCGCACTGCCTCCTCACCTTGGCAAAATTTATGGACTATGTTCACACATTCGTCCATGCTTTAGGGCATCTTTCTGGATAACTTGTCATATAACTTCATGTTCCTGATTCCTGCAACCAAAAAATTGACCTGAAGTGTCTCATTGAGATTGTGGACTTTCATCGCTTCGAGATTAAACCGCTTCATATAATCGATAGTTGACTCATTCCTTTCTTGCTTGATATTGGTCAAATGGGTAGAACTCAGATGGAACTTCTTGTTCCCAATAAACGCGTCGTGAAACTTTTGCCCCAACTGTAAGAAGCTAGAAATCGACCCGGGTCTCATTTTGTGGAACCATTCTCGAGCTCGACCCGTTAACAAAGTGTCAAATGCTCGACAC
The DNA here is from genome assembly GCA_036785695.1 of Gentiana straminea. Lineage (NCBI taxonomy): Eukaryota > Viridiplantae > Streptophyta > Magnoliopsida > Gentianales > Gentianaceae > Gentiana > Gentiana straminea. The sequence continues at coordinate 1,038,514 of JAVUPR010000034.1, read as the reverse complement.
TTCATGGCGTCGTTCGCATTTCTTAGCCTCATCATTGATATGTATCGGTATAGATGATCCTCAGGATCTGTTGTGCCGTCGTAGGGATCCATTTTTGGAGGTTTGAAGGACTCAGGCATCGGGTAATCCTCGATCTCAGAGACAAAAGGTGACTCGAGCCAATTGATGTCTCGATCCTTACCGACGATACGGTTGAACTCGTCTCGTATACTCTCCTCGACTCTTCTTAGAGGCTTCTCCTGCGCGACCCGCCTCTTACAGTTGGTGACACTGACTTCTATCTCGTCTCCACATTCTTCTTGAATATCCACCAGCTTCTTCCCCTGCGTATTTTCTAACTCTTTCTGGCTTGGTTGATATGAAGGTTGCCCGCCTGGTAAATTACAGAATCCTTTTTCAACAAACACGGACGCTACGACACGCTTAAGTGCTTCTTCATCTAACGACGCCAAGTGGTCCGCAACATCCTGCAACTGGGGAGGAAGGCGTGGTTTTTGTGTTTGCACAACTGCGACCTTAGAACCGGTGGGCTTTTCAAGGATAGTCCGGTTTTGTTCCCCTGCTGGCTCTAGGTCTGTGTGTTCTTCATTCTGTACATTCTTACTACCTAGCTTTTCTCCTCGTTGGCGGCGCCATCGTACTACTCTCTCTAAATCACCGATAGAAAAGGCCCTCCTTCTAGCGCCAATGATGATGCTAAATAATGCACCAGTGATGTGTCAAGGTTACCTGGAATCTAGGGGTGAAATAGAAAGGAGATGCAAAATGAACAAGATAGTGCCTTTTATGGAAAGATGAGAGTTTTTATGTTGTACGGCTGGGTTCAAGAATATATCTTGAATTGCCTACGTATCCTGTCTTTTTATCCAGGAATCAAGCCTCACGTAGTTCCTGGATGTGTGTATTTATAGGCACATGTCCCTCTTCTGCCCTAAATTAAGGGCGGCTTAGTCTATTGACAAATATGACCTTGGCTTCCTGTCCAAGCTACTCCTCGGATATCGGACTGAAGCGTCTGCTGACATCGACTCGATGGTCATCGTCATGGTCGTGTCGATGCGGAAACCCTCAACATAATCAATTTATCATACATATGATCTTGCTCATGTCGAGACGGTTCACCCGGCTCGACGTCCTCGTCATATCTAGACTCTCTCCATATTCCAGCTGGACCACTCAGATAATTCCACGTGGAAGGGTGGTACATCGTATCGTCACCGTTCAAACTCTATAATAACACCTTTGTTTGAGAAGATTGAGAAGAGGCTAAGTGCAAGTGATGCGGGAAGGATAGGACGCTTGGTACTTCAGAAAAAATGTGCAGAGGTTAGTTCTGTGTTATAAGATGCTTAATTTTTTTTAGATTTTTGTCCAGAAGGACAAAATTATAATTTAATAAGGACAAAAGTAACAATTATGAAGTAACAAATACGAAGTAACAAATGTGGAATAGAGTAAATATGAAGTAACAATTGTGAAACACAAAGTAACATTAACACGTGAAGTAATAATTTTAAAGTAAAAATTGTGATTTTTGTCCTTTATAATCATGAAAATGTTACTTTTGTCCTTCCAGACCCATGTATTATTTTTTTTGTCCTTTTGGCCCCTTCCCCCAATTTTTTTTGTTTCTCAAATTTAAATTTTCGTTGTTCTTTCCTATGTTTGTGTCCTCTTTGTTATTTTGGTTACACGTGTTGAGCTACACGCTCAAATTTCGTATGCTTATGCCCCTCCCCCCCCCCCCCCCCCCCCGGCTCCCTTTTTTTTTTACAGGTTTTCCTCACCTAAATCTTGCCCTGAAGAGGCGCCTTTCATTCTATTTGCTTGGCCTTGTGAATGCGGGGTGTGGGGGTGGGTAGGGGGATAATATCACTTTTGGTCCATTTTGTTTCACAACTTTTGTATTTCCATCCCAATGTTTCATCTTGGCACCCGTACGTTAACCCCTTATCTATGCATTTTTTTCACATTTTCGGTCCAAATTGCTACGTGTCCAACAATCACCATCGAATGTACGAATTAAACCTTGTCACGTGGTCAAAATGGACTGAAAATGTAAAAAAATGCATCCATGAAGGGTAAAAGTGTGAAGATCAAAGTTTGATAATCGTGAAACAAGAGGGACCAAAAGTTTATTTATTCCTTCCTTCTTTTAAATTCTATTGTGATTGGAGTCACATTTTTAAGGCCAATTTTGCTTCTGTTTATTGATGTGTATTAATTGTGTCACATGCATATTTTCCAAAAATTTCTCAGCCAGAAGGAGTACGAGTACCTTTAAAGATACAAGATCTAAAAGGGCAGGAATGGGTTTTCCAATTCCGATTTTGGCCTAATAATAATAGCCGAATGTATGTCCTCGAAGGGATTACGCAAATGCTAAATGCCCCGAATGTTTTCACAACATTCCTACCGAAAATTAATCCAAGCCATTCATTGGTAATTAATTTGATTTTTAATCCGTTGCCGTTTTTTAATGAACTTTTGGGGGGCCTTTAAGCGCACTCCACTAAACCTATCATTGTCTTTAAAGGCACCCTAGTACATTGAGGTTTCTTCAATGTTTCATATTTGCACTTTAACCCTTCGATCATCTATATGCATTTCTTTACCTTTTCTGTCCATTTTCGCCACGTGTTAAGTTCCTTTTCTTCGACCCTTTCAAATGTCGTACATTCTATGCTCATTGATCGACAAGTGGCATTTCGGATTTAAAATGTTAAAATAAAAATGAATAGACAAGGGTTTAATTTTCAATGATGAAACATTGAGGTTGAAAGTGTAAATTAATTTTGTGAAACAAAAGGGACGAAAAGTGTTTTTGTCCCTTCTTTTTTATACACATTTCTTCCTGTTTTTTTAAGTAGGCAATGAGAAAAAGAAAGTTATAATGTGCATCTGGTGTGGCTTTTATTTTTATTATATTAAAGTAATATTATTATGTATGTGAATGAAATGTCTGATTTTTTTTATTTTTTATTTTTATTTTTATTTTCAGTGACATTTAGTAGAATAGAGCCAGAAGGGAAGCTAGTCATGGGCTGCAGAAAGGCTTTTACAGAAAAGGTTTGTACTAAGAAAGAAAGGGTAAAAGACCTTTGCCCTCTGTGGTTTGTCAATTAAAGGTTTTGCTCCCTCGTAGTTTAAAAATATATGGTTTTGCCCTCTGTGTGCCTGAATTTAGAGTTGATGGTTTGTTTAAAACCCCAACGGGTGAACCATATATTTTTAAACTATGAGGAGGCAAAACCTTCTATTGACAAACCACATGAGGGCAAAAGGTCTTTTACCCAGAAAATAATTATCATTTCATTTCTTGGAAATAAAATTATATCTGCTAAATTACATTTTCTAAATTTTTTGCATTTCTAACGTGTTATTTGGAGAAAATTTTCCCGTTAGAATTGATTTTTTTGTTTCGGTTTTAGTGTGGGGCCCGCCGTTATCTTGCAGTAAGAGTTCAAGATGCCTGCCCCTTCTCATTCTCGTATCTGATACGTATCTGACACGGATATGTTCTGGATATGAAGGTTACACGCCATAAATCGGATACATAAAAAGGAGAACCATGTTAAAAATTGGTTGAAAACCGCGGGAAAATGAAAGAAAAAGCTCAAAAAAGATAGTGCATAAAACCAGTAAATTTAGTTTTCTTTTATGATCGTTAGTATTTATAGTTGGGAAAAAGCCTCTTTTGGTCATTTTGTTTCATGATCCTTGCCCTTTCATCCCTCATGTTTCATTTTTTTTTTTTTTTTTGCACACTTACCCTCATCTATGCATTTTTTTTTACCTTTTCAGTCCGTTTTTGCCAAGTTTTCATTGGTCATAGCATGTCACCTTAAATGCTGGTTGTTAGACAGACAGGTGACGCTTGTGACTGAAATGTAATAATAATTAATGCATAGATGAGGGGTAAAAATGCATCATAAAACATTGGGGGATAGAAGTGTAAAAATTGTGAAACAAAAGGGACTAAAACCATATTAATCACCGGAATGGAACGCTACGCTCTCTACAAGCTTTATAGTTTGATTCAAATATTTTTATACTATTTGGTCCCTATACTTTTAATATTTATATGCATATCCCCACCATACAAGTATCTTATATTTTTCCCAAATATCGCATCCGCGTATCCTGTATTCGTATCATTGCGTACATATATATTGAGGCCATTTTCAATTTGCAGGGAAACGAAACGTCTTCTCAAAAACCTTCATTAAATGTGGAGGGTATGGATAAAGGTAAGAAAGTTGGTGAACCGGGCCCTATATGCAAGTCGATGCCACGTCACCACCCTCGTTGCAGCCTCTGCTTAGTCAGCAAACAATAGAGCCAACAGTGAATACTATGTATGAAGCCGATAAGCATGGTGTTGATGTCGGAAAAGCCAATACCTCGGTTCGTGGAAAGAGAAAGAATAGCACCGTTGGATTAAAAATGAAACGGCTAAGGATCGACAGTGAGTAGGGATCGTTTAAGGGTAGAATAACGGTGTTTTGGGGCTTAATGTGCTTGGTACGGACGCACCGAGGCCAGTGCGGGCGCAATGGAAGAGCAGAAAGTTTGTTTTTACATTCAGTGGCTTGGTACGGAAGCACCAGAAGCCAGTGCGGGCGCACTGACTCAGCAGAGAGTTTCGATGAGCTTCAAATCACTCAGTGTGGGCGCACTGGACACGTTTTTTTATGAATAACTTGTTTTAAGCCACAAATCTAGTCTTGAATGTTGTTCTTTGATCTTATAACATTAATTAAACATGAATAAGCCTCGATTAAGCTCATGATGCGTTTAGTTCCGGCACCGGATGTACTTTTCAAGGGATTGAAGTTCGGGACCGTCAGAAGGGCATGAAATGGCTTGTGCTTTGATGAACTAGAGTTCATCAATGTCTGTGTACTTGATAGGATGTGATGTCTAGTTGTCTAAGTGAGGGAGTACAGTTGATAAGGTGAGCTTTACCTTGAAAATACTTAGGTGGCTAGTTAATACACAATAAAATTACATACGTGGTAGTAAAAGATAACACGTCACGTATTCTTGGTCAGGCACCGATTCATATCGGCAATGTGGTACGCTCATAAAGGTGAACAACGCTACTGGCTCAAAAGGCTGAAGGGTAGTGGAGGAATTCATCAAGCGTATACGCATAACGGGGAGACCCCGGACTATCAGGTGCTATCCACCGTTAGCTAGCAAGTATATCTTCAGGCTGATAAACGCCATGCGTTGTGCCTTTGAAAACTAACATAACCAAGATAAGTTAAGCTAGAAACGTATAATCATGACATGTTGATGCATATGGAGTGAACCCTCTATCACGCCATGTCTGTAACAAAATAATCCACATACCCAAGTGTGACTAATGCCAATAAAACACATACAATTCATCCCAAAATAAAGAAATTTCCAGACGTATATAAACCACTGTCACGCCATGTCTGGTGAAAATTGCCTATATAAACCACTAAACTACCCAAAACCATATCGAATAGGCCATAAATAGGGGGTACAATACACACAAAATTATAGCAAAGTTGCCCTCGTTTCCGCCTTCGTACGACTAGTCAGATTTTCTTTATTGCTTGCTTGTCGTGAATCGCTCGTTCCCACCTTCCTTATAGAGAGGGAGGGATGTCGCTGCTTCTCTTTTGATCGTTGTTCTGTATGAATGGGTTTGGTTTTCCAACGGTTGTCGGTCAACTTCGTGGTCACTCAGTCGCTTGCCTGTCACTCTGACTCTCATCCGGTCTCTTTGTTGACGTTTGTCCATTAGCTAGTCTCTTTCTTGCTTGCCCGTCGGTCTCTCTGTCAGTATGCATGCCAATTTTAATTCTTCTTTGAATCATATATAGAATGTCCTTATTTTAATTAGTAAAATCTTGTTCTATAAAGTATTTAAAATTGAGTTCTCATGAAATACAAAACAATTCACCAAATCAACATCAATCAATTGTTTAATTCTTTGATCTATGTTGTGGCATGTTTTAATTCTTCCTTGAATCATATATAGAATGTCCTTATTTCAATAAAAATTATTCTCTATAAGGTATCAAAATTGGGTTCTCATGAAATACAAAACAATAACTCAACATCAATCAATTGTTTAATTGTTTGATCTATGTTGTGGCATATTTTAATTCTTCCTTGAATCATATATAGAATGTCCTTATTTCAATAAAAATTATTCTATAAGGTATTCAAAATTGGGTTCTCATGAAATACAAAACAATCCACCAAATCAACATCAAAAAATTGTTTAATTGTTTGATTGATGTTGTGGCATATTTTAATTCTTCTTTGAATCATATATAGAATGTCCTTATTTCAATAAATATTATTCTATAAAGTATTCAAAATTAGGTTCTCATGAAATACAAAACAAATTCACCAAATCAACATCAATCAATTGTTTAATTGTTTGATCTATGTTGTGGCATATTTGAAAAGCGCGTTGTACATGTATTCTCTCAAGTTCGTTATCAGATGTTAAAGAATTCAGGTTGGCGTGGCATGTTGGTTTGGCCCAGTCACCTCCAGTAGCCCACTTGTTGGTTTGGGGGGCTCCCCCTTTGGGTTGGTCGAGTGTACGTAATGTAGACACTCCTTTTGCTGAAGATCGTCGTGTGATTGACCTCATTTTTCGAGACCATGATGATCAAAATTTCCATGCGTTTTTGGAATATACATTGATGGGCTTTTCATTGTTAAAGACCTAGAGATGGTGGCTTTTATGACACGCGGTGCAGTTGGGGTTTGGGGTTGTGATGGAGTCAGATGCCCTCTTATGCATACAACGTCTGCATAATCTGAAGGTTGATTTATCTACTTTGGGTTGGATTGGTCGTGATTGCCTTTTACTAGCTAGTTCTTTTTCGTTTGTTGGGAAAAGTGAGAATGTACCAGCTCATTTTCTTGCTCAAGCTACTTTTTATATTCGTTCTAGTTCAAGCTTGGGGTAGTCAACCCCCGGCTGCAGAGGTTTCAGCGTATAATAAGCCCAAATAGTTGTGGGTCCACCCCTGATCCAGCGTAGGCAGGCATACGCAATTCATATCGAAGTGACATCATTCTTTCATAGATATGATTCATTACTGTTTTATAAACCAGTAGACCAAAGCATGTCAGTTTAATGCCCGGTGTCCTTTGTAGTAAATTACTCGGTAGGATGTAGTTTAATCTCTCATAGTTGAAGTTATTTTCTTCTAGTTTATTATCTCCTGTTTGGTGTATAAAAAAAAGGGGATTGAGGCAAAAGGACATAAAAGATTACAAAATAAATAAATAGGACACACTTTTTTTTTTAGTTGCAAAAAGGACAAACAATTTCAGATGGACAAAATTACCCCTTTTTTAAAGACGCGCGCATATTTTCCTACCGCTTCAGCTTCAGGTCAGGTTTTGTTTTGTTTTGTTTTGTTTTTTTTTTTTCAAACATCCGTAACTTTTGATTTATAACTCCGATCATCGAATTTTTTTCACCAAAATGCATTTTTTTTGCTCTTTAATTTGAACCCAAATACGATACCCTTCCGACATAATTTTTGAAAGCCGAAAAAATATTTGCATTAACCAGAGCGTTTTTCTTATAAATGACCGTAACTTTTGATTTAGAACACCGATAATCAAAATTGTTTCACCAAAGTTCATATTTTTTTATCTTCATTTTGAGACCTCATTTGATACCTTTTCAACGTAGCATTTGGAAGCCGAATTTAATCGCAGCATTTACACTAACACAATATCAGTAAACAGTATCAGTATCAGTATCAGCAAACATCATCAAGCTCATTTAAGGCTTAATTCAAGTGACTACTTCAAGAAACACATATCTGGCTCATATAAGGCTCATTTAAGGCTTAATCCAACCCAATGTGCCCATGGAAGCTTCCTCCTAACTACTATTGCAAAAATTGGAACATTCTTAATCTTTGAATTGAAAGGCACAATATCCATCTCAACCGATCTACGGAGTCTCACCTGAGGATTCCTTTGAAGTTGTTCATGGCCTTCTTCATAATGGTGAATTTTTCTTTGTGACCACTAATATAGTTCCTGATAAAAAATATGTTACTGATACTGATAGTGATACTGATATTTTTTATCAATATCTTTACTGTTACTGATACTGATACTGATAAATATCAGTACATAGTATCAGGCTCATTTACTGCTCAATACCAAGGACAAAGCCAACTCAATGAAACTACTTTGTCAATCTGTTTAGAATACATGATACCACCATAAGCTCAGGCCCCAACCACTTAGAATTTGAAAATATCACAAGAGAATAAAGCATTGCACCATACCAATCACATTGAGTACAAAACATATATCACCAAGGCCAACTGGATGCTTTTATAACGCGAGTTAGCTATAATACTATAAAATAAACATGAAGGGTGCTCAAATTCTTCTATTTTATGCAGAAGCATATTTCAACATCTGTGCTAAAATACAGAGCAAAACTCACAAAAAAATTCGGTTCTTAAACTAATAATCAAAGGATAAAAGAGAAAATGTGAAACTTGATCATTGAAACATATGTGGTTAGTGAACAGGTTGTTCAACCACTTTCCTGGTTTCTATTATTTTCAACAGATTGATCAATCATCATCAGAACATAGAACAAATTCATCATCTCATTCTTTGCTAATGAAAGGAGAAGGAAGAAGTTTCAGGGAACGACGACGAAACATATTCCCTCACCTCACTGGCTATTACATTCCTCATCATATCCCAAAATCCCGCCGGCAAACTCTCCTCCGGCTGCCTCTCCTCATCCGCCTCATGATTCTCATATCTCATCCCCGACGGCGCTAAAGAAAGCATCTTCATTGGATCCTCCTCATCGTAATCATGAATCCTGCATCCAGATGTTTCATTTCTTTGTGCATTTTCCATCGATTCCAAGATTTGCCTTTCCTACATCAACATATGAAGTTGATGCTGCTGCTGTTGTTGTTGCAGGTGATCATCCGGCCGTGGATGATTTCGCTGTGAAGTATAATTATTCGTCGTCGGTGCCAGGAAGCATTGTAGTGGCAAGGAGAGAACAGGTAGCAGTAGAGCGAGTCAGGGGAAAAATGCGTTCAGATTCTATACGATATAATAGGGGTATATTCGTCCGGTGAAATTTATTTGTCCTTAATGCAACTAAAAAATTGAAGCTGGATTAACACTTAATTAAGGGGGAAAAAGTGGACTATAAACTCATTTTTCCTAAAAAAAAATCCTAAAAATATTTTGAGTTATTTAAACTATATATATACACTATCTAAACTTTTGATTACTAATGTATTTCGTTTCAGTGAAAAACACACACACACCCACACCAGTTAGATAAAACATTTTCATATCATATACTACCTCCGTCCTAAAATGTACGTCCGCTTAGCATTTTGGATTTGTCCCAAAATATAAATCCGTTTAGATTATCAATTAATCATTTATTACATTTTTCTCATTTTACCCCTCATTTATTATATACTCACCCAATTTTCGTTACTTTGCATTAAATACGGTCAAAGGTCATTTTAGTCTTTTTCATCAAAATTAATGTCACATAACCAATTTAACCAATTTTCTTAATATGCATGAAAAATCACAAATGAACTCACATTTTGGGACGGAGGTAATATATATAAATAATCATTAAATAGGTTTTACACTTGTAATATAAAAAATATATATCAAACTAAATAAACGTATGTGAAGTACGTAGGCCGGTCAATACACCATAAAAATGATGTCATTACTTGATGGGATTGCAGTAATAAATTAAATACTTTAATCATTTATTACATTTTTCTCATTTTACTTATCATTACTTGATGGGATTGCAGTAACAAATTAAATATTTGTTAATGTCTTGGATAAATGTTATACCTGGGGAAGGGGGAGCTGCTCCAGTTTTTTGTTTTTTTTTTTCTCTTTCCCCCTCGATTTTCAAACACTTATATTTTTTGATCTAGATCTCCAAACGTGATGAAAATTTCACTGATTTTTATATGGTCTTCGTTTTGAGACTTGGTTCGATATAATTACATCGTTTTTTGTGAGATTCACTGTCGAAATTCACTCAGTGAATCTTCCCAGTGAATCCCGAAAATCAGTGATTATCGACATTGAATTTCGACAGTGGATTTTCTGAAATCATGTCGGAATATGTTGGATGTGGTCTCAAAATAAAGAGCATGAAAAAATTAAAAAAAAAAAGGTGAAAGAATTTTTAAATTTGGAGTTCTAGATTGAAAAATATGAGTGTTTAAAAAAGATGAATGTGTTTTTTTATAAATCAGGCGCCTTTTGTGATATCAAGATGAATGTGTTTTTTATAAATCAGGCGCCTTTTTTCATTCATGTTAAATTTGATGGTCCAACACCTTTTGTGATATCAAGTGTGTATGCTAAATGTAATAGATTACTGAGGGTGCCTTTATGGGAATCCCTGATTGTGACATCTGATCTGAATTTACCATGGTTAGTAGGGGGTGATTTCAATGTTATAAGGGGGATAGCAGACTACAGGGGCTCATCATAGCCACATGCAGGCTCTATGGAAGACTTTAACACAGTCATTGCTCAATGTGGGCTACAAGATTGTCCAGTGATAGGTGGGCCTTACACATGGTCTCGATGGAGAAACTCACAGTATGTTCAGATCAAATTGGATAGAATTCTTCATAACACTCAATGGGATGCCTTGGTACAGGATAGCAGGGTGCAGGCTTTTAGTAGAACTGGCTATGATCATAAGCCTTTAATCTATGAAATTATCTCCCTTCCTAGGGGTCCTTTTCTGTTTCGTTTTCAGAATATGTGGCTCAACCATTCATCCTTCAAGAAGGTGGTTAGGGACTCGTGGAAAATGGTGGATGCCCCTAATGGTATGACAAGAGTGATGAGTAGACTTAGGCATTTAAAATTGGTGTTAAAGGCCTGGAATAAACAGATTTTCGGGAATATACACCATAAAGTAAAAGATCAAGAAAAACTTGTGCAGGAAGTGGAAGATAGATATGATAGAGATCATTCTCCTAGCAATAATGAGGACTGGATCAAGGCCAATGAGCACTACTCAAATTATTTGGATCAACAGGAAATGTATTGGAAGCAAAAGTCACAATACAAATGATTCTCATCTGGTGATAGAAACACTTTTTTTTTCATGCTGTTGTGAAGGACAGAAACAAGAGGTTAAGCATTGTTAAAATTCAGAATAAACAGGGGCAATGGTGTACTGATAGGACCATAATTGAACAGGCTGGGATTGATTTCTTTTCAGATCTTTTGTCAGAAGATTGCGTTCCTATGGAAGATCATATAAACTATTTTTTGGAATTCATTCCTTCTATTGTGACTGAAGATCAAAATCAATTGCTGACTAAGGCTATTACATCAGAAGAAGTTCATAGTGCTATTTTTACCCTTGATCCTACTAGTGCAGCTGGTATCAATGGATATAATGGGGAGTTTTTCAGGCAGTGTTGGGATATAGTGGGTGAAGACTTAGTTACTGCAGCTCAAGACTTTATGGAAGGAAACCCTCTTCCTAGGGCAGTAGGGGCCACTCTTGTGACCCTTATACCAAAAACTGAAGCACCAAAATCCTTCTTTGAATTTAGGCCAATCTCTCTGAGTACATTTATCAATAAGATGTTGGCTAAGATCTTGAGTACTAGGCTACAACTGGTCTTACCTTTTCAGATTACAGAGCAACAAACTGCTTTCCTAAAAGGGAAAGACATTGCAGACAACATTTTGTTGGTTCAAGAAATGGTTCAATTTCTGCATAAGAAGACTAGAGGGCATAATATTATCTATAAATTTGATGTAATGAAGGCTTTTGACAGGGTTTCATGGAGTTTCCTGGAGCCACTATTGAGAAAGTTTGGCTTTGCTCATCATTTCATTAAATTGATAATGAACAATCTGAAAGGTAGCTGGTTTTCTCTGGTAATCAATAGCAGCCCAGCAGGTCTTTTTATATCATCCAGAGGGATCAAACAAGGAGATCCTCTATCCCCTTATCTTTTCTTCTTGCTAACAAAGGCACTGTCAAGAGGACTCAAAGCTGTTTTCTCACATGGCAAAGATACTTATGCTGTTCCAAGGGGATTTCCTATAATTACTCATTCTCTTTATGCAGATGGTCTTATGATTTTCTCAAAAGGTAACTTGGCCACAGTCAAGAAGCTGATGTCTTTCTTGAATAATTATGAAGAGGCTACTGGACAAAAGATAAATAGGGGGAAAAGCTCTTTCTTGATTGTGAAGCATGCTCATTGTTAAGGGCTATTTTATATGAATTTTTACGATATCTTTCCTATAAAATTTCCCCACATTAGTAATATTTGCATTGGAATTGGGCCTAAAATAGAATTATTGAGTAAAGTGGTTCTTAAATAAATAAATTGCAAATAAGCCTTAATTCTTTGGGTTAATTATGAATCTCATATTATTTTGGAATTGTATTATGTTTTGCAATATTTATGATATAGATAATGTTGACATCACAAGGATGAGGTGGATAAGAGATAAGAGCCATCAAGGATAAGATCAAGTGGTTTCCAAGTTGTTAGAGGAGAGAAGGTGAGCTAACAAATAACAGAATCCGTTGCATCAACAACAGAATGCTGTTACAAGTCGAACGGACGTTCAGAAGTCTGAACGGGCGTCCAAAATGTCAAACTGGCGTCCACGGAGAAAAGTTTAATTCAAAGAGTTTGGACGGGCGTTCCATCAATGAAACTGGCGTTCAATCTGCAGATTTGCTGCTTCCCTATAAATATACCTCAGTTGTAATCACAGAGATGGAGATTATTAGATTTAATTTTTTCAGATCGAAATTCTCTCAGCAAAAACAGTCCCAAAAACCTTCTTGGTGGCTGGGTTTCTTAGATTCAATTACTTTTAAACTTAGATTTTATGGATTTCTCTTCAAGCATTGTAATCATTCACTCTATGGATAGCTAAATCAAATTTGGCAGCATTGGGGATGCAATTTTCTCATTAATTCTGGGTTTCTTATTCTGATGTACTGTGTTCTTCAATAGAGGTCAGATCTTTTAGCTCGTTTTATGGTTTAATTTCATTTACATCGAGAGATGATGAATGCTTAATTGTTTTCCTGAATGAAAATTCTGTGAATTAAGAACACCTTGCTTTTTGATTGAACAATCAACTGTTAGCTAAAACGAGAGTTGCTCAGTTGTTGTTTAGGTCATTAAATCGAAAGATTTACACCTTGCTTGTTAATTGAATAGAACGTTTTGAGAGATTAGATCGTTTTGCTTTAGAATAGGTGGACCCGCCTCCTTTAAGAAACGCAGTAAATCGTTATAAGATCACCTTTAATTTTTGAGTAAATTGTTGATCCAATGTTTGCCGCTTTTTTTCCCAAATTGCTTGTTGATCAATTTCATAGATTTAAGCCTTAGTTTATTTTTTCTGCTTTGTTAATCTAATTTCTCTGCACTTTAAACTTTCAGTCCGAACGATCCTTTCATAGCTTTGAATCAACTTCGATTCTCTGTCTATGCAATTGCTAGCTTTTAAATCTAAAACATAAGACGTGTTTATCGAACCATCTCCCTGTGGATCGACACCCTTACTTACCCTCCTGTACTAGCAACTACCCGATATTCGGTCGGTTAGGAGTTGGTTTGCATTGTAAGTATCGGTTTTATAAATTTAGTTTGTTTTGATTATTGCAAAAATACTCCAAACACTCATCCTAGTACTATTGCTCAAATCCAGCATCATACACAAATGCTGAAGACAAATCTCCCTATTACTTACCTTGGTTGTCCAATACACATGGTAAGGCAAAAGCAGCTTTTTTTGTGGTTTGGTGCATAAGTTTGAAGCAAAACTGAAAGGGTGGTACACTAAAATTCTTACTCCATAAGGCAGAATTGTTTTGATAAAACATGTTCTAGCGTCTCTACCAATAAATTTGATGGCAGCAATGAGACTACCAGTGGCAGTTAGAAAAAGACTTGAAAGAATCATGTCACACTTTATCTGGAATGATTCTCAAGATGGCAAGCATAGAACTTGAAGGAAATGGGAATCTCTGTGTTACCCTTTGAAGGAAAATGGCTTAGGTTTCAGAGACTTACATCATGTTTCTGCTAGTTTTTCATGCAAGTTATGGTGAAAGTTGAAGAATCACCAAGGGTTTTGGGCTTCTAAGTTTATGAATAGTGAATACCCTCTTTAAAAACTGCATGCTTGGAAAATGATTGCCCCTACCCAACAGTGCATGAAAAAGAATACAAGATATATTGGTAGTCCTTTTAATATATGGGTTTGGACTCCTGTAGATTGAGGGCAATTTTCTGTTGCATCAGCTTATCAACAGATCAGACACAAGAAGCCGTCTAAATTTGAACTAGGGGAAATATGGAAACCATACATACCCTCTAGGATTTCCTTTTTTCTCTGGAGATTATATAACTTCTTATTGCCTTTTCCAGACCAGCTGATGAAAATGGGATTTCACGGCCCTTTCAAGTGTCCATTCTGTCCTGCAGGAGACTCCCTAATCCATGCTTTCTGGAGTTGTCAAAACTCTCAAATGATTTGGGGCCATTTTCAGGGAATGCTTAGTTTCACTCCTCAGACTCATTCTTGGAAAACTTTTATGCAAGATTGGCTTTCAGACAATCGGAAAAGTGCTTTTGGAAAGATTAAGAAGGTTGTTTTTTATTATATATTATGTGAATTATGGAAGCAAAGGACCAGTAGACATTATGGACAATCAACACCTCAATAGCTCATGTGATATCAGGAGTTACCAAAAATGTTCAGCTCTCAGCTAGTCATATGAAACTTAAATTGAAGCATAAAGAGGATCATATATTATTCCAAGCTGGCCTGTTTTGACATGGGATAATTCCAGGTTTAAATCTGTTATCTTGGTGCAGTGGTATCATCCTGACGATCCATATGTCAAGCTAAACTGTGATGGATCAGCCCTTGGTAATCCAGGACCTGCTGGGGGAGGGTTTGTGGTTAGAAACAGCTCTGGAAAAGTCTTGATTGCTGGATATGAAGCTTATGGGAATGCTACAAATATGGCAGCTGAGATAAAATCTATGCAAGCTGGTATTGTTGAATGTATGAAGCAAGGTTCACTACAAGAAAAATAGGATTTAGTGACACTGAAAAACGCCTTTAAAAGTAATGTATGGAGGCGCTTGAGTCTGGAAGTGATGTTTTCAAGCGCCACTAGTTCTCCTGTCTCTATAGCTGAAACTACTTTTTGATACTTTAAGAAGCGTCTCTTTAGATACTTTTTTGATACTTTAAGAAGCGCCTCATTAGATGCTTTTGATACCTTAAGAAGTGCCTCATTAAGTTCTTAAGGATGCAATCTAAAACGTCTCAACATTATCAAAATAAATACACTCACAAAGCGACTCTAAAGCTATACAATTGATACGTTAAGAAAAGCCTCCACAGGCATTTATTGGACACATTGAAAAACGTCTCCACATGCGTTTATTGGACACGTTAGAAAACGCCACAACAGCCACTCCGTTATTACATAAAAATAAACCAAAAGTCATACAGATGCCAAAGCAAAAGTCCAAATATGGATACCATTAGCTTCAATAATAAAATGACAAGTAAATCATCTCATTTCCACTATAAGTTTAAAATAAGACAAGTGTTAAACTCAAACTAAAGATGAGAACGAACTTATAGGATCAGCCGAGGCATCAATCAAAACAGTTTCAAGCTTATACTCCTCACTGTCCTGCAATATTTGAAATCACAACTTTCATTTGCTTCATTTTAAATCATTAAACACTCATGTTATGTATTTAGAAAACAAGATCTGAACATTGATAAGCAAAACAATGCAACCAGAATGAACAAGTCCGGACAGAATAAATAAGATCCAAAATAAGATCAAGGTAGATGCAGATGCAAAACAGTGCAACCAAAGTTATTATTGAAACTTTTCTGAGGCTCAAAACAGAGTTATTATTGCAGGTCACTTAGTGAGTTATTATTGCAGGTCACAATATTTGAAATTAGCACAGAAACACTAAAGTCGATAACAGAGTACAAGAAACTTATAACCAATAAAAACTGCATGGTTTCTATAACAGATCGTAACCGAACACAAGTCTAATATGCACCACATGTAAATTACCATCTCTTCTATAAAACTTAGACCGAACAGAAGTAAATTAATTACCATATTTAAGTACTTCAACATGTAAATTGGTAAGAAGTTCTAAGAATTCAGATGTCTCTCACCAATGTGATTCCATTGCCTAACGTCCTCCATCCGCAGCATCACTCTTCTTATGATTTAGAATAAAATGAATAAATTATGTCTGAAATGACACAAAATTACAGTAATAAAAAGTTCAAATCATTAAACATACCAAACGCTTTGGCCAAGCAACCTGAATTCCTACAACGTCACCAATTGTTTCAAACATATCAAATGGTCGAATCAACTCTTCTAAAGGATCGACCTGAACTTGAACCAATATCGAACACCAGCGTTTACCCAACACTTGACCTCCAACCACACAAGTCGGGTCTAGAGATTGCAAAATTCCTTTGGCAACAGTTTTTGAAATTGTAAAAGCTTTTCATAGCAACAAAAGTATTGACCTAGGATATAACCATACAATATAATTAGTAGTGCCCCACAAAACATAAAAGCAGATTCTTAAACAGTATAAAAGGTGTACTTGAGACTGATAAACAGTGGACTCAGAATCACAACACCTAACACAATAGCATATTACACTTCTTCATCATGCATTCATGCATTCTCACTTTTCATGCATACTGCACATTTCATATCACGTGCACTTATCACTCTGCATTTTCCATGCATTTAATTAGATAGCTTATTGGCGACTGATGAAAACTATTGCTCATTCAATATGTCAAATCACAAGCTACAACAAGTGGTGGTAATTTTATTTGGATAGAATATACATACATCTTCCTGCTACAGGGAAAGCATGTGAAATTGACCAACCTATTTCACAATATTTGATCTCTTTTCACATACCAAGGGCCTTTTACAACCATATAATATGGTGTTTTTATTATTTATTTTTTTTTGCAGATTTTTAACATAAGTGATTTTCAAGTACTGAAACATAAGCTACTAAAGGTTCTAAAGAGATTTTTAACAGTAGGTTGTTGTTGTACTGAAACTAACAGACTAAGCTAATCATAACAGTACAAAAAATACGTACATGCAGTGGTCGACTAGTTTGCACATGTTGCTGGACAGATGAAGCTGAACGAGCAGATGAGGTGCCTCTTTGATTCAGAATCGCACGGATTTCCGCCAGCTCATCCATTAGCTTTTTATTGATTTCTGCTTGCTGTTCTAAGGCAGATTTATACTCCATTGCCATGCGATAAATGACACCACGGCTAGGGAAACTATCCCATAGATCTGATGGGGCAACACCTCCTCCCATCATACGCACTCGACCGTTTCCATCTTTCCCTATGACTTGTGCAAACACATCATCCGGAGCGATTTCATCATGAAAACCGGCAGGAAGTTGACTAGTCCTCTCACCCATCGCAGCCTGAAATCAATATGAACAAGAATAACCACTCATGGTAACAAAGCATATAAAAAAGTGTTATTTGGTATAAGATACTAGATAAATTACCACAACATCTGCAACGTCGCTGCTTTTTGCATTTTGGTTTTTATCAAGATAACATGCTTTGAACAAGCGCACACGGGTAGGAGGCCCTCATCCTTTTCGTCATCCTTCTACACAACAATTACATATATACCTCCATTTAATAAAACATGTTTAATTCCATGAAGTAAATATGATACAAAAACAGTGAATAAAGAGAGAACAAATACCAGAACATCGTAAACTTGAGCAAAGGATTTTTTTCCTGTCCTATGGTTCATTGTTTTTTTTCTGTCGAACTCTCTTGTTCTTCTTGCTCATGCGCTGTAATAAAAAGATAACAAGGAAGACAAGTAAGATTGCAGGTTCAAGTAAGATCACAGGTTCAAAATGAACATAGACAACTATTCTACTTCATCAAGAAGTATCCAAACATCATAAATGATGGAAAACTAATAAAAAAGCAAGACAAGCTGCAATGAATGTCCAAACATCATAAATGATGTCAGTCTAAACAGCTATACAGGCCCAGATGTCAAAACACCCCAAAAAATATGCATTTATGTATCAGAACAAGACTCGTCAACAACTTCCTAATAGAATTCTAGTACATGACTTGGACTAAATGCAAAAAAACAGTGCCCCCGATTCAGCGAGGTTACACCTCGTTAAATCGATCCTTGTTAGCCCTGATTCCGTGGTTGGAATCAATTCTGGAACCTTTTGAGGGTGCGTGACTGCCACAGACAACGTGTCAGCCTCTGTCCCAACTTTTCCACCATTACCTCCTTCCCAATAACCCACCATCAATTTCCCTTCACCTCAATTGCCACACATCACCTTTACCCACCCACCCATTACTGCCTTTCCCACTCTTCAACTCAACCACTCCATCTTAAACCCCATCCTTCTCTTTAAACATCCTTCACCCACCACCATTCTTTATTTTCAAATCACCCACCACCACAACTAGCCACTACCCAACCCTTACCCCACAAGCCAACGCCATGTCCTGCTGTTGCGTTACTCTTTTAGTAGCTGCTGCCATTTAGTTGTTGTTCTTCATCTCCATTCTAAGTTTGCAACGGTTACAAGAAGAAATTCTATATTTTAAGCTTCGATTTAGCGGCACGGACCTTCGATTAAGCGGAATCCATTTGTGACCATCGATTAAATAGAACCCCTTCGATAAAAACCTAAATATCTTTTGTTTTACAAATTTTAGGAGAAATGAATTTACCGTTCAATGTGGGTTGGACCCCTACTTCTACATACTTGCTATAGAGGTTGTAGGTGAATTATCTTTGGTGACTTGATGACCCACCAACATCTTTCTCACCATAAAAGCTTGCGTTGATCCCAAATCCTAGCGTCAATATGACCTTGGTGTCAATCAACCTTGCTTATAATATATAAAATATTCCCTAATAAACCTCTCTCTAGTACTAGTTTGTTATGACCGATCGATCAGGAACTGATGGTGATTATGAGTAAAGATCTGAAAACAAACAAGCAAACAAGCAAACAAGCAAACAATACAAAAACAAGAGAAACACAGATTTAACATAGTTTTGGGCAATGTGCTGACTACTCATTTGACAAACAAAAATTATTTTATTATCATAAGAAAGTTACAATTTACATGAGATACATATGTTATTTATAGGCCTCGAGAATCCAACTCTAACCGACTTAACAGCCAAACCAGGCAATGACTAAAATACCCATATATGTAACTTAACAATTACGGAAAACACATACAAACGTGTTTCCCAAGTTTGCTGAGAACCAACCTTGCACAGCAGACTCAGCAGATGATCAACTCTGCTGACTTCCCTTCACCGAACACCGGACGCGTACTCACCGTGTCTTCCAAATTTTGCGACCGAATAGACTTCCATACAAATTCAGCGGCGTATGCCACTCAGTTGACCAGATTCTGCATGCAGAGTTTAAGTTTTGATAAGTGTACATTTATCTGATAATTATAGGAAGAATCCTAAGACATTAAGGATCTGATCTTTATCATTTGATTACCTAGATTATCTCCTAAAACCAAGAGATAATTACGGTTCAATATACCTGTGAGACACGAAAATAAGAGTCTATCCTGGACACAGCCCATGCAGGCCTGGGGCACAAATGTTCCCTATATAAATGGTCATAAGAACTACAACAGACTTGATTCCAATTCATACTTTGGATACGTAGGCAACTTGGGAAAATCCCTTGCTCTCCCTCTAAAAATCTTCCCCCATTCATATCTTCTCTACCCTTTTACCTTGATTCCATTACCACTAGAAAAATAGCCCAGATTTTATACCCGACGAATTTTGTTTCGTCAATTGGTGCTAGAAGGAGGGCGTCATCTACTGGTAATCTGTTAAGGTTATAGAAGCCAAGAAATGATGCCAAATTTCCAAGAGGATAAAGTTCTAATTGTTAACAACATAAAAGATGAATATAGTATATTGGAAGATATCCGAATCTTCATGATTAACACCATTTATGGAGGCCTCGGGGAGGACAGCGGCAGGACTGCTCATTTCCTCAGTAAAATGCAACGATTCTCCGGCGAAGTAGCATACAGTCCACTGGAACCCTTTCCTTTGGTGATAAACAATGAAGGATTAGTGATCAAAGCCGTGGTTAATCAGAGCCTGGTGAAAAGAGTTTGTGTGGACACGGGAAGCGTAGTGAATATACTATACCACCGCGCTTTCCAGTCGATGGGTTTAGAAAATCGAGAGCTAACACACGTCTTAGCTCTGTTGTTCGGGTTATTCGGGTCACCGGTCTTGTCTATAGGAGTAATTGAGTTAACCACTACCTTTGGCCAGGAGCCTAGGGGTAGAATGTTGATGACTAGTTATGTTGTTGTTCGATCCCCGTTTCTCTATAATATCATTATGGGTCGACCGGACTTGATCGAACTCTGAACTGCAATCTCTTTAGCTCATAACATCCTCATGTTTCCCACCATGGATGGGCCAGTAGAGATCAAAGGGGACATGGAAGCAGCCAGGAGTTGTTATACATTATCATCGGATAGGCTATGTCCCAACAAGTGTTTATGGAAGAGCTTCTCCCAGAGAATGAAGAAACGTGGTCCTCAAAGGATAAACTGGAAAATGTGAGTCTTCGGGAAGGTCAGCCCAAACTGACAGTAGCAATTGGTTCCTGGATCCCCGGCCCGTATAAAGAATTACTCATTAGAAAACTTAAAGAGTTCAAAGTTTTTGCATAGAAACCCGAAGATATGCCCGGTCTATACCCAGAAATTGCAGTTCACAAGCGGAACGTAGATCCGAGTAGAAAGCCAATCTGACAAAAGAAGAGACATTTTGCGCAAGAACGCATGAATTCGATTCAGAAGGAAGTAACTAAACTACTTCAAGCGAATATTATTAAGGAAGTATTATACCCAGAATGGTTGGCGAACCCTGTGCTAGTCAAGAAACCATACGGTTGTTAAACGATGTGCGTGGACTTCACGGACCTCAACAAGGCTTGTCCTAAAGATTTATTTGCCTTTCCAAAGATCAATCGACTTGTGGACTCCATAGTCGATTTTCAAGTGTTCGCATTCTCGGACGTTTACAACAGATATCACCAGATCTCCATAGACCCCAGGGACACCGAGAAACACGCATTTATAACAGAGTATGGGACATACTATTATATAACTATGCCCTTTGGCTAAAAGAATGATGGGTCAACGTACCAGAGGGCGGTGAACAAGATCTTCAGTGGACAGATTGGCAGGTGTATGGAGGTGTATGTCGATGATCTCCTAATCAAGAGTAGGACTCTTGACCAGTACCTGAAGGAAGTAAGTGAAGTCTGCAGGGTGCTCGGGAAGGCTAAGATGAAGCTCAACCCTAAGAAGTGTACATTCGGGGTAAGGTCAAGCAAAGTTTTAGGGTATTTGATTTCGAAGGAAGGAATCAAAGAAAATCCCGATAAGGTGGATGCATTACAGACTATGCCCCCACCAGAAAGCATTAAGGAGGTTCAGAGGTTAACAGGGAGAATGGCAGCGTTGAACAGATTCTTGTCCGGGTCGGCACAGTGTGCCCTTCCATTTTTCAAAATTTTGAAGAAAACAACACCATTCCAGTGGAATGAGGAAAGGCAACAGGCCTTCGAGGAGCTAAAATCTTACCTCATGGAGTTACCAACCCTGACTTCCCTTAAATATAAGAGATACATTACTACTATACCAATCAGTATGTGAAGAAGCAATAAGCGTCGTGCTAGTTAGGGAGCAAGACCGTACACAACGGCCAATCTTCTATGTGAGCAAGGCACTCCATGGACAGAGGTCCTATACACTAATGCTGAAAAGTCGGCATTGGCGTTGATTCATGCCTCAAGAAAATTGAGGCCCTACTTCTAGGCTCATCCGATTAAAGTGATGACCGAGCAACCTCTAAAACTGATTTTGGGGTGACCAGACACATAAGGGAGACTAGCAAAATGGGTAGTAGATCTGGCCGATTATGACTTGGAATTCTGCCCTCGAACGGCGATTAAATCTCAAGCTTTAGCCGATTTCCTAGTAGAATGTACAACTATTAGCGTCGACCAAGAACATCCGAGCTGCAAAAATGAACAGTGGACGCTCTATGTCGATGGAGCATCCTGTAAAGAAGGGTCGGGAGCAGGTCTTCTCCTTATTAGCCCCAAAGGGGAAGAGTTTCCCTATGCGTTACGCTTTAACTTCCAAGCAACAAACAATGAATCCGAATATGAGGCCCTAATCACCGGGTTGCGATTGGCAGCTAAACTTGGAGCTAAGAATTTACAAGTTCATAACGATTCCCAGTTAGTTGTGAATCACGTCAAGGGGGAATATGAGGCAAATGGGGAGCCCATGAAGAGATATTTAGCCGTAGTTTAAAGATTATTAAAAGAATTTGATGACATACGGATAGGGAAAATCCCTCGATCTCAGAATAAGTAGGCAGATGCGCTGTCCAAATTAGCCTCCAATTTTAAATCCAATAAAAAGGTATTGGTTGAGAAATTGCAGGAAAGAGGCTATGAAGAACAAACAGTATAGCCGATTATGCAGAAGGAGACTTGGATGAATCATATAGTTTCCTACTTAAAGAGATGAATCCTTCACACGGACCAAACTCAGGCCAGGAAGATAAAAAAGTTAGCAACCAGGTAATCCCTATTCAATGATATACTCTATCGAAGGTCATATATTGCCAATGGCTTAAATGTGCAACACAAGAAGATATAGGCTATCTCCTTCACGAAATTCACTTAGGGATATGCGGGAACCATCCGGGCGCTCGACCCCTGGCTCAGAAATGTCGTATGTTCGGGTATTACTAGACCACTATGCTGTGGGACGCGCAAGAATTAGTCTAGAAATGTAAACCATGCCAAATGCACTACAATGTGTGTCTCCCTGGCCTTTTGACCAATAGAGAGTAGAACTTATTGGGCCACTGCCCCGAGCACCGGGCAATAATAGGTTTCTAATATTAGCCGTGGACTACTTCACGAAATGGGTGGAGGTTGAACCTTTTACTACAATTACGGCCAAGGCTATTCAGAAATTCTTGTGGAAAAACATTGTTTGCCGATGTGGCATTGCAAAAATACTCATCTCGGATAATGGAACACAGTTAGAATATAAAATGGTTCGAGCCTGGTGCCTTGAGCTCAGAATTATGCAGCACTTTACCTCGGTATTATTCCCACAAACCAACAGACAAATAAAGACTGGATTAAGAAAGAGGCTGGAAGAAGAAAGGGAAATTTGGGTTGAACATTTACCCACATCCATTGGGCCTATAGAACCACACCGAACTCGGCAACAGGAGAAACTCCTATCTCCTTAGCATATGGATGTGAATCTGTTATCCTTATGGAGATTGGACTCCTATCCCCGAGATCCTTGCTGTATTCTCAGACAGACCAAGAGAGTGCTCAGACATGCGAAGGATGACCTTGAAGAGAAGCGAGGTGTAGCCTTAATCAGGATGGCAAAATACAACTAACAACTCTCTCAGTATTATAGTTTCAAGGTAAAACACACCTGCTCCAAGGTGGGTGACTTAGTCTTGCGAAAAAATGAAGTTAGTCGGTAAGGCCCCCAAGGGACGCTAGACCCGAACTTGGAAGGCTCCTACAAGGTGGTCAAAGTACATGGGAAGGGCTCTTATCAACTAACATATGCAAATGGACGGACTATTCCCAGAAGCTGGAACGCTAATAATTTGCGCAAGTGCTATGCCTAAACAAGTTCTGGACTGAGTATTGATGAATTTAAATAAATTCTACTCGATGGTTGAATATTCAAACAAAAATCTTCTCTTCCTTTGTTATTAATTGTTGCGTATTCACTTTCCTTCAAGTATGCATGAACAAGTCTAGTCAAAATTGGCAGAAGACAAATTTTCACATGTCCGCAGGACGGACAAGCTGAGATCCGCTGGTCGGACTCAGTGTAATTTTTATTATGTTCGCAGGACGGACAAGCTGAGATCCGCAGGTCGGACTCAGTGTGATTTTTATTATTTCCGCAGGACGAAAAGCTGAGATCCGCAGGTCGGATTCAGTGTAGTTTTTATTATGTCTGCGGGACGGACAACCTGAGGTCCGTTGGTCGGACTCAGTGTAATTTTTATTATGTCCGCAGGACGGACAATCTGAGATCCACATGTCAGATTCAGTGTAATCTTTATTATGTCTGCAGGACGGACAATCTGAGGTCCGAGGTTGGACTCAGTGTAATTTTTATTTTGTCCGCAGGACGGACAAGCCGAGCTCCATAGGTCAGACTCTGTGTAATTTTTATTATGTCTGCAGGACAAACAAGCTGATATCCACTGGTCGGATTCAATGTAATTTTTATTATGTCCATAACACGGACAACCTGAGGTCCGCAGGTCGGACTCAGTGTAATTTTTATTATGTCCGCAGGACGGACAAGCTGAGATCCGCAGGTCGGATTTAGTGAAATTTTTATTATGTCCGCAGGACGGACAACCTGAGGTCCGCAAGTCGGACTCAGTGTAATTCTTATTAAGTCCGTAAGACGGACAATCTGAGATCTACAAGTCGGACTCAGTGTAATTTTTATCGTCCACAGGACGGACATGTTGAGATCCGCAGGTCGGACTCAATGTAATTCTGGTAAGTCCATCAAATGGACTAGCCTAGCTCAGTAAAATGGCCTAAGGCTTATCTATGTCTAAAATAATCATAGGAGACCTAAGTAGGCTAAGAAAAGACCCAAGAATCGAGTTCAGTTTGCCCTTCAAAAATCATAAGTTATTGAAGACCATACTGGGGGGCCAGACCAGGAGGATATGCCAAGGCATTCTTAAAAAGCAGTCTAAAAGGTACATGAGGAAGAGCCATGCATTCAAGGGAAAGACAATATATCCTCCTGGTCTGGCCCCCCATGTACCCTAAAACTCACCGGGTAATATATAATCAAGGGAAAGACAATATATAATCAACACTTACATATTTCAGTCTAAAAAAGCAGTCTAAAAGGTACATGCAGTCTAAAAGGTACATGCAGTCAATAAAAATGCTTTTAGACTGCATGTACCTCCTTACATATTTCTTAAGAATGCCTATAAGAATGCTTTTAGACTGCATGTACCTTTTATAAGTGAGGAGGAGCCATGCATTCAAGGGAAAGACAATATATAATCAACACTTACATATTTCATGGCCTGGAGGCCAGTAGCGGCGAGCTCCTGCTCGGCAATACCAAGATTTTTTCCTGTTCATTGACGGTAGGAACCTTTCTTCTATCCGCCAGAACCATCAAATCCAGGGACGGGTCTTGGGTAGACTCTACTCGGATTCTTTGGTTTGACCTTCCTTCTAAGTCGGTCTCAGGCAAGAAAGCATCAGGAGTAGCTCCATCCTTAGGAGAAACAGTCCCAAAAGACTTAAGGCCGAGATTCTGACCTAAAGTTGGGTCCTGAACAATTACATCATCCTCCAGCTCAGCCAAGATCTGAGCAGAGGTGGGGTTTAGTTGGCTTCCCGCAGCTCGGGTGGAGGGCATCCAGGAATCATCCCCGACCGGAGTTTTTTAGGAGATATTGGCTTCAATGTGCTGCATCAACCCCTCCTCATCAGCTGCATTTAAAAGGTCTTCAAAGCCATCCACTACAAAAGAGAATAAGATAGAATCGTTAGAAATACTGAATAAAGATTTTTTTCTCGTAAAAATAAGCAGATAACAAGTACGGGGCCTACAGGTTTCTTGAACTGAGTGATCAAGGGTGTATGTGCCAGGACCGGCCTCGGCCAGCCGAGATGCCAAGATCAACTGCTTGGGAAGCTGGCGGTATCTTAGAGAAAGCCTCAAGGTTTGGATGGTTTGCAATGATTGAGCGTCAGAGATAAGGGGAGAAACATCCTTAGGCTGATCTATGGGGTTCCACCGGCTTAAGCTAGATACCCCTCATGGCTGATGAAGAAAAAGCTATCTTTTGAACCCATGTATGAAGATGGCCCGTCGGCCATTAAACGAAGACTCCCTACCCGGTGGGAGAAGTAGTAAAAGCCCAGATAGTCCTTGACCTTTTTAACTTGATAAGAGGCTCAAAAAAACTCCACGGTAAATTTAACCATCACCATTCAACAAATTATGGTTAAGCCTATTATACTCCTGATCCTGTTAGGAGCTACTTGGGCCGTACTAAGTTTCTAATAATCAAGCATGACCACACAGGCCGGGTAGAAGGGAAAACGAAGACCTCCATCAAAATGATCCTCATATACAATGCAGTATCCGGAAAGAGGTCGAGATGAGTAGGGTTAGCGGCCGTGGGAATCTGAGGGTCGTAAATATCAAGATCAACCCCGTATTTACTACACAATCGGAGTACCTCCTCTTGCTTCAAGATAGACTTAGTTTCAGCTATTCGGTCATGAACAAGCTTTGGAAATTTGAAACAGTGAATAATAAATTATAACAGGAAGAGGAAGAAACTTACTTGAATATCAAAGATTAGGGAAAGAGTTGAAGAAGATCTGGTTCACCGGCACTGGATCGTTTGTTTAAAATGAGTAGAGCAACGATTGATATGACTAAGAGTATAAATACCTATCATAAACTACTCAACACGTCTTCGAAAACCGTCACACTCATAAAGACGTGAGACGGAAATGCCTCATTTCTCCAGAAGTTTATAACAGCGTCATAACTGAACCTGTCAAAACAGAGTCTTGAGGTCTGGTTAAAATACCTGAAGGGCGTCTAACACAAGAGCTGAGCAGAGCTGAACAAACTCAGAAAGCGATCAACACAGATCTGACCTGACCTCTAGAGCTCAGCTAGATCTAGGGGGCTTATGACGAGGACAATCTCACCACGCCACGTGTCAAGCACACAATACTCAAAAAGTAATAAAAATAGAATTAGAATTATATAGTTGAAGGCCAGGTGCCCCGGTTAACGCCAAGAAACCGATCTCTGACCCTAAAGGGTAAGTTAACCCGTTCGATCCTCGGTCCACCGCAGGTCGGTCAGGATGAGGTAAAGGCAGGCCTACGTAGCCCAGACATCCGGACCACGGTTGCTCATCGCAGGTCGGCTAGAGCATGTTTTGATAAGTGTACATTTATTTGACAATTATGGGAAGAATCCTAAGTCATTAAAGCTCTGATCTTTTTCATATGAATATCGAGATTATCTCCTAAAACCAATGGATGATTATGGCTTAATTATACTTGTGAGACACAAAAATAATAGTCTATACTGGACACGGTCCATGCAAGCCTAGGGCAGAAATGTTCCCACTATATACATTCATAAGAACTACGACAGACTTGATTCCAATTCTTAATTTGGATATGTAGGCAACTTGGAAAATCCCAAGCTCAGTCTAAATCCCCCTCTAAAAATCTTCCCCCCATTCATATCTTCTTTACCCTTTTACCTTGATTCCATTACCACTAGAAAAAAGAGCCCAGATTTTATACCCGACGAATTTTGTTTCGTCACCGGCCCTACTACCCCCCCCCCCACCTGGCCCTACAAGCCCAAATTTTTTTCCACCAATGTTTTGTGCACGGCCTTCCATCGCATTGCCCTTCTGATCGCGTGCAAAGCACTTACTAGCAATAGGACTAGGTCTATCGTAGTAGAGTACTGGCGAGTCAAGGTCGATCCCACAGAGTGATTGAGCTTGTCACTAATACGGTCTACGACCAACTATAATCTAGATATTAGTAAAGTTGGTGCCACAAACTAACAAGACTACGCTAGTTCACACGGAGCAAACAAGAGTTTCTAATGTATTAGTTCAATTATGAGTAATTAGTTATTCCCCCCACACATGCAATAATCTCCCCCGTTGGTAAATTTTAATTCATTGACAGCTACGGGTACAACTCCTAACCCTATCTACTCCGACCATGGTAGTAGATAATCTATACGCAAGCTACCCTCCTTAATTGCTATGTAATAGCCCATACGCATAAAGAACTAGAATTGCCAGCATTGATCGTTAACCAATACCGATAACCTGCCTAGACAACTATCAACACTGATTAGCACGTTCCTAGGGTCCATCATGATTGTGTCCAAATTAACACTTCACTATCAGTACTTCATGCTAATTTACGATGACATGCAAATAGTTGATCAGGCTACTAACATGTAAATTAAATATGTCGATCAACGTAGCTGGCGCCGAATATCATGAACTAGTAATTTAATAGGTATTCAGATCTATGATATAGACCGTCGCAGATCTGAAGAACACAACTACTTTTTCATGATTTCTTCACCAACGATTTAGAACTATACATACATGGGGTAGAATAAACTAACTACTACATAATTAAACTAAATAAACAATTAGCACATACTAGTCAGGTAGAACAACGACGGATCTACATCTTGGAAAAGACAGAAAATCATACCCTCGAAGATGAGCGTAGATCTCCCTCGAATATCTCCATAGGCGGCGACTATGTCGTCTCTCGACCAGAACTAATAAAATAAATAAAATAAAGAACAAAAGAACTTTTATTGCATAATACTTGTTATAGTTGTGTGGTACACTGAATTCTGAGGTGAAGCCTCTTATTTATAGTTACATAAACCGACTTAGAAACACCTAGATCTACCCATTGTCCAAGAAAAAGCGTTTCGGAAGATTTTGGACTCTCGTTAGTCGGCGGAAGCTCCTGATTTACAAGGGGTATTTTTGTCATTTTTTCTCTGCCGACTTAGTTTGGAAGGTTCTGGAATACCCTAGGCCCAATCCTTTTGTTCGATCCACTCTAGATTCGTCCACAACGCTCATCCCAATATTTCGTATTCTGAAAATAATCAAATAATGCACGAAATAATATCGAAATAGGGAAAATAAACGTTAAGTGCAAATTACTCGACTCGTGAACTTGACATATGATATTTAACTCGAATGGGTCACATTTATAGGTCGAAGCAACTACTTTTATCTCATAACGGATAGAATGTTGATGCTATAAGATAGACTATTTTAAGCGTCATCAACTACCCCTCACTAGCCCTTTGCTCATCCTCGGGTAGAGTATCAAGATGAAATGTAACTCCAATAGCAATCTCCATCAACTACCACATATTCAATAAAGATTTCCGGCAGAACATACATCAAGCCACAATCCATAAGCTCCCCATTAATCACTACTTACCATGCATCAATGTGTCGTGTGATGAATCTTTCGTGATAGTGCGTTCGTGAGAAGAATCAAGGTGTATTAACTCCACAATCTTAACTTACCTGCGCATACACTCGCTCATCTTGCCATCAGACTTAGTTACACAACATGGTACCTTAATTGGGCCGGGCGGACTCGAGGACTGAGTATCACTCTTAAGTCCTTAGTTGTTTCTTTTTATGCGAGGGTCGTGCCCTTTTTGCAATGAGTTCTCTTCCCTCACTGCCTTTCTTGCATATTTTTTTCTCTTTCTCTTTTTTTTCTGGCAGATTTTCTCACTATTTTTTCTCTCTCTCACAAGTCCGTTTTGTCCCGGTTTACCTCTTGTGGTATTCAAGTTGCTTCCCTTGTCTTACAACAATTTGTTAAAGTATATAGATAGATTAATAATGATTCCTGGTTAAATCAATTCATCATCTAATCTCAAACTCTTCTCACTCAGATTATGTGCTCAAATAATTGAGTGCAATGATAGAATAACAATTAATAAGTTACTACTTCATGCAACAAAACATATGCTCGTTCTTCCATACTAAATTGAATACGCTATAGCTAACTTCAAATTGTTCTTCGGCTCTTTTTCTACTGATTCCTTACTCGGGAACGTGCAATAGGCAAGCTAAAAACAGTGTTAAATTTTTCAAAATTATTCCCTTTATCGATTAACCAGCTAAGACCGCCTACCCCCTACTTATTACAGACATTGTCCCCAATGACTAATAATAAAGTAAAGAAAATGTACTTAGATCTGGAATTGGTCGGCTGAGTCAAAGTGAATCCTGGAGCAGAATCATTAGCTCCTAGGTCATCCATCTTCCAAGTTGTTAACTGCATTCCAAAATACTTCCAAAAACAGTGAGTAACATGCGAAGGGCAATAAGAAAAGAAGGTGGCGGTAATTGTGCATACCGGAGCGCAAAAATAGTTTAAGCCACTTTATTCTTTTATTGGCCTAACCAAGACGCGAAAACTTATACCAGTGTATCACATGAGAATCATGAAGGGAAAAAACACATATATCTCTAGCCAGATGACCGAAGATATACGTGATGAAAAACACCTTGCGATTTTCATGCTACTTTATTGACTCAAAATAACTTAAAATAAACAAAAGCAATAAATCGGGGTTTATAGAAATAGTTCTGAATTTATAGTCGCCAGCTCGACTGAACTAATAGGGCTCCTTTATTCGTACTCTGGATCCACCAACATAAAGATTTCCAATTCAGGGTTATACTTGTGCTCTAGGTAATGCTTCAGCCTGTGGCCGTTTACTATGAAAATCTTCCCAAAGTATTCATTTCTAACTTCACATGCACCGGAATTCAAAACTTTTGTGACTACTTGTGGTCCATACCATCTAGACTTCAACTTCCCATGAAAAAGATGAAGACGTGAATTATACACCA
Source organism: Gentiana straminea (assembly GCA_036785695.1). NCBI lineage: Eukaryota > Viridiplantae > Streptophyta > Magnoliopsida > Gentianales > Gentianaceae > Gentiana > Gentiana straminea. Next base: position 1,007,745 of record JAVUPR010000034.1, on the reverse strand, counting down.
GCACCTTATCTCCAACTTGAAACGTGCGGTTGAGAATCCTTTTATCGTGCAGGCGCTTCGTTCTTTCCTTGTAAATCTTTGCATTCTCATATGCTTGAAGTCTTAATTCCTCCAATCTATTCAATTCTAATAATATCTTTTCACCGGATAGACTTTCATCCATGTTTAAAAGCCTCGTAGCCCACAGGGCTCGGTGCTCGATTTCTATCGGTAAATGACACGCTTTTCCAAAAACTATCATATATGGTGACATCCCGATTGTGGTCCTATAAGCTGTTCTGTACACCCAAAGAGCGTCATCTAATTTCAAAGACCAATATTTCCTCGTGGGATTCAAAGTCTTCTCTAATATCCTCTTAATCTCCCTGTTCGTGACCTCCACATGTCCACTCGGCTGGGGATGATATGCTGCTGCAATCTTATGTCTAACCCCATATATCAACATCAATTTCTCAAACAACCTGTTACAGAAATGACTCCCTCTGTCACTAATTATGGCTTTTGGCACTCCAAACCTCGTCAAAATGTTCTTCTTAAGAAATCTCAGGACAACCCTGACATCATTTGTAGGTGAGGCCACTGCATCCACCCATTTAGAAACATAATCGATTGCTACCATGATGTAATGATTCGATTTTGATGATGTGAGAGGCCCAATAAAATCAATTCCCCAAACATCGAATACTTCCACTTCTAAGATACTATGCAGTGGCATCTCATTCCGCTTGGAAATGGTACCAGTCATTTGGCAGGAATGACAAGCTCTTGTAAACTCGTAAGCGGATTTATGAATTGTCGGCCAATAAAATCCACACTGCAGTACCTTTGCTGCTGTCTTGTCTGGTCCATAGTGACCTCCAGCTTCTCTAGAATGATATAGGCTCAAAATACTTGGAATCTCATCATCATGGGCGCATCTCCTGAGAATGGCATCAGGGCATAGCTTGTATAGGTAGGGATCGTCCCAATGATAATGCTTCAGATACGTAAAGAACTTCTTCTTATCCGCACTTGTGAATTCTGGTGGTAGGTACCTTCCTGCTAAATAATTGACAATGTTAGCAAACCTAAGGTATACCTTGCCCAGTCTTGATGTACTTTGTCAGGTCTGAGATTCAACTGGAGCTACTACTGAGATGGAAAAAAGTTGTTCATTAGGAAATATCTCCCAGATCTCAGTTGGTTGCTCTCTTTTAGCAAAGTTAATATCGACAGGTGATCAACCACCTGGTTTTTAGATCCCTTTTTATCCTTAATCGCGACATCAAATTCTTGTAAGAGTACAATCCATCTCAACAATCTGGGTTAGCAGTCTTGCTTGGTTAGAAGGTATTTCAAAGCTGCGTGGTCAGTGAATACAGCGACTTTTGATCCTATCAGGTATATTCAAAACTTGTCAAATGCAAAGATAACAGCTAAGAGCTCCTTCTCTGTAGTCGCATAATTCCTCTGGGCACTGTTAAGGGTACGACTTGCATAATAGATTGGCTTAAAGATTTTATCCTCCCTTTGTCCCAGGGATGCTCCAATTGCCGTGTCGCTTGCATCACACATAAGCTCAAAAGGTTTGTTCCAATATGGTGCTACCAGAATTGGGACGGTTATAAGCATTTTCTTCAATGCGTTGAATGCTTGCTTGCACTCCTCTCCAAACACGAAAGACACATCCTTTGAAAGTAATTCCGTCAAAGGTCTAAAAATCTTAGAGAAGTCCTTAATAAACCTCTTATAGAATCCGGCGTGGCCAAGAAAGGCTTGCAACGTCTTTAAGTTTTTTGGGGGCGGTAACTTCTCTATTACCCCTATCTTTGCCTTATCAATCTCCATTCCTTTCTTTGAAATCTTATGTCCCAACACTATTCCTTATGTAACCATAAAATGGCATTTTTCACTGTTAAGTACAAGGTTGGTCTCTTCACATCTCTTTAGCACTCTACTCAAGTTGTCCAAGAATTTATCAAAGCTATCTCCAAATACAGAAAAATCATCCATGAAAATCTCTAGAAAATCTTCCACCATCTGCAAATAAAGACATCATGCACCTTCGGAATGTTGCTGGTGCATTACAAAGTCCAAAAGGCATGCGGTTGTACGTAAAAGTTCCATAGGGACGTGTGAAAGTTGTTTTCTCACGGTCCTCGAGGGCAATATGGATCAAGTAGTAACCAAAATATCCATCTAAGAAACAATAAAAAGCATGACCGCTTAATCTTTCTAACATCTGGTCAATGAATGGTAGGGAAAATGATCTTTACGAGTTACGTCATTCAGTTTCCTGAAATCGATGCAAACTCGATGTCCAGTAATTAGTCTCACAGGGATTAACTCATCAAACTCATTAGGTTGAACAGTGAATCCTCTTTTCTTGGGCACCACATGAATCGGGCTCACCCATTCACTGTCTGCAATTGAGAAAATGATTCACATTTCCAACATCATTATGATTTCCTCCTTAACTACATCTTTCAATTGTGGCATCGGCCTCCTTTGAGGTTGTGCTACGGCTCTCTTCTCGGGGTCTATAGAGATCTTATGCATGCACACCGATGGGCTTATTCCTCTAATAACTGCAATCGTTGTTAAGGGTGAATTTATACGCTTTATATTGATATATTTTATGATAATTTCCCTCATATTTGTATAATTTGCATAAGAAACGAGTGCTTAATGGAATTATTGAGTAAATGAGGTTTTTAATGAGTTATTCGCAAAATAGGTTAATTTTGGTGTTTTAATTTTGATTTTATGATTATTTGGATGATATTACGTTTTGCGATGTTTTAATGTGTTATAGGTACATGTTTGATGCTCAAATGATGATCAAAAAGAGATAAGAGTCGAATTACATTGATGATAGAAGAGATAAGGATGGAATTGGCTAGAAGAAAAGATATAGAGTTGAAGATTTTGAATTTGGATCCAGCTGAACTGGCGTCCAAGTCCCGTCCAGGATGGACGGGCGTCTGATCATCCAAACGAGCGTCCATGAAGGTGACTTGATGGACAAGCGTCTAGAGAAGTGAACGGGCGTCCAAGGGAGGAAGTTGATTCAGAGAGTTTGGACGCTGAAGTGGACGGGCGTCTGAAGCAAGTCCAAGGCACCTCGGACGGGCGTCCAACAAGACGGACGGGCGTCCATACGCCGACTTTGCCCAAACCGACTTTGTTTCCTATAAATACTTGCTGTTTTTCCACATCATTGATACCATATACTCATTACTCAAAACCCTAAACCTAGGGGTGGCTTTAGGCTGCGTTTTTACACTTTTTATTCCAGTTTTTATGATTCAAATTCTAGATTAAAATTAGTAGTTTTTATGTACTTTTCTTCTACAATTTCAAGTTGCAAGAGGATGTTTAGAGGCTAAGCCTTCATCAGACGAGCATTGTGAAGCCTATCCAACACGTTTTGATTCCGTTTCTTCGATTATATTGTGAGTTTTTATCTAAAGTTGTTTCCTTTATCATGTTTTATATTGTTCATTGCAATTATATGCGGTACTACACGCATCCAAGGAGTAAGTGAGGATGCTATAAAACTGAAACTGTTCCCATTTTCTTTAAAGGGAGAAGCTAAAGAGTGGTATACCTCTCTCCCCGCTGAATCTATTACCACCTGGTCTGAACTTGAAAAAGAATTTTTAAGTCAATATTTCCCACATTCAAAGACAGCCCAGTGTTTAAACGACATTTTCACGTTCTATCAGAAAGAGAATGAGTCGTTTTTCGAATGTTGGAAGAGATTCAAGTCTCTTCTCAGGAAGTGTCCTCATCATGGCTTTCCGCTACAAAGGCAAGTCAATACTTTTTTCAGCGGATTGACCGAGCTCACGAAGAATGGTCAATAGTTCTTCTGGTGGGGCATTTTTGAAGAAAACACCTGAAGAGGGGTGGGCATTGTTCGAGGACATTGCTAAATATAATTATGCTCCCTCTTATCTAGCCATTCAAGAACCTCCTCCTCCTAAGGTTGAGGAAGTGAATATGCAAAGTTTGATCGCCATGCTGCAGAAGCAGATGGCAACATCTCAAATTTCCAATCCGATGAATCAAACTTCTTCCTTTCCACAGAACCCTCAGGTTCTGTATTGTGAGAGCTGCTGTCAGACGGGCCACATGATTGGCCAGTGTCAATTCAATCCCCCTGCACCTTATCCAGTTAATGTTGTTCATGATTATGGACAGTATAATCACGTCACATGCCAGAATTGTGACGAGGTGGGGCACACATCTAGATTCTGTCCTATGAACGGACAGAATGCTGAAGTAAATGCATTCTATGGCCAGAACAATCAAAGGTTTAATCAATTTTCTGGCCAGAATAATCTCCAAAACCAAGGGTTCAATCAATCTTCAAGTTTCAATCCGAATTCTAATTTCAATCAGAATCAAAATCGAAACCCTGGTTTTCCTCGAAACCAAAATAATAATTTTTCCAATTCTAATCAAAGGTTCAATCAGAATTGGCCCGCCAATTCTAATCCTGCTGTCCAAAGTCGGCCCAGCCCGCCCTATTCTCAAAATTTCCAAAACTCTCAAGGCCCCTCCCAATCTAACAATCTTGAAGCTAAATTGGAGGAGCAAAATAAAAATATCCAACTCCTGATGAGTACAAATACGAACCTTGAGAGACAAATTGGGCAACTGGCTGAGCAGTTAGCTTCAAGACCCCCGGGGCAACCGCCCGCCACCGAGAAAAATCCAAAGGGCGGTCACGTTGCTCTAGCCGACTTGAACAATGGCCAATGTACTGACCTCGTACCATCAATTCCATACGGTAGAGAGGAGGCCAGTACAATGAATTTAAGAAGCGGTACTCAAGTTAGTGGTCCTTCCCACCAGGGAAACCACTGGCCCCTCCTGCCAGAGATAGGGCAGGAGGGGAAGCTGAGCACCTACAACCCCCTCTGTTGCCAGAGAAAACTCAGGTGGCTGATCCCCTGAGAGGTGAAAAAGCTGGAAGTCCTCAGGTGGCTGATCCCCTGAGGAGTGAAGAATCAAGTGGAAGTCAGGAGGCTGATCCCCTGACTAATAAAAAGATTGAAAAAGCTGTTCGGTGGAAGGATCTGGAAGACAAAGCTGTCAGTGCATCTTCGAAGAAAGTCTTTTCTGAGAGTGATCTGAAAAAGCTTCCATTTCCACCAAGAAAGAGCAACATCCCTTTGAGTGAAGATAAGAAGTATGAAAAGGTGTTGAATCTCTTGAAAAATACTCAGGTGAATCTTCCATTATCAGAGGTCTTGGTTGAAATGCCTAAGTATACAAAATTCATCAAGGATGTTGTTTCTTCAAAAAGGAAGTTGTCAGACATGGAGAGGCTGATTGGTGAGGATTTTTCAATGATCAATTATGAAGACTTATCAACCAAGAGAGGTGACCCTGTAAAGTTCGTGCTTACAGTGTTAATGGGTGGCCTGGTCTTCCTTAACTCTTTGTGTGACCTGGGTTCATCTATAAGCCTCATGCCATTGTCTGTGTGCAAACAGCTGGGTTTAATTGATCTTCTAGAACCCACTACCATGAATTTGCAATTCGCTGATAGATCTTCTAAGAAAGCAGCGGGAATCTTGAAAGACGTACTAGTTCAAATTGATAGATTTACCTTTCCCGTTGACTGGTACGTCCTAGACATTGAAAAGGATGAAAATGTCCCCCTGATACTTGGAAGACCTTTTCTGTCTACAGCTAGAGCCCTCATTGACTGCGATGGTGGGAGAGTGACGATACGAGTTGGTGATCAAGAAGTAAGCTATAATGTCTCCAGATCCATTCAAGTACCCTCTGGTCCTCCAACCGGCTTTTCCATTGAGGATATGTCTGATGACTTCGATGATTTCATGGAAAAGCAAGTCATGGCTGTTGCAACTGAATATGAGCAACTGGTTGATAATTTGAATAATCATGGTGCGGTCAATCTAGATCAGTTAGAAGCTGATTTTGAGGATGAGTTGTTGAAAGGAGAAGCTTTGGCGGTGGGACCACTAAGTAAACTCAGTGATGTTGAGTTGAAAGGTGGAGATCTTAAATCAAGTTTAGAAGACCCCCCTGCAGATTTGGTGTTGAAGCCGTTGCCTAAACATCTGAAGTATGTGTTCCTAAGAGAAGGTGACAAGCTTCCTCTGATTATATTTGCCAAGTTGTCTCGTTTAGAGGAAATGAAATTAATCAACGTCTTGAAAAAGAACGAGAAAGCCTTTGGGTGGCAAGTAGGAGATATCAGAGGGATATCTCCCGACATCTGTATGCATAAGATCAAGACTAATGAGGGCACGAAATGTGTTAGACAGCCCCAGAGGAGGCTCAACCCTCATATGCAAGAGGTGGTTAAGAAAGAAATCATCAAACTTCTGGACATGGGAATCATTTATGCCATCGCTGATAGTGAATGGGTATCCCCGACTCAGGTACGTAGTTCCCAAGAAAGGTGGAATTACGATTGAGAAGAACGAGAAGGGAGAGAAAATAGCGTTGAGACTTGTCACTGGTTACAGAGTCTGCATTGATTACAGAAAGCTCAATGAAGTAACCATGAAAGATCACTTTCCCCTTCCATTCATTGACCAGATGCTTGAGCGTCTGGCAGGGCACGCATTCTACTGCTTCCTGGATGGATATTCGGGATACTTTCGTATACCCATTGATCCAAATGACCAAGAAAAGACCACTTTCACCTGCCCTTATGGTACATTCGCTTACAGGGGAATGCCATTTGGTCTCTGCAATGCCCCAGCTACATTTCAAAGATGTATGCTGGCTATCTTTGACGGGCTAGTAGAAAAGTGTATGGAAATCTTTATGGACGATTTTTCGGTCTTTGGTCAGTCCTTCGATGACTGTCTTGACAATCTAGATCAAGTGTTATCCAGATGTGTGGAAAAGAACTTAGTACTCAATTGGGAAAAGTGCCATTTCATGGTAGATGAGGGAATAGTTCTTGGCCACAAGATCTCCGCCAAAGGTATTGAGGTAGACAGAGCCAAAGTGAAAGCTATCGAGAAGATGAGTTATCCTAAGAATGTGCGTGAAGTGAGAGGCTTTCTTGGACATGTCGGTTTCTATAGAAGATTCATTCAAGACTTCTCCAAGATAGCCAAGCCCCTGTCTACTTTACTTAAGGAAGACGTTGAGTTCGATTTAGATGAAAACGCAAGCAGGCGTTTGAGGAGCTTAAAAACCGTTTAATCTCTTGCTCCAATTCTTATATCGCCTGACTGGAATCTACCTTTCGAGCTTATGTGCGACGCATCAAACTATGCAGTTGGTGCTGTTTTAGGACAAAGAATCAAAGGGAAATTCCAGCCAATCTATTACAACAGTCACATATTGAATCCTTCTCAAGTTAACTATACTACTACTGAAAAGGAATTATTGGCCGTAGTCTTTGCTATGGACAAGTTTCGTAGTTACTTGTTAGGAGCTCAAGTGATTGTGTGGACTGATCACACTGCTTTGCGATATCTGATGACGAAGAAAGAGGCCAAACCGCGCCTACTGCGTTGGATACTGACCCTACAAGAGTTTGACGTTCAAATTAAAGACAAAAAGGGCAGTGAAAACGTCGTGGCAGATCATGTTTCGAGAATGTTAAGTGAGGAAAAGGTTGATCCAGATGATATAGATCTTTACTTTCCTCTAGAAAACGTTATGCTTATCGATGGCTGCGCTCCAGATGTTCCATGGTATTCTTCCATTGTCAATTACCTTCATTCCCGATATCTTGATCCGTAATTGTCCTATCGGGAGAAGAAAAAGTTCTTCTCTCGATTTGAAATCTTTCGTTTGGGATGAACCTTATCTGTTTAAGATCCGTAAAGATGGTCTCGCTTAGAAGATGTGTTCCGAATCCGAGCGCGCGATATTATTGAGCAAAGGCCACGGTGGACCCACCGGAGGTCACATTGGTCCTTGGAAAACCGTTGCTAAGATCTTCCAATCCGGTTTCTATTGGCCTACGATCTTTAAAGATACAGAAGCTTTCTGTAAAGCGTGTGATAGATGCCAAAGAACCGGTACTCTGACAAGGCGTTTTGACATGCCTTTGACACCCATCATAGAATGTGAAGTCTTTGATGTATGGGGCATCGATTTTATGGGACCATTCCCATCATCTTGTGGAAATAAATACATCTTAGTCTGCGTGGATTTTGTATCGAAATGGGTGGAGGCTCAAGCCACTTCTCACAATGATCATAAAACGGTCATGAAGTTCCTGAAGAAAAATATTTTCGTGAGATTTGGATGTCCCCGCGCCTTAATCAGTGATGAGGGAACGCACTTCTGCAACAGGGCCACTAGAAAAAGTTCTTGAGAAATATGGTGTCCGGCACAAAATTGGCACACCATACCATCCTATGACTAGTGGTCGTGTTGAAAGAAGCAACCAAAGTTTAAAGAAGATCCCGGAGAAAACGGCAACGGTCATAGAAAAGACGGAGTCTAAAGTTGGATGATGTACTGTGGGCATATCGAACTGCCTATAAGACCCCCATGGGCACATCACCCTATCAAATGGTTTATGGTAAACCATGCCACTTACCAATCGAGTTAGAGCATAGAGCGTATTGGGCCACGAAGTTTTTAAACTTCGATACCCAATCTTATGGAAGACATCGATTGCAACAGTTGCATGAGTTAGACGAATTTAGACTTCAGGCCTACGAAAGCGCCAGGATAAGTAAGGAAAAGACAAAACTCCTTCACGATGCCAAAATCAAGATGAGAGAATTCCAAGTTGGGGAACAAGTTTTATTATACAATTCCAGGTTACATCTGTTCCCTGGAAAGTTAAGGACACGATGGTCCGGTCCCTTTGAGATTCTCCAAATTATTCCTGGAGGCGTTCTAGAACTACGCGGTTATGGTGACAAACCGTTTCGAGTAAATGGTCAAAGGTGTAAGCACTACATTGGTGAACCCAAGGAAAAGCCTTTGATTGTTCGTTTCCTCAATATCCTCAGGTGTGGTACTAAAGAAGCCGAAGAATTTGACGAGTTTTCACCCGACCTGTTTTCAGAGGATGACGGTAGTGGTCGATCTGAAAAAGTTCTAGCAGGTAGTTGGGATATGGAAGAGTTTGAGAGGGAGCGTAAGCTGAAACGTCATCAGAATACTCAGAAGAAGAAGAAGTCGACCATGGGGCAGTTTAAACGTATTTGGAAAGCCATCAAAGATTTCACCCCATGTGTTAAGTGCTGTTTCTACAGCCACACTACTAATCAGAGCTTACACGAGGTAGTGGCTGGCAAAAAAGTTAAATGGCCTGATCCAGGCTGAGCTTAAAGAGTGTCGAGCTAACGACATTAACCAAAAGCGCCACTAGGAGGCATCCTAGATATCCATTTCTGTTTTGGTTACTTTCGTTTTTGTTCTTTTCTTTGATTTATTTGTTTCGTTTAAGTCTAATTAGGGTAATTGTTGCCTCTGCCTTGTCAGTTGATTCGATTTCACCTTATCCTTCTCTTTATCTTTATTTTGCCATGTTATATCCCCCTATTCCCCGAGGTACGTTTTGTTTTGTTTTTCAAGTGTGCAGGATATTTGCGATAGCGATTGTGAGCTTTTAGATGAAGCCAGTTTTCCGGTGGATGGTCCACAGTTTACTGATTTCTTCACGCATTTCTGGATCTGGATCTAGACCACCTTCAGAATTGCCACCTTCGAATTACAATCAGCTAAGTACTTTATCTTTTCTTTAATTCTACACAACTTGAGGACATGTTGTCATTTGAGTGTGGGGGAGGGAATGATTTGATATGTATTTATACATTTGCTTAATTCGTACGAGTCTATGCAAAATGAGCTAGAATTTTCAAAAATTTTCGACATTTTTGTTTTTTGTTTTGTCCCGAGTAGGCAATTCAATTCAATGTTCGTTATTTTTATAGTCATCCAAGCTATATATTATATGTTTGATAAGTTAATTGTTTCACCTGAGATCTATTTTTCACGAGCCATAGTGAACGATGAGCTAATTTATAAAGTTATACCCCTTTTGACGAGTGATTTCTGATTTTCTTATAAGTCATGTGCTTAGAGCTACGTATATATCTTGAGATTTACGATAGTTTGTATTTAGATCCGAAGTATGTTATACTGTGAATATCTAAGGTTTGAATGTGATAAGTAACACGTAACTTATTGTCAAATGGAAAAGTTGAGTTTATAATGAAGTAATTGGGTGTGTCGAAAGCTAGTCAATGATTTGAGTGCGATAGGGTATACCACGTATGTCCTATACCACTATGATGACTAAAAGCTCACGACAGTCAGAAAAAGCTGCCTTATGATTGGAGTAAGGTAGGGTATATCTCGAATATCCTATTTTGTTATGAGGGCAAGAGCTTGTTCTGATGTGCGTTTAAAAAGTGAACTAGTTAAATCAACTAATGAAGTGTTATGAAATGAATGAGAGACTAAGTTATCGTCTATCTTATCCCCAGTAGAAACTGATAGATATGCTGTAGGGATTATCCTCTGAGTATTTCAGAAAGGCCCTAGATATATTCGATCATTCTTTTCGGGATATTTTACGTTTGTAGGGTACATCTTATGAGTGTCATTTATTGCTAGTCTACGAGGGGGTATTAGCTAGTTTTGCGTTGAGTTTCTCAAGTTTGGATTTAGTGGAAGTTTTCTATGGCTATGCACACACAGTGGTGAACTTCTGATTTATTGGATCTATGCTATATTGTCTGAGATGTCTGTTTTCGTTTCGAGCCCTAATTTTCGTTTTGTTTTGCTCGGGACGAGCAAAAGCTAAGTGTGGGGGAGTTGTTAAGGGTGAATTTAAACGCTTTATATTGATATATTTTATGATAATTTCCCTCATATTTGTATAATTTGCATAAGAAACGAGTGTTTAATGGAATTATTGAGTAAATGAGGTTTTTAATGAGTTATTCGCAAAATAGGTTAATTTTGGTGTTTTAATTTTGATTTTATGATTATTTGGATGATATTACGTTTTGCGATGTTTTAATGTGTTATAGGTACATGTTTGATGCTCAAATGATGATCAAAAAGAGATAAGAATCGAATTACATTGATGATAGAAGAGATAAGGATGGAATTGTCTAGAAGAAAAGAGATAGAGTTGAAGATTTTGAATTTGGATCCAGCTGAACTGGCGTCCAAGTCCCGTCCAGGATGGACGGGCGTCTGATCATCCAAACGAGCGTCCATGAAGGTGACTTGATGGACGAGCGTCTAGAGAAGTGAACGGGCGTCCAAGGGAGGAAGTTGATTCAGAGAGTTTGGACGCTGAAGTGGACGGGCGTCTGAAGCAAGTCCAAGGCATCTCGGACGGGCGTCCAACAAGACGGACGGGCGTCCATACGCCGACATTGCCCAAACCGACTTTCTTTCCTATAAATACTTGCTGTTTTTCCACATCATTGATACCATATACTCATTACTCAAAACCCTAAACCTAGGCGCGGCTTTAGGCTGCGTTTTTACACTTTTTATTCCAGTTTTTATGATTCAAATTCTAGATTAAAATTAGTAGTTTTTATGTACTTTTCTTCTACAATTTCAAGTTGCAAGAGGATGTTTAGAGGCTAAGCCTTCATCAGACGAGCATTGTGAAGCCTATCCAACACGTTTTGATTCCGTTTCTTCGATTATATTGTGAGTTTTTATCTAAAGTTGTTTCCTTTATCATGTTTTATATTGTTCATTGCAATTATATCGAAAGATGTGCATGTTTGATTGTTTTATGTTGATGAAAGTCATATAAACATTAGATCAGTGTGATAAGGAATAGATGTTTAATCTATATAACGAGAGTTAATAGGTTAGATTTCTAGGTTACAAACGTTAAAGTTTACACCTTTAATTAGTAAAGTCGTTAATCTTTGAATCGAAAGATATAGATTAATAGGTGAACTATCTAAGAAATTAGGGTTCATGTTTTAGACAAGGTGAAATCACAACTTGGTTAGAAAACACAATATAATCGAGATAGGAGTTGATACTTGTTAGGATAGGTGGATCAATCGCTCGTTTGTTCGTTATAATTTGAATTTAATCCCTTAAAACTTGAGTTGTTTAGTTTAGTCAAATCTTCTTATTGCATCTTAGGTTTAGTTGTAGTTTAAATTGTTCGCAACCCGTATTTTCCCTGTCTTTAGATTCATTCTTCTGTCCAGTTTTACATTCGTGTTATCTCTACTTTCAGTCTCGTTTAGTTTTATTTGCTGTTTAGGTTAGTTTTCGTGACATAGTTTAGTTAGACAAAACTAGGATTAACAATCGCCAGTTCCCCGTAAGATCGACCCGGTATCAACCTCTTTACTACGATCCTTGCACTTGAGGTATATCGGATTTATAAATATTATTACTTGTTTATTTGCATTAGATAAATCCGTGGACAAGTTTTTGGCGCCGTTGCTTATTTTATCCATGGCTGCTTCCCAACCACCTGACTTGTTAAATTGAGGAATGAATCCACCAGTTTGTCTCGGTCTCTCTCCATCATTAGGATCACTTAGTCGAAAACCAGGGTGGTCGTGAGAACCCGGGCGATATCCGCCTCCATAGGGATTTCCTTGCCTCCCTAGATAGTTCACATCTTCGGTGTTGGTTGCTTCAACTTCTTGTTCTTTCTCTACCTTGGCAATGCGGTCTTGCATGCCATCTATTTTCTTGTTCATTGCCATTAGCTGATATAAGATCTTTTGAGAAGTATATTCTCCAAATTCGCCTTCAGCTACCTTGGCAGTCTCAATTTGATACGTTCCCCGTTGGCTTGTAAGTGCGATTTGTTCCAATTTCTCTTCAGCTTCTTCTGGTGATAGCAACGCAAAACATCCGTTGCTCAATGCATCTACTCTCATATGTTCACTTGGCCGTAATCCGTGATAGAAACTATGCATTTGTACGGGCAAAGTGATATCGTGGTTTGGGCATCTCCTTTGTGCTTCCTTAAACATTTCCCATTATTCTTCGAAAGTCTTGGTTGGTTTTTGCTTGAAATTCATTATATCTTGTCTCATTTGTAGTGACTTCCCAGGTGGGCAGTACTTGTTCATAAATTTCTGCAGTAAATCAGTCCAAGTTTGGATCGATCCTGGTGCTAGAGACAATAACCATATCTTCACTTTGTCCATCAGAGTGAATGGAAACAAATTCAGCTTACTGTTATCTTCAGGTACTCCTGTTACCTTGACTGTGCTGACTATCTCAAGGAAATTGGTGACGTGTACACTAGGATCTTCGTTCGGTACTCCATGAAAGGTAAATTGGTCACCATTTGTATCACATTTGGCTTTGGGTGAAAGACCTCGGCCGCATTATCGGGCTGAACAATCGCTGGCATAAATTGCTCAAACGTCGGCATTGCGTAACTCCGTAGAGTTCTCCTATCTGCTTGTACCACAACTCTTGCTACAATTTTTCCATTGACACTGTTTTGTCCGTTCTGTGCCATTGTGTTTTTTGTATCCTCCAAAGGTGGGATTTCTTCTTCCTTTTTGCTGTGCTCTCCTTTGTGCGAACTCACGTCGTCCGCCAGCCTAACAGAATTCACTCGAGCTTCCTTTCTCTTTTGTCTAGCAAACTTTTCGATCTTAGGTATGAATCTCTCGAGCTTGGCTGCTGAACTTCATATAGCGTACTACAAGACACAAAAAGAAAATTGAAAAAGTTAGTGACTTGCCTTGGTGGCTGTTACACTCGCTTGGCACTCTCAAAAATACAGACTCTGACTAATAACTCAACGTTGGACTGACAGAACCGATTCTTCCGAATTTGGGGGCCTCGATTTACCGCGGGTAACCCCCGATAAACCGGATGCAATTTTTTCCAAAGTTAAACAGAACCGACTCTGTACGACTTCAATATAAACAGACTAATAAAACAGACTTAATAAAGCAGACTCGAATATATACAAACACTCAATCTCGAATAAAAAGTTCTTGACACGAGTCCCCAGCAACGGTGCTAGAAAATCTTGATCGCGTGCAAAGCACTTACTAGCAATTGGACTAGGTCTATCGTAGTAGAGTACTGGCGAGTCAAGGTCGATCCCACAGAGACTCGTAAGAATGCAAGTTATCGAGATTGAGCTTGTCACTAATATGGTCTATGAACAATTATAATCTATATAGTAGTAAAGTTGGTGCCACAAACTAACAAGACTACGCTAGTTCACACGGAGCAAACAAGAGTTTCTATTGTATTAGTTCAATTATGAGTAATTAATTATTCCCCCCCACACATGCAACAATCGCTCCTATTGGTAAATTTTAATTCATTGACAGCTACGGGTACAACTCCTAACCTTATCTACTCCGACCATGGTAGGAGATAATCTATACGCACGCTACCCTCCTTAATTGGTCCGTAATAGCCCATACACATAAAGAACTTGAATTGCCAATATTAAGCGTTAAACTATATTGCTAACCCGCCTAGACAGTTATCGACACTGATTAGCACGTTCTTAGGGTCCATCAAGACTATGTCCAAATTAACACTTCACTATCAGTACTTCATGCTAATTTATGATGACATGCAAATAGTTGATCAGTCTACTAACATGTAAATTAAATCTGCCGATCAACGTAGCTGGCGCCGATTACCATGAACTAGTAATTTACTAGGTATTCAGATCTATGATATAGGCCGTCGCAGATCCGAAGAAAGCAACTACTATTTCATGATTTCTTCACCAACGAATTAGATCTATACATACATGGGGTAAAATAAACTAACTACTATATAATTAAACTAAATAAACAAGTAGCACATACTAGTCAAGTAGAACAACGACAGATCTACATCTTGGAAAAAAGAGAAAATCATACCCTCGAATATGAGCTTAGATCTCCCTCGGATCTCTCCCTAGGCGGCGACTCCGCCGTCTCTCCAACCAGAACTCATAAAATAAATAAAATAAAGAACAAAAGAACTTTTGTTGTATAATACTTGTAATAGTTGTATGGTACACTGAATTCTGAGGCGAAGCCTCTTATTTATAGTTACATAAACCGACTTAGAAACACCTAGATGTACCCCTTGTCCAAGAAAACGCGTTTCGGAAGATTCTGGACTCTCGTTAGTCGGCGGCAGCTCCCGATTTACCGGGGGTATTTTTGTCATTTTTTCTCTGTTGACTTAGCTTGGAAGGTTCTGGAATACCCTAGGCCCAATCCTTTCGTTCAGTCCACTCCAGATTCATCCACAAAGCTCAGCCCAATATTTCGTAATCTGAAAATAATCAAATCATGCACGAAATAATATCGAAATAGGGAAAATAAACGTTATGTGCAAATTACTCGACTCACGAACCCGACATATGATATTCAACTCGAATGGCTCACATTTATAGGTCGAAACAACTACTTTTAGCTCATAATGGATAGAATGTTGATACCGTAGGATAGATTATTTTAAGCGTCATCACCTTCCTCCTTCGCCCTCAACACACACGATTTTTTTTTCCGGAGGAGTGGTTTAAAAGGACAAAAAAGAGGGGGAGAATAAAAATCAGGACAGTGGAAATATAAATTGGGTGATAATGACAAATCCACTGTTCATAATCCCTAATCCACTGTTTGCTGCAATGGAACTGACCTCAAATCCAATGTTTCACTATTCTACTTCTTATGTGTTTTATTTTATTTTTTAAAAAATGACCTTGAAAATAATGTTGAAAAAATATCAAATGAGATGTCTAAATAAAGAGGACGAAAAAAGGAAAAATGTGATGAGAGAATTACCATCTTTCGACAATCAGATCAAAATATATATTCGTTTTTGTAGTTGAATACGAAACAATTTAAATCACAATGGAATAAAAACATATCATTTTTACCCACAAAAATATTCTACTGTCCTCTTTGCATATTTCTATGTTCAAAATGTCATTTTTAACAATAAACCCCTTTTTCATGAAAAAATTTGATAGGTGAGGTGGTTCACGATATAAATGACAGGCGAAATTTTGTTTTACTCCCTCCGTTTCTGTTTAACTGTCGCAGTTACAAAAAAACACACATATTAAGGAGAGTAGTTAATGTTTTGACTAAACATCAAAATGACAATAACACTCCTTGAATATAATTAATGCAATGTTGTTTTCAATATCTCATCCCTTAATAAATAAGGGTAGATGTAAAAAAAAGATGATAATTATGTTTTGAAAATATAATTACGACAGATTAAAAAAAACATTTTTCACAACTACGATAGTTAAATTGAAACGGAGTGAGTTGTTGTTATGTATCAGGATCTTTTATTTTTAACTAATAAAATAATATTTCGTCGTTAAAAACAAGTGTGTTAAACAATAAAGAGCTCGCCGGCATAAGAAAACAAAGAGGATGGAATGCGTGGGAATGGAAGAATAGAATTGTCAATAGAATCTCAAGAATAATTTTGGCTGAAAGAGGTCAGGTGGGTTCACGACATGAATAAATGTGCGAGGACGAGGATGAGGACGAGAAGGAGAAGGAGGACGGAGACGAAAACGGGCCGGTTAAAAGAAATAGGTGGAACAGATGAATAAGTATCCATTCTTTAATTTTGATTATTATTTTTGATTAATAACTTAATTATGAACAATGTTTGAATTTCAAAAAAATAAATTGAATTGTGTTTAAGTGGTTGAGGCCAATTGTTTTCAAAGGAAAATATGAAAAATAAAAGTATGAAGTTATTATTTGATATTTAATCCAGTGAAATATTTGGAGTGAAAATAAAGATGAAAAATACGAATTCGTTGTCCTAAATTCAATGTTCGCTTCAATGTTTTACAGTGGAATAAATCCCAGATTCATTGTTTCACTACTCCATTGTTTCGGTGTTTTTTTAACAAAAATAACCATAAAAAAGACATCGAATAAAAATATCAAATAGGATGTCCGAATATAAATAACGAAAAAAGGAAAAACATGATTAAAGAATTAAAATATTTTGACGCTTAAATCTAAAGATATATATTCTTTTTTTAACTAAGTTGAACAGAATGTACATGTAGTAGAATACAAATTTGTCTTTTTCTCCATAATTTTTTTACTGGACTAGGCCGGTCAATGGCATCAGAGTGATGTCATGGCAACATGAAATTGCATTATAAATTGCACCCTTTATTATGATTAATTTGTAGAGAAGCATTAATTATTTCACAAAGTTTCAAGAAAGGGAGAAGGCAATTTATTAAGGAGATGGCTAAGCTTAACTACTTCATTCACTTGACTCTTATCATGCTGGGTATGTCTGCAGCCTTTCATTTCATTCATACATACCCCATATGTCCAATATTATAGGCTTTTTGGCTTTTATCACACGGTTTAACAAAACCACATAAATGAGTTGTTTTTAACATTGTAAGGCAAAATATTGTATTGTTTTATGGGAGTGGTTTATAATATTGGATTCTCCAATGTGAAAGTGACACTACAAAAAAAAAAGACTTTTTCCTGACAAAAGATTTCGTCGCGAAAAATGATGATTTTCGTCAGTAAAGGTTTTCATGACGAAATTCTTTTGTCGCGGCGTTTGTTACCTACACAGGGTTGGTAAAGGTGTCTATTGTGACAATCAGAGTATTAGTCACTGAATATTTTCAGTCGCGACGAATCTAATATTTTTGTCACCAAATCTTTTCATGACAAACCTCTAGAATTCTCAGCATAAGGTTTTACGTGCGACAAAATTTTTGTCACAAATAATGAACATTTTATCACTAATTCAGTGTTGTTGTCACCAAAAGGTATAAACACATTTTTATATCATGGTTAATATTGGCAAAGGCTTTGTTAGTAGGAGTCATATTTTAATAATAATAATAATAATAAATATTCAATTCAAATAATAGAAAAATAGAATAATAATAATAATTACAGACACATTAGAAGTCATAATCAATAATAATATCCTACAACCACAATAATTCATAATAACTATAATAATAATAATTTTCAAAAAATATTATAATACTATAAATAAAAAAAATTTTGAACAGCAAATGAGTTTTTATTTATGGTAGCAAGATGCTACAAGTTTAAATTACAATAGATGAGCCAAGCAAAAGCTGAAACATCAAACAAAAACCACATCATCCTATCAAACTACGACCAAAAAACCGGATGCGGCATCGGCGACGATAGGTTGCGTAATAGCGAGCAAAATCCAAACTATAGCAATTCCAAATCAGACAAAATAGGATCATTTCCAACCAAGCAGAATCCAACAACTATCGAAGGAAAAACACGAGCATCTACCCAATCATAGGGTTTATAATCCAGATGTTCCAGTCGAGATGAGGGGAGCTTGTGTTACGTCCCGTGATCCACTCATAGCACCTAAGTTGAATTTCTTCCAAAATACCTTTTGCGTTACATAATTTCGAGTTGAAAATCGCTTCGTTTCTCCTCATCCACAAAAACCATAATGAAGTTTTTAAAATGGCATCCCACCTCCTTTTGTATCCTTTAGAGAGATTAAGCTTAACATACAAGCTAAATAATTCTTCCAAATTATTCGGGATTGGTTCCGATAATTGACACCATTGTAAGACGCTATTCCACACGCTTTTTGCCAAAGGACATAAAACAAGTAAGTGGTTTCCAGTTTCCAAATCAGTATGACACATAGGGCATCTTAAGTCGGTTAAGATGACGCCGCGCTTCGATAGGTTGACTCTAGTAGGTAACCTCTTCAACCTTGTTCTCCAACAAAAAAAATTGATCTTCGAAGGTACTAAATGATTCCAAATCCATTTTGTTGTAACTGTCGACATAGGTTCATCCGCCTTTTTGATGTTATTCCTCAAATCTTTTACCGTGAATTTACCTTTGTTGTTAAGGGTCCACCATGGTGTATCTTCCGCAAACCTGTTAATAGAAAAATTTGTGATCATTGAACATAGCTCATCAAACTCCCCCACTTCCCTCCCCCGTAAACTTCTTCTCCAATCCCACGCCCACCCCCCATTTCTCCATTTTTCCTTAACCGAAGAATCATTATCAACGTCAAGTTTAAAAATCCTAGGAAATCTATTACTCAAAACCATATTCCCCACCCATATGTCCTTCCAAAAACTAACAGTATTGCCCCCACCCACAACCCATCTCACCGAGTCCATTAGATTCACCCCCTTATTTTCTATTCGAACACAATTCCTAATGATATTACCCCAAACTTTCCCTCTACCCCCCTTCACAGTACCATCTCCAAAACCCCCATCTTTGCCATACACCCCTTGAATAACCTTCCTCCATAGACTACTCATTTCAGTATTAAATCGCCACTACCATTTTCCCATCAACGCTTCATTTTGCACTCTTAACCCCACAACCCCCAAACCCCATTTTTTTTCTCTAAGAATATTTTTCCACGCGATCCAACTGATTTTATTCTCACCATAACCCCCACCCCAGAAAAAACAAGCTCGCAGTCTTTCAATAGTGTGTATCACGGCCAAGGGAGCATGGAAGAGGGAGAAAAAATATTAAGGAAGACTACCAAGAACCGCTTTTATCAATGTGAGCCTCCCCCAAAAAAATATAAGCTTGGCTTTCCACCCGTCCAGTCTCTTCTTAATTCTGTCAATCACCGGCTGCCAAGCCGATATCTTATTCATATTTTGCCCAATAGGAAGGCCAAGATAAGTAAAAGGCCACGATCCAAAACAGCAACCAAGAGAATCAGCCCCACAATTAAGCTTGTTCTGATTCACATTGACCCCGTAAAGCTTACTTTTGCTAAGGTTTAAGTTCAGCCCGGAAACCTTAGCAAAAATAGACATGATTCTTCTAAGATTAGTCAAGTTGTCAATGCCCCATTCACCGAAGAAAATGGTATCGTCCGCAAATTGAAGATGCGTAATACTATGATCCAAGTTGTTCATCTCAATTCCTTTAATCAATTCATTCTCTTCGGCTACCTTTATCATTATGTTGAGATCTTCCGCAACTGTTCGGATGGTTTTGCATCACTAAACAAAAACAATTTATAAACCCTAACCTATATGCAAAACTAACTCCTAACCGACCGAATATCGGGTAATTGCTAGTAAAGCGGGATAAGTAAGGGGTCGATCCACAGGGAATTGGGATGTTGAATCTAATCTTATTAATTCCTTTCAATTGTTACCTATGAAAACAAATAAACGAAAGAACAAACATATAAACACATAGAAAATAAATCTAAGCTATAACAACTAAGAAAAACATAAAATAAAGATACATGGAATCAAACAATATACAAACCAAGTGATTCAATCCAAGTTTATCTCATGATTTTAATTCAATATTGTGGTTTCACCTTTACACGAGATACGAACTCCTAATTCCTTAGTGAATCCGTTTCTCAAGCTATGAATTCCTAATCTCTTAGTGAATTCAATTATTGATCTCTCCTCTCCCAAATGTTGAGACCAATTTCCATACAAAACGAAGGTGTAGATTCAAGTTAACTCCCGTATTTTAGAATCTAACAACCTAGATAATTAACCAATTAATTTGTCACGAATTAACGATTAAAGATCCTATCTTCCTATGGTGATCTAGCGTTTACGCAACTCTCGTAGTGTAAAACATCAATAGCAAACTGATCGCTCGATCTAATTCACATGGCATCATAAAGCGCATAGAAAAATACAAAACGAATTAAAGCTCATGAAAATAAAACAAGGATTGAATAAATTAAGAGATTAAACTCACATAGTTTGGTACAATGGATGATCTCCATGATTCAACAAACGAAAAGAAAAGCATCCTAATCTAACCCGGATCACCCGAGCACAAGGCTCGGGTGATCGGCCTTGAAAGCCTCAGAAGTGCGGCTACTGAGTAGTATTTGGTGTGTTGTATTTTTCTGTGTTCTCTTTTCTGCTCGAATGCTGCTGCTTATATAGGAGTTTTGCCGACATAATTAAGGATCCAGAAGATAAATACGTGAAAATCCGCTGACCGACCGAATGACGTCACTCGGTCGACCGAATGTCATGGCTCGGTCGACCGAGCCCTTTAATGCACGTTTTAAATGTTTTTTTTTCGTCTGACTTGTTCCCCACTGCATTCTGCCGCGCTGATCTGATTCCTTTTGATTTATCTCTCAATTAATACTCCGATTTTCTTCCTTATTTTCTTTATTCTTCCATAAATCTGATTGATTCGGATTTATCTCTTTAAAAATCATCTTTTCCTTCAACAATGTGTATCTACAATGTAGGAAAAACATACCAAAGCGTGACGATATTCCAAAATAATATAAAATCATAATTTAAGCACATAATTCGTTACGTTTTGCAATTTAACTATTGAAAACACCACTTGCTCAATATTTCAATTATAAAGCTCGATTTCTATGAAAAACATCCACATATGGGGGAAATTGACATAAAATATATCCTTATAAAATGTATAAAATCACCCTTAACAACTCCCCCACACTTAGCTTTTGCTCGTCCCGAGCAAAACAAAACATAATCAAGACGTAAAATTTCAAACAGACATCTCAGCAAATATAACACATATTCAATAACTTAGAGGTTCACCCCGGTGTGTGTGCAAAGCCATAACAAACTTCCACTAAGTCCAAACTTGAAAATTTCAAGCAAACTAGCTAATACCCCCTCGTAGGCTAGCAATAAATGACACTCATAAGATGTACCCTACAAACGTAAGATATCCCGAAAAAAATGATCGGATATATCTAGGGCCTTTCTGAAATACTCAGAGGATAATCCCTACAGCATATCTGCCAGTTTCTACTGGGGATAAGATAGACGATAACTTAGTCTTATATCTTTTTCATAACAATTCTTATTGCAAGTTGATTTAACTTTTTCACATTTAAACACACATCAGAATGAGCTCTTGCCCTGTCATAGTAGAATAGGATATTCGAGATATACCCTACCTTACTCAAATCATAAGGCAGCTTTTTCTGACTGTCGTGAGCTTTTAGTCATCATGGTGGTATAGGACATTTCGAGATAATGCCCTACCGCACTCAAATCATCGACTAGCTTTCGACACACCCAATTAATTCACTTTAAATTCAACTTTTTCATTTGACAATAAGTTACGTGTTACTTATCACATTCAAACCTCAGATATTCACAGTATATCATACTTCGGATCTAAATATACACTATCATAAATCTCAAGATACATACGTAGCACTAAGCACATGACTTATAAGATAATCAGAAATCACTAATCAAAAAGGGGTATAACTTTATAAATTAGCTCATCGTTCACTATGGCTCGTGAAATATAGATCTCAGGTGAAACAACTAACTTATCAAACATATGATATATAGCTCGGATGACTATAAAAATAACGAACAAAGAATTGAATTGCCTACTCGGGACAAAACAAAAACAAAAGTGTCGAAAAATTTTGAAAATTGAAAATTCTAGCTCATTTTGCATAGAAACATAATAAATCAAGCAGATGATATGTAGATACACCAAACCATTCCCCTCCCCCACACTTAAATGACAACATGTCCTCATGTTGTGCAGAATTAAAGAAAAGATAAAGGAACTTAGCTGATTTGGTAATGATATGAAGATAAGCTGAAGAAGGATAGATAATCGATCCGCGTTTCCGAGGCACGAGATGTCATAGGTATTCCTCTCCAGATTCACTTCCAAGGCCAGCTTAACAAAAACAACTAAAAATGTACCTGCACC
The DNA here is from genome assembly GCA_036785695.1 of Gentiana straminea. NCBI lineage: Eukaryota > Viridiplantae > Streptophyta > Magnoliopsida > Gentianales > Gentianaceae > Gentiana > Gentiana straminea. The sequence goes on along the minus strand of JAVUPR010000034.1, from coordinate 985,093 downwards.
ACTTGAAAAACATGGCAGTATCTCGGGGAACACGGGGGAATATAACATGGCAACAATAATGATATAAGCACATGGTATAATTGCTCAGATGGAAAAATCACCTCACAGGGAAAACACAGGACATCTAAGCGTCAAATATAAAGCCACAGAAACTTTACAATACAAATAAGCCCAACATGTGCATAAAGAACTAAGGATAGAGGACACTACTAAATAGCAGGATTGTACATGTAAAACACATGGAAAAGAAGTCAGAGAGATTTTTTTTGATTAAGCTCATGTAAAGATGGAACATACACATGGAACATTACAAAATAGTAGGCTAGGTGCAACTACATGAAAATACATTACAATGCAATCTACTTGATATGCAATTCTAATAAAATAAAAAGCTGACAGGCTCAGGCTGAGCAAGTTGGGTAGACAACTCTACAGTGACTACGGCCCGTACAGAATCAGAAAATGAAGGACATAAAATAAAAGTGGTAGCGTACGGCAAGCCGACAGTAACTACCCTAAATAAAAGATAGAAAAACAATGCAACTAGATGACATGCAACTAAATGATATGCAAAAATAAAAGAAAATAAAAGAAAGAAAACTAGCCCACTCATTTGCAACACGACATGTATATCATAAACGTCTACCAAATAATGATAGTTTACGATAAACGACAGTACTATTCATTATATGCAAAGGTGTACGCGCGCCTTAAGACTCATCAAAGGTGATAGCATTATGGAAAACCAACAGCTTAGCTATACTAAACGATATAACTCATAAGATGCAATGGTAGCAACGGAAAACCAACAAGTAGCTACCCATATGAGTTACAAAAATAACAAGAAAGCACATAGGTCTCAAAGCTCACAAGATTCATCACAACGATATGTAGCATACGGAAACCGACATTAGCTACTAAATAACAATAAGAACGAGCTTATAGCATACGAGAACCGACATTAACTATAACATGCATAGATGAATCATGTAAATAAAAGTTAATCAATTATTTAACATGGATCGGTAGATGGAAAGATGTAAACATGCAAGTTCAGAACATCTACGTAAAAATAACTAGCCACAGAAGCTCATATGGAAGTATCCACGTCAAATAAAGCATTAAAAATCAAAGCAAGAAAAATTTGGAACTGGACGTGCGTTCAACATACCAAAACGGGCGGTTGCCTGGAAATTTTGCACTGGACGGGCGTTCAATGAGCCGAACGCCCGTTTGAAAGTTCGATACAGCAACCTGCAACTTAGTAAAGCACAGCCGAAAACCCTAGACTAACATCTTAAACTCATAGCAATTCAGATCATCAAATCACACATACAGCAGCCACGGATAAATTTAAGCACAGAGCACACTAGGTTACAGATTATGTTACACTTCACGTTTCACAAATCGAGTAAAAAACTTTTTGCACATTCTTAACCCAACGGTCATCGAAACATGGCAAAAATAAAAACTCTCAATTTGTGTGACGCTACTTTTATTGAAAGAAAAGAAACAGAAACAGAAACGGAAACCTACCTACGACAAACTTAAAACAGGAAAAACACTAAGACGGAGGGAAAAAAACGTGTTGAAATCTTCTAAGGCCAAAATGGAAGGGAAAACAGTGGATTTTGACCTCGAAAACGGTGTTCACGTCGTCGGCGTCGGAACGAGCTTTCCGAATTGGGGTCCCGCGCGCCAAACGGACACTCGAGCCGAAATTTACGGCCAAAATACTACCATGTGCCCTAACGACCCCTTTTATCCCAAAAAATTAAATCGTAACAAAATAGAAGAATTAACTCAATTAGATTCAAAAAAAACACCAATTCCCCGGCAACGACGCCAATTTGTTCGGATGGTTTTGCATCACTAAACAAAAACAATTTATAAACCCTAACCTATATGCAAAACTAACTCCTTACCGACCGAATATCGGGTAATTGCTAGTAAAGCGGGATAAGTAAGGGGTCGATCCACAGGGAATTGGGATGTTGAATCTAATCTTATTAATTCCTTTCAATTGTTACCTATGAAAACAAATAAACGAAAGAACAAACATATAAACACATAGAAAATAAATCTAAGCTATAACAACTAAGAAAAACATAAAATAAAGATACATGGAATCAAACAATATACAAACCAAATGATTTCAATCCAAGTTTATCTCATGATTTTAATTCAATATTGTGGTTTCACCTTTACACGAGATACGAACTCCTAATTCCTTAGTGAATCCGTTTCTCAAGCTATGAATTCCTAATCTCTTAGTGAATTCAATTATCGATCTTTCCTCTCCCAAATGTTGAGACCAATTTCCATACAAAACGAAGGTGTAGATTCAAGTTAACTCCCGTATTTTAGAATCTAGCAACCTAGATAATTAACCATTTAATTTGTCACGAATTAACGATTAAAGATCCTATCTTCCTATGGTGATCTAGCGTTTACGCAACTCTCGTAGTGTAAAACATCAATAGCAAACTGATCGCTCGATCTAATTCACATGGCATCATAAAGCGCATAGAAAAATACAAAACGAATTAAAGCTCATGAAAATAAAACAAGGATTGAATAAATTAAGAGATTAAACTCACATAGTTTGGTACAATGGATGATCTCCATGATTCAACAAACGAAAAGAAAAGCATCCTAATCTAACCCGGATCACCCGAGCACAAGGCTCGGGTGATCGGCCTTGAAAGCCTCAGAAGTGCGGCTACTGAGTAGTATTTGGTGTGTTGTATTTTTCTGTGTTCTCTTTTCTGCACGAATGCTGCTGCTTATATAGGAGTTTTGCCGACATAAGGAAGGATCCAGAAGATAAATACGTGAAAATCCGCTGACCAACCGAATGACGTCACTCGGTCGACCGAATGTCATGGCTCGGTCGACCGAGCCCTTTAATGCACGTTTTAAATGTTTTTTTTTCGTCTGACTTGTTCCCCACTGTATTCTGCCGCGCTGATCTGATTCCTTTTGATTTATCTCTCAATTAATACTCCGATTTTCTTCCTTATTTTCTTTATTCTTCCATAAATCTGATTGATTCGGATTTATCTCTTTAAAAATCATCTTTTCCATCAACAATGTGTATCTACAATGTAGGAAAAACATACCAAAGCGTGACGATATTCCAAAATAATATAAAATCATAATTTAAGCACATAATTCGTTACGTTTTGCAATTTAACTATTGAAAACACCACTTGCTCAATATTTCAATTATAAAGCTCGATTTCTATGAAAAACATCCATATATGGGGGAAATTGACATAAAATATATCCTTATAAAACGTATAAAATCACCCTTAACAGCAACCAAAAGGAAAAGGAAAGGAGATAAAGGATCTCCTTGCCTTATTCCTCTTTTCATATTAAATTCCTCAGTCGGGCTCCCGTTAACAAGGATAGAAACTCGAGCTGTAGATAAACATTGCATAATCCAGTTCCTCCATTTCCCCCCAAAATTCATCTGTTCCATCACAGAATCTAAAAATTTCCAATTAACTGAGTCGAATGCTTTTTTGAAATCAGCTTTAAAAATAAAAGCTTTTCTTTTTCTTTTCTTCACAGAGTCCACAACTTCATTAGTAATCAGGATGCCATCTAAGATTTGTCTTTTCGCGATATACGCCGATTGCGAGTCCCCCACAATGTCATTCAAAACACCCTTCAAACGTTCTGCCAACATCTTCGAGATAAACTTGTACAATGACCCAATTAGGCTAATGGGCCTGAAGTCTTTAAACGAAACCGGGCTCGAATTTTTGGGAATAAGAGCCATAAAAGATGAATTATAGCCTTTTTCGATTCTACCAAAACTATGGAAATCCTTCACAAGCTTCATCACATCATATTTGACTAAGCTCCATTGAGATTTGAAAAATCCGAATGAGAAACCGTCTGGTCCGGGAGCCTTATCAGATCCACAACTCCAAATGGCATTTTTTACCTCCTCTTCCGAGAAGGGCTCCTCGATAAGCTGTTTATCCAAGTTCGAAATTCTTTTAAACTTAGATGAAATGAACTTTGGCCTCTCCTTGACGGGCTCGGCAAACAGGTTTTTGAAATATTTAAGTGCCTCACATTTCACAGAAATCGGATCTTCCGTCCAAATGCCATTAATTACCATCCTAGCTATCCTGTTTCTGTTCTTCCTGCCTTTGATATATTGATGGAAGAATTTTGAGTTGCCTTTGATAATGACTATCTTTGAAATGGGGCTAAGGCCGGGCTATTTAAAATCTTACTACGCCCTTAATACGCCAGCTAACCTCCAGGAATTATAGGCTTTTTGGCTTTTATCACACGGTTTAACAAAACCACATAAATGAGTTATTTTTAACATTGTAAGGCAAAATATTGTATTGTTTTGTGGGAGTGGTTTATAATATTGGATTCTCCAATGTGAAAGTGACACTACAAAAAAAAGACTTTTTCCTACAAAAGATTTCGTCGCGAAAAGTGCTGATTTTCGTCAGTAAAGGTTTTCATGACGAAATTCTTTTGTCGCGGCGTTTGTTACCTACGCAGGGTTGGTAAAGGTGTCTGTTGTGACAATCAGAGTATCATGAAATTGCATTATAAATTGCACCCTTTAGTTAATATGATTATTCATTTGCAGAGAATCATTTATTATTTCACCAGTTTTCAAGAGAAAGAAGGCAAATATTTAAGAGGATGGCTAAGCTTAATTACTTCATTCTCTTCACTCTTATCATCCTTGGTATGTATGCAGCTTTCATTTCTCTCTTACATTAATTCTTTTATATTTATGTTTTTTCTCAGGAAACTTGCAGACTACATTATTCTTTGCTTTTCCAAATAATACATCATGATATAAATAGGAAACCAATGAGCTTGAAAAAAATTTCTTAGTAATCCTACCTGGATTATATCTGTAAAAAGGTGTTAATATTGTATATCCTTGTGTTGTGATGTGGTAAAAGATATATGTTGTACCGTCTCCAAACTTGTGTCTGACAGCGCTAATTTGGTTATAAAGGATCCGTTTAACTATTTAGACCGTCGTTTTCGTTTGGTCTAAAAGGACAAAACCGAGTGTACAAGACCTTTATGTATATATACTAACATGATTTTTCAATTGTCAATTTCATACATTTTGAGAAAGAGATTTACTCCCCCGTTTGCGGGTGGCAAACACGCATATTAAGGATGTGAATTTATGCTTTACTTTGAATACCAAAATGACTAAAATTCCCTTCACTATAATCAATGCAATGTTGTTTTTATTCTCTCATTTCTTAATAAATAAGAGTAAATGTAGGAAACACATGATAAATGATGCATTGGAAATTTAACCATCTCAAATAAAATGGAGCAAATGATTTCGACAACTGCATCATTTATTTTGAAACGGAGGGAGTAATGTTTTTCATTTTAATAATGAATTGACTAAAACGTCATTGATATAATTAGTACTAACATTATTTTTAATCTCACACCTAACATATTAACTATATATATGATTCTAATATATTATATTTTCGAGTGTCATTAATCATTATTACTTAAGCACCTTATAAAGAAGATGTGTAATAATCATATTTTCTGAACTTATTAAAAAACTACATATTTAAGTAAACACTTTTTAACAAAATTCGAAGAAAACATATATCAAAATTTAAAGTAACCATAAAATAATGAAATCTCTCTAAAAAAAATTCAGAGATTAAAAGCTAGGAAAAGTCAAAAGGAGAGCCACATATACAAATGTTTCCGTCTGTACACATTGAAGGCTTTTGCGGTAGATGTACAGAGTGCTTCACATAATCTGAAGTTTCAAGATTCAATTGACAGATTCTAATGCAGTGTTATAGTATATAAATCTGAAGAATTAAGTCTCCTAAAATTCAGATTTTACATGATTTAGAGATTTTACTGCAAGTGCTATTAGTAATCCTAGCTAGATTATATATGTTAAAAGGTGTTAATATTTTATATCCTTGTGTTGTGATGTGGTAATATATATATATATATATATATATATATATATATATATATATATATATATATATATATATATATGTGTGTGTGTGTGTGTGTGTGTGTGTGTGTGTGTGTGTGTGTGATACCGTTGAAATTATCATGGTAGTATTTGCGATGTTTATGTGGTGGATATCTAGCTAAAGTGAGTGATTTTTCCGGTGGTTGCACGACGGTGCTCAAGAATAAGATGAAGATATTGAAGAACAAGATGAAGAAAATATTGTGTTTATGATTATGAGCTGAGCCTAGGTGGCTGCCCACGTACCCTTAGCTTGTAAGGAATCAAGCCCAACTTACGTAGTTCTGGAAATGAAGCATCCCCTTTGTAATAGAGGTGATGTTGTTATTTATTGAGGCCCAGGAGCAGGCCAGTTGGCAAGAGTAAGACAACCGGGCGAGAGCGGGCAGCGCGGCCCGAGGGCCCGGTGGGCCTGGCTGCCCCAGATCCTTACGGTCCTAGAGCCTTTGGCGGGCTCGCTACGGGCCCTTTATTGGATTTTGTGGGGTTTGCCGATTTTGACATATCAATGGCCCCCATTCTCCTTGGCTCTTCATTGTACAAGTGAGAGTCAATGAGTAAAGTTGTAGATGACTTGATGTACCGTTTGCTAATATGACTGTAGCAGAGCGATCTGTTGAGACATCGTAAGTCTCATTTGGCATAGTCTATTGGTGTCGTGCTTAGACAGCGAGCGGACTTACATAAGATTTGCTCGAGTGCGATCTCCAAATATGATGTCGAGCTGGAGCCGGTCTTATAGATGATTCGCTCAAGGGCGAGTTCCGAATATGATGCTGAGCTGGAGTCGGTCTTATAGAAAATTCGCTTGAGGGCAAGTTCCAAATATGATGCGAGCTGAAGTCGGTCTTATTAAAGATTCGCTTGAGGGCGAGTTCCAAATATGATGCCGAGATGGAGTCGGACTTTTGATGCTGCACTATGAAGTGGACGGTCTTTTGGTGCCGCACTATGAAACGGACAGTCTTTGGGTGCCGCGCTATGAAGCGGACAGTCTTTTGGCTCCGTGCTATTAAGGGGACGGACTTTGGATGCCGCTCTATGAAGCGGACAGTCTTTTGGCGCCGCGCTATTAAGAAGACGGACTTTTGCCGCCGCTCTATTAAGATGACGGACTTTTGATGCCGTGCTATTAAGAGGACGGTCTTATGGTTCCGCGTTTTGAAGCGGACAGACTTTTGATGCCGCGCTATAAGCGGACGGTCCTTTGGTGCCACACTATGAAGAGAACGGTCTTTGGGTGCCGTTCTATGAAGTGGACGGACTTTTGATATTGCGCTATGAAGCGGACGGACTTGTTGTTGGTGAAGATAAATCCTATTTCGATGACGATCTGACCTCTGGTGAGTTCCCAAAACAAGAAGGCTCGTCCCGCCACTTTTGGTTGGTAGAGTTCCAAAAATAAAATAGCTCGACCCACCACGTCCATGGGGGTGAGTTCTGAAAAATGGAGTGTAATCATTCAAGTTGTAGAACGAGAATAAATGCCAATGAGAGCTTGTACCTAAATATCTCGTATTGGAGAGCTTGAGACCTCATACTTGGAGAGCTCGTGGTGGAGAGCTTGAGAGCTCGTAACTTGGAGAACTTGAGAGCTCGTACTTGGAAAGCTTGAGAGCTCGTAACTTGGAGAGCTTGAGAGCTTGTAACTTGGAGATCTCATAACTTGGAGAGTCTGAGAGCTCATATCTGGAGAGCTTGAGAGCTTGTATCTTGAGAGCTCATTTTGGCGAGCTCATATCCGGTGAATCTTTGATGAACACGATGAAGGTCATGATGGAGACATGGAGATCATGATGAACTGGATGAATATCGATACTTTGATGAAGATTCCGATGAAATTCTTGATGAATGTCGGTCGGGAAACAAAAATGGGCGGTTTTGGGTCACCGAAAAACCAAAAAATAGGTGGAGATCTTACTACTGGATGAAGATTTTGGAGATCTTGATAAGGATCTTGTAGATCTGGAGAAAAATCTTGTAGATCTAGAGGAAGATCTTGTAGAGAGAGCTTGAGATCTGGAGGAAGACTGGATGAATATCTACAAGAAGATCTTGTTAAAGACTTGTAGATCTTGTTGAACACTTAACGATCTGGATGAAGATCTTATTGAACACTTGAAGATCTGGATGAAGATTTTGTTGAAGATTTGGAGTTCTAGATGTAGATCTTGTTGAAGACTTAAAGATCTGGATGAGGGCCATTTAAAGACTTGGCCGGAAAACATAAAATGAGCGGTTTTAGGCCGCCGGAAATCTCAAATCTGACCGGAAAAATTATGTGGTAGATATCTGGATAAAGTGGGTGATTTTTCCGTTGGTTGCACGACAGTGCTTAAGAACAAGATGAAGTTCTTGAAGAACGGGATGAAGAAAATGTTGTGTTTATGATTATGGGCTGAGCCTAGGCGGCTGCCAACGTACCCTTAGCTTGTAATAAATCAAGCCCAACTTACGTAGTTTTGGAAGTGAAGCTTCCCCCTTGTAATGTAGGTGATGTTGCTATTTATAGGGGCCAGGAGCAGGCCTGCTGGCGAGAGTAGGACAGCTGGCGAGAGCTGGCAAGCTGCGGCCTCGAGGGCCGGGTAGGCTGAGAGCCTGGCGGCCTCAAAGCCTGGAGGTCCCAGAGCCTGGCAATCCCAGAGCCTGGCGGCCGAAAGCCTTTGGTGGGCTCGCTACAGGCTCTTTATTGGATTTGGCGTGGCTTTTCTATTTTTGACATATCAATATATATATATATATATATATATATATATATATATATATATATATATATATATATATATATATATATGTCTTCCGATGGTAATTGAGTTATAAAGGATCTGTTTAATTACTTAGACTGTTATTCTCGCTTGATCTAAAAGGCTAAGCTGAATTGCAACACACACACACATATATATATATATATGGGGCCGAAGGATAAAAAAAATGTTAAAAATGGAGATGGAAGGACAATTTGCATTTTGTGTGGTTAAAAAGGACAAATTTATAGTATATTGACTGAAATACCCATGGTTCTTCTTTGTGTGGAAAAGATGGAGTAAATGCCGTGCCATAAATTGGAGTAAATGCACTACCATAAATTGAGCAGTAATACTAAATCTACGAAATCAATTTATTCAACCTTTTTAATGTAAAATAAAAACCAGAAAATGAGTCAATGATAACCTTTCCATATTTAAATCATTTGACTTATACTCCTCAATCACAACATAAAAGGTAAAAAAAAAAAAATAGACACTTTACTTCCCCCTTCTATCTTGAAGCTTGATACGACACTTTTACCTCCGATGTTACTTCACTCGTAATTGTGATAATATGTTGAAAATGATCATTTTTATTGCGCTCTTACTTCATGTTTACTATCACTTCACTCGTAATTGTTACTATATGTTTGAAACGATGCTTTTCATTGCATTGTTACTTCATTTGTGACTGTTACTTCATTCGTAATTGTTAATATATGTTGGAAATGATCATTCTTATTGCATTGTTATTTCACGTGTTATTGTTCCTTCACTAGTAATTTTTACTATATTTTGGAAATTATCATTCTTATTGCATTGTAATTTCACGTGTTACTGTTACTTCACTCGGAATATATATATATATATATATATATATATATATATATATATATATATATATATATATATATATATATATATATATATATATATATATATATATATATATATATATATATATATATGTTTGTAACCAAATTGTACTCATGATTGTGTTTTTTTTTTGTTTTTTTAATGTTTGTAACAGTTTTAGGAAGATTCAATTTCCTATAATTACTCCACCTTTAATTGTCAGGATTTACATCTCTTTATTTACGTTTTGGTTGTAACCGCCTATTATGGAAAAAAAAATACACGCATAGTTATAAAATAAGGGCATTATCGAAACTCTAAATTAATTTTGTCCTTATTAATCATGTGCGTACTTCTAGCCTGATTTATTAGTAAATGTGTCCTTTTTGGAAAATATCTAATATATATATATATATATATATATATATATATATATATATATATATATATATATATATATATATATATATATATATATATATCACTAAAAATCATTAATTCTCTCTCCTCTCCTACTCCAATACGTAAATGAATATATCTTTTGATTTATGTTTTGAAACAACGTAATTCTTTCACAATTTTTTATTTTTTTTTCGTCCTCGTTATTTTGATATCTCATTAGATATATTTTGACATTATTATTGAGGTCATTTTCGTAAAAACAGCACAAAAAAAATATTTACGCACTGGAATAAAGGATTTGAGGTCTATCATACTATTTCACTTTAGCGAATAGTGGATTTGAGTGTCGATTTTACTGTTTCATTTTACTGAATAGTAGATTTTGGAGTAGGAAATTGTGGATTTTATGGTCTTGAACAATGGATTCGGGTAGCGAGCGATGGATTTTGGCTTACTAAAAGAATAGTCAAATGTTAAAAAGGACAATGTGCAGATAAAAATAAGCATTTATCCAATCAATTTTTTTAGAGGGAGGGGCAATAAAGGACAGATAAGAAAGAAAAAATAGGAATCAGGACAATAGAAATACAAATTGGGTGATATGGACAATTCCACTGTTCGTTATCCCAAATCCATTGTTCGGTATAGGGGAATTGACTTCAAATCCACTATTTCACTGTTTTATTGCTTTTGACGAAAATTACCTCGAAATGACATCGAAAAGAATGGGATATCTAAATAAAGAAAACAAAACAAAAGGAAAAATACGATGAAAGAATTATGATTTTATTACGTCTAGAACAAAAAATATATTTATTTTTGTAATTAAATATAAGATAATTTAAATCGTAGTGGAATAATCACTTGTCATTTATACCAATAACAAATTTTACTGTCCTGTTTACATATTTCCAGTTTCAATTTGGCTTTGTCCCTTTTATTCCAATTTTGTTTTAGCAAAAATGGCAAATTTCTATTTCACTAGAATTAATATATTCTCTCTCCTACTCCAAAACAAAATTGAATATATATATATATACGATTCAACCTAGCCGTGATCAATAAATACGTTCTAAAAAATATATATGCAAGAAATCGTAATTATTAACTCGTAAACAATTAATTACTCGAAAAATTACGATCATTTGATTATTTGATCTCTCTTGTACGATCACTTGACGAAAAAAGGAAAAGTATGATGGAAGAATTACGATCATTTGATTATTAAATCAAAAGATACGTCTTTTCTTGTAATTAAACAAGAGAGAGAATGTCAAATCAGTGAAATTGAAAACGTCATTTTTACCCCAAAAAAATCCACAGGATTAAATGTATTTTTCTCTACATTGTCTTTTTTTACATTTGGGCAATCACTGTTTTGTTTGCATATATCTATTTCCACATTGTTCTTTTTTCATATAAAGCCAATGTTTAATTGAATATCAAATAGTATATTTAATGCAACGTGTTTGACAGAAAGTGCAAAAGATAAAGAATCACTGAAAACTTCAATTTTTGGCATATATAGTAATTACATTGACTATAAATATTGAGGTTTGTCAGAACATAACACGCTTTGGTGACGACTATTAACATTTTTCACGACATAACCTTTTCGTGTATCTACAGACGCAAAAAAGCGCTGCGACATTTTTTTTCCGTCATGAATAACTTTAGTGACGAAGATTATCACTTTTGTGATGAGTTTTTCGTCACTAAAGATCTATTTTTAGTGAAGATTCATATACATGACTGTGGTCGGACCACATTCAAATTTGCGATCTATAATACCATATATGTATGCATACGAGTATAAAAATATACATATATGTTTTTTTTGCTACATATAATCATATATACTAGCCTGTTCGCAAGTAGTCAAACCAAGTATCGCAATTGCTCGAGTATATAACGTTCATTTGATGTGCAAGGGGAGTCCAGTTCTGAATTGAGTCGATCTCAAGTTATAATTTATGAGTAACATGGTTTGCTTACAGCCCTAAACTCGTGTCTGATGTGCTTTCTCAATCAAAAGAAAACAAATAAAAATCACTCATTATCGATATGACAAAAACACCCTTAATTAAGATATGGGTTTCACACATCGTCTTTGTTAACGTTTAAGGAGAATTGAAGAAATCAATAGCACATTGAAGGAGAATTCCACCATATTTCTCGTCATGTTGTTTTCGACGAAACCTCCTTTCCATTTATACACTCCTTTCTTGCCACCCTCTTCCTTATCCTCCTACCGCCCTCCCTACTGAACCCCCTAACAGAATATAATAAACAGTGGGTGTTTTATTCACACTTGATACGAATGATTTACAACTGTATTTATAAGGTATTCTAACTAGGGTTAGGGGTATAACTGTACATACTATAATTACACACATATAATTACAATAATACTCTAATACCACCCCTCAAGTTGGGCGAGGGAGGAGACCTAACTTGCTGCGTTGATGAATAAAATCCGGCCGAGGAAGAGATTTGGTGAGACAATCCGCAAGCTGATCTTGAGCATTTACATGAGCAACACGTAGTAGCCCACGTTGCACTTGGTCATGAATAAAATGATAGTCAATGGCAACGTGCTTCATGCGAGAGTGGAAAACAGGATTATGACAAAACTGTGTAGTGCCAAGGTTGTCACAGTAGATGACTGGAGCCCAAGTGAATGAAACAGCTAGATCACGAAGAACAAAAGTTACCCAATTAAGCTCTGCAGTAGTCGAGGCTACAGATCGATATTCCGCCTCAGTAGATGAACGAGCAACAGTAGACTGCTTTTTAGAGCTCCAGGAGACGGCATTCTTACCAAGATAAATAACATAAGTGCCAGTGGAAGAATAATCATCTTTGTTACCCCCCCAATCAGCATCAGAAAAGGCATGAAGGACCAGAGGGGAGTCACGATATAATTGGAGGCCAAGATCCACTGTCCCAGCAAGATACCGAAGCATACGTTTTGCATAAGTCCAATGTAAGTCGGTAGGCGCATGCATAAATTGGGAGAGTTTATTGACAGCGAAGGCAAGATCAGGCCGTGTAAAAAGCAGATACTGTAGGCTGCCAATAACCATCCGATATTCAGAAGCATCAGTCAGAGGTGTGCCTGACTTGAGAGTAAGACCAGAGAGATCCGCAGGCAAGGGAGTAGCGACAGAATTTGCATTATGCATATTAAGACGAGTCAACAACTCTGTAGCATACCTCTTTTGAGACAAAATACACCACTAGGATTGTAAATAATCTCAACACCAAGAAAGTATGATAGTAGTCCCGTGTCCTTAAGAGCAAAACGACATCCCAAACGAGAAATAAACGTCTCAAGAGCCCGAGAGTCATTTCCCGTAATAATGATATCATCGACATAGACCAATAGATAAATAATAATACCACCGATGATAAATAAATAAGGAAGAGTCGATTCCGCATTCTTGAATTGATCGGTGATAAGAAAACCCTTGAGCTCCTCATACCAAGCACGAGGAGCCCGCTTCACCCCATAAATCGCCTTACGCAGTTTACACACATGGGTAGGATGAGTAGTACTAATAAAACCTGCAGGCTGAGCTAAGTAAACATCCTCAGATAAGTGTCCCTGTAAAAATGCATTATTAATATCCAGTTGTCGAAAGGACCACCCCTGTGAGAGAGCAAGTGTCAGAACAATACGCACAGTGGTGGGTTTAACCACCAGACTGAAAGTCTCATAATAATCGATGCCAGGCCGTTGAGCAAATCCCTTGGCCACAAGGCGAGCTTTGTGGCGATCAATGGAACCATCCGAATGACGCTTAAGCCGAAAGATCCACTTAGAACTGATGACATTATAGTTAGGATGAGAGGGAACAAGTTCCCACGTGTCATTGTGAAGAAGTGCATCATATTCCTCTTGCATGGCAGACTTCCAGTGAGGATTTTGGAGGGCTTGAGTGACTGTGGTGGGTTCAGTGTCGGAGGAAGAGTGAAGATGAGTGTGGAGATTGAGCTTCTGGATGGGCTTGCGAATGTTGTTTTGAGCACGAGTGCGCATAGGATGAGTAGTGGTAGGTGGCGGAGAAGGAGGAGGTGGTGGAGAGGGTGGAGGTAGAGGTGAAGGGGTTGGAGAGGTTGTTGTGGAGGTGGAAGGAGAAGACGTTGTGGAGGTGGCAGGGGAAGGAGGAACCGGAAAATGAACGGGAGGAGGAGTAGGAAGCCAGTCCGAGACAGGTGACAAAGGAGAAGAAGAGGAAGATGGGACGTGAGTAGCAAAAGGAAAAATGGATTCCACAAATTTGACATGTCTAGAGACATAGAGACGAGACTCAGTGATGTCATAGCGGTAATAGGCGTGCTGGTTGAGAGCATATCCAAGGAACACACAAGGTTTGGAGCGAGATTGGAGTTTATGGGTAGTGTAGGGACGAAGCCAAGGATAGCAGAGACACCCAAAAACATGAAGTTTGGAGTAATTGGGAGGAGTGTTGAAGATGGACTCATAAGGAGATTTTAGGTGAAGTGTAGGGGTAGGCATGCGATTGATAAGGTAAACGGAAGTGGAGAACGCAAAGGGCCAATATGAGGTAGGAATGGAGGCGTGGGAAAGTAAGGCAAGGCCGGTTTCAACAATATGCATATGACGGCGTTCAGAGATGCCATTATGTTCCGGGGTATGAGGTGGGGTAGTGTAAAATGAAATGCCATTAATGGAAAAATAATCACGTAACGAGATAAATTCCCCACCATTGTCCGAGTAGAGGGTTGTAATAGGTTGATTAAAGTATTTTTCAACAATAGGGCGGAAGCGAGTAAAAGTAGAATGAACATCGGATTTACGAGCTAATGGATAAAACCAAACATAGCGAGTGAAGTGATCAACAAAATTAACATAATATTTGAATCCATCAATAGACATAACAGGACTAGTCCATACATCAGAGAAAATAACTTCAAGTGGTCTAGACGAACGTAAAGTAGATGGGCCAAAAGACAGTTTATGACTCTTATTTTCTAAACACGCCGAACAATGCGTAAACGTAGAAGTACTGGAAAGTAAATTATTGTTCTTAATAATACTAGATAAAATTGGAAATGCTGGATTTCCTAGACGATGGTGCCAATCGTGGGACGTAGATTTATTGGTTGCAAACGCGACAAGGGGAGGAGTGGGCCAATCGTACAAGCCATTTCTAACTGGACCACGGAGGATGGGCTGATTCTTCTGAAGGTCCTTCACAACAAATTCAGAAGGTAAGAATTCGATGGAAAGATTATGAGATTTACATAATTGGGAAATGGATATTAAATTTCGAGACATGCTAGGAACACAGAGGACATTTTTTAAGGAAATTAATTGAGCAGGGGAAATAGGAATGGAAGAACTACCAGTATGAGTAATATTAAGACACGTACCATCACCAACCATAATGTCATCGGCTCCAGCGTAAGGAGCGTGAAGAGAAAGATTCTGAAGATCCGTAGTGACGTGGTGTGATGCCCCACTATCAAGTAACCAATTCGAAGTAGTCAATTCGGGTTGAGCCGGGAATGATGAAGCAGCCATATTTGCTTGCGCCCTTTGTGGCCGAAAATTAGGAGCAAACTCGCAATTGCGGACAAAAACGTGCAGAATGACCTTGTATAGAACAAAGCTGGCACTTACCCTGATAAGGACGACGAGGTTGATTCGAGTTTGAACTGAACCGGGCTAAATTGCTGTTTGACCGATTGGTGGGGTCATACGTAGACTGCTGAGGCTGAGGATAATTTCCAAAAGAGTGCTGATGTTGATACGTAGACGGAGCCCGCCAATTTTGCTGCTGTGAGAACGATGGAGGCGGCGGCTGATGAGAGAAGCGCTGCTGCTGCTGAAAGGATGACGGTGGTGGCCTGTAAGCAGCGAGTGCAGTCGCCGGAGAGGAGTTTAGCAATGACGGAGCCGCCTGAATATGAAAGTTTAGCAATTTATCATGAAGTTCTTCAAAAGAGATAGCCGTTTCTCGTGCTTTCAGGGCTCGGGTGAAGTCCAGGTATTCAGGCCCGATGTTTCCGAGTACGATGTCGAGAAAATCATCGTGATCCATCGGAGAGCCAAGCAACGACAGAAGGTCGGATTGTTGTTTCATGAAATATAAGTAATCGTGGATGGACTGTGTGCCACGGTGATGTGCTCTCATGGCGCCTTTGATGATTTTGACACGGCCACGAGAAGCGGTTGCATAGGTGTCGGCTAAAGCTTTCCAGCATTCAGCAGCCGTCTTCTTCCCAAACAGAAGAGTGGCTACCTCCGGTGAAATGGAAGAGATCAGCAAATTTTTTATTAAGCAATCCTGTCGATACCATAAGGAGTATGCGGGGTTGGGTTTGGAGTTGTTGCCGTCAACAATGGTGGCCACCGGTGCTGTGATCGTGCCGTCGACGTAGCCAAACAATTCGTAACCGGTAAGGAGCGATTCGAGTTGCATATGCCAAATATTGTAATTTGTGGGGGTGAGTTTAATTGGTGTTTGGGTGGAGGAATTGAACACAATTGGGGCTGAATCAGCCATGAGTGCCGGTGAGAAGCTTTAGAGAAGAAGGGGAGGAGCTTGTAGGAGACGAACAGAGTTGTGATGAGCGGCGGAAAAAAAATTTAGGTTATCGGATCGGATTCTCTGATACCATAACAGAATATAATAAACAGTGGGTGTTTTATTCACACTTGATACGAATGATTTACAACTGTATTTATAGGGTATTCTAACTAGGGTTAGGGGTATAACTGTACATACTATAATTACACACATATAATTACAATAATACTCTAATACCCCCCTCAGCCCCCTCTTCTCCTTTTCCGCCTCAACCTTTTCTTCTTCTTCTTCTTCACCAACTCCATTGTCCACCTCTTCTCCTCTTTCCCCTCCCGACCCTCCACCCCTACATCAAATGGTTACCCCTTCTGGTGATGGTTGGTGTTGGTTGATGGTTGAAAAAAAATCGAAGAAAGAGCATAAAATAGGTGTTAAAATGAAGAGCAACATAAAATATAAAACATAACATGAATCATACCGTGACAAAAGCAAAAATATTGAGGGTAATATAGTCCATACCGTTAGTGTTAACAAAAGCAAGGACGGAGGTTAATAGAAATCTAGCGGGGAAAAGCCCAACCGGACAAAAAAATATTACACTAAAAAATATGTGTAGTCTAGTCGGATCTATAAATATTCTTAATTCAGCTCACGCGACGAACTTGATATAGTCCATTAGTCCACCCCAACTTAAAATCATGGCTCCGTCCTTGAACAAAAGTCATTTAAGTCTTAAATCTTTTTTAGAAGTCCAATTATTTTCAAATCTTTTCTAATGTGACCTGAATGCCGGTTAACTTAAAAAATTAAGTATTTGACATTTAGTGCCACCAGTATTTTTTTTAAGGCAATAAAGACAATATTTTCTATAATATTCGTATTATACCCTTGTTAATAAACAATTAGAAAATAAAGATGCTGCAATTAATTTGAAGTTGGAATGGTTTTCTTGGATGCTAATAAACCTTTTTAAGAGGATCTTTTGGTTTCTTGGTTGTTTTGGATACATGGATTTGGGCAATGTCTTGTTTTTTATCTTTTGGTTTCTTGTTTGTTTTGGATACATGGATTTGGGTTTGTGCTCCTGTTTAGTGGCTTTGATCTTTTGTTTCTTGTTTGTTTTGGATATATGGATTTGCTGCTGTCTAGTATAGTTTTTTCATGCTCCGGCTTTGTGACGAGGGTCGGATCAGCACATCACCACGTGTCGCCTCCAAATCAGCACAGTAATAAATAAAGATAGAGAAAAACTTCCCCCAAGTGCCAGAACCCCCAGTACCCGAGCTGCATGAGCTCGGTCACCATCCTCCGACCTCTCCAGGTCGGCCAGTACATATGGTCAAGCCTACTCGTGCCCGACCCTACAGGTCGGCCTAAGTCCTTCTCGGACATGACATCTTACGCACACATTAAATCGGATAAATACGGAAAGAATCCATATGCATAACTACTATGATCGTGGCATTCAAATATACCCATAATTATCTCCTAAAATCAAGGAAATCAAATCATCATTATCTCTTTCTAAGGGAACACGAAATCCAAGCCCAACAATGACAAAGGCCCATGACGGCTTAGGGCATAACGCCCCTCTATATAAACCATTCCTAAGGAACTACGAAGACTTGATTCCAATTCATATATTGGATACGTAGGCAGCTTGAGAAACAACATCTCAAGTGCAGTCTAAACCACCACCAAAACACCCCCTCTTTTTATCGTTTTTATGGTTCTTAAAGCTTTTTGCAGGTTGTCATTAGGAGAATAGCCCCAGATTCATCATCGACGATTTCCAGCATCATCAAATCGGCGGCTAATTGCCAGAGATTGAGCCATTGAAACAAAATTTCCACCGTTCATATTGAATAAAAAGGAGGGACGAATAAGCCCTCCAAATTTCGTGCGGATCGGAATCCGTTTCGATGTCCGATTGTCGCCGGAAATTTGCTGTTGTATCACCAAAAACGCAGCAGTCACATCGGCGGCTAATTTCCAGAGATTGACCTGTTGAAACAAAATTTCCACCGTTCATATTGAATAAGAAGGAGGGACGAGTAAGCCCTCCAAATTTTGTACCGATCGGAGACCTTTTCGATACCCGGTCATCGCCGGAAAGTTGCTGTTGTATCACCAAAACGCAGCAGTCAGATCGGTGGCTACTTGCCAGGGATTGAGCCGTTGAAATAAAATGTTCACCATTCATATTGAAAAATAAGGAGGGACGAATAAGCCCTCCAAATTTCGTGCCAATCGGAGTCTTTTCGATGGCCGGTCGTCGCCGTAAAGTTGTTGTTGTATCACCAAAACGCAGCGGTCAGATCGGCGGCTACTTGCCATGGATTGACCCATTCAAATAAAATTTCCACCTTTCAGATTCAAAAAAAAAAGGGTCGAATAAGCCCTCCAAATTTTATGCCGATCGGAGTCCGTTTCAATGCCCGATCGTCGCCGGAAAATTGCTGATGTATCACCAAAAACACGGCTCCCGAAGATCTGAGTCGAGCTTCCCAGCTCTCAAGATACAAGCTCTCATCGGGTTTTATTTCTACAACTTAAATGACCACGCTTCTTATTTATTTTTGGAACTCTCCCGACCTAAAGAGTCGGGACGCGCTTTCTTATTGTTGGAACACTCCCGACCCAAAGAGTCGGGAAGAGCTTTCTTATTTTTGGAACTCTCCCGACCTAAAGAGTCGGAACGAGCTTTCTTACTTTTAGAACTCTCCCCTAAATAGTCGGGACGAGCTTTCTTATTTTTAGAACTCTCCCGACCTAAAGAGTCGGGACGAGCTTTTTCATATTTGGAACTCGCCTGCAAGCAAGCCTTCTATAAGACTGACTTCAGTTCGGCATCATATTTGGAACTCGCCTTCGAGCGAGCCTTCCATAAGACCGACTTCGGTTCGGCATCATAACTGGAACTCGCTTTCGAGTGAATCTTTTATATGAACGACTTTAGTTCGGCATCATATGTGGAACTCGCCTATGAGCGAGCCTTCTATAAGACCGACTTCAGTTCGGCATCATATTTGAAACTCGCCTGTGGCTACGAGCGAGCCTTCTATAAAACCGACTTCAGTTCGGTATCATATTTGGAACTCGCCTGCGAGCGAGCCTTCTATTAGACCGACTTCAGTTCGGCACCATATTTGGAACTCGCCTTCGAGCGAGCCTTCTATAAGACCGAATTCAGTTTGGCATCACCAACAGATTACGCCAAATACGGAAATGGTGCATATCCTTAGTAGGATCTATGCAAGATAGAGCGGAATCATGGATCTGAGGCCTCCCATCCAGTTCGATCCTATCCTGGGACGTCCTATTAAACAAATTCACAATGGACTTCAGGTCTGTGGGATGGCCCAAAAAGACACATGTTGATCTCCAAGAGCTCAGACAGGGTGAAAACAAATTGACCCGCAGTTATTATGAGCGCTTCTACAAGGTGTACGAGCTAACCATAGGTATAGCGGACAGTGTGATAATGACTATCTTTGAAATGGGGCTAAGGCCGGGCTATTTAAAATCTTACTACGCCCTTAATACGCAAGCTAACCTCCAGGAAATGCTGAGTTTTTCCAGAAAGAGTGTTGCGATAGCATTAGATGAGGGATCATCGTCATCCCATAGAGGAAGGCAGCGAGCTGAACGTGGCCCACTCAGGGATAACCACAGAAATCAGGGTCGGGATGTCAAGAGACCCGAAAAATTTAAGGAAGCAAACTGGACTCCTATCAGGGTCTCTTACACCCAGATGATGAACAAGGTTAGGGCATCGAGCTCCCTGACCCCTACCCAATGAAACCAGATGCACACCGCGATCAATCAAAATATTGTGCGTTCCATGAGGCTAAGGGTCATACCACTGATGACTGCGTACAATTGAAAAAAGAGATTGAGAAATTATTGGCACGTGGTAGGCCTGATCATGGTTCAGTTTGGGTGGTTTCAATTTGGGTTATACGTATAGTTATTCGGTTTGATGGGCATATTTTACCCTTTAAACCGACCCAAATGATGTCGAACCCAATGGTTTGGTTTGGGTTGGTTTCAGTTTGGATCCGGTTTGGTTTCGGTTTTACAAGCCCAAGCTATCAAAAATATAAAGTAACTATCCAAAATATGAAGTAAAAACATATTGAAGGTTTTCAAAACCCCAATCCAAACCATATTGCTAGACCAAAAGCTAATAAACCACGAAGTTAGCAGCAATACAAGTGTACAACAGTGCTAATTACTTAATAACATCAGTTGCACATAAAATATTAATTCAAAAGACGCTTAATAACATATAGTGTACGGATTATCACTTGAAGAACATTTTTTACTCACATGAGCAAAAATACGTCTAGTACCATTCTTGCTAGGATCACATAAATACTCTTTCAAACAAGACTTACAAAGTACTTTTGGTTTAGCACGTGTAGACTTAAGACTGTCAATGACATGATCCCAAACCTCGGCTCTACGCCTACCACCAACACCCGTGGCGGAATTTGGGCAAGCTTTTGGGGGACACCTCTTTGCTCTTTTTAGAAGAGGAGGGTTTTCATTTGACATGCATTGTTTACCAATATGTGAATTATCAGCTTCTTGCAGTTCACCAGCTAACATTTCAACACCCACTGAAACAAATTAGGGTTGAGTAATAATGGGTGTTTATATATGGTAGGTAATTCGGTTCGGTTTCGGTTTGGGTGGGTTATATTTAGGATAATCCAAACCAGACCATTTAAATTGGGTTCGGTTCCAATCCAAGCCGATTAGATCGGGTTTCTCTTGGTTATGTTTATTTCAGTTTGGTTCGGGCTGGTTTACAGTTCGGATTGGTTTTTCGGCTTTTTTTCTCAGGCCAAGCACGAGGTCGACATGACCTAAAAGGGATGGCGGGGGCACGATTCGAGATAATCGCCAGGTCCACCAATAAGACAAAGAGATCCACATAATCACAGAAGGTCCTATCATCAACAACTAAATCAAGAACATAATCCATTCCATCAACAAGCATGTTGAGAAGCCATTTGTCCTACACGGGAACAAGCAACCGCTCGCCTTTACCCGCAGCGAGAACGCAGCGGAATTTAAAATTTATTTTCTATTAACACAAGATCGACTTCGTTTAAGCAACAAGCATAAAAGAAGTAGACGTTGAATATGCATTGGATGATCTAAAATAGATCATCGCTTTATCTACGGTTGTAGTTTCTGCACGAAACCGCCCAACTGTTCGGCCTCTACCGGTGATCCACATGAACAGCCCGCCGGAATCCCATCATGGATTGCTACCAGAAAAACTCGGTCGCTACACCGACCTTTTCTCTCTCTCAAAATCTCTCTCTATGAAGCTCTCAAATTTTCTAGTAAATTAGAAATCTTCTAATTGCGATGTACAAAAGAGCTAGTCAACCCCTCTCTTAAATAGAGGGTGGTGTGCCCAATTATAGCTCCCAATCTGAATGGGAAAAGCTTCTGATAGATTGAGAAAAAGAAAACATTTTTCCTAATAAAATATGGAAAGTATCTTTAATTGAATTATCTCATTTAATTTAATATCTCATATTAAATATTTTCAAGATATTGTCAATATCTAATATTGACTATCTTTATCTTATTACCATAAATATATTTTCCATAAATCAATTAATATCCAATATTAATATATGGTAATATTCATTAATTAAATTGCACAATCCAAGTGCATCATAATACACTAGTGTCTGCTCCCCATTAAGCCAAAAATTGGCTTTCCGGAATATTCTTAATTAATATAATTCTATGATTAATTAATTTGCAAAATCTATGTGTATCATATACACATGTATATTTCGACATACATATACATTATACGTATATTTAATTAATCAACATAATTAATATCTTGTATTTAATTTATTCATAATAAATAAATACCATCATATTAATTTATCACTATAACACTTTTATAGTCGAGATAAAACTTTTCTTATTTGGTTATCACTATGACCACATTTTAATCCACCTAGATGTTCTTATTCATGTTAAGCGAATCTGACCCCTGAATCTTCATTCTTTTCATACAAACCACCCATATCCACCGTAAAAATCATATAAATCCAAACTAGATATTCACAATAAAAGGTAGACAAACTCGCCTTGATATTTCCAACAACATCGATACGGGCTAGAGAGAGTTGGTGTGGGTGCGAGTAACCATAGGATGGGGCGGAGGGGGAAGACTCGGAGTTGGAGAAAGAGTAGGGGACGAGTCAGTGGTAGGGGAGGGAGGCATATGAGTAGGCAGCTCGATTTGTGGCGGAGCAGATGGTGGTACTCAGAAAGGTGGGACCGCGGGGAGAGTGGTAGGTAGGGGAACAATTTGCGGTTATGAGACCGGAAGAGAGGAAGATGTAGGAGTATAAGGAAAGACTGATTCGTCGAAGACCACATGGCGTGAAATGTAGATACGATCACGGCGGTATAAACTTGCAATAAGACGTCTTAAGTGAGAGACGATGTGAGTGTGCCGAGAATCAAATTATCAGATTTGGACCATTCACAATATGCTGGGTTCGGCTTAGGCTAGCCATCGGCACTTGTAATGGTATAAACTAGAGGAGAACTTGGGCCCAGCATATGTGATAATTTTTCCGGGTTAATTTAATGATGTAAATAGCGGAAGGAGTGAAACAAGGGTAAGAGGAGGTGGTAGTGGCACTGCCGGAAGTTTCAGTTTATTTCGACATGGGTGAGTAGATGAAGAAGACGAAGCTGGAAAAGCTTGGACTTTTTTTATTGTATGGAAAGAAAAGTTAAAGACGCAGAAGGGAGGGTTTGGGAATCATTGGCGTACCGTACATGAGAGGAAAATCAACCTGCTTTGATACGATATCATAGTTTGGAATACAAAAGATTTTATTGATTCAATATGATTGGGAGAGTACAAATATATAGGTTGTCTAAGGAAACAAGCCATTATGGGATAAATAAAAAATATTTAAATAAAACCAAATATATATATTAAAAGTAAGAATATTATTATTTGAACTAATCTAGTATATCCTCGACATCATTTGTTGAATTACCGTCCCTTCAAAAAATTATTCTGAGAAGGAGAGGTAGAAAGTAAAGATTTTAGATATTCAACACAACCTCAAGCTGACGAGGAGGTAGCATATGGCCCAATACTTCATTTTTTATTTTTGTTTGGAAATACTGTGCTTGCAGCAATGTTGAACTCAAGACCTCCTGTTTTGATATCATGTTGAATTATCATATTATTGGATCTAACCTTATGTGATATAATCACTTTAATCCTGGATCGTTTATGTCAAACTATCAATAATCTAAAGAAAAGATGAAAACGGAAGCATACGTGAATCTGTAGTGCTGTAGATCTCCCGTAGGATCGGTCTTCTAAATCTACACACTTTCTAGAGCTTTTAAGAGAACCCTTTAAATTTTTCCTGTATTTCTATCTGATGATAGGAGATATAATGAAATCATGTGTGACCTAGGTACGTACCATTACCCCTTTATATATTGAATTATATTTTAGGTATTTCTATTTCTACCCATCAATGAAATAGAAATTACATCTTAGTCTCTACACATAAAAGGCCCATACCCTAATATATATACATTATAGCCCAATAACCGAACAACCATAGTAGATTATGACATTTACATCGGGCTAATCATTATTGACAATTACTCCATTCGTTCCTATTTAACTGTCGCAGTTGCTAAAAACACACATATTCAGCAGAGTAGTTAATACTTTGACTTAACATCAAAGTGATAATAATACCCCTTGAATATAATTATTGCAATGGTATTTTCAAGCTCTCACCCCTTAATAAATAAGGGTAGATGTAGAAAAATACAATAAATAATGCTTTGAAAATGTAACTACAACGGATAAAAAGGAAAATTTGATTTTGACATCTCGCGAGCGATTAAATAGGAACGAGAGGAAGTAAGAGATAAGAAGAAATCCCAACCCGACAGTCCATAATAAAAAATTATTTTACATATAAACTCAACGTTGGATTAATGATCCAACACATATATCTCTCCCTAAAACTTAAATAGACGAGGAGTTAATTAGATAATTGGAATTTTATGTATATTCAACATCATTGCTGTCTATTATTATTATTATCTTTCAATATGAGTCTGTAGGTACATTTATGGTTATGAGAAGGATATGCACGTACTCGTGTATTTATATTTTTTTTGTTCATGCAATTACATATCTTTCACAGCACCTTTTAAAATGCATTGTTTCAGAAAACTAACTTATGATTCAACCTAGCCGTGATCATTAAATACGTTCTAAAATTCATAATCATAATTGTCTGCGGCAATGGCGACGACAGTAGGAGCATCCGAAATCGAGAACAAGAATGGAAGAAATCTAAGTGAGAAACCAGCCTTTACCAGTAGCAGTTCACCATTAATATTCAGGTTTTTGCCAAATGAATTTCCACATCAGTGTCACAATATTGAATGTGATACAAAATTCTCTCCAAAAGGAATATGCAAAAAATTTAAACGTTGTGGCAAGTGTAACACAAAGTATAAGTGTTGCACTTACGTTTACCCTGGCGAGCCACCATATGAAGGCGAGGAAGAAGAGGTTATGGATGGCGAGCCGCCGTATGAAGGCGAGGAAGAAGAGGTTGTGGATGGCGAGCCGTCGTCTGAAGGCGAGGAAGAAGAGGTTGTGGAAGAGGGAAAGGGAGACGAACTATACATAGGCGGAATTAAGGTGGGAGATGAAGACGGGGAATATGAGATAGACGAAGAATATTATCAGGGAATTGAAGGCGCGGGAGATGAAAACGGAGAATATGAGAATGTGGGAGAGTAAGTGCTAAGGGCATTACAAGGCAAAAAGCATTAGAGGCCTATAACTATCGCATTGGTAAATTTTGGGCTCTTCATCTAATTTTTTTTTTTTAAAAAAAACTTGGTTTCTTTTTTCATTTTTCTTCGTATCAAATCTGCCCCATAATCAATTAAATATGGTATGTATTCACTCTTAAGATGTTTTTTGTAACATAATTCTTATTCCAAGAAGTTCAACACAACAAATTAAGTAACAGACGGACTTTAAAGTCTGTACTTTATGCCGTTTTGTTGCGTTGAATTTTTAAACTTAGAGCTATGCTAAACAAAACAATCTTCACCAAAAAAAACCATATATTATGATGTCCTTCTAACTTTTTGAGTAGTGATAGTTCCAAAATAAAAGGTCAAACAAACCTTTTCATCATATGTGCGACCTATTAACTATCAATGGTATAACAATGTATTGTGATCATTTGTTGTGGTCTGGAAACGTACTAACATTTTCCTATCTATCTAGAGTTCAAATGTTCACATTAGATCTCTAGCTAGTCGTGTCTTAACCTTAGAATCGTCGTACTTTTTTTTTGGATAATTTGATCGATCGACGTACTTTTCTGAGGTTGAATGTCTATGTTATCCTCTAAAACTTAGGCTTGGTATGATGCCATTAAATATGCCATTAATACGTGTACATAAACGGGAATCCTATGAGCTTGAAATTTTTTGTCAGTAATATATCTTAGCTAGCAGCGGATCAAAGAAACCGTCAGTAAAGGGCCTAAAGCTTTTACGGTGAAGGCAGATGCGGCGGTTGAATACGCCGTGAAAAACCTTTAGCAGTGAAAAAAATATGTCGCTAAAAAGCATATTTTTTGTGATGTATGCATATAAGTACATACATAGAGTGGCGGATGTACATTGTAATAAATGGGGTCCGCAGACCCCGTTAAAAACTAGTAGCTCTACATTTTATTTATAACAAAATATTTCGGATCCCGTAAAAAAATACTATAGAAAAATATTTTGGACCTCGTAATATTTCGAGTTTACTTTGAAAAATAATTACGGACCCCCCGCTCAATAAAATTTCGGGATCCTCCCCTACATACATACATACATTTATTTTACATACATACATAGATACATGTATACGTGTCTTTTTCGTGACTGTTCAATATTTCAGAATCAACTTGATTTTTTTCAAGTGTGACCAATAGTGTTTTGGTATATTAACACAAAAAAACGCTATAGTCGCAACGAAATATCACAAAAAGCATAGCAAATAATCTCAAAACATCGTGAGAGTATAGAAATGGAGATTTAGATGAAGGGTATGATAACGTGAGCTGGATATATAGGGGCTTGGTAAACATGTTTGTAGCTTGATCCTTAGTAGAAATGTATGAAACTTGTAGCTAACGGCTTAAACCAGATCTATCACGAACATGATGAACATCGAGTTCAATGTGTTTCGAGAATATGACATTATAATATGCATTCTTTTTATTATTGATGCAAAGAATATTTTAGAAGGAGTGAGAACGAAGGACAAGAACAAGAAAAAATAAAGGAATTAGGACAATGGAAAAAAAACTACCCTTCTTTACATCCTTGATCGCTCACGTGCATATCTACTATTCATTACCGCATATCTACTATTCGTTACAGTGTTTTACGGTGGAATATAGTCCAAATCCATTGTATTGCGTTCCCCCGTTTCGCTATTTTTTTACGCACACTATCTCGAAAATAATGTCGGATAAATTAACAAATGAAATGTCAAAATAAAGATGACTAAAAAAATATAGTGAAATAATTACGATACTTGGACGCTTAGGTAAAAGAACATATTTTTTTTAATTGAGTAGGAAGGAAAATGTATAATTGTAGTGGAATAGTGGCTTTTCACATTTATAAAGAGGGGGGGGAGTGGGAATAAACGACAAGAAAGTGCTAGAAAATGGGAATAAAGCCAGCGGAAATAAAATTTGAATTATAAGAACAAATTCATTGTTGACTGTTCCTTAATTACAGTGGAATAGACCCAAACGCGCTATTTCGCTATTCAACTATTTCGACGTTTTTTTTTTTACAAAAATGACCTTGAAAAATGTATCAGAAAAATATCAACTGGGATGTCATAATACATAGGACGAAAAAAGGAAAAGTATGACGGAAGAATTACGATCATTTGATTATTAAATCAAAAGATACGTCTTTTCTTGTAATTGAACAAGAGAGAGAATGTCAAATCAGTGAAATTGAAATCGTCATTTTTACCCAAAAAAAAATCCACTGGATTAAATGTTTTTTTCTCTACATTGTCTTTTTTTACATTTGTGCAATCACTGTTTTGTTAAGCTGTTATGACAGGAATGACAGGAGAATTTTTGGTTAATATTTTTCTTTAAGCTGTTATGTCTCACGATCTTAATATTTTTAATTAATAAAAATAACTTTTGTTGTTAAAAAAAGTGTAATTAAACAACAAAGAGCTCGCCGGCATGAGAAAACAAAGAGGAAAGAACGTTTCTCCATTTCTAGGTGTAGAATGTTTCAAACAAGAAGAAAAAAAGGCCAAAAGCTGTGTCGGAAAGAAACTGTCAATAGAATCGCAAGAATATTTTTTTCTGACGAGGTCAGGCGGTTCACGACATGAATGAAGAATCATGGACACATGATGATTTCTAAACTTTCCATATCATATATAGAAAAGAAATAAAAAGAGATAGATAAGAAACGACCTCTGTAATGTCAATGACATTAAAGGCATATTAATAGTATATGAATGGAATTGGGATATTAATTAGGACGAAGACGAAAATGGTTCGACCAAAATAAAATAGGTGGAAAAGTTGAATAAAATTCTATATTCAAATTGTGATTATTTTGTTTGATTTATAACTAACTTATGAACGATGCTTATATTGTTTTACAATATCTTCATGATTTAAATCTCTATTTTATAGATTTTTTTTATTACAATATCTACTTCAAATACTCTAAGATGACTAAAAAAGAATTTAAAAGAAAATTGATGGAAAGCATAACTTTCTGTAAAACATTTATCCGTTGTTATAAATGAAAATTGGTGTAATAGTACTTTTCTTTGTACTCCTAAAGGGAAAAATGGAATTTTAGTCCGGTAACTTGTTCATTTTTCGATTTTAGTCCTTTTTAAACTCCGGTGAGAATTTTGGTCCGTTAAGTTTTAAAAAATCGGATTTTTAGTCATTTCTCGTCGGAATGCTGATGTGTCATATTAATCCGGTGAGAGCTGCTGAGTTGGCGGCCATGTGGCATTACCATGCTGAGTTGGCGGCTATGTGGGGCCCATCTTCGAGTTTGAAAATAAAAATGAAGCAAATGGGATTCAAACCCATGCCCCCTTGCATAAAATTCTGCTCCTTACCACTATGCTACCAAGATCAATTAGTATAAATGGGAACTAAAAATTATAAGTAATGTTTATACGTAAGTGTATGTATATAGACACTTATATACACGCACATACAATATGTTTTTGTATATTACGTAAGTGTGTGTAAAAATATAAAAACACTATTATATATATATATATATATATATATATATATATATATATATATATGTATATATATATATATATATAGATATATATGTATGTATGCATGTATGTACATATATATATACATATATTTATATACATACTTACATACACACACACATATGTATATGCATGTACGTATACTATATATATATATATATATATATATATATATATATATATATATATATATATATACTACCTCCGGTACATCATTTGTCACTACATTACCAATGCAACATTTATTGCTATCTTACCCCTAATTTATTATGAATTCAACAACTTTTCATTACTTAACAACTATTGCATTAATGATAGTCAAGGGATATTTTAGACATTAACCTTCAAATTAATGACATTCAACCAATTCCTTAATCATACTATATTTTGGATAGTATATATATATATATATATATATATATATATATATATATATATATATATATATATATCGGTAGCGATCTCGAAATTTTTTTACATTTGTATATGCATGTACGTACTAATAGTGTTTTTGCATTTGTTTTTAACACTAATAGTGTTTTTATATTTTTACACACACACTTACGTATAAACATTACTTATAAGTTTTAGTTCCTATGTATACTAATTGATCTTGGTAGTATAGTGGTAAGGAGCTGAATTTTATGTAAGGGCTCATGGGTTTGAATCCCCTTGGCTTCATTTTTATTTTCAAACTCGAAGATGGGCCCCACATGCCACCAATCCGCCACATGGCCGCCAACTCAGCATGGTCATGCCACATGGCCGCCAAATTCAGCAGCTCTAACCGGATTAATATGACACATCAGCATTCCGGTGAGAAAGGACTAAAAATCCGATTTTTTAAAACTTAACGAACCAAAATTCTCACCGGAGTTTAAAAAGGACTAAAATCGAAAAATAGACAAGTTACTGGACTAAAATTCCATTTTTCCCTACTCCTAAATAATGTTTTTTTAGGTGATAATAACTTTTCTTAGAAGAAATTAAACAAGGTTTGTGCACTAGGCCGGCCTATGGCATCAGAGTGATGTCATGGCAACATGAAATTGCATTATAAATTGCACCCTTTAGTATGATTATTCATATGCAGAGAATCATTTATTATTTCACCAGTTTTCAAGAGAAAGAAGGCAAATATTTAAGAGGATGGCTAAGCTTAATTACTTCATTCTCTTCACTCTTATCATCCTTGGTATGTATGCAGCTTTCATTTCTCTCTTACATTAATTTTTTTATATTTATGTTTTTTCTCAGGAAACTTGCTCTACTACATTATTCTTTGCTTTTTCAAATAATACATCATGATATAAATAGAAAACCAATGAGCTTGAAAAAAATTTCTTAGTAATCCTACCTGGATTATATCTGTCAAAAGTTGTTAATATTGTATATCCTTGTGTTGTGATGTGGTAAAAGATATATGTTGTACCGTCTCCAAACTTGTGTCTGACAGCGCTAATTTGATTATAAAGGATCCGTTTAACTATTTAGACCGTCGTTTTCGCTTGGTCTAAAAGGACAAAACCGAGTGTACAAGACCTTTATGTATATATACTAACATGATTTTTCAATTGTCAATTTCATACATTTTGAGAAAGAGATTTACTCCCCCGTTTGCAGTTGGTAAACACGCATATTAAGGATGTGAATTTATGCTTTACTTTGAATACCAAAATGACTAAAATCCCCTTCACTATAATCAATGCAATGTTGTTTTTATTCTCTCATTTCTTAATAAATAAGAGTAAATGTAGGAAACACATGATAAATGATGCATTGGAAATTTAACCATCTCACATAAAATGGAGCAAATGATTTCGACAACTGCATCATTTATTTTGAAACGGAGGGAGTAATGTTTTTCATTTTAATAATGAATTGACTAAAACGACGCGGAAGATAAAACGCCTCGTTCCCGGACACCAAGTCTTTATCCGGAAATAGCGCTCGGCACAAATATTATCAAATAAATTGAATAATATATGTAAGCCTTACGTCACACATCAGAACTAAAACGACGCGGAAGATAAAACGACTCGGAAAAACAAAAGATCTAACACACGGTTTTCAATGCTGCGAAAACTAAATCCAATAAAGAGAACTAAACCATCCAACATTCAAATCCGAAAGAACTTAAACGGAACTAATTCAAAGAAAGACAACATTGTTTGAAACTAAATCAACAACATTATTGAAAGAATCAAAACTATAAGAACTGAGTCTTCAAGAGCTCCATCTCATACGTCCTCGTCAAAGAACTCATCAACATTAGCAACATGTTCATCTTCTTTGGGGAAAGAGAAAGACAAACAAAAAGTAACGGGGTAAGTACATAAGTACTTAGTAACGCGTAGAAGATCGTATAACGTCGGTCTCATAAAGAAATAAAAGCAACGCCGTCTTTTATTAATTCATTCCGTTATTAACCCTAGCTGACTATCATATTATGTTCATAGCATAACATGAGGTTCCAAAGGTATCTAGCTTAGCTCAAGTTTGTTACATCATGAATAACAAGGGCACTACGCCTAGTAATAGGATGTACTAGGACAACTGGGTGCAACCTACTTAGAGACACGCTCTAGTAGCCCCGGGAATATCTGAGTCCCGATAGTGTGATGACCGGCAGAGTGCACCAAACGCTTTATCTAGCCAATCGATTGACCGGCGTGGGTACAGTCTACTTTGTCTGGTCAGAGAACACATCGCGATATTGTGCTATGCCTTACCAAGCATTGCATGATGTTTAAGATTATTAATCTAACACATACGTTTGATTAGATGTTTAACTAGCCACCTAAGTTGATTCATATAAAAGGCTCACCTATCGGTCTACTCCCTCTTCTTAATACCACTAGACTCTAACAAAACCTAGCACATACACAGACATCGATAAACCCTAGCTTATCGAAGCGCAAGGAAAATCCAAAGCTTTCGACGGTCCCACACTTCATCTTTTTAGGGATTTCATATGGTGCCGGAACTAAACACAGCAAAAGCTAATTCAAGGTTTTGTCACATAAGGTTAAGCAGTAAAACATGATTATGAAGCCTGAAACCAAGCTGACACAATAAAACAATAAAAACGGAATAAACAGGTCAAACGCGCGTTTGCCTTGAACGAGCGTCCACAAACCCCCAAACGCCCGTCCGTGAAAATCAGCCACATCATGTATCTAAACTGAACCCTCAAATGCCCGTCCAAAACACCCAAACGCTCGTTCGAGCTGCCGCTATCGCAAACGCCCGTTTGCCCTTGTGCAAACGCTCGTTTGCCTGGGATTTTTCCCAGAAATCTGCAACTGCCAAAACGCGATTTCCAACCCAAACTCCAACCAAAACAGATTCAAAACCACGAAAATAAGCATACAAATTTTGTTCTATAACTTTATGACACCTTAATCATACGATAAGAACACCACGTTACCTTAAATTACGTGGTACAACGATCCAAAGCTTCAACCCGTCAAAAGTTTAACCTTTAACTCCAAACCTATAAACGATCAATCCAAAGACGATCACTACGATGTTTAAACTCAGAAAAACGCAGCTTAACAATGATGATGAATAAACCCTAATATCAAGAACGATGAGGGAAAACTTACGTTAACGGATTTAGGGATTGTTGATATCAAAACGATCCTCGTCTCGCGGTGATCCTTTATCTCTTGAGATGTCTACGTTTTTTATCAACGGATTAGCCTAGAGATTCGAAAACCTCTTCCCTTCTTTTTTCTCCAAAATTGCGCCCCCCAGGATGATGTTTACGCAAAACAACAACTAGGTTAATTTAGGATTAGTTTTCCTTTTATAATCCCAATTAAATCTAATTATTCCTTATTAATTAAATCCAATTAATCCTTTTCCTTTTCTTTTCCCTTTTCTTTTAATCCTTTAAAAACAAAACCAATTATTCAGATTTTTAGTGAAAAGACAAGGATGCCCTTTTAGAAAAATCGAGATATTACACAAAATGACTAAAATTCCCTTCACTATAATCAATGCAATGTTGTGTTTATTCTCTCATTTCTTAATAAATAAGAGTAAATGTAGGAAACACATGATAAATGCTGCATTGGAAATTTAACCATCTCACATAAAATGGAGCAAATGATTTCGACAACTGCATCATTTATTTTGAAACGGAGGGAGTAATGTTTTTCATTTTAATAATGAATTGACTAAAACGTCATTGATATAATTAGTACTAACATTATTTTTAATCTCACACCTAACATATTAACTATATATATGATTCTAATATATTATATTTTCGAGTGTCATTAATCATTATTACTTAAGCACCTTATAAAGAAGATGTGTAATAATCATATTTTCTGAACTTATTAAAAAACTACATATTTAAGTAAACACTTTTTAACAAAATTCGAAGAAAACATATATCAAAATTTAAAGTAACCATAAAATAATGAAATCTCTTTAAAAAAAAATTCAAAGATTAAAAGCTAGGAAAAGTCAAAAGGAGAGCCACATATACAAATGTTTCCGTCTGTACACATTGAAGGCTTTTGCGGTAGATGTACAGAGTGCTTCACATAATCTGAAGTTTCAAGATTCAATTGACAGATTCTAATGCAGTGTTATATTATATAAATCTGAAGAATTAAGTCTCCTAAAATTCATATTTTACAAGATTTAGAGATTTTACTGCAAGTGCTATTAGTAATCCTAGCTAGATTATATATGTAAAAAGGTGTTAATATTTTATATCCTTGTGTTGTGATGTGGTAATATATATATATGATAATATTGAAATTATCATGGTAGTATTTGCGATGTTTATGTGGTGGATATCTAGCTAAAGTGAGTGATTTTTCCGGTGGTTGCACGACGGTGCTCAAGAATAAGATGAAGATCTTGAAGAACAAGATGAAGAAAATGTTGTGTTTATGATTATGAGCTGAGCCTAGGTGACTGCCCACGTACCCTTAGCTTGTAAGGAATCAAGCCCAACTTACGTAGTTCTGGAAATGAAGCCTCCCCTTTGTAATAGAGGTGATGTTGTTATTTATAGAGGCCCAGGAGCAGGCCAATTGGCAAGAGTAAGACAGCTGGCGAGAGATGGCAGGCTGCGGCCTGGTGGCCTGGCGACCTGGAGGGCCTGGTGGGCCTAGCTGCCCCAGATCCTTACGGTCCTAGAGCCTTTGGCGGGCTCGCTACGGGCTCTTTATTGGATTTTGTGGGGTTTGCCGATTTTGACATATCAATGGACCCCATGCTCCTTGGCTCTTCATTGTACAAATGAGAGTCAAGGAGTAAAGTTGTAGATGACTTGATGTACCGTTTTCTGATATGACTGTTGCAGAGCGATCTGTTGAGACATCGTAAATCTCATTTGGCATAGTCTGTTGGTGCCGTGCTAAGACAGCGAGCGGACTTACATAAGATTTGCTCGAGTGCGATCTCCAAATATGATGTCGAGCTGGAGCCGGTCTTCTAGATGATTCGCTCAAGGGTGATGGGAGTCAAATTGTAGTGTATTTCTTATATGAGATTACCTCCTTTAACGAATTATTCATGGTTATTTTGGGCTATTATGGGTAGTATATGAACGATATTCACTTATATGCATGTTTCGAGACTAATGACGTTTCCGTTCTAAAAAACTCATGTTTTATGTGGATTTTGTTACGTTTTTGTCAATGTATATTATGCCTTGGTGCTCGTGTCTTTGTTTTCAGGCTTATATTGATGTATAAGGTCGAGAATAAGGAAGAGATTCTTGAGAAAGAACGAGATTTGGGGCCAAGGAGGAGAAAAGAGTGAAGAATCATTAACGAAATCTAAACCAGTCACTTCAGGGTCATTTTGGTCACACTTGGAGACACTTTCAGGAAGAGTTGTCTTGATGAAAGTTGTAGAGCGTTGAATCAGCTTTCCAACTCATTTTGAATCATCTCATTTGGAGCTCTAGGAGTGAAGTTATGATGAAAATACTGAAATTTGGTGCAAACTGGCGTTTGGAAGATCCAAACGGGCGTTCGCTTGTTACTGAAAGTTGGGTTTTCAGGCAAACGGGCGTCCAAATGACCTCAAACGGGCGTTTGTGAGGGTTCAGCCAGAAAACCAAAGCTCATACAAGGAAAACGGGCATTCATGCAACTCAAACGGGCGTTTGTGAGGGTTCAAACTCTAGTTTGTCCCCAACAGCAATATTCATCGTACCTGTAATGTTAATCTGTATTTTTACCCATCTTGGAGGCATTATATGACCAAGATTTCTTCATAAAAGTTATAGGTAATTGAACGAGCTTTCCAACGCATCTTGAATCGTTCAAATCGGAGCTCTACACAAAAAGTTATTGCTGATTTACTGATACAGAAAGTTGGCTTTCAAGCAAACGAGCGTTTGCCTTTCCACAAACGCCCGTTCACGGTCGGGATGCGGAAAAAACCTATAAAAACCCTCTTTTTTGGTCCCATATCAGATCTATTCAGACCTTGACGACTTTGGGCATCTTAGGGGCGATTTTAGGGCGGTTTTTGAGTAGTTTAAACACCCTTTGATCCTCATATTCCATAGATTAAATCCTTTGATTCTACATACTTTCTCCTAGATTAATTTTCCGTTTCAATAGCAAAGATTCGACTTTTTGGTGGATTATTTCTTCAACATTCAAGGTTTGATTTTTATGATGATTATGCTTTCATTTATTATTGTTCTTAGTATAATTTCCTTTAATTACTTCATTGTTAGTATGATTATGAGTAGCTAAAGTAGTTGTGTAGCCGAATTATGTGAAAACAGGTGAAAATCCCAAAGGGGGATGAGATGGGAGTTGTGTAGCGCTTAATTAAATGCTTGTATGATGAATTCATGTTCTAAAACTTGTTTTGATTGTTTTAATAGCTTTGAATGAGATTGACAACCTTGTTCACTGTTACACACACATCGAGCTTATATATGTATTTTGCGGTGAGGTGTGGGATACGGGTTTTAGAATCACTAGACATAGCCTTGATTGTTAGATTGACAACCTAGCTAGACGTTAGGACTATGCCTATGTGAGGTTCTTATCGGGTTCCCGAGCGGCTCAATATTCTGGTCAACCATGTTAGGTGAGTTAGCTTTCTAAAGGGAGGGTTAATAAGCCTAGTATAGGGGGTTAAGCGAAAGTTGTTCAGACCTTAACACAAGAATAAGGAGTTGACACCCGTGGATGTCATATAAACTGAATTGGATAGTAGGTCGGTTAAGACACACTCATTGTCAAGTCTTTCCTGTGGGGTAAAAGTAACCCGTTGGATCGTAGTTCGGCTATGCTTTTTAATCATATAAGTAAAACCAGTAGTGTAATCGTTATTTCTGCATTAGTTGTTAATCTTTCCACTATATATTGACCTGAACCAAGTTCTACGTCGACTTTGGTACTTCACTGTTACTCCCTGTGGATTCGACCTTGTGACCACTATACTACCGTTGACCCGATACTCTGTCGGTTAAAGTTAGCGGTTAGTTATTTTGCTATCAAGAATTTTGGCGCCGTTGCCGGGGACTAACGTTTGATATCTTGCAAGTTGACTGAAAGCTTGGGCTTAGGTCGTTTTATTTTTATTTTTTTTTAATTTTTTTTTCTTGATGAAGTTCGTATATTGAAGCGTCACACCACATATTGCTGTGGTGGTGGTGACGAGATACTTTGATTGTGTGGTGTTGTTTTCTGAGATCTTGCAGTGTAAGCTACAATGGATAGAGTCTCACCTCCACACTACCAACCTGAACAACAAGGGATGACAATGAACCAATATGCACAACAATGGTATGTGCCTCAACCTATATATCAGCAGCAGAGTAACCAGAGTTCTTGGGATTATCAGTGCCCTAGTGCAAACCAGAATCAATACTACGGTTATTCGAATGGAAACATTAATGGACAGTTTGGTGGGAACGGGCATGATTGGAATCAGGGGAATGGGATTGGTGATTTTCAACCAGTCCAACAATATCAACCGGTTCAACAGAATTGCCAGAACTTTAAACCGGAGTTCAACCAAGCGAATGTCAACCGAGTGCTGCAAATGCTAAGGGATGAGGGGTATCAAGACCATGTTTCCCAACAACTCCTGCAACAACTTATACAAAGAAGAACGAGTCAGTATGACCATTCTGTATCTCAACCGCAAGAGGAATACGAGATTGATCCCGGACATGCTGAAGAAGAATGGGAAGTTGAGATAATAGAGGAGCTGGCAGAGAGGGTTTCTGTGGTGAAAGTCGAGAGAGTGCAGATACCCCATAGTTCTGACTGGGAGAAGCGGATGGATGAGTTGCAGAGGGAGATCACGGAATCTATGGATCGGATTTGGGCACTCTACCGAATGAGTGTGCGCGGTGAGTATAGAACCTCCACGACTAGAGCAGAATGGGCACGTAGGAAGAACATGTTGCTAGACATATCCAAGGATCTCGTCTCGCTTAAGGAAGCCCGGGAGCTAGAACATGAAAAAGAGGCTTGTGCACATTTGCCGAATAAGGTTGCAGTGGAAGCTGACAGTGAAGAAGTTCGTTCAGGAGAGTGAGGTTGATGAATCGGTTAGTGGTAAAGAGCTGGGAGTTGCCCAACCAAAGAAAGCAGCAGAGCGAGAGAGGATGGAAACTGAGTTGAAAGCTATGCAAGAGGAGTTAGCTGCTGTTCAGAGGGATCTCACGATTTTTAGGACGGAGCAAGTGACTGAGTTGGGATCGCCCATAGCACCATCACATTCTATTGAAATATCTGATGATACCTTGGTGGAGTGTATAGTGGAGCCG
This sequence comes from Gentiana straminea, assembly GCA_036785695.1. Lineage (NCBI taxonomy): Eukaryota > Viridiplantae > Streptophyta > Magnoliopsida > Gentianales > Gentianaceae > Gentiana > Gentiana straminea. The sequence goes on along the minus strand of JAVUPR010000034.1, from coordinate 947,301 downwards.
ACTATTGTTTTGAGTGAGCAAGAAATCTTTGGTAATGAAACGCTCTGGGATGAAGAAGAACTGGAAAATTTTGAGATGGAAGCGTTGCAACTGTTTTCTACTACACCGCATTTCCATGATTTACAAAATGATGACTTGACAGAGAGTATGGTAGATTCGATTGTGGTCGTCGATTATGTGGAGATCGAGACTAAGGAGATGTTGGGATCGCTCATTCTACCGTCAAGCTCACTTGTGGATCGAGATCAAGTTGATGAGCCACTAAAATTGAAGCCACCGGATGGATTGGTGATTCCTGATATGATGGTCCCGGACTACTTCACTCATCCACCTTATGATGATGAGTATTATGAGATCAAGTTTTCACTCCCTCCGGTGAATGAGGCTCAAAGAAGTGTGAGAAAGAGACCACATTGGGAAGAGGTAGCATCAAGAACCAAAAGAGGTAAGTTTTTAGACAATTCAATTTCCATGGTGCTCGCTTTGTTCACTTTTCTTAAGCTATTGGTCTTCTTGAGTCTAGATTTTGGTTGACGAGTTTTGATGCTTATGTGAAATATTCTGGTTTGAGTAGTTTTGAGTCTTAAGTGATTTGAGTCTGCTTAAGTGCCATATGGTCGAGCCAACGACGTAAAACACAGGCGCTTGTGGGAGGCAACCCACCTTTTTGCTTTATTTGTTTAGATCTTATTGGGACCCTGAGAGGATATTTTACACCCGATTCTTGTTTTTAACATGCATGCTATAGCCGATATTTTCTTTATATATACATCTCCATGTTTGTGTTACCTACACTTAAGGTTTCGTCCTTTCGTTGTAGAGAATTCTTTGTGTTTACTTTGTAGCACAGGCACCATGGGAGATACATTTGCGGTTGTGGCATTGCATTGGATGAGCTTTGCCGACAGTTCAGCTAAGTTTTTTTTTCCTTTCTCACTCACACACTGAGGACAGTGCTTCGTTTAAGTGGGGGGTAGGAGACTTAGCTTCACTGTTTTTGTTGATAAAATTTAATGCCATGTTTTCATGTACTTGAATGATTTGTAGTCTTAGTTTTTGCTATATCGTGTGAATTTGGGCCATATTTTAAAAAAATTCATGGATTGATGTTGTGTTATATGTTGAATCATGATATCCTTAGGTTAAGTGTTTTACAATTGAGTAAATGCATGTGAGTTAAGTTGTGATCTTGTTATAAAATTGGACTACACACGCACTTAATAGCTTCAATATCATGAGTTATGGTAATTAGTGATGCTTATAGTTGTCATAGTCTATTCTGTTACCTAGAACTTATATGATTAACTTCGAGGCGAAATAGAAAGGTCAACCTTGGTAGATTAAGGGATGACGGTCTTGGCATTTCTTTGACCAACTAGAGCCAAATAGCCAACCCTGTACATAATTTCCACAGAAACCCCTCTGAGCCTTTGTAGGGTGGTTAGACCCCCACCCGAACGTAGTCATTCGTTGATTAGCCTATAATTACCGACCCTTAGCCTTTATTTATGGTCTACATTTCTTTGGCACCCTACGAGTGAGTTTTAATCTTATTTTGGGCACACTTGCTAGCACAAGTGTGGGGTGGTGAAGATGTGTATCAAAGTGTGGTGTTGGTGAATCTTTTGTACTACGAATGAGAATGGGTAGCAAAAAGTGCTGGTGTTTGGTTTATTAAAAAAAATCAAAATCAAAATCAGTCAAAAAAAATAATGAAACGAAGTGTTTGGAAAAAGTTGAGTCAAAGAATGTTTGATGAAGGCCGTGTATTAATTCTTCCAAAGTGGCGTTGGTGGACGAGTTTTCATTTAAGTATGTTGGAATTTGAGAGTAAAGAAGGAGAATGCTTGCTTAAACCAAGCTAAGGGGGTGAGTTATGAGGCAATTTCAAGAAGTTTTGATTAAGCTCACTCGTTTTTCTCTTTTGATATTCCTTTTATCCTTTCGTTTAGCCCCGTCCCTAGCCTAACGTTACAACCTTGCAAGTCCTAACTGACCTTAGTTTGCCTGGATTTGACCTCGATTAGTGGAGATGTTTATGAAGTATAAGCCTATGATGTAACAACAATAGTCATGCATCTATAATATGAACCGGTTAACTGTGATGAATGAATGAGAAACTATGCACACACTCACATTCCGTTTTTGTAATGAGGTAGGATTAGACTCAATTGCATTTGCCTGGTTGTTTTCACTTACCCTTTGCATATGATGATCCCGTGTATGACTGCAATGTTGACTCTATGTTACATTTTAGAGTCGCTTTGTTTGCTCGAGGGCGAGCAAAAGCTAAGTGTGGGGTAGTTGATGGGAGTCAAATTGTAGTGTATTTCTTATATGAGATTACCTCCTTTAACGAGTTATTCATGGTTATTTTGGGCTATTATGGGTAGTATATGAACGATATTCACTTATATGCATGTTTCGAGACTAATGACGTTTCAGTCCTTAAAAACTCATGTTTTATGTGGATTTCGTTACGTTTTTGTCAATGTATATTATGCCTTGGTGCTCGTTTCTTTGTTTTCAGGCTTATATTGATGTATAAGGTTGAGAATAAGGAATAGATTCTTGAGAAAGAACGAGATTTGGGGCCAAGGAGGAGAAAAGAGTGAAGAATCATTGATGAAATCTGAACCAGTCACTTCAGGGGCATTTTGGTCACACTTGGAGACACTTTCAGGAAGAGTTGTCTTGATGAAAGTTCTAGAGAGTTGAATCAGCTAAATCATCTCATTTGGAGCTCTAGAAGTGAAGTTATGATGAAAATACTGAAGCTTGGTGCAAACTGGCGTTTGGAAGATCCAAACGGGCGTTCGCTTGTTACTGAAAGTTGGGTTTTCAGGCAAACGGGCGTCCAAATGACCTCAAACGGGCGTTTGTGAGGGTTCAGCCCGAAAACCAAAGCTCATACAAGGCAAACGGGCGTTCATGCAACTCAAACGGGCGTTTGTGAGGGTTCAAACTCTAGTTTGTCCCCGACAGCAATATTCATCGTACCTGTAACGTTAATCTGTATTTTGACCCATCTTGGAGGCATTTTCTGGCCAAGTTGTCTTTATAAAAGTTGTAGGTAATTGAACGAGCCTTCCAACGCATCTTGAATCGTTCAAATCGGAGCTCTACACAAAAAGTTATTGCTGATTTACTGATACAGAAAGTTGGCTTTCAAGCAAAAGAGCGTTTGCCTTTCCACAAACGCCCGTTCGCGGTCGGGATGCGGAGAAAACCTATAAAAACCCTCTATTTCGGTCCCATATCAGATCTATTCAGCCCTTGACGACTTTGGGCATCTTAGGGGCGATTTTAGGGCGGTTTTTGAGTAGTTTAAACACCCTTTGATCCCCATATTCCATAGATTAAATCCTTTGATTCTACATACTTTCTCCTAGATTAATTTTCCGTTTCAATAGCAAAGATTTGACTTTTTGGTGGATTATTTCTTCAACATTCAAGGTTTGATTTTTATGATGATTATGCTTTCGTTTATTATTGTTCTTAGTATAATTTCCTTTAATTACATCATTGTTAGTATGATTATGAGTAGCTAAAGTAGTTGTGTAGCCGAATTATGTGAAAATGGGTGAAAATCCCAAAGGGGGATGAGATGGGAGTTGTGTAGTGCTTAATTAAACGCTTGTATGATGAATTCATGTTCTAAAACTTGTTTTGATTGTTTTAATAGCTTTGAATGAGATTGACAACCTTGTTCACTATTACACACACATCGACCTTATATATATATTTTGCGGTGAGGTGTGGGATACGGGTTTTAGAATCACTAGACATAGCCTTGATTGTTAGATTGACAACCTAGCTAGACGTTAGGACTATGCCTATGTGAGGTTCTTATCGGGTTCCCGAGCGGCTCATTATTCTGGTCAACCATGTTAGGTGAGTTAGCTTTCTAAAGGGGGGGTTAATAAGCCTAGTATAGGGGGTTAAGCGAAAGTTGTTCAGACCTAAACGCAAGAATAAGGAGTTGACACCCGTGGATGTCATATAAACTGAATTGGTAGATAGGTCGGTTAAGACACACTCATTGTCAAGTCTTTCCTGTGGGGTAAAAGTAACCCGTTGGATCGTAGTTCGGCTATGCTTTTTAATCATATAAGTAAAACCAGTAGTGTAATCGTTATTTCTGCATTAGTTGTTAATCTTTCCACTATCTATTGACCTGAACCAAGTTCTACGTCGACTTTGGTACTTCACTGTTACTCCCTGTGGATTCAACCTTGTGACCACTATACTACCGTTGGCCCGATACTCTGTCGGTTAAAGTTAGCGGCTGTTATTTTGCTATCAAAGGGCGAGTTCCGAATATGATGCTGAGCTGGAGTCGGTCTTATAGAAAATTTTCTTGAGGGCAAGTTCCAAATATGATGCCGAGCTGAAGTCGGTCTTATTGAAAATTTGCTTGAGGGCGAGTTCCAAATATGATGCCGAGATGGAGTCGGTCATTTGATCTGCACTATGAAGTGGACGGTCTTTTGGTGCCGCGCTATACGGACAGTCTTTGGGTGCCGCGCTATGAAGCGGACGGTCTTTTGGCTCCGTGCTATTAAGGGGACGGACTTTGGATGCCGCTCTATGAAGCGGACAGTCTTTTGGCTCCACGCTATTAAGAAGACGGACTTTTGCCGCCGCGCTATTAAGATGACGGACTTTTGATGCCGTGCTATTAAGCGGACGGTCTTTTCGTGCCGCGTTTTGAAGCGGACAGACTTTTGATGCCGCGTTATTAAACGGACGGTCCTTTGGTGCCACGCTATGAAGAGAACGGTCTTTGGGTGCCGTTCTATGAAGTGGCGGACTTTTGATATTGCGCTATGAAGCGGACGGACTTGTTGTTGGTGAAGATAAATCCCATTTCGATGACGATCTGACCTCTGGTGAGTTCCCAAAACAAGAAGGCTCGTCCCGCCACTTTTGGTTGGTAGAGCTCCAAAAATAAAATAGCTCGACCCACCATGTCCATGGGGGTGAGTTCCGAAAAATGGAGTGTAATCATTCAAGTTGTAGAACGAGAATAAATGCCAATGAGAGCTTGTACCTAGATATCTCGTATTGGAGAGCTTGAGACCTCGTATCTGGAGAGCTCGTGGTGGAGAGCTTGAGAGCTCGTAACTTGGAGAACTTGAGAGCTCGTACTTGGAAAGCTTGAGAGCTCGTAACTTGGAGAGCTTGAGAGCTTGTAACTTGGAGATCTCGTAACTTGGAGAGCTTGAGAGCTCATATCTGGAGAGCTTGAGAGCTTGTATCTTGAGAGCTCATTTTGGCGAGCTCATATCCGGTGAATCTGTGATGAACACGATGAAGGTCATGATGGAGACATGGAGATCATGATGAACTGGATGAATATCGATACTTTGATGAAGATTCCGATGAAATTCTTGATGAATGCCGGTCGGGAAACAAAAATGGGCGGTTTTGGGTCACCGAAAAACCAAAAAATAGGTGGAGATCTTACTACTGGATGAAGATCTTGGAGATCTTGATAAGGATCTTGTAGATCTGGAGAAAAATCTTGTAGATCTAGAGGAAGATCTTGTAGAGAGAGCTTGAGATCTGGAGGAAGACTTGATGAATATCTACAAGAAGATCTTGTTAAAGACTTGTAGATCTTGTTGAACACTTAAAGATCTGGATGAAGATCTTATTGAACACTTGAAGATCTGGATGAAGATTTTGTTGAAGAATTGGAGTTCTAGATGTAGATCTTGCTGAAGACTTAAATATCTGGATGAGGGCCATTTGAAGCCTTGGCCGGAAAACAAAAAATGAGCGGTTTTAGGCCGCCGGAAATCTCAAATCTGACCGGAAAAATTGTAGATATCTAGATAAAGTAGGTGATTTTTCCGCTGGTTGCACGACAGTGCTTAAGAACAAGATGAAGTTCTTGAAGAACATGATGAAGAAAATGTTGTGTTTATGATTATGGGCTGAGCCTAGGCGGCTGCCAACGTACCCTTAGCTTGTAAGAAATCAAGCCCAACTTACGTAGTTTTGGAAGTGAAGCTTCCCCCTTGTAATCTAGGTGATGTTGCTATTTATAGGGGCCAGGAGCAGGCCTGCTGGCGAGAGTAGGACAGGTGGCGAGAGCTGGCAAGCTGCGGCCTGGAGGGCCGGGTAGGCTGAGAGCCTGGCGGCCTCAAAGCCTGGAGGTCCCGAGCCTGGCGGCGGCCGAAAGCCTTTGGCGGGCTCGCTACGGGCTCTTTATTGGATTTGGCGTGGCTTTTCTATTTTTGACATATATATATATATATATATATATATATATATATATATATATATATATATATATATATATATATATATATATATATATATATATATATATATGTCTTCCGGTGGTAGTTGAGTTATAAAGGATCTGTTTAATTACTTAGAATGTTATTCTCGCTTGATCTAAAAGGCTAAGTTTGAATTGCAACACACACACACACACACACACACACACACACACATATATATATATATATATATATATATATATATATATATATATATATATATATATATATATATATATATATATGTATGTATGTATATGGGCCAGAAGGACAAAAAAATGTTAAAAATGGAGATGGAAGGACAATTTGCATTTTGTGTGGTTAAAAATGACAAATTTATAGTATATTGACTGAAATACCCATGGTTCTTTTTGTGTGGAAAAGATGGAGTAAATGCCGTGCCATAAATTGGAGTAAATGCACTACCATAAATTGAGCAGTAATACTAAATCTACGAAATCAATTTATTCAACCTTTTTAAAGTAAAATAAAAACCAGAAAATGAGTCCATGATAACCTTTCCATATTTAAATCATTTGAATTATACTCCTCAATCACAACATAAAAGGTAAAAAAATAGACACTTTACTTCCCCCTTCTAACTTGAAGCTTGATACGACACTTTTATCTCCGATGTTACTTCACTCGTAATTGTGACTATATGTTGAAAATGATCATTTTTATTGCGCTCTTACTTCATGTTTACTGTCACTTCACTCGTAATTGTTACTATATGTTTGAAATGATGCTTTTAATTGCATTGTTACTTCATTTGTGACTGTTACTTCATTCGTAATTGTTAATATATGTTGGAAATGATCATTCTTATTGCATTGTTACTTCACGTGTTACTGTTCCTTCACTAGTAATTTTTACTATATGTTGGAAATTATCATTCTTATTGCATTGTAATTTCACGTGTTACTTCACTTACTTCTACTATATATATATATATATATATATATATATATATATATATATATATATATATATATATATATATATATATATATATATATATATATATATATATATATATATATATGTTTGTAACCAAATTGTACTCATGATTGTGTTTTTTTTAAATTTTTTTTAATGTTTGTAACAGTTTTAGGAAGATTCAATTTCCTATAATTACTCCACCTTTAATTGTCAGGATTTACATCTCTTTATTTACGTTTTGGTTGTAACCGCCAATTATGGAAAAAAAAATACACGCAGAGTTATAAAATAAGGGTATTATCGAAACTCTAAATTAATTTTGTCCTTATTAATCATGTGCGTACTTATAGCCTGATTTATTAGTAAATGTGTCCTTTTTGGAAAATATCTAATATATATATATCACTAAAAATCATTAATTCTCTCCTCTCCTACCCCAATACGTAAATGAATATATCTTTTGATTTATGTTTTGAAACAACGTAATTCTTTCATAATTTTTTCTTTTTTTTTTCTCGTCCTCGTTATTTTGATATCTCATTAGATATATTTTGACGTTATTATTGAGGTCATTTTCGCAAAAACAGCACACAAAATAAATATTTACGCACTGGAATAAAGGATTTGAGGTCTATCATACTATTTCACTTTAGCGAATAGTGGATTTGAGTGTCGATTTTACTGTTTCATTTTACTGAATAGTAGATTTTGGAGTAGGAAATTGTGGATTTTATGGTCTTGAACAATGGATTCGGGTAGCGAGCGATGGATTTTGGCTTACTACCATAAATTGAGCAGTAATACTAAATCTACGAAATCAATTTATTCAACTTTTTTAAAGTAAAATAAAAACCAGAAAATGAGTCCATGATAACCTTTCCATATTTAAATCATTTGACTTATACTGCTCAATCACAACATAAAAGGTAATAAAAAAAAATAGACACTTTACTTCCCCCTTCTAACTTGAAGCTTGATACGACACTTTTACCTTCGATGTTACTTCACTCGTAATTGTGACTATATGTTGAAAATGATCATTTTTATTGCGCTCTTACTTCATGTTTACTGTCACTTCACTCGTAATTGTTACTATATGTTTGAAATGATGCTTTTCATTGCATTGTTACTTCATTTGTGACTGTTACTTCATTCGTAATTGTTAATATATGTTGGAAATGATCATTCTTATTGCATTGTTATTTCACGTGTTACTGTTCCTTCACTAGTAATTTTTACAATATGTTGGAAATTATCATTCTTATTGCATTGTAATTTCACGTGTTCTTAATTTCACTCGGAATATATATATATATATATATATATATATATATATATATATATATATATATATATATATATATATATATATATATATATAACCAAATTGTACTCATGATTGTGTTTTTTTTTTAAATTTTTTTTAATGTTTGTAACAGTTTTAGGAAGATTCAATTTCCTATAATTACTCCACCTTTAATTGTCAGGATTTACATCTCTTTATTTACGTTTTGGTTGTAACCGCCAATTATGGGGAAAAAAATACACACATAGTTATAGAATAAGGGTATTATCGAAACTCTAAATTAATTTTGTCCTTATTAATCATGTGCGTACTTCTAGCCTGATTTATTAGTAAATGTGTCCATTTTGGAAAATATCTAATATATATCACTAAAAATCATTAATTCTCTCTCTTCTCCTACTCCAATACATAAATGAATATATCTTTTGATTTATGTTTTGAAACAACGTAATTCTTTCACAATTTTTTTCTTTTTTTTCGTCCTCGTTATTTTGATATCTCATTAGATATATTTTGACGTTATTATTGAGGTCTTTTTCGCAAAAACAGCAAAAAAAAAAAATATTTACGCATTGGAATAAAGGATTTGAGGTCTATCATACTATTTCACATTAGCGAATAGTAGATTTGAGTGTCGATCTACTGTTTCACTTTACTGAATAGTAGATTTTGGAGTAGGAAATTGTGGATTTTATGGTCTTGAACAATGGATTCGGGTAGCGATCGATGGATTTTGGCTTACTAAAAGAATAGTCAAATGTTAAAAAGGACAATGTGCAGATAAAAATAAGCATTTATCCAATCAATTTTCTTAGAGGGAGGGGCAATAAAGTACAGATAAGAAAGAAAAAATAGGAATCAGGACAATAGAAATACAAATTGGGTGATATGGACAATTCCACTGTTCGTTATCCCAAATCCATTGTTCGGTATAAGGGAATTGACTTCAAATCCACTATTTCACTGTTTCATTGCTTTTGACGGAAATTACCTTGAAATGACATCGAAAAGAATGGGATATCTAAATAAAGAAAACAAAAAAAAAGGAAAAATACGATGAAAGAATTATGATTTTATTGCGTCTAGAATGGCCAGCCGAGACATGCGACCCAATACCAGATTGCGGCAGATGTGACCTTCTCCGTCAACTTTGCAACACCATTTCCTCCAGAAACGAAGAAACCGAGGGACATGAAGAGGAAGAAGAAGAGCATTACTGAAGTTTCACGAAACAGATACTGAGATACAAAACTTAATTAATATTAGCACACTTAATGTGCATGCATATTTCAACTTAACTAATTATGGTCTTACACATCAAACCATGTATCTCATCCACTTTATCTTCATCTGTGTCTGTTTTATTTTGTTTTTTTTCTCTTCTTCTTTTCTTTCTCGCTTGAATATAAATACAATAATGTAACAAATATATATGTAGAGATATATTTGCAACTGAAATGGATGATCTCATGAATTTAATGTATTTCTCAACAATATCAATTTTCAAATATTAATACTCTGATGTTTGTTTCTCTGGAGTACTTGTTTTGCTTAATTATATATATGTCCTTGTATATATAGTTTTGTCGTTAAAATTATATATATATATATATATATATATATATATATATATATATATATCTTTCATATATTTGGTGACCTTATCAATTTTAATTCTTTTATATCTCAATATTGACTTTTTCTGGATCCGCCACCGCTAATAAATTTCTGTTGCATGTATATATATCTGGCTTCAAGTTTTGAACTCAAAACCGAGTAGCCTGGCTCAAGTGATAAGTGGACTTGAGAATGCATATAGAGGTCATCGGTTAAATTCTTCTCTGGCGCGTACGTTAATGTTAAAGCGCCATGTTATATATCTGCTTTCAGTTTTTGAATCCGACACTTTTAATAGTGTTTTATATATAAATTTAGCTTCAGTTTTTTATTCCGTCCCTGCTAGTAATGTTTATTTTGGTGTGTATTCTTATATATCTGCTTTCAGTTTTTGAATCCGACACTTTTAATAGTGTTTTATATATAAATTTAGCTTCAGTTTTTTATAATATAAGGTCAAATTTTTGGTGACATAGCTTGGTTATTGCGTTTTCGTGTGTATTATTATTATTATAGATTTTTGTCCAGAAGGACAAAATTATCAAAAAAATCGGGATAGAAGGAAACTGTAATTTAATAAGGACAAAAGTAACAAATATGAAGTAACAAATGTGGAATAGAGTAAATATGAAGTAACAATTGTGAAACACAAAGTAACATTAGCACTTGAGTAACAATTTTAAAGTAACAATTCTGATTTTTGTCCTTTATAATCATGAAAATGTTACTTTTGTCCTTCCAGACTCATTTATTAATTTTTTTTGTCCTTGTGGCCCCTTCCCCCTTATTATTATTATTATTGACGAAAAATCTTTTTAAAGACAACACGCGTGCGTACCTTGGAGTTTCTTCTATTCTGTCAAATTCTAAATATTAATTTTTTCCAACACTTCATAGTATACACACGAACAAGTAACGATCTTCAACAGATAATAGCGACCTATCACAATCCTCCAAGTCGTGTATGTCCGTCCCACTCGGATAAACAGAGTACTCCTTTGAAAAGGGGCACCAGGAATCATTGATAATTTTTATTATGTAGTAAACCGCAAAATGTTATTTTATAGAAGAGAATATGATATATATGTATTTAAGGTTAAAGGTTGTAGATTACTGTTTTTAATCTAAGATGAGGAAAAAAGACAAGAAAAAAAAATAGTGGTTGAGAAGGACAAAAACGCGCCTGTTACTACATGTTGCTACAACCACATGGAGTAACATGCGTGTTTTTGTCCTTCTCAACCATTTTTTTTTCTTGTTTTTTTTCTCATTTTGTATCTTATTTTGTAACATTACTCATTCTCTGGAGCTAGATAGCAGCAACAAGGGAGAAATTGATGCCATTAAATCAGCCCACTAACAGCACATAAAAATAAAACCGAATATTGTGGCTAAAAGATGATGTGAAGTTTGAATAGGTCAAACACAAAAATAATAAGTGTGGAAGTGAATCTCAATTCACTCCCGATACAATTTCCTAACAGAATGATGAACTAGGGTTTTTGTTCTGGAAAAAGGAAATGCAGAGATAAAGAGGCGAAATATCCACCCTATTTTCTTATTATTCAAGAGTTATTGTACAGAAAATAATAATAATATCTATCATAAAAGTAATAACACTAATAATCATTGTTTATCCAACACCCGATCCTAGGAGCAATATATAGAAGGTCTCGACGCTCTCGCGGAATCAGCCATACAAGAAAAAGCAGCATCATTATCATTATTATCATCGTCTGAAACTGATTTGAATTTTCAAAAAAAAGAAATCGATTTGAATATACAGCCAGATAAGGAAGATCGGCTGATAAGTTGTTTTTAATATTTTTGGAGACATGTTCTTAATTGGATGTTATTATGTTGCTTTTATGGACTAGAAGCTTTGTTGTAGAACTGTGATTTAGATGTCTTGGATGATTTTTTCGCTAATGGAATTGTAATGATTTACACCACAATCAGTTATTTTAGATGGCATTGATATTTTTGTTACGTGGTAATGACTTTAAAATAGATTTGAAAAATCTTAATGCCATCTAGATGGGAGTTAAAAATAGATTTACATCTAGACTACCTTTTTTATTTTATTTTTTAAATTTCTCTCTCCCTGTCAAAAAATTTACCGCATTTTATCTATTACAACTGCAGTTTATTAATTTTATTTTTTAATAAACTTTTTCACTCAAGATTTTTCACTCTCCCCTGAACAGTGAACACTCTGTTGCCCGATCGTTGCAGTTGCACACCAAGGTAAGCATTTGACTGAAAACTTGAGTACACTGGATTTGCATGCGAAAAAAGAAAAAAGAAAAGATTAGGGGTGGACAGAGTGGTGGATGGATTTTGTTCCATATATGTTTTCACTAATTTGTTTGGCTTTTGTGTGCTACTACTTTTTTTCGCACTCTGGATAGTATATATGATGAAACTGTACCACGATTTTGTAGATTCGGAAATCATACTAATCAAATGAGTTGTGTAAAAAATCATACTAAGGTTAAAATATATATTTATATTATTATTTTTGGGTGGAATGGATGCTGAATTGATGAAAACTAGAATTAACAATAATTGTAGAATATGATGTTTCTTGTGGAACTTCTGTCTTGTGAGGGTTGTTTTTATTTGCTTCATTGAATGAGTGGATGAGACATTTTTCACAATGTTCAGCAAAAAAGCACAAAGACTCTTTTAAGTATACTAGCAAAATGTACGTGCGTTGTACGTGTTGTTGTTGGTTAAATTGATATACTTATATGAAATTTAATAACATAATTTAACGGTAAACATTGTTAAGCACGTGTTTAACTCATAAAATAATTGTATTGTGTACAATGATAATCTTGTATGAGTTTGTTGTTACATTTGAAAATTCAATTATGCAATCGACATCAATACAAACATAATCTACACAACATAGCTTTATAAACACGTCTATCGTTACAACATAATATAAACAAATTGAAGCATAAAAAAATGGATACTGAGAAAACCTCTTAACCGGACAAATCTCTGGACATGTATGAGGGCTGGATTCAAAGGCAATCGAAAACCTCCCACCAATTGTTCTTTGTAAACGGTCATAAAACCTTCAAGAGGTTTATTGCCCCTCTCATCAGATGACAGGAGGCGAGTACTGAATATTACCAGGTCGATATCATAAGTCCGTCAAATCTCCTCAATGGTAGCATCGACGTTAAAGGAGGATCGAATATCCGCACACCAAGAAGGACTCCCACAACCTTAATTAGACGAGTTTGTACCTTTCTTTTGAGAGGGCTGAGTACTTTCAGATGGACCCAAAACTTCTGGAATTGAGGTACCTGAATCTTCAATAGAAGCCGTTGAGATTTCGAGGATGATTTCAATTTCAGTAGAAGAAGTGAATTACTTTGTTGATGGAGATTTGAATTTCAAAAGACAGCTGGAAAATGTATTAATGTCAGAGACCTTTGGGTTTCAGTTTCTTAAGAAGTGTCACATCATCTCCAATCAGACCTAACATATGACCTTCGTTCTAGCTTAGGTCTATGTGGCGTTTGACGTGGGTATGACCAGACGTCATACACGTGGCACCTAATGGGCTAAATCAGATCCTCTTACCATATGGGTCACAGGAGTTCAGCCTAATTTATGGCCTTATACTCTAGATAACTTTGATGAGGTCCTCTTAGTCTGATATGAAGTCTTTCCAACTCTCGTTCTAGCGATATGGTGCATGATCACCTCAGTCATGAACTCACATCTCGGGGCAGATCATCATCGCTGACTTCAGGTTTCTGAGATTACCGGTTAGGTCATTTAGCATACTATAACTATCACAATAATGCCTTCATGATTCTCACTACATTATGGCACAAGCGTAAACCATCACATTATTTCGGTCATGTCCCTAAATCATGTGCTCCAAGGCATCTTCTCGGAAAGGGGATCCTATAAAAATGATTCATTCGTTAAGGGTGAAAATCTATGTTTTATTATGATATGTTTTACGGTATTTTCCCTCTTAATTGGATTAATTGCATAATAAACGGCCCTTATATGGAAATGTTGAGCATACTAGGTTTTTAAGGACTTAATCTCAATATTGAATAAATTATGTGTTTTCATCGTGAATTATAATTAATTGGACTTTATTACGCTTTTGCGATGTTTTCCATGTGTTATAGGTATGTTCATTGTGCTCAAATGGTGATCAAAAAGGGTTAAAACTCGAGCTATAAAGATTTGAGAATAGATAATGATGAAGTGAATTGAAGAAAAGAGATAAAGATGGAAAAATCACATCAAACGAAGGTGAACGCTCGTCCATGAAGCGTCCACTATGACCGAACGTCCGTAAAGAGCGAACGAGCGTCCAAGGTGCTAAAAGTGATTCGAGAGTTTGAACCGAGATCGAACGGGCGTCCGAGGAGAGTCGAAATATCAAACGAGCGTCCGCCATCTTGAACGCTCGTCCACGGTGCCGACTTACGCCACCGCCTCTGATTTCTATAAATAGCAGCGTGTTTCACATCTTTTAAGACACAATTCGACACACATAAACCCTAATACCTAGGGGCGGCTAAGGCTGCAGTTTTTACATCTTTTCCTTCACTTTTATGCAAATTAGATCTAGGTTAGTTTAGGTTACTTTTTATGCTGCTTTTATACATTGCTGAGTTGCTGAGGATGTTCAGAGGCTAAAACCTCCATCAAACGAGAGTTGTGAAGCCATCAACGTGAATTGATCTGTTTATCTCGGTTATTATTGTGAGTATTTATTTATGGTTGTTTCTTATTCATGCTTTACTCATGTTTTTAGTGCATTATATCGGAAGATTGCATGTTTTTCGATTGTGTTTATGCTTGATGGGAGTCATGTTAAACCTTTAGATCACCATGAATAGGAATAGTCTTTGAATCTATAGTAACGGAAGTTAATAGGTTCGATCACTAGGTTAAACATAAAAGTTGACATCTTTGGTCTTTTAAACGCGTTAATCTAGCATTGGAAGATACTAGGTTAATAGATGAAATACCTAAGGAATTAGGACTTCACGTTAAGAGAAGATGAATCACTACCTAAGTAAATACCACGTAAAATCGAGATAGGAGATCAATGCATGTTGATAGGTGGATCAATCCTCGTTTGTCTTTTATAAACTTGATTTACAATCCTCATAGCTTAGTTTAGATTAGTAATTTATTTTCCTGCACTTTTAGTTTATTTTTATCGCTTTCAATCTCTCCTAGCATTGGATTAATCTCCTCTGTCTAGTTATTTTCTGCATATTTGTTTAGTTAGTTATTCGTTAGGTTAGTAATCGTGACAAGAGTTAGTTAAAAACAAAGGCTAGGGTTAACATTCGTCTAGTTCCCCGTAAGATCGACCCGGCATAGCCTCTATACTACGATCCTTGCACTTGAGGTTAACCGGTTTTATTACTTGTTTATTTTGTATTAATAAAATCCGTGACAAGTTTTTGGCGCCGTTGCCGGGGAACCCGGACGGTTTGCCTAGTTTTTGTTTTTGTTCAGTTTTTCCTTCTATTTTCTGCGTTTTAATCCTTGTTTTTAGGTCGATTTCTAGAAGGATTAACCTTTCAGTAGTTAGGAAATTAGTGTTTTGGGTTAGGGTTAGAGTTTCTGTTTTGTGATTAGTTCTTTTTCCCCTGTTTTTCCTGCTCTGTTTTCTTGACTTCTGTCTCTGTTCTGGAAATCGTTTCTGTTCCTGGGAAATTTTGCATATGAACGAGCGTCCATACCTATGAACGCCCGTCCACTGTAAAATTTCAATCCTGTATCAGTTCCTAACCTACAGACGAGCGTTCATACATTTGGACGCCCGTCCAAAAATTTTGAAAAATCAGACGAGCGTTCATGCGTTGAACGCCCGTCCGTTCTGAAAACCAGGCAGACGCTCGTCCATATTTTTGGACGCCCGTCCGTCTGCTCTTTTTCTCTTTCTTTCTTTTTCCCTAGGTCTTGATAATAGTTCTAGATTTCAAACCTTTTAGATAGATTCTTAGGTTTCCTTTTCGTAGTTTAAGTTTTTAATTTCGTAGTTTTCAGATTGTGTTCAATAGAGTTGGGTTTCGGTTTATGCAAACTCGAAGTCAGAAAGGGCCATTACTCTTTACACCTGACCTCGAGCGGACCATAGTCAGACCCAACAGGCGGAAACTCCGTTTCACCGATCCTTCGGACGAAGGAAACTCAGCCAACCAAGAAATTGAACAAAAGTTGATAGAAGAAATCGAAGAAATAGTAATAATGGCGACGAGAGGATCGACGTACGTTGGCGGACTACGCCATGCCCGGTGCGATCCACCGTCAACCCGGCTATAGTCTTGCCCGCCATTACTTGCTCAAACCTTCGAGCTCAAGCCGGGGCTTATCCGGATGATGCGGCATGCATCAATTTTTTACGGCTACCAATCGAAAAATCCGCATACCCACCTACACACGTTCTTAGAGATATGCGGTACTACACGCATCCAAGGTGTAAGTGAGGATGCTATCAAGCTCAAACTTTTTCCTTTTTCCTTAAAAGGGGAGGCGAAGGAATGGTATCACTCTCTTCCCCCGAATCCATCACTACATGGGCTGGACTCGAGAAGGAGTTTTTGAGTCAATATTTTCCACCCTCTAAGACGGCCCATTGCTTAAATGAAATTTTCACATTTTCTCGAAGGAAAATGAATCGTTTTTCGAGGCCCGGAGAGGTATAAATCTCTTCTTAGAAAGTGCCCCCATCATGGCTTGCCTTTGGAGAGGTTAGTCATTACTTTCTTTAGCGGATTGACCGAGCTCACTAAGGGCATGGTCAATAGTTCATCTGGCGGGACGTTTTTGAAGAAGACTCCAGACGAAGGATGGGCATTGTTCGAAGACATTGCCAAATATAACTATGCTCCATCCTATCAGGCAATTCAAGCTCCTCCTCCTCCTAAAGTGGAGGAAGTAAATGTTCAAAGTCTGATTGCCATGCTGCAGAGGCAGATGGCCAATCCTCAAACTCCGAATCCTATGAATCAGACTCCTTCGTTTCCGCAGAACCCTCAGGTTCTGTATTGCGAATCTTGCTGTCAGACTGGTCACGTAAATGGCCAATGTCAATTAAACCCCAATTCTTCATACCAAGTCAATACGTCCATGCGGATGGACAAGACACTCGTGTCCAATGCCAAAACTGCGATAATATGGGGCATACTTCCGCATTCGTCCTATGAATGGGCGAGAATCGTCGAAGTAAATGCGTTCTATGGCCGAACACCCAAAGATTTAATCAACCATCGGCCGAATCAATTCCGAACCAAGGGTTCAATCAAGCTTCTAATTTCAATCCGAATTCGAGTTTTAATTC
Source organism: Gentiana straminea (assembly GCA_036785695.1). NCBI lineage: Eukaryota > Viridiplantae > Streptophyta > Magnoliopsida > Gentianales > Gentianaceae > Gentiana > Gentiana straminea. The sequence continues at coordinate 929,798 of JAVUPR010000034.1, read as the reverse complement.
GAATTCAGGTTTCAATAAGAACCCTGGTTCCGCTCAAAACCAAAACTCTAATTTTTCCAGTCAAACACAAAGGTTCAATCAGAATTGGCCTTCTAATTCCAATTCCAATCTTCAAAATCGGCCCGGCCAGCCATACTCGTCAAACTTCCATCACTCTCAAGTTCCCTCAAATTCAAATGATCTTAAGGCTGAATGGAACTCATTCAAAGAAGAGCAAAACAAGAATATTCAGCTCCTAATGAGTACCAATAAGAATCTTGAGAGACGATCGGGCAAATGGTGAGCAATTAGCATCAAGACCCCCCGGGCATCCGCCCGCTTTACCGAGAAAAATCCTAAGGGTGGTCATGTTGCTCGGCCGATTTGAGCGACGACCAATGTACTTGACCTCGTACCAACAACGCATTATGGACAAGAGGAGGCCAGTACAATGAGTTTAAGAAGTGGTACACAGCTGAGTGGTCCCCCTGGCTTCCAGGGAAACCACTAGCCCCTCCTGCCATTGATAAGGCAGGAGGGGAAGTTGAGCACCCATCATCCCCTTGGCTGCAAGCAAGTACTCGGTGGTGGCCGATCCCCGATAGGTGAAAAGGTTGCAAATCCTCAGGTGGCTGTTCCCCTGAGGACTGAACAAGTTGGAAACCCTCAAGTGGCTGACCCCTTGAGGACTGAAAAAGGGAAAGAAAGTCAGGTGGCTGATCCCCTGACTACGAAAGTTTCTGAAAAGACGGTTCGGTGGAAGGATTTGGAAGACAAAGCTATCAGCGCATCCTCAAAGAGAGTCTTTTCTGAGAGTGATCTAAAGAAGCTTCCGTTTCCACCGAGGAAGAGCAACATTCCATTGGTTGAAGACAAAAAGTACGAGAAGGTGCTAAACCTTCTGAAAAATACTCAGGTGAATCTGCCATTATCCGAGGTCTTGGTCGAGATGCCTAAGTATACAAAATTCATCAAGGATGTTGTATCTTCCAAGAAGAAGTTAGCGAGGAATGGACCAAGCGGTTGGTAAGGAATGTTCTCTCGGTCAATAATGAAAGCTTACCAATCAAGAGAAGCGACCCGGGGAAATTTGTGCTCACATTGCGGATGGGAGGCCTAGTCTTCCCAAATTCCTTATGTGACACAGGCGCATCTATCGCCTTGATGCCATTGTCCGTGTGCAAGCAAATTTGGTTTACAAAGTCTTCTAGAACCCACGACCATGAACTTGCGGTTCGCGATCGATCTTCTAAGAAAGCCTCGGGGATCTTAAAGGACGTATTAGTTCAAATAGATAGGTTTACCTTTCCGGTTGACGGTACGTCTTAGATATTGAGAAAAGTGAAAATGTCCCGTTAATTCTTGGAAGGCCTTTTCTATCTACGCTAGAGCCCTCATCGATTGTGATGGTGGGCATGTGACCATTCGGGTTGGTGACCGGGAGGTGAGCTATAGTGTATCAAAATCTATCAATGTACCTTCGGAGCTCCAACCGGTTTTTCCGTTGAGGAGACTTCTGATGATTTCGACGACTTCATGGATAAGCAAGTCATGGCTGTAGAATCAGAATATGAGCGACTAATTGATAAGCTGAATAGTCATGGTGTGGTCAATCTAGACCAATTAGCAAATGATTTCGAGGATGAGCTAAGAGAAGAAGCTTTGGCGAAGTAGGACCACTAAGTAAGCTCAGCGATGTTGAGTTGAAGAGTGGCGATCTTAAATCAAGTCTAGAGGATCCTCCCCTAGATTTGGTACTGAAGCCGTTACCTAAACATCTTAAGTATGTGTTTTTAAGAGAGGGTGACAAGCTTCCCTTGATCATCTCTGCCAAGCTATCTCGTATAGAAGAGCTAAAACTGTTAAACGTCTTGCGCAAAAATGAAAAAGCCTTTGGATGGCAGGTGGGAGACATCCGAGGGATATCTCCCGACATCCGTATGCACAAGATCAAGGCGAGGAGGGTGCAAAACGGGTTAGACAACCTCGGAGAAGACTCAACCCTCACATGCAAGAGGTAGTCAAGAAGGAAATTATCAAGCTTCTAGATATGGGTATCATATACGCCATTGCGGACGGTGAGTGGGTGTCCCCAACTCAAGTGGTTCCCAAAAAAGGTGGAATTACGATTGAGAAAAATGAGAAGGGAGAGGAGATAGCATTGAGGCTCGTCACAGGCTATCGGGTCTGTATTGACTATAGAAAACTCAATGAGGTCACACTGAAAGATCATTTTCCCCTTCCATTCATTGACCAGATGCTTGAGCGTCTGGCGGGGCACGCATTCTACTGCTTCCTGGATGGATATTCAGGATATTTCCAGATACCCATCGATCCTGTTGACCAAGAGAAGACCACTTTCACTTGCCCCTATGGTACATTTGCCTACAGGCGGATGCCATTTGGTCTCTGTAATGCCCCAGCCACCTTTCAAAGGTGTATGATGGCAATCTTTGACGGGCTAGTTGAAAAGTGTATGGAGATTTTTATGGATGATTTCTCGGTCTTTGGTAAATCCTTCGACGATTGCCTCGATAATCTTGATCATGTGTTGTCTAGATGTGTGGAAAAGGACTTAGTGCTTAATTGGGAAAAATGTCATTTCATGGTAGATGAAGGTATAGTCCTTGGTCACAAAGTGTCCGCCAAAGGTATAGAAGTAGATAGGGCCAAGGTAGAAGCGATTGAGAAGATGAGTTATCCTAAGAATGTTCGGGAAGTCCGAGGTTTTCTCGGACATGTCGGCTTCTATAGGAGGTTCATCCAGGACTTTTCAAAGATTGCCAAACCCCTGTCTACTTTACTCAAAGAAGACGTTACCTTTGATTTTGATGAGAATTGCAAGCGCGCGTTTGAAGAGCTTAAGAGTAGGTCGATCTCTCGCTCCAATTCTTATATCGCCGACCGGAACTTGCCCTTTGAGCTTATGTGCGATGCATCCAACTATCTTGTTGGTGCGGTCTTAGGACGACGCATCGAAGGAAAGTTCCGGCCTATCTACTACGCCGGCACACGTTGAACCCTTCGCAAGTTAACTATACGACTACCGAAAAGGAATTATTGGCCGTAGTGTTTGCTATGGACAAGTTCCGTAGTTACTTGCTAGGTGCTCAAGTGATCGTGTGGACCGATCACGCCGCCTTGCGTTATCTCATGACCAAAAAGGAAGCTAAACCGCGCTTATCTTGCGTTGGATACCGACCCTCCAAGAATTTGACGTTCAAATCAAAGATAAGAAGGGCGGTGAGAACGTAGTGGCGGATCATGTCTCTAGGATGATAAGTGAGGAAAAGGGTGATCCCGAAGATATAGATCTTTACTTTCCTCTCGGAAAACATCATGTTGATCGATGGCCGCTCTCCGATGTTCCATGGTATTCGTCCATTGTGAATTACCTTCATGCCCGCTACCTTGACCCCGAGATGTCGTATCAGGAGAAGAAGAAGTTCTTCTCTGATATGAAATATTTCGTTTGGGATGAACCTTATTTGTTCAAGATCCGCAAAGATGGGTTGCTTAGGAGATGCGTTCCGGAATCGAGCAACGAGAGATTATCGAGCAATGCCATAGTGGACCCACGGTGGTCACTTTGGTCCTTGGAAAACGGTTGCGAAGATCTTCCGAAATCCGGTTTCTATTGGCCTACGATCTTTAAAGATACAGAAGCTTTCTGTAAAGCTTGCGATAGGTGTCAACGAACCGGAACTCTGACAAGGCGATTTGACATGCCTTTGAAACCCATCCTTGAATGCGAAGTCTTTGATGTTTGGGGCATCGATTTTATGGGACCATTCCCATCATCTTGTGGCAACAAATACATCTTAGTCTGCGTTGACTATGTTTCGAAATGGGTGGAGGCGGTAGCCACTCCTCACAATGATCATAAAACGGTCATGAAGTTCCTAAAAAAGAATATCTTTGTGAGATTTGGGTGTCCTCGAGCCTTGATCAGTGATGAAGGAACGCATTTTTGCAACCGACCTCTAGAAAAGGTTCTCGAAAAGTATGGTGTACGCCATAAGACCGGCACCCCATACCATCCGATGACTAGCGGTCAGGTTGAGCGAAGCAACCAAAGCATTAAAAAGATCCTGGAGAAAACTGTGAACAGTCATCGCAAGGACTGGAGTTTGAAGTTGGATGATGTCTTATGGGCTTATAGGACCGCCTATAAAACTCCTATGGGTACATCTCCATATCAAATGGTCTACGGGAAACCATGTCATCTGCCTGTCGAGTTAGAGCATAGAGCGTATTGGGCTACAAAGTTTCTGAACTTTGATTCCGAATCTTGTGGGAAACATCGATTACGAGCGCTTACATGAGCCGGACGAGTTCGGACTCCGTGCCTATGAAAGTGCCGGGATCGGCAAAGATAAGATGAAACTGCTCCATGATGCGAAAATTAAGAAGCGAGAATTCAGAGTCGGCGAACAAGTTCTCCTCTACAATTCTAGGTTACATTTGTTTCCTGGAAAGTTGAGGACTCGTTGGTCCGGCCCTTTCGAGATTCTCCAAATCATTCCTGGAGGCGTTCTAGAACTTCGTGGTTATAGCGGTGACCCGTTTCGAGTCAACGGTCAAAGGTGCAAACACTATATCGGTGAACCTAAAGAGGCATCTTTGATTGTTAAATTTCTCGATATTCTCGGATGTGGTGTTACTCGAGTCGAAGAATTTAACGAGTTATCACCCGACTTGTTCTCCGAGAATGACGGTAGTGATCCTTCTGAAGAAGTTCTAGCGGGTAGTGCAGATATGGAAGAGTTTGAAAGGGAGCGACAGTTGAAGCGTCATCAGAGGACTCAGAGTATGAAGAGGTCACCCATGGGGAGGTTCAAGCGTATGTGGAGGGCTATTAAAACTTTTCCCCCATGTGTGCGATGTTGTTTCTGCAGCCACACTGCTAATCAAAGCGTACACGAAGTAATGGCTGGCAGAAAAGTCAAATGGCCTGATCCAGGCTGAGCTTAGACTGTGTCGAGCTAACGACATTAACCAAAAGCGCTACTAGGAGGCATCCTAGATATCCCTTATTATATTAGCTAGGTTCTGTTCACGCTTTAGTGTTTTATTTATTTAAGTTTTAGTTTGATTCAGTTTTAGCTGACTAAGTTGTTCTATTGTTATCTGTCAGTTAGTGTGCTTTTAGGTATGGATTACGGAGTTCTTCCTGAGGAGTTCCCACTCATTAGTCGGATCCCGCTGATCACAGTAGATGATGGACCGGGAGGCACTATAGTTCTTCATGTAGATTTTGACATTAGCACCCAGGTTAAGACCATCACGTACGTTATCATTGTTCCACCATGTTCGGGAGGCAGCGAGTTCACGACTGAGGAGTTGCAGGAGGCCATAGGACGTCCCTACACGATCCTTAATGATCCTATGCTGACGGATTTGGCACTGGTGCTGCAAGCTGAGCATTTTAGAGGTGTTGAGGTAGGCGGCGAGGATTGGTGTTTGCGGGATGAGTACGACTTTCCTCCAAATTGTCGACATGCTTCGACGTCTCATTCGCTTAGTGGATTGGGACGAAATCTACGCGTACTAGTGAATCCTTAGTTAGTTTGGTTTTCGTCGAGCCCCGACGTAAAACGAAGCGCTTGGTGGGAGGCAACCCACTCGTTTTCGTTATGTTTTTAGTTACTTCTAAGCTATTTTAGGTCTTTAATCTTTCATCATTGTACTTTTGAATTTTATTTGACATTAATAAAAATTGCACTTCAATTTTAATTTAGCTTATGTGTGAACAAGTTTGATTTTTATCACTCTCTCGGTGGACGCCCGTTCATGAAAATGAACGCCCGTCCGATTGCTTGTTTTTATGGACGTTCGTCCAAAATTTTGGACGCCCGTCCGCAAAAATCCCTCCTATCCCGTATGTAAAATGCCTCATGGACGAGCGTCGAATTTTTGGACGCCCGTCCGCTTCATGCGATTACTAGTGAACGCCCGTCCGTAAGGATGGACGAGCGTCCACTCTGAGCCTATATATACCTGTTCTAGGCGTGAACCCTCATTTCTCCACGATTTTCAAAAGCAAAACCGACTTTCCCCCTTCTCCAAACCTAAAATCTTCATTTCTGAACCAAATTTGGCGATTCTTGTTGCAAAAGAACGGTCCTTGCACCCTCTTTTCCTTTATCTAGTCCATTCCCTCCAACAATCAACGAAATTTGAAGAATCGGAGATTATTCAGTGCGGCCATTTGGACAAAATCTCCAATTTTGGGGGCCAATCTTGGTGTTTCTGGGATTCTAATCCATTCGATCATCATCCTCACATAGCATTTGGTAAGTCTATAGCAACTTTTCTCGATTCCATTCAAGTTTTTGAGAGTTCGATCTTCGGCTCGACTCATTTTCTTGAATATGCGCTCATACTGTTTTAATTTTCTTTTTGTTGCTCTTCTCTTCCCCAAATCCTGGTTATGATGATGATATGGTGTTCTTATGGCGGTTGTGGATGGTGTGGTCCTTTTGTGGTGTTTGTTTGGGTATTTTTGTTGACTTGAAATCCCGATTTGGACGATAAACGGGTAACCATTTGTGTGAATGGTTTAGTTTCATTATAAGTTTGACGATGGTGCGTAAGAAGGAAATTGTGAAGCGTTATGGTAAAGGTTTGGCTAGGGAGAGCGGTAAACGTAAACGTCCTGAGTTTGATCCATCCCAACTGGACCCTAACAGAGGCGTAGTCTTTAGAGATCAACCCCCCCGAACATCTCAACGGGCTGGGACCAATTTACGGGATGATTCTTCCTCCAATTCTGAAACTGAGGAAGACGATGAGGTCCCTCTCATTAGAATGTCTCGAGGTACCCGAGGTGAGGAGTCGTCTAGAGCCGTGCCGTCTAGAGTTGAGGGTGGTGAGGAGGATGTTGTGCGAGAAGAACCTGAGCCGCGAGCACCTCCTAAGAAGAAGTCTAAGGCTGTTATCCCTCTTTCGATGCCTCGTCGATTTGTCAATCCCTTAGCTTATGGAGCCTACACTAGGCATTACTCTACCAGGAGTCTGATTTTTGATAGAGAGGTGAAAGTTTCACAAGTTGATCCGGCGTTCGCTAACATGTTACGGGCTAGGAAGTGGTCTGCCTTGACACAAGTTCCATCTACTCATGTCAATGATTCTATCGTCCGTGAGTTCTATGCCAACTTTTCTGAGGCGGACCTAGATCACGAGTATGTTATGGTACGAGGTGTTAAGGTTCCTTTCTCTGCGAAGGTCATAAATGAGAAATACAAGTTGCCTGTTTTCGAGGGTTTAGACTATAAAGAGGAGATTGCTAGGAGGCAAAATGAGGATGGTCGGGATCCTATGGAGGAATTGCGTTTAAAGGTTTGTCCGGATGTGGCGTGGGTATTGAGGCCCTCTGGTGCGAGGAAAGAGTTAATCACTACGACATGGACCGAAGATTGGAGAGTCCAATGCCGTTTTATTCAGAGTCGTTTGATCCCGAAGAATAATCTTACTCACTTTCAGATTAGTGATCTTGGGATGTTGTACGCATTGGCTTTCGGATTGAATGTTGATGTAGGTCAAGCTTTATTCGATGAAATTTCCATGAACCAGAAAGTATATACACGGAGTTTGATAGTTCCGCATTTGATTCATCGCTTATGTTTGGAAGTCGGGGTTGCCGAGTATACATCGGATCACAAAACAAAGAGTTATCCCCCCATTCGTAGAGAGAAGGTTGGGACTACGACACCGAGCCGGTTCCCACCACAAAGACCTTCCGCGGGCCCTTCTTGGTCTACTTTGTCGACGCGGAGCGACACGATATAGTATGGCGAATAGCCTCCGGGATTGGATGGTGGAGCTTCACGAGGGAGAACATCATGTCGTTGCTCAAGTGTGTTGTGGAGGGGAAAAAGCCGAGGAACATGAGTATTTTTGAGGAGAGTGACATGGAGTTCGTATTCTCTCGATCCTATCGAGACCGTGATCGGTGAGATGCTTGAGGCGGTAAAGAGGCCCGATGATCCGGTTGATGAGGACATCCCGCAGCCACCGCCCCGTCTTCGCCGCACGGAGCCTACACATCTACACTCGTGTCCCTTCCACGCATCCTTCTCCGGTTGATGATCCTACTATTGACGCGGTTCCCGTTGTCGAGTGACATGGAGTTCGATACTTTTCTCGATCTGTATTGCATTTTGCTACTTTCCTTTTGACCGTGATCGGTGAGATGCTTGAGGCGGTAAAGAAAGAGCTGATCCGGTTGATGAGGACATCCCGGTAGCCAACGCCCCGTCTTCTGAGTTTGTCCACTTCCACAGATCCTCGGTTGATGATCCCCTTTGACGCGGTTCTGTTGAGACGACTCCGGGGCTCCGCTTGAGTTGCTTTACCCCTTTGTTGCACTTTTTGATACTTTTCATTCGATTTGGGCTGTACCTATGCATTTTGCTACTTTCCTTTTGGTTACTTTTCTTGATTTTTGGTTTTTCTACTTTTTACGCGACTGTTGTTTATCATAGGCGTATACTTTGATGGTCATGTAAGCCATAAGGCAGTCTGCACTCTTTTCTTTGACTTCTGTTGCCATATTTAATTGATGGTCCTATTTCTTTTCATCTGTTTTGAGTTATTATCTCTACTGCCATATTATACCCCGTTTCCCCCGAGTTTTTTGTTTTCTCGCGTGTTGCAGAGGTGGTTTTTGTCGAGTAATCGTTGAGTTACGTTTGGACGTTTTTCCACGCTTTTCGCGAGCGTTGGCCTTTTCATGCTCCAGCCTGACCAACATCTCGATGTTTTTTTTCTCCTACGCAAATACAGCTAAGTTTCTTCTCATTTTCCTTTCTGCACAACATGAGGACATGTTGAGTTTTTAAGTGTGGGGGAGGGGATAGTTCGATGCGTAAACGTTTAATTACCACGTTAGTTTGTTTATTATGCAAAAATATGCTCAATTTTCAAAAAAATTTCTACACTTGTGTTCTTGTTTTGTCCCGAGTAGGCGATTCAACGTGAAGTTCGTTGTTGTTGCAGTCATCTATGCGATATTTCATACGTTTGATAAGTTAGTTGTTTCACCAAGATTTATTTTTCACGAGCCATAGTGAATGATGAGCTAATTTATAAAGTTATACCCCGTTTTGGATTAGTAGTTTTTGATTATCTTATAAGTCATGTGCTTAGTGCTACGTATATATCTCGCGAATTATGATAGTTTGTATTTAGTTCCGAAGTATGAGATACTGTGAATATCTGATAGTTTGAATGTGATAAGTAACACGTAACTATTGTCATTTGAAAAGTTGAGTTAATAGTTGATTAATATGGGTGTGTCGGAAGCTAGTCGATGATTTGAGTGAGGTAGGGTGTACCACGTATGTCCTATACCACTATGATGACTAAAAGCTCACGACAGTTAGGAAAAGCTGCCTTATGATTGGAGTAAGGTAGGGGATTATCTCGAAATGTCCTATTCTACTATGAGGGCAATAGCTTCTTCTAATGTGCGTTTAAAGTGAATAAGCTGAATTAACTAAAGAATTGTTGCGAAATTGAATATAAGACTTAGTTATCGTTAATCTTATCCCCGCATAAACCGATGGATATGATGTAGGAATTATCCTCTCGAGTATTTCGTAAAGGCCCTAGATTCATTCGATCATATTTTTCGGGATATGTCACGTTTGTAGGGTGCACCTTATGAGTGTCATTTATTACTATTCTCGAGGGGGTATTAGCTAGTTTTACTTTGAGTTGTTCAAGTTTGGATCTAGTGGAAGTTCCCTATGGCTATGCACTCACACACCGGTGGACATCTAAGTTATTGGATGTATGTTATATTTGTTTAGATGCATGTTTTCCTTTCTCGAGCCTAATTTTCGTATGCATGTCTTGCTCGGGACGAGCAAGAGATAAGTGTGGGGGAGTTGTTAAGGGTGAAAATCTATGTTTTATTATGATATGTTTTACGGTATTTTCCCTCTTAATTGGATTAATTGCATAATAAACGGCCCTTATATGGAAATGTTGAGCATACTAGGTTTTTAAGGACTTAATCTCAATATTGAATAAATTATGTGTTTTCATCGTGAATTATAATTAATTGGACTTTATTACGCTTTGCGATGTTTTCCATGTGTTATAGGTATGTTCATTGTGCTCAAATGGTGATCAAAAAGGGTTAAAACTCGAGCTATAAAGATTTGAGAATAGATAATGATGAAGTGAATTGAAGAAAAGAGATAAAGATGGAAAAATCACATCAAACTGAAGGTGAACGCTCGTCCATGAAGCGTCCACTATGACCGAACGTCCAGAAAGAGCGAACGAGCGTCCAAGGTGCTAAAAGTGATTCAGAGAGTTTGAACTGAGATCGAACGGGCGTCTGAGGAGAGTCTGAAATATCAAACGAGCGTCCGCCATCTTGAACGCTCGTCCACAGTGCCGACTTACTGCCACCGCCTCTGATTTCTATAAATAGCAGCGTGTTTCACATCTTTTAAGACACAATTCGACACACATAAACCCTAATACCTAGGGGCGGCTAAGGCTGCAGTTTTTACATCTTTTCCTTCACTTTTATGCAAATTAGATCTAGGTTAGTTTAGGTTACTTTTTATGCTGCTTTTATACATTGCTGAGTTGCTGAGGATGTTCAGAGGCTAAAACCTCCATCAAACGAGAGTTGTGAAGCCATCAACGTGAATTGATCTGTTTATCTCGGTTATTATTGTGAGTATTTATTTATGGTTGTTTCTTATTCATGCTTTACTCATGTTTTTAGTGCATTATATCGGAAGATTGCATGTTTTTCGATTGTGTTTATGCTTGATGGGAGTCATGTTAAACCTTTAGATCACCATGAATAGGAATAGTCTTTGAATCTATAGTAACGGAAGTTAATAGGTTCGATCACTAGGTTAAACATAAAAGTTGACATCTTTGGTCTTTTAAACGCGTTAATCTAGCATTGGAAGATACTAGGTTAATAGATGAAATACCTAAGGAATTAGGACTTCACGTTAAGAGAAGATGAATCACTATAAGTAAATACCACGTAAAATCGAGATAGGAGATCAATGCATGTTGATAGGTGGATCAATCCTCGTTTGTCTTTTATAAACTTGATTTACAATCCTCATAGCTTAGTTTAGATTAGTAATTTATTTTCCCGCACTTTTAGTTTATTTTTATCGCTTTCAATCTCTCCTAGCATTGGATTAATCTCCTCTCGTAGTTATTTTCTCGCTAGTTATTTTATTCGTTATATTTGTTTAGTTAGTTATTCGTTACCCGGTTAGTAATCGTGACAGGTTAACCGGTTTTATTACTTGTTAGTTAAAAACAAAGGCTGGAATATGTGAGATTAACATTCGTCTAGTTCCCATTGTAAGATCGACAATCCGGCATAGTTCCTCTTATACTACGATCCTTGTTGACTTAGAGGTTAACCGGTTTTATTACTTGTTTATTTTGTATTAATAAAATCCGATTAAATGATTTTTGAAAAGCTCATCATCATATTCATTGTCATATTTTTGGAAAGATAAAAATTTTCCATCATTTTCCACAAATATAACTTCACCAAGCTTGCCTTTATTGTTTGTAGTATCGTTCATTTGGAACATGAATCACTTGTCTAAAATCACCTCCAAATACAACCATCTTTCTTTCAAATGCGTTAGAATTTCTCATGATGTCCTTTAAACTTTTGTCAAGTGTCTCAATTGCCATTTCTTTTCCATTAGTGCTTATTTTCGTAGTAATTTTGCAATTCCACTATGCATTGGAATATTGCACACATATATTTCATGCGCACTAATTGAAATTTTAAGACGTGAATGAGTAGTCTAGCCTCTAGCCATAATTTTAGCTGCAACTCATGATGTGGTTGTTGCTATACCTATCTATTTTCTCATTCGTAGATTTGCTAGCAGAGCCTTATATATATGTTTTCTCTGTGCCACCAGACCATCAATAAAAAACTTAGCACTGTGGCCAGTACAAACTTGATAGAGAAATTTTCAGAATGTACTTTGTTGTTCATTATTAAGCATTTCTTCTAAAATGTAGTCTTCTTGGAGAATCTCTATCAACAATTCATTAAGAATCACTCTTAATATATTTTCTAAAATGTTGTTGCAGTCTTCTTGTATACTTGGCAAGTCGTAAGATGTCAAGTCTTTACCCATGCTTTCTGGGAAAATAATTTATGGATTCCAAAGTTTTGGCCATAATTGATTTGACTGACTTTGTACAATCCCACATAAAATCGTCCGACACTGGTTTCCAAAATGTATGCCACAGTTGTCGAATGTTTGTTGGTTGACAGTAAACTAATAGATTGCAAACAATCTTCTTAACGCATTAGGCATTTGAATGACAATAGCTTTATTTAAGCATTCTGAGATGATCTGGTCAAATTCTGATAAATCTCTTTTCTTTGCATCTTCTTTAAAAATGGTGAAATAACATAATAGACTTGACTCATATGAATGTTTATGCAATTGATGTTGATAAATGCGGTGAGGTTAAAACATTTGACATGTTTGTTTAATTCATTATTATTTCTTTTGTTTTTCTTATTATTCTTCTTGTTTCTTTCTTTTGCTCAAGTATTTGATTGTTGTGTAATGACACTGTCAATCATTACTTGCATTGATCTTCCATTTAAATGAGGTGATGAGATTGTTATATGTTCTGCTTTGTGTTAAATATGTATGTATTTTTATATAAAAACTAAAAATGTTTAGCCATATTTACAAGAAATTTTCACATTTCATTGCGATTTAAAATCATGTATCAATTCAAATTTTCTTTTCTTCTAGTTTTCACGACACTTCTAATCTTATTGAACCGCTCATCGTTGGTCAATTGAGAATATTTTATTCTTTTAACTTTTAGTTTGTGACATCATCTTCTTTACCTTCACAAAAAACCTTCACAGTATACCGATTGAACCGATAATAGTGAAGATGATAATAAATAATAATAATATATTTTTCATTCCACTTGTGTATGATGCAAATTTCATCTTTTTCTTAACTATATTGTAAAATTTACAAAAAATAATTTTCATATCATGGATATTGGTCGAAAGGAGATATAATGTGTTAGCTTTGCGTTTGGTGGATTATGACTCTTTCACCATATTGTTCTTATTGTTTTTATGTCTCCGGATTTTGAATAGCTATTGAGAGTGTTAATTATGTATTTGTTTTGGTTTTTAATTAATAATCAATCAAGGTTATTTGGTTAAATATATAATCAATTAAGAGTTTTAATTCATTTTTGTAGTAATAATTATTTTCGGTTTTTAATTTATTTTTGTAGTAATAATAATTTTTTGCTTTTAATTAAAAATAAACTATTTAATAAATTTATTAAAAACATTTTAAATTTTTTTTTACAATATCCGTGATGTTTTTTATATAATTTAAATTTTAATATTTCTATTTTTAATTAATTAATAATGATTATTTTTTTTGTAAATAATTAATAATGATTAATTGACCAATAATTAATCAAGGATCATGATGATTTTTTTATATATATTTTTATTTCGGTTTTATATTTTTACTTGAATCAAGGATTTTTTTTTTTTTTTCATTTTTATATTTTTAATTTCGTTTTTCTATTTTAGTAAACTAATGAAGATTAATTAGTCAACATCAATCAATGATTTTGATTATTTTGATTATTATTTACGTTTTTTTTAATTTTAAATTTCATTTTTTTTATATTTATTGAATCATTAATCAATCAATGATTTTGATGAGGATCTTAATGATTTTTTTTGTATATATATATATTTATTTCGTTTTTTTATATTTTTGCTTAAATCAAGGATTTTTTTATATTTTCATTCTTATATTTTTAATTTCGTTTTTCGTTTTTAATAAGTTAATTGATGATTCATTAATCAATATATTCAATCATTGATTTTGATTATTTATGTTTTTTTTTATTTTTAATTTCATTTTCCATTATTTATTTAATCAATAATCAATCAAGGATTTTGATGATTTTATTTTTATGTTTTTTTATTTTGTGTTTCTAGTTGTAATTATTAATTTTCGTTTTTATATATTTTAATTTAAAACTAATTGATTAATTAAATTATATTGAGTTGGGGAGAAACACTTTTTGGGAGAAACACTTTTTGGGGGAAACACACTCACTCTTTTAATATAGTAAAGATAAAGATATCATTCATTCTTTGTATGCTTGCCATGTATATGAAGAAATGCATATGTGAAGTGTTTTGCAGATGCTCTGTTTGCATCTTTCAAATTGTCTGATGAAAAGTAAATAATGCAGAATGTAGATAATGAGAATAAAAAATGTAGAGAATAAACATACAGAGGAGTGAGCTGGCATTTTGGAATGTGGTGATTGGTTGGAATGACATCACTCTATCCAATCACAACTCTAGTCTCTTTTATATGTAATAAGTCAAAGTGTATATAAAGGGTAGATACAAAATATCTAGATAAGTTAGTTGAATATTCAAGAATAAGAATAAAAGTGTAAATTCTCTGCAAAGTTTTTTATTTAGTTTCATCTTTTACTTCAGTTTTCTTATTCTTCTTCATGGTATCAGAGGGAAAATCTGCTATTCATCTCTGATTTTGCTGTTCTTTTTCTGCTTTTTTCTTCGTGTTCGTATCTCGATTTTGCACAAAATGAATCAGAATCAAAACGGTGATATCACACCATCTCATCCTTTGTATCTGCATCCAAACGAAAATCCGTCGATTGTCCTGGTTCAACCGCCACTTTCTGAGAAGAATTACCATGGTTGGAGCAGAGCTATGCATATGGCGTTATTATCAAAGAACAAGCTAGCTCGGACTGGTGGACGGAACAATTCCGATGCCTGTGAATGATGATCGGTTGCAAGGAATTTGGATCCAGGTCAACAATATGGTACTCTCATGGATTTTGAACTCGTAATTCCACCAATTGCGCAAAGTGTGATGTGGTCAAACACGGAAGAGAAGTTTGGAATGAATTGCGTGTTCGGTTCTCCACCGGCGACTCATTTCGTGTTGCAGACATTCAAGAGGACGTATTTGCTCCTAAACAAGGTACCAACACTGTGACTGAGTTTTATACAAAATTGAAGATCCTTTGGGAAGAATCTACTATGATTAGACCTATACTGTATGTCCTTGTGGCCACAATAATCGGTTTTTCGCAATTACATAGAAGCCGATTATGTAATTCGTTTCATAAGAGGACTTAATGATGCTTTTGAGCTTTGTTAAATCTAAGGTTTTTCGATGCAACCACTTCCCGATATAAATGAAGCGTTTGCTATAGGCGTTAAGTTTGAGAGACAGATTCGGCATGGAAATGAGCACACTATTGCTCCCATGGCTATGCAACAGTCCTATCAGGGTAACTACGTCAAACAACAACCACCTAGACGCTCTATGATCACTCAAAATGCTGCACCTACTGGTTATATGCAGGACAATGTGAATAGGAAGTTTATGCAATGCACTTTCTGCAACAGACAAGGCCACACAGAAGACAAATGTTATAGAAAACATGGTTTTCCACCAAACTTTAAACCAAGGAGACAAGCTAACTTGGTACACAATGAATATGAGGATCCAGAGGCACTGCCTTCAGCTGCTGTTCCTTCCACAGATCCTTTTGAGGGAGGATCTTCTGTTTTTACTCCTGACCAGTATAGAGATATGATGAAAATGTTCCAGTCTTTTCAAATGCAGGGTGCAGGATCATCCAATACTCAGATACAAGGGAATAGTAACTCCTCACACCAGGTCTCAACTGCTATTCTGAATGCTGACTTCTCTCAGAAGGATAAAGGTACTGTCTCTCAGCCATGTTTAATAGATTGGATTTTGGATTTAGGTGCCACTGATCATGTGGCTTATTCCCTGTCTGTTTTTACTCATTACACTGTTGTTTCAAGAAAAAGTGTTCATCTGCCTAATGGCCAGTGTTAACGGTGATTTTTACGATATATATGATATTATTTCGTAGCAATTTCCTTCGTGTTTTATTACTTTTTATAGAAAAGTAAGTGTTTAAAGGGTTTATTGAGGGAATGCATATGAAATTGGTTTAAATGCAAAATCGAGCTTATTACGTGTTTTTATCGATGATTTTTCCATCAATATATATGGTTCTACATTTTGCACGCTTTGATTATCTTGTGGGTACACTTGCATGGCAATGAAGGAGCTTAAACGATGTTCTGTTGAAGATTAAATAGAAGGATGAAGTTGCAAGATGAACTTGGGATTGAAGATTTAACTTAAACTTGGATATGGAGCATGCTGGACGCACGTTTGGTGTCCGGTCCACCTGGACTGGCGTCCAGAAGAGTGGACTGGCGTCCAAAGAGGTGAACTGGCGTCCACTGGAGCCAACTGGATTCAGGATTTATGGATTTTTCCTGGACGGGCGTCCAGAATTGCATAGGACTGGCGTTTGAGAAGATTCGGTCCGACTCGAAAAGTTTACACAGACTGAACTGGCGTCCAGAGGCACTGGACGGGCATCCATCCACCGCCATTGCCTAAACCGGCCTAGAAATCTATAAATACACGCGTTTTACGCAACCCTAGACACGATATTTTTCATCCCCGGCCGCCCCCCCCCGCACAGGGCGGCTCTGCTGCGGTTTTTACCTACCAAAAACATCGTTTCTTCTACTCTTAATTATGTTATTTGCATACCAACGATGAATAAAGGCTAAGCGATTCGAACAAGCGTGTGAAGCCGATCATGCAATGTTTTGATTTTGACTTTGGATTTGGTTTTGTGAGTTTTTATTTAAAGTTGCTTCCTTACTACGTTTTGTATTGATTTTGCAATTTATATCGAGAGATGGTTGCTTTGTCATGTTTAACGTTTGATGAAAATCGTTGTTAGACCTAGATCACCGTAGTAAAGATGGGATTTTTAACCTAAAAATAACGAGAGTTGCTAGGTTAAATTTCTAGGTTGCTAGATTGAGAAATCTTACACCTTTGTTATGAAAGCGTTAATCTTTAAGATCGAGAGATGAAAGATTAATAGGCGAATTATCTACGAGAGTAGAAATTCATACCTTTGATAAGTGAACCACATCTTTATTAAATCTTCACTAAACGATCTAGGGTAGAAATTGAGAGTTGCGAGATAGGTGGATCATTGCTTGTTCCTCGTTAACTTAATTGAAAGAATCATTGTGCCTTGTTCTTCGTTGCTAGCTTAGAATTTTATTTTCGTTTTAGTTTATAGAATATAATTAGTTATTTTAGGTTCGTAATCATATTTCCTGGCTTTGGATTGACAACCCTCTGTCCAGTTTATTGTATTCGTTTTAGTTTTGTTTTGTGTTTTTTGTGACAAATCTTTAGAAAGATTAATAAATTAGATAAACAACCTCGATTCCCTGTGAGATCGACCCGGTATTAACCTCTATACTACGATCCCTGCACTTGGGGTATACCGGATTATTTTTATTACTTGTTTGTTTTGCTTAGATAAAATCCGAGACAGCTTTTGACCCGCTTCGTCTGAAATCGGAAGAAGGAGAATGATAGGCAGAGATGATAGATGATGACAATCGCCGGAAAGATGATCGATTTGGGGTTGACCGATGCCGGAATTGGTGTTGGGGGTGAAATTAGCTAGCAGTCGACGGATGTTTGGATATTTTCTAGGTTATTGGTTTGGTTTGAAGTTTATTAGGTTAATTTAGTGTATAGATCGAATGTTGAGAAATGTTTTGCCTAAAAATAATAATTAGTAATGTTTTGGTGGGAGTTTTACCGCCTATAATTTAGGTTTTTCTTTAAATTTTTTTTTTGGAGAAATGCTTAAGATGGAAAAAAATTAATAAATAATATTTTTTTTACATAATAATGACGAGATGATTTTTTTTTGCATCAATATTAACGGGATAAGGAACCAAGAATGACGAGAAGCTGATTTTCCTCACCATTTATACATGATTTAATTATACCCTCATTAAAAAGTGTTTATAGTGTCAAAATTTCGGCCCGTCATTAGATTCCCCTTATTATAACCCGTATTTCTTGTAGTGAACTACAAGTGCATTGTTCTTGTGTTTTCTTGTGTTTACTTTGAAGCTTCTTGACAATGGCAGAAGAACTGGGTAATGGGATTGTTAATCCTTACTTGATATATCCCAGGGAGAATCCATCTGCGGTGATTTTTCAACCAGTTCTTAAAGGAGTTGAGAATTATCATTGTTGGAAGAGAGCGATTTCCATGGTCCTGTCAATGAAAGGCAAATTGAAGTTTGTTGATGGTACCATGCCTAAGCCTGCTGAGAATGATAGATATTTTGAAATATGGTTCCCGTGTAATGATATGTTTTCTACTTTGTTGGTAAATTCTGTGGATCCTTCTATTTAGCAAAGCATTTTCGGTTGTCTCTGACAAGAGAGACATTTGGCTTGATCTTGATCATAGGTTTGATACTGAAAATGCTTTATGCTTACCATTTATCTAATCTCCAGGAAGAACTCTATGTTACAAAGCAAGGTACAATGTCTGTTACACAGTATTTTACAAAGTTAAAAAGTCTGTGGGATCAGTTGCTTATTTAAGTCTTACTTCACCATTACTTGTGCTGCATTGCCTGTTTATAGGGAGCAGAATGAGACTAACCATGTCATTAGGTTTCTAAAGGGATTAGATGATGTGTTTAGCAATGTCAGATTTTAGGTTTTACTGGCTAAACCTATACCAGATCTTGGTACTGTGGTTAACACTCTTTAAAACATGAGATTCAGTCCAATTACTTATAAATGAGTGTTGATAAGGCAATTTTGAGTGCACAAACATCTGGTTATAGCCAAGTTGGTGAAGATTCTATTTCCTTCACAATGCAAGTTAGTACATCTTATGGCAGAGATGAAGGTAGAGGTTCTGGTTGAGGATCTACTGGAAATACAAAGAGGCCTCAATGCACTTATTGTGGTAGAGAAGGACACGCAATTGACAAGTGTTGTAAGAAATATGGTTACCCAAATAGGCATAAAGGCATAGGCATGGGTCAAAGTATGACTAATCATGTCGATCTAGATCATGGTTTTGTCCATGGTTCAAAAACTTGGAAGGACTCGCTCAAATTGCATTCGATTCTCAAAGAACTAAAGATGCACGGCCAGGTCCCCTAATACTATGACCGGATCACGCTTTGATCGTATTATGGATATGCTAAGGAATGTCTAAATCTCGGATCCTTCGGTGTAAATTTGACATGAAATATTTGGGGGGCCGATGTTATTCTTGAAGTAAAATTGCAAATAACCGAGTGTGGTTTTTCGTTGAGTCGGTCTCATTATATGGAGAAAATATTGAAACATTTTAACTGTTTTGATGTTGTGCCGCAAGAACGCCTTATGAACCTAGCATACACCTTAAAAAGAATAAAGGTGATAGTGTATCTCAAACAGAATACGCTAAGATCATAGGGAGTGTGATGTTCTTAATGAACTATACTCGGCCCGATATTGCTTATACTATGAGTCGTCTAAATCGTTATACTCATAATCCTAGTAATGAGCATTAGGCACCGCACTTTATTGTCTCGTTAAAATATTTGAAGGGGACATCGATTAGGGTATGCATTTTAGTAGATATCCCGCTCGTTTTAGAGGGATATTGTGATGCTAATTGGGTGTCTGATAATGATGAAGTGAGCTCTACTAGTGGTTATGTCTTTACGCTTGGTGGTGGAGCAATATCTTGGAAGTATGCTAAACACACTTGTATTGCTTGTTCTACTATGGAATATGAATTTATTGCTCTTGAATTAGTATGTCATGATGCTGAATGGCTAAAAAAATTTCTTAACTGATGTACCATTGTGGGGGAAGTCTTCTTTTATTTCTCTACATTGTGATTCACAAAGTCGCTATTGGAATTGCCAAAAACAATGTCTATAATGGCAAGAGGAGACACATTCGCATTAGACATGGCGTAGTAAAGCAACCGTTGAAAGGTGGAGTCATATCTTTGGACTATGTGAAGTCCGAAGGAAAAGCCGGCGATCTTCTTACTAAAGGATCGACTAGACGCCACATCCTAGATTCGTCTAAAGGGATGGGAGTTAAACCATGTGATTGAGATATTTTTGGTGGATATCTCGAGGTCGAACGAAGCCATAAATTGAGGTGAGCTTTGTTCTTAATGATTCACAACTTGTTTAGTGCTATAGAGACACACTAAGATGAATCACATAGTGTAAGTGTGGAGAATTGACCAACTGCTATGAAAGACTATTGAGAAGTTTTTCTGGAGCACTCATAAGTTCCCAAGGTGTGTGTTGGGTCAAATAATAAAATAAAATTTTGTATCGCGGAGACCATTGAGTTCGAGAATTGATGTGTGCTGTGAGGGTCTCAATTAGATCCACCGAGTTCAAGAGTTATTCACTATGTGAATTAGATTGTTCCCTTGCTACACTATGCATCAATTCAAATCGAAAGATTTTTGATACTTAAGTGTTCAATTCTCTTGTTGTCCAGATTTCCTTTCTGTGTGTGTGCTTGCCATTTGTGGGGGATTGTTGGAAATGACAATCCTTTTTTGTATTGAGTCTGTTACAAAAATCAATTTAGATTCTGTGGGTTGATCTTTTGGGTATAATCTTTATTTTTGACATTAAATTGAAAGAGTCAAAGTTGTTTCAACAAACTACCTATTTTCTCTCCTTGTTTTTTTTTTGGGAAATTCTATCACGGGGACTCCGGTGTAGGGAGTCCCCCATGTGTTCAATTATGAACCACATGTTTTTATTCTGAAATAAATAAGTGTGAATGAAAATTAAAAATATGTGGTCCAAAACAGGCCACACAGGGACTCCCTACCCAGGAGTCCCTAGGATAGAACTTCCCTTTTTTTTTGGCTTCAATTGTGACCATGACCAATCATCCTTTGCATATATAATGGTGTGCAGGTTGTAGTCAGAGGGCAATTAATGGAAAAAGCTCTGCACTTATTCTCTCCCTTTTACTTTGGCACAACTCCTTTTCTTTTGTAGCTCGTTCCTCTTTATTCCTGGATAATAGTCTCTTTGGTCTTCAAATTCACTAGCCGTGAGTGCATACGTCCGGTGAATAGTTGCGTTAACCTTGGGAAGCGATCGGCATTTCCTGACTTGCACCTTTGGGTTAGCCAAAATCGCTTTTAGGGCAGTGATATTACGCCACGGCGCATCGTTTTTCTTTCTCCTCCGTCTACTGTTTCTTGCTGTTTTCTTTCACCCTCACCACACATGAAATGTTTTTGCACGACAAAAGAATCGATAGGTGAGGTGGTTCACGACATCAATGACCGGAGAATTTTTCTTTAAGCTGTTATGTGTGCAGGTTGTAGTCGAGGGCAATTAATGGAAAAAGCTCTGCACTTATTCTCTCCCTTTTACTTTGGCACAACTCCTTTTCTTTTGTAGCTCGTTCCTCTTTATTCCTGGATAATAGTCTCTTTGGTCTTCAAATTCACTAGCCGTGAGTGCATACGTCCGGTGAATAGTTGCGTTAACCTTGGGAAGCGATCGGCATTTCCCGACTTGCACCTTTGGGTTAGCCAAAATCGCTTTTAGGGCGGTGATATTACGCCACGGCGCATCGTTTTTCTTTCTCCTCCGTCTCTTTTTTCTTGCTTTGTTTTCTTTCACCCTCACCACACATGAAATGTTTTTGCACGACAAAAGAATCGATAGGTGAGGTGGTTCACGACATCAATGACCGGAGAATTTTTCTTTAAGTCAAAAATATGTCCACTTATGTCTCACGATCTTAATATTTTTAATTAATAAAAATAACTTTTGTCGTTAAAAAAAAGTGTGTTTAAACAACAAAGAGCTCGCCGGCATGAGAAAACAAAGAGGAAAGAACGTTTCTCCATTTCTAGATGTAGAATGTTTCAAACAAGAAGAAAAAAGGGCAAAAGTTGTGTCGGAAAGAAACTGTCAATAGAATCGCAAGAATATTCTTTTCTAAAGAGGTCAGGTGGTTCACGACATGAATGAAGATTCATGGACACATATGATTTCTTAACTTTCCATATCATATATATAGAAAACAAATAGAAAGAGATAGACTAGAAACGACCTCTGTTATGTCAATGACATTAAAGGGATATTAATAGTAAATAAATGGAATTGGGATATTAGGACGGAGAGGAAAATGGTTCGACCGAAATAAAATAGGTGGAAAAGATGAATAAAATTCTATATTCTAATTGTGATTATTATGTTTGATTTATAATTAACTTATGAACGATGCTTATATTGTTTTACAATATCTTGATGATTTAAATATCTATTTTGCAGAGTTTTCTTAATTCCAATATCTACTTCAAATACTCTAAGATGACTTAAAAAGAATTTAAAAGAAAATTGATGGAAAGCATGATTTTGTTTGTGTCCAACTGTCCCTATAGGTTTTTGGTGTAATAGTACTTTTCTTTGTACTCCTAAATAATGTTTTTTTTAGGAGAAAATAACTTTTCTTAGAAGAAATTAAACAAGGTTTGTGCACTAGGCCGGCCTATGGCATCAGAGTGATGTCATGGCAACATGAAATTGCATTATAAATTGCACCCTATAGTTAATATGATTATTCATTTGCAGAGAATCATTTATTATTTCACCAGTTTTCAAGAGAAAGAAGGCAAATATTTAAGAGGATGGCTAAGCTTAATTACTTCATTCTCTTCACTCTTATCATCCTTGGTATGTATGCAGCTTTCATTTCTCTCTTACATTAATATTTTTATATTTATGTTTTTTCTCAGGAAACTTGCTCTACTACATTATTCTTTGCTTTTCCAAATAATACATCATGATATAAATAGGAAACCAATGAGCTTGAAAAAAATTTCTTAGTAATCCTACCTGGATTATATCTGTCAAAAGGTGTTAATATTGTATATCCTTGTGTTGTGATGTGGTAAAAGATATATGTTGTACCGTCTCCAAACTTGTGTCCCGACGATGTAATTTGGTTATAAAGGATCCGTTTAACTATTTAGACCGTCGTTTTCGTTTGGTCTAAAAGGACAAAACCGAGTGTGCAAGACCTTTATGTATATATACTAACATGATTTTTCAATTGTCAATTTCATACATTTTGAGAAAGAGATTTACTCCCCGTTTGCGGTTGGTAAACACGCATATTAAGGATGTGAATTTATGCTTTACTTTGAATACCAAAATGACTAAAATCCCCTTCACTATAATCAATGCAATGTTCTATTTATTCTCTCATTTCTTAATAAATATGAGTAAATGTAGAAAACACACGATAAATGATGCATTGGAAATTTAACCATCTCACATAAAATGGAGCAAATGATTCCTTCAACTCGCATCATTTATTTTGAAACGGGGGAGTAATGTTTTTCATTTTAATAATGAATTGACTAAAACGTCATTGATATAATTAGTACTAACATTATTTTTAATCTCACACCTAACATATTAACTATATATATGATTCTAATATATTATATTTTCGAGTGTCATTAATCATTATTACTTAAGCACCTTATAAAGAAGATGTGTAATAATCATATTTTCTGAACTTATTAAAAAAACTACATATTTAAGTAAACACTTTTTAACAAAATTCGAAGAAAACATATATCAAAATTTAAAGTAACCATAAAATAATGAAATCTCTTAAAAAAAATTTCAGAGATTAAAAGCTAGGAAAAGTCAAAAGGAGAGCCACATATACAAATGTTTATGTCTGTACACATTGAAGGCTTTTGCGGTAGATGTACAGAATGCTTCACATAATCTGAAGTTTCAAGATTCAATTGACAGATTCTAATGCAATGTTATATTATATAAATCTGAAGAATTAAGTCTCCTAAAATTCAGATTTTACATGATTTAGAGATTTTACTGCAAGTGCTATTAGTAATCCTAGCTATATTATATATGTAAAAAGGTGTTAATATTTTATATCCTTGTGTTGTAATGTGGTAATATATGTAAAAAGGTGTTAATATTTTATATCCTTGTGTTGTGATGTGGTAATATATATATATATATATATATATATATATATATATATATATATATATATATATATATATATATATATATATAAATATATATATATATATATATATATATATATATATATAATGTTGAAATTATCATGGTAGTATTTGCGATGTTTATGTGGTGGATATCTAGCTAAAGTGAGTGATTTTTTCGGTGGTTGCACGACGGTGCTCAAGAATAAGATGAAGATCTTGAAGAACAAGATGAAGAAAATGTTGTGTTTATGATTATGAGCCGAGCCTAGGTGGCTGCCCACGTACCTTTAGCTTGTAAGGAATCAAGCCCAACTTACGTAGTTCTGGAAATGAAGCCTCCCATTTGTAATAGAGGTGATGTTGTTATTTGTAGAGGCCCAGGAGCAGGCCAGTTGGCAAGAGTAAGATAGCTGGCAAGAGCTGGCAGGCTGCGGCCTAGTGGCCTGGCGACCTGGTGGGCCTGGCTGCCCCAGATCCTTACGGTCCTAGAGCCTTTGGTGGGCTCATTACGGGCTCTTTATTGGATTTTGTGGGGTTTGCCGATTTTGACATATCAATGGCCCCCATGCTCCTTGGCTCTTCATTGTACAAGTGAGAGTCGAGGAGTAAAGTTGTAGATGACTTGATGTACCATTTGCTGATATGACTGTTGCAGAGCGATCTGTTGAGACATCGTAAGTCTCATTTGGCATAGTCTGTTGGTGCCGTGCTTAGACAACGAGCGGACTTACATAAGATTTGCTCTAGTGCGATCTCCAAATATGATGTCGAGCTGGAGCCGGTCTTATAGATGATTCTCTCAAGGGCGAGTTCCGAATATGATGCTGAGCTGGAGTCGGTCTTATAGAAAATTCGCTTGAGGGCAAGTTCCAAATATGATGCCGAGCTGAAGTCGGTCTTATTGAAGATTTGCTTGAGGGCGAGTTCCAAATATGATGCCGAGATGGAGTCGGTCTTTTGATGCTGCACTATGAAGTGGACGGTCTTTTGGTGCCGCGCTATGAAACGGACAGTCTTTGGGTGCCGCGCTATGAAGCGGACAGACTTTTGGCTCCGCGCTATTAAGCGGACGGACTTTGGATGCCGCTCTATGAAGCGGACAGTCTTTTGGCGCCGCGCTATTAAGAAGACGGACTTTTGCCGCCGCGCTATTAAGATGACGGACTTTTGATGCCGTGCTATTAAGCGGACGGTCTTTTGGTGCCGCGTTTTGAAGCGGACAGACTTTTGATGCTGCGCTATTAAGCGGACGGTCCTTTGGTGCCACACTATAAAGAGAACGGTCTTTGGGTGCCGTTCTATGAAGTGGACGGACTTTTGATATTGCGCTATGAAGCGGACGGACTTGTTGTTGGTGAAGATAAATCCCATTTCGATGACGATCTGACCTCTGGTGAGTTCCCAAAACAAGAAGGCTCGTCCCACCACTTTTGGTTGGTAGAGTTCTAAAAATAAAATAGCTCGACCCACCACGTCCTTGGGGGTGAGTTCCGAAAAATGGAGTGTAATCATTCAAGTTGTAGAATGAGAATAAATGCCAATAAGGGCTTGTACCTAGATATCTCGTATTGGAGAGCTTGAGACCTCGTATCTGGAGAGCTCGTGGTGGAGAGCTTGAGAGCTCGTAACTTGGAGAACTTGAGAGCCCGTACTTGGAAAGCTTGAGAGCTCGTAACTTGGAGAGCTTGAGAGTTTGTAACTTGGAGATCTCGTAACTTGGAGAGCTTGAGAGCTCATATATGGAGAGCTTGAGAGCTTGTATCTTGAGAGCTCATTTTGGCGAGCTCATATCCGGTGAATCTGTGATGAACACAATGAAGGTCATGATGGAGACATGGAGATCATGATGAACTGGATGAATATCGATACTTTGATGAAGATTCTGATGAAATTCTTGATGAATGCCGGTCGGGAAACAAAAATGGGCGGTTTTGGGTCACCGAAAAACCAAAAAATAGGTGGAGATCTTACTACTGGATGAAGATTTTGGAGATCTTGATAAGGATCTTGTAGATCTGGAGAAAAATCTTGTAGATCTAGAGGAAGATCTGGTAGAGAGAGCTTGAGATATGGAGGAAGACTTGATGAATATCTACAAGAAGATCTTGTTAAAGACTTGTAGATCTTGTTGAAGACTTAAAGATCTGGATGAGGGCCATTTGAAGACTTGGCCGGAAAACAAAAAATGAGCGGTTTTAGGCCGCCGGAAATCTCAAATCTGACCGGAAAAATTATGTGGTAGATATCTGGATAAAGTGGGTGATTTTTCCGCTGGTTGCACGACAGTGCTTAAGAACAAGATGAAGTTCTTGAAGAATAGCATGAAGAAAATGTTGTGTTTATGATTATGGGTTGAGCTTAGGCGGCTGCCAACGTACCCTTAGCTTGTAAGAAATCAAGCCCAACTTACGTATTTTTGGAAGTGAAGCTTCCCCCTTGTAATGTAGGTGATGTTGCTATTTATAGGGGCCGCAGCGAGCTGTGGCCGGCGAGAGTAGGACACCGGCGAGAGGGGCGGCAAGCTGCGGCATGGAGGGCCGGGTAGGCTGAGAGCCTGGCGGCCTCAATGCCTGGAGGTTCAAGAGCCTGGCGGCCGAAAGCCTTTGGCGGGCTCGCTACAGGCTCTTTATTGGATTTGGCGTAGCTTTTCTACTTTTGACATATCAATATATATATATATATATATATATATATATATATATATATATATATGTGTTTTCCGGTGGTAGTTGAGTTATAAAGGATCTGTTTAATTACTTAGACTGTTATTCTCGCTTGATCTAAAAGGCTAAGCTGAATTGCAACACACAAATACACACACACACACACACACACAGATATATATATATATATGTGTCAGAAGGACAAAAAAATGTTAAAAATGGAGATGGAAGGACAATTTGCAATTTGTGTGGTTAAAAAGGACAAATTTATAGTATATTGACTGAAATACCCATGGTTCTTCTTTGTGTGGAAAAGATGGAGTAAATGCCGTGCCATAAATTGGAGTAAATGCACTACCATAAATTGAGCAGTAATACTAAATCTACGAAATCAATTTATTCAACTTTTTTAAAGTAAAATAAAAACCAGAAAATGAGTCCATGATAACCTTTCCATATTTAAATCATTTGACTTATACTGCTCAATCACAACATAAAAGGTAATAAAAAAAAATAGACACTTTACTTCCCCCTTCTAACTTGAAGCTTCATACGACACTTTTACCTCCGATGTTACTTCACTCGTAATTGTGACTATATGTTGAAAATGATCATTTTTATTGCGCTCTTACTTCATGTTTACTGTCACTTCACTCGTAATTGTTACTATATGTTTGAAATGATGCTTTTCATTGCATTGTTACTTCATTTGTGACTGTTACTTCATTCGTAATTGTTAATATATGTTGGAAATGATCATTCTTATTGCATTGTTATTTCACGTGTTACTGTTCCTTCACTAGTAATTTTTACTATATGTTGGAAATTATCATTCTTATTGCATTGTAATTTCACGTGTTACTTCACTCGGAATATATATATATATATATATATATATATATATATATATATATATATATATATATATATATATATATATATATATATATATGTTTGTAACCAAATTGTACTCATGATTGTGTTTTTTTTTTTTTTTTTTTAAATTTTTTTTTTAATGTTTGTAACAGTTTTAGGAAGATTCAATTTCCTATAATTACTCCACCTTTAATTGTCAGGATTTACATCTCTTTATTTACGTTTTGGTTGTAACCGCCAATTATGGGGAAAAAAATACACACATAGTTATAAAATAAGGGTATTATCGAAACTCTAAATTAATTTTGTCCTTATTAATCATGTGCGTACTTCTAGCCTGATTTATTAGTAAATGTGTCCTTTTTGGAAAATATCTAATATATATATCACTAAAAATCATTAATTCTCTCTCTTCTCCTACTCCAATACGTAAATGAATATATCTTTTGATTTATGTTTTGAAACAACGTAATTCTTTCACAATTTTTTTCTTTTTTTTCGTCCTCTTTAATTTGATATCTCATTAGATATATTTTGACGTTATTATTGAGGTCATTTTCGCAAAAACAGCAAAAAAAAAAATATATTTACGCATTGGAATAAAGGATTTGAGGTCTATCATACTATTTCACATTAGCGAATAGTATATTTGAGTGTCGATCTACTGTTTCACTTTACTGAATAGTAGATTTTGGAGTAGGAAATTGTGGATTTTATTGTCTTGAACAATGGATTCGGGTAGCGAGCGATGGATTTTGGCTTACTAAAAGAATAGTCAAATGTTAAAAAGGACAATGTGCAGATAAAAATAAGCATTTATCCAATCAATTTTTTTAGAGGGAGGGGCAATAAAGTACAGATAAGAAAGAAAAAATAGGAATCAGGACAATAGAAATACAAATTGGGTGATATAGACAATTCCACTGTTCGTTATCCCAAATCCATTGTTCGGTATAAGGGAATTGACTTCAAATCCACTATTTCACTGTTTCATTGCTTTTGACGAAAATTACCTCGAAATGACATCGAAAAGAATGGGATATCTAAATAAAGAAAACAAAAAAAAAAGGAAAAATACGATGAAAGAATTATGATTTTATTGCGTCTAGAACAAAAAATATATTTATTTTTGTAATTAAATATAAGAGAATTTAAATCGTAGTGGAATAATCACTTGTCATTTATACCAATAACAAATTTTACTATCTTGTTTACATATTTCCAGTTTCAATTTGGCTTTGTCCCTTTTATTCCAATTTTTTTTTAGCAAAAATGGCAAATTTCTATTTCACTAGAATTAATATATTTTCTCTCCTACTCCAAAACAAAATTGAATATACATATATATACGATTCAACCTATAGCCGTGATCAAGAAATACGTTCTAAAAAAAAATATATGCAAGAAATCGTAATTATTAACTCGTAAACAATTAATTACTTGTACGTAGTTGTCCTCCTATTGGCGGCAGCAATGACAACAGTAGGAGCAGCCGAAATCGAGAACAAGAATGGTAGAAAGCAAGGTGAGAAACCAGCATTTACCAGTAGCAGTTCACCATTAATATTCAGGTTTTTGCCACAAGATCATCCTCATCATTGTCACAAGATTCCATGTGATATGAAATACCATCCAAAGGAGAAATGCAAAACATTTGATGGTTGCGGTGAATGTAACACAGAGTGGAAGTGTTGCAGTTACGTTTACCCTGGCCTGCCGCCGTCTGAAGGCGAGGAAGAAGAGGTTGAGGAAGTGGAAAAGGGAGACGAATACATGCACGGAGTTAAAGTGGGAAGTGAAGACGGAGAATATGAGATAGACGAAGAATATTATCAGGCAATTGAAGCAGGAGATGAAGACGGAGAATATGAGAATGTGGAAGAGTAGTGCTGAGGGCATTACGGGGCAAAAAGCATTAGAGGCCCATTAACTATATATCGCAATGGTAAATTTTGGGATCTTTATCTAATTTTTTTTTTTAAAAAAAAACTTGGTTTCTTTTTCCATTTTTCTTCGTATCAAATCGGCCCCCATAATCAATTAAATATGGTATGTATAACTTAGAGCTATGCTAAACAAAACAATCTTTACCAAAAAAAAAAAATCAACAATCTTTTTTTTTGCATACAAATTTTTATTTTTATTTTTAAACCGTAATAGCTTATACGTACACTAAATTATGAGCCGGTTTGTTAAAAGAATTAAATAAGAAAATCAAAATATTACCGTTGCGAGAGTTAAAGAGCCCTGATCAACGTCTGTTTCCCTTCTTCATGCATTTAAAGTATGCATTTAATTATACACCATCCTTTTAATTCTACATCTTTTTTTTATGACATCGTAAAT
Organism: Gentiana straminea; assembly: GCA_036785695.1. Taxonomy (NCBI): domain Eukaryota; kingdom Viridiplantae; phylum Streptophyta; class Magnoliopsida; order Gentianales; family Gentianaceae; genus Gentiana; species Gentiana straminea. The sequence goes on along the minus strand of JAVUPR010000034.1, from coordinate 899,916 downwards.
GACATCACAGTCAATTTATCGTTGTGACACCAACAATTATAATTCGGCACTTTCAAAGTCGAATTTTTGTATAAAACTCGACATTAGAGAAAGCGCAATCAAATTTTGACTTTTGTAAAGTCGAATTTTTTACGAAGTGTGGTGTCTGAGTAGATCATCTGTGGTGCCATTAACAATGTTTTTTTTTTTAACGTTTTAATATATAATAAAGTAGCATTTGTATCACGTTTTGTGTGTAATGACCTGCAAATGAAATGGCAGATCTCATGAATTTGATGTATTTCTCAACATTACTTTACAACTAGTAATATATTATGATGATGTATTGTCATGGGATTGTGTCCTTTTAACCTTTTGGAGTAGTGTTCTTCAAAAAAAAAACCTTTTGAGTAGTGATAGTTCCAAAATAAAACGTCACAACACACTTTTTCGTTATTTATCTTTGTGTGCGACCTATTAATTATCGTATAAAAGTGTATAGTAATCACTTAATTGTTGTGGAATTTTTGTCCGGAAACGTACAAACATTTACCTATCTTTCTAAAGTTCAAATGTTCACATTAGATCTCTAGCAAGTCGTATCTTGACCTTAGAATCAACATACTTTTCTTCATTTTTTTGTGTGTGAAGAATTTTATCAACGAACTTTTCAGAGGTTGAATGTCTCTGTTATTCTCTAAAACTTAGTCTTGGTATGATGCCAATAAATATGCCCTTAATACGTGTACATAAACGGGAATCCAGTGAGCTTGAAAAAGTTTTTTCAGTATATATCTTAGCTAGCAGCGGATCAAAGAATTCGCCAAGAAAGGGCCTAATGCTATTACGGTGACGGCAGATGCGGCGGATGAAACCGCTGTGATAAACCTTTAACGGCGGATCAGCTTTAGCGGTAAAAAAATATGTCGCCAACGTATACATATATGTACATACGTACATACATTTATATATATATATATATATATATATATATATATATATATATATATATATATATATATATATATGTTGTGTGTCTTTTTCGTGACTGTTCAATGTTTCAGAATCAACTTGATTTTTTTCAAGTGTGACCAATTAATAGCGCTGTGGTATATTAATACAAGAGAAATGTTGTAGTCGCAACGAAATATCACAAGAAGCATAGCAAATAATCTCATAACATCGTGAGAGTAGACATGGAGCCTGAGATGAAGGGTATGATAACGTGAGCTGGATATATAAGGGCTCGGTAAACATGTCTGCGGCTTGATCCTTAGTAGAAATGTATGAAACATGTAGCCAACAGGCATATACCAGATCTATCACGAACATGACGAACATCGATTTCAATGTGTTTCGACAAGATGACAGTTATAATATGCATTCATTTTATTATTGATGCAAAGAATATCTTAAAGGGAGTGAGAATGAAGGACAAGAACAAGGAAAAAAATAGGAATTAAGACAGTGGCAAAAAAAATTAGGAGAGAAGGATAAATTCATTGTTAATTACCACATATCCACTGTTTATTACAGTGTTTTACAGTGAAACATACTCCAAATCAATTGTATCAGCGTTCCACCATTTCACTGTTTATTTACGCAAACTATCTCGAAAATAATGTCGGATAAATTATCAAATGGGATGTTAAATAAAGATGACGAAAAAAAGAAGAAAATATAGTGAAATAATTACGATACTTTGACGCTTAGATTAAAAAAAAAAAATTTGAATTGAGTAGTAGGGAAAATGTAAAATTGTAATGGAATAGTGACTTTTCATATTTATAAGAAAAAAAAAAGGGGGAGTGGGAATAAATGACAAGAAAGAGCTAAAAAATGGGAATAAGGGCGATGGAAATAAAATTTCGGTGATAAGGACAAATCCATTGTAGGTTGGCTCAAATCCACTGTTTCTTACGGTGGAATAGACCCAAATGCACTATTTCACTATCCAACTGTTTCAATGTTTTTTTTTATTACAAAAATGACCTTGAAAATGTATCAGAAAAATATCAAATGAGATGTCATAATACAGAGGATGAAAAAAAGGAAAAATATGGCAGATAATTACGATCATTTGATGCTTAAATTAAAATATACATCTCTTTTTAGGGGGAGTGGTTTAAAAGGACAAAAAAGAGGGGGAAAAAATGAGAATCAGGAGAGTGGAAATATAAATTGGGTGATAATGATAAATTCACTGTTCATAACCCAAAATCCACTGTTTGTTGCGGTGGAACTGACCCCAAATCTAATGTTTCACTATCACACTGGAATAAGGATATGTCATTTTTACCCAAAAAAATATTTCACTATCCTCTTTGCATATTTTTATATTCAAATTGTCCTTTTGACAATAAACCCCTCTTTTTATAATTGAACATGAGAGAAAATGTCAAATCAGTAGAATTGAAATCGTCATTTCTGCCCAAAAAAATTTCACTAGATTAAATATATGTTTCTCTACATTATCTTTTTTTATATTTGTCTAATCGCTATTTTGTTTGCATATCTATTTCCACATTGTTCTTTTTCATAATAAAGCCAATGTTTAATTGAATATCAAATAGTATATTTAATGCAATGTATTTGATAGAGTGCAAAAGATAATGAATCACTGAAAACTTCAATATTTGTCATAATAATTACATTGACTATAAATATCGAGGTTTGACAGAACATAACACGCTTTGGTAACGACTATTATCACGACATAACCTTTTCGTGTATTTATACATACGCAAAAAAAAACTGCGACAATTTATTTCGTCATGAATAACTTTAGTGACGAAGATTATCACTTTTGTGATGATTTTTTCGTCACTAAAGATCTTTTTTGTTGTGAAGATTCATATACATATCTGTGGTCGGACCACATTAAAATTTAGGGGAATTGCCTAGATAGTTTTTTTCTGCAAGACATTGCCCAAATAGTCTTTGACCAAAATGCATTTAAAAAGAAATGGAAAAAACCGAAATTTAATAAAGTCCCCAAAATGCCCCCTCTTGAACCTTCCCCAAATTTTCCCCCTTTCCCCAAATTCAAATTTTGAATTTATAATTCAGCTCATTTGTTTAAAGAGAAGTGAATTCTTTTTATTATCCTTACTGGAAAGCCGACAGGGTTAAGGAAATCCAGAGGAGAACCGAGTATTCTGCCAATAGTGCCAATAGAAGTATGCAAGATTACATTCATTGTTTGTTTGAGTTGGTTCATGGGTTAAGGTAATTTTTAGGGACTTTCCAAGACCTCGCTTTGGTCCTAGCCCCAAGGCAAATCCGAAGCCTTTTGCGGGCTATTGCGCTAAGTTACTTACGATCTTTCTTCTTCTTTCTCAAATCAACCGCAGAGCTAGGATTGGAAAGAGGGGGAATGAGGCTGTTGGTTCTTCTTCTTCTTCCTCTTCTTCTTCGTCCTCCTCTTCTTCTTCCTCTTCCTCCTCCCCCTCCTCCTCCTCCTCCTCCTCCTCTTATTCTTCTTCGTCCTCTTCTTAATACGAGTTCTATTTCGTGTTTGATTTCTTCTTCTTCAACCGAAAGTATGGTGTTCTTCATGCTTGTTTTTCTATTCTTCAAGCTCGTTTTTACGTGTTCTTCATGCTCGTTTTTCTATTCTTCAAGCTCGTTTTTACATCAAGCTCATTTTTCGTTTCTTCATTTAGTGTTTTTCAAGCTCGTTTTTCTCGTTCTTCATTTAGTTTTTTCGAACGAGCTCGAATTCATTTTCCGGCGGGATTCCGGCGACGGATTTTGGGGGTTGAAGAAGATGGGGTAATTTGGGTTTAAACTCGTGTGATTTGGGTTTAAACTCGTGTGATTTGGGTTCAAACTCGTGTAACGAGTTCGAAGTTCGAATAACGAGTTCAAAATCGTGTGTGATTTGCGTTCAAACTGGTGTAACGAGTTCGATGTTCGAATAACGAGTTCGATGTTCGAATAACGAGTTCGATTTCGTTTAATGAGTTCAAACTCGTTTTTATGGGTATTTTTGGCAAGTATGAGGAATACTATCTAAGCAACATTTGTTTTCCAAAAAATTATTTAAGCAACATCTCTGGTCAAACAGTCTTAATAAAAAAATGCCCCATAAAATTTGCGATCTATAATACCATATATGTATGCATACGAGTATAAATATAAATATATGTTTTTTCGCTACATATAATTATATATTCGAGCCTGTATTCAAGTAGTCAAATCGAGTATCGTAATTGCTCGAGTATATAACGTTCGTTTGATCTATGATGAAGTCCAGTTTTGACTCGAGTCGAACTCGAGTTATAATTTATGAGTAACATGGTTTGCTTAATTATAGCCCTAGACTCGTGTCTGATGTGCTTTCTCAATCAAAAGAAAACAAATAAAAAACACTTATTATCGATATGACAAACTTAATTAAGAGTATGGGTTTCACACATCGTCTTTGTTAACGTTTAAGGAGAATTTTTAGAAATCAATAGCATATTGAAGGAGAATTCCACCATATTTTCTCGTCATGTTGTTTTCGACGAAACCTCCTTTCCATTTGTACCCTCCCTTGTTGCCACCCTCTTCCTTATCTCTCCTACCGCCCACCCCTACTAAACCCCCCTCAGCCCCCTTATTATTATTATTGTTATTATTAGTAATCCTTGCTAGATTATATCTGTAAAAAGGTGTTAATATTGAATATCCTTGTGCTGTGATGTGGTGCGTGTGTGTCTCTCTCTGTATGTGTATATATATTGGGGGTTGAAGGGGAATGGATTTTTATTAGGGACGAGGATGAGAATCGAGCTCTGGTTCTCACCAAAAATTGATATATATATATATATATATATATACACACGAACAAATTTTATTAATTTATTTTAGTTTGGGAAAACAACAAATTTTATGTTAGAACGTTGTAACAAACCTGTATAAAATGACATGCATCACATCTTTTATATTTTTGGGGGAAGGGCTACAAAGACAAAAAAAAAATGATAAATGGGTCCAGAATGACAAATTTCAAAATCAAAGATTAGTAAGGACAAATTGCTAATATAGTGACAAAAATGCTCCTTTATAATTTTAATAGTAACAGTCAAGGAACAAGTAGTAACAACCTATAAAATGTCGTAAAATCCAATGAAAAAATAGTAACAGCCAAAAAACAAGTAGTAGCAGCCCATAAAATGTCGTAACAGCCAAGAAACAAATAATAACAGCCATAAAAAATCGTAACATCCAATGGAAAAATAGTAACAACCATTAAACAGTAGTAAAGGGGCATTAAAATAGTAACAGCCACTAAACACTAGATAAAATATAGTAACAGCCACGAAAACAAGTAGTAACCGTCCATAAAATGTCCATAAAAGTCGTAACAATCACATAAAATGTCGTAACATCCTAAAAACAAGTAGTAACAGACTAAAAACAAATAGTAAAAACAACCCCGTAAAATGTAGTAACGGGCAAATAACAAGTAGTAACAGCCCATAAAAAATAAAAAATAAAAAAATCTTGCTGCTAGCTTCGTTCTTCTTCAAAGCAGCCACCGGAGGCCAAAATCCTGCGACAACGCAGCGGAGTTGGAAATACAGCAAACAGCAAACCTCCTTCTAGACAAAAATCCTCGCCTTCAATGGCTGACTTGCCTTCGCCTTCAATGGCTGACTTGCCTTCGTCTTCTTCTTCCCTTCTCCGGCGCCGTTAACCGCAGCAAATTCATTTCCAATTCTTCATTTGCATCAGCATTATTTTCAATCAATTCACCAAAATTCTCATAATCAAAAACCACGCCTTTCCCAGCCTGAAAACTCTTGCGTCGCTCCTCCGCCTGTAATTCAATTGACCGGAACACACCAATCCGGTCAAAAATGGCAGCTTTCTTTCATCGAGTCTTCCATATCCGTTTTGAATGATTCAGCAGCGGCGCGGCGCATCAGCAGCAGCATCAGCAGCGGCGGTGGCGTTTGAAAAGAAACGGCGGCGGCTGTTTTGAACGATACCTTCCAATGCGATTTAGGGTTAATGCCATTTAACCGGTGTTGGGAGGGAGTTCAGCAAAGGGAAATAGATCCTGGTATAAATAGATTAATTAGAAACAGGAAAAAAAATTAAGAGAATTAGAAAAAGGGTAATTCTGACATTATACTACAGTTTTGTCCTAATTATTTATGTGTTTCCTTTGATCCTGGTTTTTCAATTATTTAGGACCTCCCACCAAAAACCTATATATTTTTATTCATTATCAATAATACACACTAATGCTGTCAGAAAATGGACCTACCTACGTGGCACCTTTTTAGTGCCTCAACAATAAGTAGGGAGAGAGAAACGATGCCGAGTGACCCAGTCTGGCTAGTCACTCCATCTCTCCCGGATCGACCGTACCTAGCACCGACCTCAAATCCTCGAGGCCAAGTCCGGATTCAGCCCCGACCTGTGCGGGTCGGCCAACACTTGTAATCTAACCTACCTTTGACCAACCTTATCGGTTGGGCTAAGTCCCTCTCGGACCTATTATTCTACACACAAGACTCCGAGCTCATGACAGCTCGGCTATTCTCCCCGACCTCTATAGGTTGGTTCAACCAATCCGGCTCGGGCCACCTAAGTCGGCCAGAGTCGATCCCTAATCGTATTCCCCACGTTTATGATAAACAGATAACTACGAAAGAATCCCGAGCCATAAAGACTCCAATCTCTATCACTTAATACAAATATTCGAATACCGTAATTATCTCCTACAATCAAGGAGATCAAATAATCCTTATCTTTTCCTTAGGGAACACGGCAATCCAATCCCAACAAGGACAAGGCCCACGCTTCCTTAGGGCATAACTCTTCACTTTATAAACCATCCCTAAGGAACTACGGAGATTTGATTCCAATACACCATTGGATACGTAGGCAGCTTGAGAAACAACATCTCAAGTGCAGTCTAAAACATCCCAAATCTCCCCCTCTCTTTCATCGTTCTTTGTGTTTCTGGAGCACCCTTAGGTTATCACCAAGGGAAAAACCCTAGGAGTTGACCCCGACGATTTTTGGATCGTCAATTGGCGCTAGAAGGAGGGTCTCTTTGCTTGATAATCCCAGGAAAAGCTCCAGAATCCACCAAAAAAATGCAGTCAGATCTACGGTTAATTTCCGGAGATTGAGCCGTCAAAATACAATTTCCACCGTTCATATTGAAGAAGACGGTGTGGGGAACAAGTTCTCCAAATCTCATGACGATCGGAGCCCGTTTCAATCCCCAATCGTTGCTATAAGGTAGCAGCTGCTGCTGAATCACCAAAACACGCAGCAGTCTCGTCGGAGGCTAATTTCTAGAGATTGAGCCGTTGAAAAATGATTTCCACCGTTCACATTGAAGAAGAAAAAGATACGAACAATTCCTCCAAATTTCACGACGATCGGAGTCCGTTTAGATGCCCGATCGTCGCCAGAAAGCTGCTACTGTGTCATCCAAAAAACGCAGCAGTCACATCGGCGGCTATTTGCCAAAGATTGAGCCGTTGGAAAAATATTTCTACCGTTCAGATTGAACAAAGAAGAGGGTTGAATAATCCCTCCAAATTGCATGCCGATCGGAGTCAGTTTCGGTGCCCGATCAACGCTGCAAAGCTGCTGCTGTACCACCAAAACGTAGCAGTCAGATCTAATGTTAATTCCCAGAGATTGAGCCGTCAAAATAAAATTTCCACCGTTCATATTGAAGAAGAAGCAGGTACAAACAAGTCCTTAAAATTTCGTGTCGATCGGAGTCCGTTTAGATGCCCGATCATCGTCCGATCGTCGTCCGAGAGTTGTTGTTGTAACACCAAAATAAGCTGCGGGTTTTCTTCCTCAACTCTCCAAGGTCCGAGCCGACCTCCCGAGCTCTCCAACGTCCGAGCCGACCTCCCGAACTCCTCAACTCTCCAAGGTCCGAGCCGACCTCCCGAGCTCTCCCGATCTGAGCTCTCAAAATACAAGCTCTTAACAGGTTTTCTACAACTTAAATGATCGAACTATCTTATTCTTGGAACTCTCCCGACCTAAAGAGTCGGGACGAGCTTTCTTATATTTGGAACTCGCCTTCGGGCGAGCCTTTTATAAGTCCGATTGGGTTCGGCATCATATTTGGAACTCGCCTTCGGGGGAGCCTTCTATAAGTCCGATTGGGTTCGGCATCATATTTGGAACTCGCCTTCGGGGGAGCCTTCTATAAGTCCGATTGGGTTCGGCATCATATTTGGAACTCGCCTTCGGGGGAGCCTTCTATAAGTCCGATTGGGTTCGGCATCATATTTGGAACTCACCTTAGGGCGAGCCTTCTGTAAGTCCGATTTGGTTCGGCATCATATTTGGAACTCGCCTTCGGGCGAGCCTTCTTCTATAAGTCGATCATATTTGGAACTCGCCTTCGGCGAGCCTTCTGTAAGTCCGATTTAGTTCGGCATCATGTTTGGAACTCGCCGGCGAGCGAGCCTTCTATAAGACCGACTTCAGTTCGGCACTGACAGATTACACCAATAAGCAAACGGTACGTTAATTTACTATTATTTTTCTCTCTAGTATGCATAGCCTTTAATGAAATTACAGGACAAACACATGCTCGACAAAGTCCGGCAAGTTCGGCGCCGCTCGCCCCTAAAACGAGAAGTCAGCACAGCCTGGCCCTGCTCGTCCAATACTTTCACGCGAGACGTCAGCACTAGCCTGGACCCGCTCGCCGTGTTTTTAAACGAGAAGTCAGCACTAGTCTGGCCCTGCTCGTCCAATAATTTCTTGCGAGAAGTCAGTCCGAACTGGCCGAGCTCGCCCAACAACTCCACATCGGTACAGTCAACACCTCTGATGCCCCATCAGGTTCTCCTTAACTCTATTTTAATGTCATATTGACTCGTTCTATTGTGCATTTTATTATTAAATTCTAGAGAATAGACGTGCATATATGAAGTTTGCAAAACTTCAAACTCACTAAAGTAGTCAGAAATACTTCTGACTCTCTTAAAGTATGATACCAGAGCTCCACCAAGTCGGGCTCAGCAAAAAACACGTGAGGTCTGACAAATCCGACCCAACCCGTAAATATTCAACACGAGAGGACACTTAAACTTCTAACTCAACTCGCCAAAACATACATCTACGCCACCCACGCGGATCAAACAAACCTTCACGCTAAACTGTCTGCAGGCCAGACAAGTCGAACTCCACAGGGCGGACTTCACTCAAAACGCTAAGGCTGACACTTGAGCTCCGCAGGTCGGACTCAACATGTTCAGGAAAGACCAAACTAATTAAGTCTACAGGCTAGACTCGAAATCGAGCAACTTTCACATGCTCGCTCTTACAACTTCACATTATCAACTAAGTTTGTATTAAAGGCGATCAGACTTAGTCCCGCTCGCCTTAGCGATAAAGCTAATCTGACTAGAGTTTCCAACAAAAAGATTCCCGAGCCCACGAATAGAGCTCGGTCCTACATACAACAATAAGTGTGCAAACTTCAAAGTTGCATACTGAATAACTAACAGGCCTGAGTGAGCCGAACGCACGCGACAGGTGATGACGGAAAAATTCACTGTTATTTTGATAACAATTTACCCCATTTCTGATATCATTTTGAGCACTTTTGTATCATTTCGAGTCTTTAATTCCTAAGTTTCATAAAAATATATAAGTAGTAACTATTATGTAAAATAGCGTGTTTTTATGTGTTTTTATTAGTTTTTGTACCGGTTTAGTAACCGGAATGTCGTGTCGGATTTACGTTTGGTATTTTGGTGGTTTATTGCAGAATTATAGGTTGACCAAAATCCCAAGTAACGACACGTTTTCAGGCCTAAAAGATGTGTTTTTAGGGATAAAAGAGTGTGCCACTAACTTAAGTGGTCAAGTGGCTCAGCAGTTAGTGGTACCACTAACGATTTATATCTTCGACGAACAAATGACCCTTCAAAACGGCATTTTCTGAAGAAGTGGCCTTAATGAAAGTTGTAGATCTTCAAATAATATTTCCAACGCATTTTGAATCAAGTCAATCGGACTTCTACAACTCAAATGGTGGTCAAGTGGCTAATCAATTCGTATTAGTGGAAAATCCCGAAAACGACACGACATACGAATGGCTCATCAACACGACATTTTCTGAAGAAGAGTCCTCTATGAAAGTTGTAGAGTTTTCCGAGAGCTTTCTAATGACGTTTAAATCATGATTTTTGGAGGTCTACAACTCAAGTTATGGCTATTTTATCGATAAGCGCCGCAATAGAAACGCCGGGAAAAGTGGAGATATTCTCCCAACTTGATTATATTCTCCTAATGGTGCATGTGGGTGCATGTGGGTGCATGTGAGGACATGTGGGGACTTATATATATATATATATATATATATATATATATATATATATATATATATATATATATATATATATATATATATATATATCCCTATAAATACCCCTCCATATCCATCAACAAACCTTGCCCCCTTCTTCCCCTCCTTTCTCCATCTTTTCCTTCTTTATTTTATGTTGTTGGGGGCCTATAAATTAGATATATATGTAGTTATAATGTCGGTGTAATAACCCGATTAGTTATCGTTTTAATATAATTTTAATTCCGTTCTTTCATTCTTGTTCTTTTCATTTTGTAGTATATATATATATATAAGTATCTATATCTATATTTATGTATCTATATATATATATATATCTATAGATCTATATATATATATATATATATATATATATATATATATATATATATATATATATATATATTTATGTTTTATGCACTTATATATATATATATGATATATTTTTCTTTTCCGTTATAATGAGTAGCTAAATATAAACATAGCCGAATTATGTGAAAACGGGTGAAATCAACCCTCGGGATACGAGATGGGAGTTGTGTCGTGCTTAATTTAACGTTTTTATGATAAAATCATGTTTTAAAACCCGTTTTGATCATTTTAGTAGCTTTGAATAAAATTGACAACTTTGTTCACGGTTACATCAAGCTTATAAATGTATTTTGCGGTGAGATGTGAGATATGGATATCACTAATCATAGTCCTGATTGTTAGATTGACAATCTAAGTGACAGATCTGGACTATGCCTAAGTGAAATTCTTATTTTTACGAGATGTGCGAAACATGTTTTAAAATCACTAAACCATAGTCTTAATCGTTAGATTGGCAACCTAAGTGATACGTTAAAATTATGTTTTTGTGAGGTTTTTCAACGGCTTTTTATTCCGGTCAACCATGTTAGGCGAGTTAGCTCTCTAAAGGGAGGGTTAATAAACCTAGTGTGGGGGTTAAGTGAGAGCCGTTCGTATCTTAACGCAAGAATAAAGAGTTGACTCCCGTGAATATCATATGAACCGAATCGATAAAACACACTCCTTATCAAGTTTTTCCCGTGGGGAGATAACCCGTTGGATCATGGCTCGGCTATGCTTTTTAATCACCTAGTTAATCTCGTTAGTTAAAATTTATTTTTCGCATTAGTATAAACACTCCACTTAAAACTTTGATCGCCTAGACTAAGAATCACGTTCGCTTTGGTACTCACAACCACATTTCTCTTGGGACGACCTCGTACTCCTGTAGCTATCCTAACAATCGACCTGGTACTCGGCCAGTTAGAGAGTTGGTTTACCCACAGTTGCGAGCTTTTATAAATTGTATTTTTGAAGGGGTAAATTTTAGCTCATCAAAAAATTGGCGCCGTTGCCGGGGACCAATATTTTAGTGGGTGTATTTTTCTCTCATCAAAAATTGGCGCCGTTGCCGGGGAAATGTGTGATATTGTTGTGATATCTTGTAAGTGAACCGAAGGCTTGGGCCTAGGTTTTTATTTTCTTGTTTTATTTAGATGTCGACAAAGAGCTTTGGATGCTGAAGTGATATTGTCCTGAACTCGGTTTGAATACGACTTTGGTACTTAGCCTCTTCGGAGGGTGATATCTTGTAAGTCTGGCTAAAACTGGGGATTAGGGCCTTCGGCAACCATAACTTTTTGAGGGGTCTAAATATCGTGTGTTTACGAAAAAAAAAAAAAAACGAAAAAAAACGAAAAAAAAAAAAGAGAAAATTTTTATTGTTTTATTGTTGTTTTCTGAGATCTTGCAGATTGAGCTTAAATGGATGGATTTTTCAATCAAAACTACTCACCAACAACAATACCCCTACCAACCTTATCAACAACAAGTTCGTGTCCGAGCCTCAATATCAACGACGCAGAATAACCAAGGTTCATGGAATTATCGTTGCCCTAGTGCATACCAGGACCGTAATTATGGTTATTCGAGTTATGAGCCACAACATTACGAGGGTTACCCGAACCCTAATGCTTATCGTGATTACGGTGTTCATACTCAAACGTTGATAGCTTTAACCATATTCACCATCCGATCGTTGTCCGGAATGGCAAGAGGACTACTACTCACCTCCGATGAATCAAAGTCAATATGATCGGTGCGCCTCCATGCCACAAGAAGAATTCACCGACAACAACAGAGCAACTAGAACGATTGAACCGGATCTTGGAAGAGCGACCGTTGGACATGCGGGAGTTCAAGGTAAGTACCGACTCCGCTATAAGAAATCTTCAAGACAAGGTGGGGCAATTGATTGAATTAGTGAGGTATGTGAAAGAGGCGAGAGACAAGTGCAATAGAGGTGGTTAGGGATGAAAATGTTATCACCGAAAAAGTTCGGATGAGAATGAGGTTGATAATTCGGTTCGCGAAGAAAAAGTGCAAGATTTGGAGATGACAGAGTTAGAGGAGCGAGAGATTGATTGGCCATCTTTAGTAAAGCCACCGGGGAGAGTTGGTAATAGCCGATATATCGGTCCCGGATTACTACATTCGTCCACTCGTGAGGATGAATTTTCGCGGTCCGCTTTGTGTACTCCCCGATGGATGAGCTTTATGGTAATTTTCAAAAGAAGATGGTTCGACAGGATGATAAAAGAAGGTTCGACGGCTGGGAGGAGGTAACATCGAGGGCCAAACGAGGTACGTTTCTAGACAATTTAATTTCAATGGTTCTCGCATTGTTAATTTTTATAAAGCTGTTGATCTTCTTGAGTTCGGATTTTGGTTGATCGAGTCTGTATAGAGTCACCCTGTCGAGCAAACGACGTTAAACAAAAGCGCTACCGGGAGGCAGCCCGATAATAATAATAATTAGGATAAGCCTAGTCTGAATGAAATGTAGAATCTGTATGAAAGATGAACACAAAATACAACCAAGTCTCAGGATGAATGTTTGAATGTCATTAAAAGGGAACGATTAGGTGGTTATCCGAAAATCCCAATGGAGAAAAAAGATAAAATTCAAATGCATCATTTCTTGGACTTAGGTTATTGAACCCTTTGAGGATCTGGGTATAAAAGACTCAATACTCTTTCACACATTTCATTTTATGATCTAGTCTGTTTCAAATTTCTGGTCGTTGTAGTATAGTGGTGAGTATTCCCACCTTAATAAAACTGTGTGTAATAAAAAATGAATCTAGGAATAGTCGACTTGACTATGTTATATGCTCATGTGATACATATATGCTTAGATGTTCTCGTGCTTTACCCGTGTGGGTTATTTTTCCATCTAAAGCTATATATATATTGCCTATCGAATTTTCTCGACGTAACGGGGCCATTATCTTATTATTCCCATATCCCTATTCGATGTCTTGGCACGAGGACCATGTCCCGTGTTTTCTTTGTTTTAAGTTTTGGTATAGGGATTCGGATCGTGCTTTCTCATGGTCGTTATGGGATTCGATAGCATCTTTCTCGCTCGGTTTATAAGCTAAGTCTTCCTCTCTATCTCATTTAAACTCGAGAATAATGCAAAATCGTAAGTGGGGGGTGTAGTCCGGTTGGTTTAGAAATGGCGTAAGTGTTTAAACCCTTAGTTTTTGATTCTTTTTCGAGCATTATTTAGTTGATTACAATAATCTGTATAAGGTATATATTTCATGGATTTAAAGATGTAATGATTAATTTGGATATGTATAACCAAAGTGAACCATAAGTGCATTTTAACCAAAAATTTATTTGTGTAACATGAATTCATTGTTCACGTAAGCCTTTGATATTGAAGCGAAAATTTTAGACTGTATCCATTCAGTATCCTAGTGGTTATTCTAGAGATAATTGCAATAGCTTAGTACCTAATTTCTGAACATGTACTGTGAATATCTGAAGGTTTGAATGTGATAGAAAGAATGTCAAAATAAGTGAGCTATTTATATGCCGGATGTAGCTACCAATGATTTGAGTGTAGTAGGGCGTTATCACGAAACGTCCTATATCACTATGAGGTTTAAAAGCTCCCGACTGCCTGATGATAGTAGTCCAGCTAGGGTGTTATCACGAAACATCCTATTGCTGGGAATGAGGGCATATGCTACACATTAAAAAAAAAAATTATCTTCTGACTAGCCCCAGTATAAACTGAATGATATGCTTTAGGGATTATCCTAATAAGTACACAGGAGGACGTTGTGTGGAACTCATCGCCTATACCTAGGAAAATCATTAGGACATCGTCTGAATGGATATTTGTGCGTTTGCTTGAATTATTCAAGAGAGGATAGTGGAAATTGAAAAGGCTTGTCACACACACACTCTGTTATACATTTATATTGCGGTTAACGTGTAGTTATGATTCGAATGGTTACATCATCTGATTGTCATTTATATCTTATATCTTCATGAATTTTTCCTCATTCATTTTATTTTATCGCTTATTTTGTTCGAGGACGACCAAAAGCTAAGTGGGGGGTTGTGATGACGGAAAAATTCACTGTTATTTTGATAACAATTTACCCCATTTCTGATATCATTTTGAGCACTTTTGTATCATTTCGAGTCTTTAATTCCTAAGTTTCATAAAAATATATAAGTAGTAACTATTATGTAAAATAGCGTGTTTTTATGTGTTTTTATTAGTTTTTGTACCGGTTTAGTAACCGGAGTGTCGTGTCGGATTTACGTTTGGTATTTTGGTGGTTTATTGCGTAATTATAGGTTGACCAAAATCCCAAGTAACGACACGTTTTCAGGCCTAAAAGAGGTGTTTTTAGGGATAAAAGAGTGTGCCACTAACTTAAGTGGTCAAGTGGCTCAGTAGTTAGTGGTACCACTAACGATTTATATCTTCGACGAACAAATGGCCCTTCAAAACGGCATTTTCTGAAGAAGTGGCCTTAATGAAAGTTGTAGATCTTCAAATAATATTTCCAACGCATTTTGAATCAAGTCAATCGGACTTCTACAACTCAAATGGTGGTCAAGTGGCTAATCAATTCGTATTAGTGGAAAATCCCGAAAACGACACGACATACGAATGGCTCATCAACACGACATTTTCTGAAGAAGAGTCCTCTATGAAAGTTGTAGAGTTTTCCGAGAGCTTTCTAATGACGTTTAAATCATGATTTTTGGAGGTCTACAACTCAAGTTATGGCTATTTTATCGATAAGCGCCGCAATAGAAACGCCGGGAAAAGTGGAGATATTCTCCCAACTTGATTATATTCTCCTAATGGTGCATGTGGGTGCATGTGGGTGCATGCGAGGACATGTGGGGACTCATCATTAACCCACCTTCTAACAAACTTCCTAACAAATCCAACGCAAGTGCTCTTTTATATATATATATATATATATATATATCTCCCTATAAATACCCCTCCATATCCATCAACAAACCTTGCCCCCTTCTTCCCCTCCTTTCTCCATCTTTTCCTTCTTTATTTTATGTTGTTGGGGGCCTATAAATTAGATATATATGTAGTTATAATGTCGGTGTAATAACCCGATTAGTTATCGTTTTAATATAATTTTAATTCCGTTCTTTCATTCTTGTTCTTTTCATTTTGTAGTATATATATATATATATAAGTATCTATATCTATATTTATGTATCTATATATATATATATATATATATATATATATCTATAGATCTATATATATATATATATATGTATATATATATCTATATTTATGTTTTATGCACTTATATATATATATATATGATATATTTTTCTTTTCCGTTATAATGAGTAGCTAAATATAAACATAGCCGAATTATGTGAAAACGGGTGAAATCAACCCTCGGGATACGAGATGGGAGTTGTGTCGTGCATAATTTAACGTTTTTATGATAAAATCATGTTTTAAAACCCGTTTTGATCATTTTAGTAGCTTTGAATAAAATTGACAACTTTGTTCACGGTTACATCAAGCTTATAAATGTATTTTGCGGTGAGATGTGAGATATGGATATCACTAATCATAGTCCTGATTGTTAGATTGACAATCTAAGTGACAGATCTGGACTATGCCTAAGTGAAATTCTTATTTTTACGAGATGTGCGAAACATGTTTTAAAGTCACTAAACCATAGTCTTAATCGTTAGATTGGCAACCTAAGTGATACGTTAAAATTATGTTTTTGTGAGGTTTTTCAACGGCTTTTTATTCCGGTCAACCATGTTAGGCGAGTTAGCTCTCTAAAGGGAGGGTTAATAAACCTAGTGTGGGGGTTAAGTGAGAGCCGTTCGGATCTTAACGCAAGAATAAAGAGTTGACTCCCGTGAATATCATATGAACCGAATCGATAAAACACACTCCTTATCAAGTTTTTCCCGTGGGGAGATAACTTTGTTGGATCATGGCTCGGCTATGCTTTTTAATCACCTAGTTAATCTCGTTAGTTAAAATTTATTTTTCGCATTAGTATAAACACTCCACTTAAAACTTTGATCGCCTAGACTAAGAATCACGTTCGCTTTGGTACTCACAACCACATTTCTCTTGGGACGACCTCGTACTCCTGTAGCTATCCTAACAATCGACCTGGTACTCGGCCAGTTAGAGAGTTGGTTTACCCACAGTTGCGAGCTTTTATAAATTGTATTTTTGAAGGGGTAAATTTTAGCTCATCAAAAAATTGGCGCCGTTGCCGGGGACCAATATTTTAGTGGGTGTATTTTTCTCTCATCAACAGGCCCGGCAACACAGAATCAGAACAAGTATGTCATTCAAAAGCTAAAACTAATGAATAGCATACTGGGGGGCATACCATACATCCCCAACAATACAACAAAACTCATCAACATAATAATCATCAATAACAGACAACTCAAAACAAGTAGAACAACTTCTCTACGCCAATCAAAAACAAAATAACAGAGCCCTTACGCTAAACCTTGAGGTCGGATTCTGTGGCTCTAAAGAAGGAGCCGAGAAAGAAACAACAGACACAATGTCTACTCTTGCCTTAGTCTTTCACCCGCTTGCCGTAGACCCGGCTCGTCGGGATAAATATACCTCACCAGCTCAGACGACTTTGTTTGGAGCTCGGAAATGACCTAATCCCTACCATTCGTCTCCGCATCCAACTGGCCCGGCACAGACTTCAGATCCGCTTCGTTGACCAAAAGCTAATCATAGAAAGCCTTTATCTCCTTGTCTCCAAGTTCGACGGTGCCCCCAATCTCCCCTCGGGTTTGCCTCAACTCGGAAATCTCTTTTTGACATTAGACTCCTTGGAGGCTTCCCTCAACCTCTGGGAAACCTCCTGACCAACTTCGTAGGACATACTCATCAAAGTTTTTCGGATAAGCTCCTTAGGTCCCCAAGTCGGACTCGACCCAAAGTCCATGGGTCGACTCAATTGAACACCACAGATCGGACTCAATGAGTTTGTAAGCTGACCTCTTTCAGTCCGCAAGCCGGACTTAACAGCATTCGTCGCCTGTAGGACAAACCCGAACAAAAACATGACCAAACCTTTAGTATGCCATCCGAAACAACAAGTTAATGCATGGAATACTGGGGGGTGAGATAACCTCTACCATAATCAAGTACTTAAAGAAGTGCTCGGAATAAAGTTAAAATTGTGAACTTAACGAAATACTCCTTCTGTTATCAAATTGTATGGATTACAATTTCATTTTACAATTTCGTTTGAAATAAAACTTCAAAGCAAAAACTACAAGTCCACAAGCCTTCTGACCTAAGAACCAGGGGCTGAACTCTACGGTGGCTCAAAAGCCGAGGTAAGAGCAGCCGCAACATGGCAGGAGCGCTCGGACACAATGTCCACTCCCTTCGAGAAGTCCTTCAAACGGTTGTCATAGACCGCACCCTCACATGGGCTCATAAAGAGCCCTGCTAGGAAAGTTGTCCATGACAAAGCCTGAGTAAACTCCTCTGAAGCCTCACATTTTTGGATGGCCTTAGCAATCCAATCTGGAATAGCATCTTCCAAACTCGACCTTCCCGGTAAACTTCCCTTCGACTTAAGCTTAACCTCCGAGCCTAGAATTGCTTCGGAGAGCCTTGATCTCATTATCACCGGATCCAACGGATCCCGTCCGTCACAGTCGGCATCCCTTTTCTTCAAACCTCCGAAACTTTCCCGGCCGGGGAAAACGTCCCGGCCAATTCACTTTCCCCGCAAGAAAGAAACACTATCAAAATACAACACTCGAATAAGAAAAGAAAGCTTGCGTATCCCATGGCCTCGAAGCCATCATCATCTAGCTCCACATCAGTCATCCCAGAGATCGGCTCCTACTCCATAGTTCAAACTCAATAAACTCTGTACGATAGGCAATCTGAGCTTTGCAAGCCCGACTCCGGCTCGGCATCATATTTAAAGCTCACCCCCGAGCGAGTCTTCTTAAAATTGTATCCTTACGCTCTCAAGCCTGACACGCTTGAAACCGGTTGCTATCTAAGCGCAACACCGGTGCACTACGCTATATGAGCCTTACGTTATCTCAGTAGATCGCTTTAGAACAAGTCACTTCGACCAACGGTATATCAAGTCGTTACAACTTTGCACCATCTCTTTCTTTGGATCCGAACCTAGCCCGTAAGTAAGCCTAAAACGATAGGTCCCTCGGCCCGGTCGGTCCGCCCCTTAATAGGCCGGACCAAGCCAAGCACGATCAAGACCGCCTCGCACCATCACGATTCCCTTCGTGAGCTAAGGTGACGAAAATAAAGCAACAAGCAACTAGTCTGATGCCAAGCACTGGGGGCTCAACCTGCTCGCCCCACCAGTCCGCCGTCCTTTAACGTGAACAAAGCCAACACAGTTAGACAACAAATTTCATAAACAACGCTATCATGCCCCAAAGCTCTCGACTCGCCATAGGCTCTCGTTTCGCCAAACCTCTTCAACTTGGCACTCCAAGACCGATCGCGGTTCGGCGGCTTCCCGATCTGCTGCTTTCTTCCAATAGCCAACTCGTGGCCCTATAAATAGCAAGATCACACCCTTGACAAAGGGGGTTCTCATCTTTGAAGAACTACGCAAATTGGGCTTGATCCCTTACAAGTTAAGGGTACGTAGGCAGCCTTACACGGCTCAGCTCATAATCACAAACACAATATTTTCTTCATCCTTGTTCTTGAGCGCCTCCATGCAACCACTATATTGGGCAGCGACACCTCAATTCCCGATACAGCTGTGGTCACGTCACAATTGGCTTTTCCACCGGCAACCCCAAATCAACTTCAAAATCCACGAGTTAAACATCCGTGTCGAGCCACTACTTCGATAGATCCGAACCGACCAAGGGTCGGCTGGATCTAGGGGGCTTATGATGCTGCCAGAAAATGGACCTACCTACGTGGCACCTTTTTAGTGGCTCAACACTAAGTAGGGAGAGAGAAACGACGCCGAGTGACCCAGTCTGGCTAGTCACTGTTAGGTGTAGTGCCCGAATGACAATTAATAAATTGTTTTAGGACAGAATTAATAATTCATCTTATTATATGCATGTATGCTTATAATTAAGACATTACTGAAAACCCTATGTACCTCGTTTATGTAATCACATAACTCAGTGTATGGCTATACACAAGAGGATTGAGTTAGTGAGATGTACTTAAAATTAACTTAGTCCGTAGCATTGATTAATCTGAGTACGGGTCTCATAATTAATATGCTAATAATGCACCCGTAACACTTTACGGTGTGACAGTCTTATCCGGGTCGTCGGTAATAGGGTACCTAGTGGGGCATTTATATATGATGATAATCATATAGGGCGGACCGATTTGATTTGAGTTCTCGATATAATTCCGTAATCGAGAAGTCTTATCGAATCACAAGATGATCATATATGGATTAATCTCAATCCTGAGGTGATCACAGACAACTTCTTAGACTAGGGTAGGGTTTGATGTGTTAGTAAGGATCACTTCGTAGTATGTGGTCCAACACTTCTCGTTGGCTCTATTCTGGAATGAGTGAGTAGTCTGTGCTATCACAAATATGGAATCCATTCCTTCCCTCGGGAAGTAGACAGACAGTTCCCTTATTTGTTAGCCCTAAGAAAATGATCGATCCCGGGAAGGGTTTACGGAGATATCCCGAATCGAAACGAACCGTCTATGGAGGATTTATCCGTATGTAATGATTATATAAGTGGACACCTTATCAACTCATGGTTGAGTGTAAGTTATCTATATTCGGCAGAGTTCAGTTTCGGGTTTATGGTGGTGTAATCCCGGAATTAATAAATTGAATATTATTGTTCGGTCTGACGGATAATATTATTTAATTTATTGTAGCTACTGAATATGGGTCCATGGTCCCCGACGTGGCTCCTAACATAGCATATGTTTTCTCATCGTTTCACCTCAATTATAATTAAATAGTTGGATTGGACTATTTAATTGATATGTGGATTAATTGTTTAGTTGGACTAGATAATTAAATACACGGGAAAGAAATTTTTCGTGGACTCGGCCTAATGTGATGAAAAATGCGTGTGGCCTATTTCCAAATAGGGTGGGGTGCATTTTGAGAATTATTTAATTAGAGAGAAATTAGTTTTCTTGGATAATTATTTAATATGTGATTTAATCATTTATTTGTTAAGTGATAAATCATGGAATATTAGATAATATATTTATTTATCCTAATTTGTTTGGGATATATATTATATTTATCTTTTATTTAAAATAAGGATTAACATAATAATTATCTCTTAATTATTAAATCCTTGGAGGACAAGGATTACTCTCCTATATAAAGAGAGTTCTCCCAAGCCTTATGACATCACAAATTTCGACTTTTGGGTAGTATTATGGCTTAGAGATTTCGGCCATTATACTAAGGGTTTGAGTTTTAGAAAACTTCGGGTTTTCTAAGGTAGCATATTGAGGAGGTCCGGCGGCTTGAAACACCATCCACCCGGTGGTGCTTGGAGATACACGTTGGAAGACTTTGGCTTTCAACTAGGATCTCAACTAGCTCGGATCGGATTGAAGATTGTTCTTGGAGTTTATTCACCATAAATCGGTAAGCAATCTAACCCCCTCGTAGGTTCAGATCTATTTTATTTATGTATTTTGGTTGTTAGATCTAGATCTTATACTTTCCGCTGCGTAATCGGGTGGATCTTTGATCCATCCGGTGATATTACATCCTACAGTCACTCCATCTCTCCCGGATCGACCGTACCTAGCACCGACCTCCAATCCTCGAGGCCAAGTCCGGATTCAGCCCCGACCTGTGCGGGTCGGCCAACACTTGTAATCTAACCTACCTTTGACCAACCTTATCGGTTGGGCTAAGTCCCTCTCGGACCTATTATTCTACACACAAGACTCCGAGCTCATGACAGCTCGGCTATTCTCCCCGACCTCTGTAGGTTGGTTCAACCAATCCGGCTCGGGCCACCTAAGTCGGCCAGAGTCGGTCCCTAATCGTATTCCACACGTTTATGATAAACAGATAACTACGAAAGAATCCCGAGCCATAAAGACTCCAATCTCTATCACTTAATACAAATATTCGAATACCGTAATCATCTCCTACAATCAAGGAGATCAAATAATCCTTATCTTTTCCTTAGGGAACACGGCAATCCAATCCCAACAAGGACAAGGCCCACGCCGCCTTAGGTCATAACTCTTCTCTTTATGAACCATCCCTAAGGAACTACGAAGACTTGATTCCAATACACCATTGGATACGTAGGCAGCTTGAAAAACAACATCTCAAGTGCGATCTAAAACATCCCAAATCTCCCCTCTCTTTCATCGTTCTTTGTGTTTCTGGAGCACCCTTAGGTTATCACCAAGGGAAGAACCCTAGGAGTTGACCCCGACGATTTTTGGATCGTCACACACTTACTATGTGAAAGAGCGAAAATGAAAATATATGATACATGACAACTGATATAAAATTAATAGAATGGTTGTATTCTAAAAAAGTTGAAGGAGTGTTTATTTATTTTTGTGTACGTATCTTTTACGAGTGTTTCAGAAAACATAAGATTCAACATATATACAAGAAATCCTGATTAACCCTTGAGCAATTAACATGTAGTTATATTTCTGATCATTGTTGCTGATGCTGATACCGATGAAAGTTCACATGAAATCGAAAATAATGGGAAAAAGCTACTTGCTGAGCAGAGGGCGCCCTTCACCCTGGCCAGGTTTATATTAGGTTATTATCGTGAGCCTAACATGTGCGACAAGAAACCGTGCAACGTGCCAGGATTACCACCCGAAGAATGCTTTAACTGGATAGGTTGCGGCGAATGTAACCTTGACTATAGTATTTGCACTTACGTCTACCCACCTGATGAAGATGATGAATATTATGAAGATGAGTACTACTCAAGTTTCCTATAACTTATGACAGATAATGAAACTGTGACACAACGGCACCGTTTATCATGATGCATACTCATCATGATCAACAGCGCAGATGCCGTTGTGCTCGTATCGTTACTCATGTGTGTATGCCATTTATTTCGTATGTGTGTGTGTGTTTTTTTTCTTTTTCTTGTTTCAATATTTTAATGTGTGTACGTAGACATGTTGAGATCGGATAATGAAATGGCTGTTTTCATGAACATAATGTATTTCTCAGCAATATTAAATTTCAAGTAGTAATATCATGATGGTTGTGTTTGGTGTAGTGCTAGAGCTATAACTCATTAAACCACAACATTTGTCACAACACGTTTTTAAATGATTGTTAATTAAGAAATTATTATTGAATATTGTCAACCCTCTTCACCTGGATATTTTAATGACAAACCTTTCGTGATGAATAATAAAATTGACACCAATGATAATAACATTGTTTGTCACCAAAAGCACATTAATTAGAGTGAAAATGTTGGGACAGATTGCCCACATTCTTAAAATGCCTAAAGAAATATAGTAGAGCATTTACTGACACCAATTGGTTTTAGTACAACGGTAAGCACTTGATCTTGACATGATCGGAACCAGAGGTAATGGGATCGAACCCTGGTTTGAACAATATTTTAAAAAAAAATTGTGCAAATGTTGGAAAGATTGCCCACACTTTGAGGAGGTGTTGGGACAGATTGCCCACACTCTTGAATGAAAAATTACACTTGAGGGGGGGTGTTGGGACAGATTGCCCACACTCTTAAAATGCCTAAAGAAATATAGTAGAGCCTTTACGGACACCAATTGGTTTTAGTACAAGGGGTGTTGGGACAGATTGCCCACACTCTTAAAATGCCTAAAGAAATATAGTAGAGCCTTTACGGACACCAATTGGTTTTAGTACAATGGTAAGCGTTTGATCTTGACAGAAAATATGAGTATTGTGAACAATAAATAAAGAGAGATTTTATGGTGCAACGGTTGTAGGAAGGTTATACCAAGGTTATTTATTGTGAACAATAAATAAATGTAATAGTTCTCATGACAAAGAAAGCTGTCCTAATATGTACGTTTCCATTAGCCTTTTGGTGACACAATTTCACCGCATGTCTAAAATTATTTGTGACAACCATACTTTGACACAATTTCACCGCATGTCTAAAATTATTTGTGACAACCATACTTTGTGACGACAAATGAGGCTGATGAATTTATCAAACAAGTAAAACGAAGAAGAAGAAGTGGTATTTCTTATTCATTTCGGAAGTACATTTTACATTTTACAGAGAGAATATGATAATTTGCGGATCTAAAAGTTGAGTCCTAAATGAGCCGCCTACTTGCTTTATATATTAATAAGTGGCAGTTACATTATCTTAACTAATTCTATAACTAACTAACTCAAGTAAGTTCAAATGCATCGGAAGTTGTAACACCCCCTCTCAAGGTGAAGTTACTTGACCTTGTAAATGTTGCAGATAGGGTAACTTGACAACATATTCTGGAAAGTAGCCTTGTCTAGTGGTTTTGTAAAAAGATCTGCCAGCTGCAAGTGTGTAGAAATAGGTAAAGGTTTTAGGAAACCAGAATGGTATATGTCCCTTATAACATGACAATCTATATCTATATGCTTTGTTCTTTCATGGAATATAGGATTTTCTATGATGTGTAGGGCACTCTTGCTGTCACAGAACATAGGTACAGGTTTCTGTTGCTTTATGTCAAATTCGCTAGCAGATTGGTCGGCCATTGCAACACACATGAGGCCATGGCCATAGCTCTATACTCTGATTCAGCAGAGCTTCTAGAGGCTGTAGTTTGTTTTTTTGCTCTCCAACTTATCACAGAATCTCCTAGGAAAACTGAGAATCATGTAATGGATCTTCTAGTGTCATCACAACCAGTCCAATCAGCATCCACATAGGCTTTAAGTTCCAGAGAACCTTGTGCAGAAAATAGAATTCCTTGTCCAGGAGCATTCTTCAAGTATTTTAAAAGTCAGTGTCCTGCCTTTAGTTGAAGTTCAGTGGGAGCATCAAGAAATTGGCTTAACTGTTGAGTAGCTAGTGTAATGTATGGTCTAGTTATTCCAAGATAAAGTAACTTTCCCACTAGACTTCTGTAATAACTATTTGAATCCTGTTTTGGTGAATCCTTACTATGCAATTTTTGTGAGGTGTCCATAGGAGTCTGTACTGGCTTGCAATCTGTGTAGCCATAATCCTCCAGTAATTCCAGGCAATATTTTCTTTGAGACAACACTATACCTTCTTTTGATCTTGCAACTTCCAATCCTAAAAAGTACTTAAGGTCTCCAAGATATTTAATGCCAAATTTTGAATTCAGAAACCCTTTCAATTCCTTTATTTGGCTCATATTTGGACTGGTGACTAGGACATCATCAAGATATACCAGCAGAGCAATGAAGTCATCATCCTTTCCTTTAACAAACAGGCTATAGTGTCTTGCTTTGACTGTCTAAACCCCCTCTCAAGCAAAGCTTGGGTTAACTTTATGTTCCACTGTCTACTAGCCTATTTTAGGCCATATAGAGACTTTTGTAGTTTGCATACATGTCCAGTTTGAGTGTTATATTCTTGTGGAATGGTCATGTACACTTCTTCTGTAAGGTCTCCATGTAAGAAAGCATTGTTGACATATAATTGTTGTAGGTTCCATCCTTTGGCAGCAGCAATGGCTAACAGTGTTCTGACAGAGGTTAATTTTGCTACTGGGGAGAAAGTGTCAAGATAATCCAGTCCGAGTTGTTGAGTGTATCCCTTGGCCACCAATCTTGCTTTGAATCTCTCCACAGATCCATCAACATGCCTTTTTATTCTGTATACCCATTTACATCCTATGGGAGTCTTGCCTTTTGGTAAAGGAACAATTTTCCATGTGCTTGTTTTCTGTGAAGCATCTATCTCATCTTGCATTGCTTTCCTCCAGGCTTCATCCTTTCCTGCCTCATCACAGCTCTTAGGTTTAGTGAGTATCTGAGCACTAAGCACATAGTTTTTGTAAGTTTTGGACAGATGAGTCAAAGAGTCTACATTATGAATACTATGAGGTGGTCCTAGACTTTGAATGATGACATACATAATCATTCAGGTAGGTAGGAACACCTCTAGTTCTAGATGATCTTCTTTGGTCAGGGACATGATTTGTGGTTACTACCTGCTCTTGCTCATGACCATTATCATGAGAAGGATGTTCACCGGCACCACTATCATGTCCTTGTGAATCCAAAGAACTTGGACCGTCATTATGCCCTGGTGTATCAAAATTACCAGTCTGTTGCTCTTCCATGAAGGGTAAATGAAGGGAAAAAGTATCAATATTACCTGATGGCTGCTGGTAAGGAAATACAAGCTCAGGAAAACTAACATCCCTACTGATGAATATTTTCCTTGTTTGCAAATTCAGTAAACAGTAGCCTTTCACATTTGATGCATGAACTAAATAAATGGACTTAATACTTTTTGCATTAAACTTGTTACCATCAGTATGAAGATTATAAGCATAAGTCAAACAACCAAACACTTTTATATGCTTATAAGAAGGTACAAAACCATTCAACAATTCATGAGGAGATTTTTCATGCAAAACAGGTGTAGGTAAGACATTTATCAAGTTGGTGCATGTATAACACAAGAAGTCCAAGATATAACAGAATTCTAGATTGAAACTTCGGACTTCGGCCACATTTAATATGTGTTGTTGTTTTCTCTCCATAACTCCATTTTGTTGTGGAGTATGTACCACCGAAGTCGATGTACAATCCCTTTAAGAGCATAAAAATTAGAAAGATTGAACTCAAGACCATTATCAGACCTTAACACTTTGATTCTTTTATTAAACTGTGTTTCAATCAGTATATTGATGGGAGTCAACTTTACTGTACTTTGGTATGCAGTTTAACCCCCGGTTATTACTTTATTGGCATGTTTTGGGTAGATATAGACCTGTTTGAGTGTAATATCGAGAGTTATATGCACGGGGAGTTAAACTGTCATATCGATAGTAAACTCCGCCTTTTTGACGATATTTCACTCTTTTCCGAGCACTTTTGTCTTGCGGAATTATGCGTGGGGTTTTGTTAGTGTGTTTATTGCAGGACTTAGGTGACTCGAGGACCCGGAAGGCGATGTTTTGGACTAAGGGACGTGTTCATGGCACGAGAGTTGGATGAAAAGTGAAGGAAAACCGAGTTTGGAGTGGAATCAAGTCAAACGGGCGTCTGCCATACTTCAGACGGGCGTCCACTGGAAGCCTACATCAAACGGGCGTTTGCCTATTCCAGACGGGCGTCCACATAATTGACACTTCATTCAGAAAGTTTGGTTTTCAGCTGGACGGGCGTCCAAATTACCCCCAGACGGGCGTTTGGGTAGGTTCAGCCCGATTCAAAAGGCTCATACAACTCAGACGAGCGTCCAGGGTGTCCAGACGGGCGTTTGGCCCTCAAGTCATATTCACCAGACGGGCGTTTGGAGGACTATGAACGCCCGTCCAATCAAGATGGAACCCTAATATCTCCTTATTTTTTCAGGCAGGCGGGCGTCTGACATGGACCAGACGGGCGTCCGGGACCGACAGTAGCAGATTTTCGACCCACTCTATAAATACGCAGCTCATTCAGCCCCATATCATACTTGGCCGACTTTAGACTTTTATTAGGCGATTTTAGTGTAGTTTGATCACCCTTTGACCCTTTGATTCCCTAGATAACTTCATTTGATTCTACACAACTTTTATAGTTTAGATTTACTTTTCAAGAACAAAGATTCGACTTTTGGATCGCTTTTCTCTTTGGTATTTTCTGGATCAGTTTTTCTGCAATTATATGGTAATGATTTCTCTTTTATTTATTGTCTTTGGTTTGATTTCAATTCTTATTTCGTTTATTAGCATAATTATGAGTAGCTAAATTCATGTGTAGTCGAATTATGTGAAAGCGAGCGAAAACCCTTAGGGGGATGAGATTGGGAGTTGTGTAGTGCGTAAATTATTGTTTAAACGATTAATCCACGTCCTAAAACTTATTTTAACGTCTTTGAATTAGATTGATCACCTAGTTCACTGTCACACACATCGAACTTATAGATGTATTTTGCGGTGAGATGTGGGATAAGGGGTTTTAGGATCGTTGCGTAGATTCGGCCTAGTTGTTAGGTCCGTTTCCAATATAGAGGTTTGTCATCGTTGTTCGAGCGACTCTAGCACGTAATCATGTTAGGTTAATCAGTTTTCTAAAGGGAGAATTAATTAACTTCTCATAGGGTGTTAAGCGAGAGTTGTTCGGACCTTAACACCAGAATTAGGAGTTGGCACCCGTGGATATCGTTAAACTACATTGGATAGGTCGGTCGGTTAAGACACGCTCCCTGTTAAGTCCTTCCTTAGGGGTAGAAGTAGCTCGTGGGATCATAGTTCGGCTATACCTTTTAATACCTAGAAGTAAACTCATTAGTATAATTTTTACTTTCGCATTAGTATAGTATCCCTCCACCATTATTTTGACCTGAACTAAGTTCTAAGTCGACTTTGGTACTTGAACATTACTCCCTGTGGATTCGACCTTGAGACCACTATACTACCGTTGACCCGATACTCTGTCGGATTAAAGTTAGCGGTTAGTTATTTTGCTATCATATACAAAACTTTGGAATCAAAAGCTTAACCTCAGACTTGTATTTTAACAAATAAACCCAAGTGTATCTACTAAAATCATCTACTATAGTAAGAAAGTATATGTGCCCATGCACTCCTGTGATCCTATAGGGACCCCAGATGTCCATGTGCACTAGATCAAAACACTGCACAGAAGAAGATTGACTAATTGGAAAACTAAGTCTCTTTTGTTTGGCAAGTGGACAAATGTGACAAACAGCTTCATTATCCACTTTAATCTCTTTGCAATGTTGAGTCAAAACCTGCAATCTCTTATGAGAAGCATGGCCTAGTCTGTAGTGCCAAAGCAATTGAGAATGATTGGGAGACACAGAAACTTCGAAACAGCACTAGAACAACAATCTTTATCAGCTTTTAGAATGTATAATCCTTTGATTAATTCAGCTGAACCAATCTTCTTCAAACTGATTATGTCCTGTATCACATAAGAATCTAGATAAAATTTGACATTGTATGCCCTAGTTCTTATAAGTTGACTGATAGACATGAGATTAAAACCAAACTCTGGAACACAACGCACATTATCAAGGACTAAATCTTTATTAACCTTAACCTGTCCTATATGAGAGATTCTTGCATTTCTACCATTTGGTAGGCTGACAGACATATTCTTCACAGATTTACAGGAACTAAAAAGTGACTTATTAAAGATTATGTGGTCGGTAGCACCGAATCTATTATCCAAGATAAAAGTTTAGATGTACCGACCCTCTCGAGTGAAAATTGGTAGTTAAAGCTACAAAGATTAACATTTGAACTACCAAGATCTTGTTGAGATTTCAGCAGGTGCAAGATCTGTTGATATTGTTCTTGAATAGCACTGATTTGTGAATTACCTTGAGTATCTTCATGCTCATTCTGGACCCAAGAATCACCATTCACACAGTTTGCAGATGACCTACCCCTTCCCCTGCCTCTAAAATTAGGGGGAATCCATGCTTTTTGTAACAAAGATCCACAGTATGGCCTAGCATACCACAATGTGAGCACTGTGGTTTCTTATTTCCATTATTAAAATTCTTCCTATAGTTTTTGATTCTGAGATTGAGCTGTAAGAGCAGTCTTCTGATCTGCCTCATTCCACCCAAAGACAGCAGCTGATTCAACTATTTTTGCTCCAGAAACACCATAATGTTGTTGTTTTTCTTGTTTAACAGCCATAGAAAACACTGCCTTGATTGAAGGAAGTGGATCCAACATTAACACTTGTGACTTAATAACAGAATACTCCTCATTAAACCCCTTCAAGAAATGAATTACATACTATTTTTCTATGTAACCTTGAAACCATTTCTTTCCACAATCACAATCTGAGGGTGTGGTGAGAGTGACCAATTGATCCCACAACACTTTCAATTTTGTAAAATATTGCGAAACAGTGAGATTACCTTGTTTGGTATTCTGAACTTCTTCCATTATATCCGACAGAGTGTAAGTATCTCCTCCTCCAAATCTATCTTCTAGATCATCCCACATGTCTTTTGTTGTTTTATAAGAAGCTATACTCTGGGCAATATCTCTGGAAACCGAATTCACCAACCAAGCTTTGACCATACTGTTGCATTGACGCCAAGAAGAATAATGCGCATCTGCAGGAGCAAGAATAGGAATAGTACCATCTAGAAACCCCATAATGTTCTTGGAAGATAAGGTTGTAACCATAGAGATCTTCCAGCTATGATAATTGTTATCATCGAGAAGTGGCTATACCAGAATCAAAGCCGGATTCTCATTCGGATGCACCACTAAATCAGCTGGAACGACAGCTGCTTGATTATCCATCTCACAGCAAGAAGAACTTCAAGATCTACAGAAATTGATCTAATCCAAATGTAAAACTAATCGAGTAAGAAGCGGAAGTATCAATCAAGCTCTGATACCATGATGAATTTATCAAACAAGTAAAACGAAGAAGAAGAAGTGGTATTTCTTATTCATTTACGGAAGTACATTTTACGAGAGAGAATATGATAATTTGCGAATCTAAAATTTGAGTCCTAAATGAGCTGCCTACTTGCTTTATATATTAACAAGTGGCGCTTACATTATCTTAACTAATTCTATAACTAACTCAAGTAAGTTCAGCTTGCATTGGAAGTTGAAACAGAGGCTCTTATTATATTATGACAATTAAGCGGGCGCGCACACACACGCAAAAACACAACTTTATAATGTGATGTTGCAGATACTACAAATATTGGAACACACAAGACAGATTCTCAGCTTCAATTCTGCAAATACTACATGTATAAAAGTGTGATCAATGCTGATACTTTCAGTCAAGCATTTGATCGAGCACTTATCATAGAAAACGGTTATAGGATGTTAGGAGTAGTTGGAGCAGTTACAACAGATTAGAAGATTAAATAACTGCTCTAGTAGTATATTTATATTGCTAATCGAAGTTGTAAACCTCCAATTGTATGAATTCTTATCAAAAGATCAATGAAATAAAATTCTCATTTTCCCGCATTTATGCTTATTCAAAATTCTTTTTGAATGTTCTTGTATTCTTTTTCTTCTTTGATTTTACTTTCTTTCTTTACTTTTCATCATGGTATCTGAGCACGCTAGCTGCTCTTTAGATTAGTTCTTGTTTTTAATTTGCGGTGTGGAGCTGCAAATTTCTTTTGCTTGTGGTGTGGAACTACAGGTGCATTGTTCTTGTGTTTACTTTGAAGCTTCTTGACACTGACAGAAGCAGTGGGTAATGGGATTGTTAATCCTTACCCGATACATCCTGGGGAGAATCCATCAGCGATGATTGTTCAACCAGTTCTTAAAGGAGTGGAGAATTATCACTGTTGGAAGAGAGCAATTTCCATGGTCCTGTCAATGAAAGGAAAATTGAAGTTTGTTAATGGTACCTTGCCTAAGCCTGCTGAGAATGATAGATATTTTGAAATATGGTGCCAGTGTAATGATATGGTTTCTACTTGGTTGGTAAATTCTGTGGATCCTTCTATTTACCAAAGCAGTTTCTGGCTGTCTACAGCAAGAGACATTTGGCTTGATCTTGATCATAGGTTTGGTACTGGAAATGCTTACCGTTTATCTAATCTACAGGAAGAAATCTATGTTACAAAACAAGGTACAATGTCAGTTACTCTGTATTTTACAAAGTTAAAAAGTATGTGGGATCAGTTGCTCATTTTAAGGCCTACTCCACCATTACTTGTGCTGTATTTCCTATTTATAAGGAGCGGAATAAGACTGACCAAGTCATTAGTTTTCTTAAGAGATTAAATGATGTGTTAGCAAAGTCAGATCTCAGGTTTTAATGGTTAAACCTATATATACCAGATCTTGGCACTGTGTTTAACACGACTTTACAACATGAGAGTCAGCTCAATTACTCATATATGAGTGTTGATAAGGCAATTTTGAGTGCACAAACATATAGTTATGGCCAAGTTGGTCAAGATTCTATTTCCTTCACAAATCAAGTTAGTACATCTTATGGCAAAGTTGGAGGTAGAGGTTTTGATAGAGGATCTACTGGAAATACAAAGAAGCCCCAATGCACTTATTATGGTAGATAAGGACACACAATTGACAAGTGATGTAAGAAATATGGTTAACCAAATGGGCATAAAAGCAGAGGTAGAGGTCAAAGTATGGCTCATCATGTCAGTCTAGATCAAGGTTTTGTCCCTGTATCTAAAAACTTGGAAGGGACTGCTCAAATTGCATTTGATTCTCAAAGAACTAAAGTTGCATATCCCAATCCTAATACTATGATCATATCATAGTATGAACATATTATGTATATGCTAAGGAATGTCTAAAACTCAGATCCTTGAAGTATAAATCAAGCGGTAGCCCTTACTGCTAATGTTCACACTTCCACATCCTTATCAGGTAACATCTCTGATTGGATAGTGGATTCAGGTGCCACTGATCATGCAGTTTACTCCCTGTCTATAATTTCTAATGCTAAACCTGTTGTTGGTCTTACTGTCACTTTGACTAATGGAGAACACACTACAGTCACTCATATAGGGCAAGTTAGGATCAATAAGGATTTAGTGTTAGACCATGTTTTATATGTTCCTTACTTTACCTATAATCTAATGTCTGTTAGAAGATTAACTGTTGGTAACAAATATTCATTATTCTTTGGAGCTAATGGTTGGGTTGTGCAGGAAAATGCATTGAAGAAGATGATTGGTTTAGCTAATCTCATTCTAGGCCTGTATATTTAAAGAGCTGGTTCTGTTGTTATTGTTCATGATGCACCAATTGTTTGCACATACACTGCTATACCTGGTTCTTTGTTGTGGCACTACATGCTTGGCCATCCATCTCCACAGAGATTGCACATTTTACACAAATCGGTACCTGCTATTCAACCTTGTTTAGACAATAATTGTCATGTCTGTCCCTTTGCTAAACAGAAAAGACAAAGTTTTCCTGTTAGTCATTATGTTGTTGTTGATCTCTTTGATTTGTTATATGTAGACATATGGGGACCAAATAGACATTGTACATATAATGGATAATTTAGATTTTAACCATTGTGGATGATAAATCTAAGTTTCTTTGGGTGCACTTGATAAAAACCAAGTCTGAAACCAGGTCCTTGCTACAAAATTTCTACAATCTTGTGTTCACACAGTTCAATAAAAATGTAAAAAAATCAGGTGAGATAATGGACTTGAGTTTCAAATGGATGCTTACTATGCACAAAAGGGTATCATTCGTGTCCATACACCACAGCAAAATGGTGTTGTGGAAAGAAGGCATCAACATTTGTTGAATGTAGCAAGAGCACCTCAGGTTTCGGTCAGGTCTTCCTATGTCTTTTTGGGGTCTTTGTGTTAAGCATGCTACTATGTTGATAAATATTACCCCCCACATCCCTTCTGAATGAACAAACTCCTTATTTTCTTTTGTATGGAAAGTGTTAAGGGTTATTTTATACGATTTCTAATGATATATTTTATAATGATTTCCTCCACATTTATATAATTTGCATAGAAAATGAGCTTTTAATCGATTTATTGAGCAAGTGAGGTTTTAAACGGTTTAATTGCAAAAGTGGTTGATTTATGTGTTTTATCGTTGGTTTTATGTTTATTTGGATGTTGTTACACTTTGCAATGTTTTGATGTCTTGTAGATACATATTTTCGATCTAAAAGATGATTAAAAGATGATAAGGTTTGGATTTTGAACACTTTTATATCATTTCGAGTCATTAATTTCTAAGTTTTATCAAAATGTATAAGTAGTAGTTGTCTATCTATCCATATATATATATACATATCTTCCAAGGAATAAAAATATTCCTTGGGCCCCCCCAAATATTCCATTTGTCTCTTGTTTGTCCTCTTTTGTTTTTTTTCTCTCGATGATATATATATACTAGTCATAAACCCGTGCACTGCACGGAAGGACGTAAACTTTAAGAAAGAGTATTAAAGAAAATGACGTGCTAAAAAATAGTGTTAGTTCTCCCAAAAAAAAAAGCGTTCAAATTTGTGGTGCAAAAGTGGTGAATCATATATCGTAAGGCAAGGGCGGACCAGAAATTTATTTCAATGAGGTTACCGGATTTAAAAACTATATGTTTATAGTGAACATTTGTTTCGGTTGGGTCATCAAAACCTAAAACTGCATTTTGTAACAACAAAACAATATTTTTAACAACAAAACTATATTGTTTTAATACTAAAAAAAAAAAAAAAAAAAAACACTCCCCAGACCACAGTGAGGTCAAGTGACCCCATCCCAACACACATATATCTGTCCCTGATCGTAGGATGTCTGATTTGGATTCCCATATTGAATTCCATTCATATATGAATTGAATAAATATCGTAGTATATGATACTTTTTCATAATAATCACGTACTCTACAATGCCATATACCCATGTCCATGACAAACTATCCTCCTTTATTAAACTATGTTCTTTGAATGTTCTCATAAATCTGAAAAGAAAAAAATATATATTGTTAAAGGTTGCAAAACGAATGGTTGTTTATTTTTAATGTTTTTTATTAAGGAGAGAAAACTTATCCTTTAACACATATACCTTTGAATCACCATTAATCGTCAAAATCATCAATTGCATATGTCAATCCTTCAACCCCATGTACTTATTCAAACCGTCTCTCTCGTTAAAGCCTTAATTGAATCATTCCTTGTGGCCATCATTTCCCGTGCGCCATGAGATGCCTTAGCATGAAAATTACCTCCACATAAATGTTGAATTAAAAGTTGTGGCTCGGCGGTGAATTAAATGATCTCCATAAGGCAACTTGACTCGCCGAAGGGGAAGAAAAAGTATGTTCAACATCGTCATGGTCGAAAATTTTCATAATTTTCATTTATCCGGAAGTCATGCTTCCTAAATAGACAACATATCACATATAGACTCTACATAAGATATACCATTAAAATAAGACCCATCAGAGCTAGCAATGAGATGGCATTCTGCAGCTTGGAAGAGGAGAAATGCAGTATTCACAAACATAGCAAGTAGAGAGGTTCAAAATAGAGAAAATATAATTGGATACGTACTCTTCATCATACATGAGAAAATCTGAATATCTATAATTGGAAGATATGAAATAAAGAGACAACAAAAGCTTTCGACGATTAGATATAGGTTTGTTTTGTTGTTTTCCATAACGAATAGTAAATGTAAAAGATTTCGATAAAAGTGTTTCAAAACAATAGTTGATGTGCCCTTTCTCAAGGTGCTTAGATATGTGACCAAATCATATGAATTTGATTATGGAAAAACACACATGCTCGTGATCATGAAATGAAATGCGAGAAATACCTTTCATTAGTTTGTCCGAGGAGGGAAGGCTCCAAACCGCCTCGATAAAGCATCAAATAGTGGTGCCCCGTAGACAACCCTCGGCTTCCCAACCCACTTGGTACCACCTAATCATACAATTGTTATACCATAAAATTTCAAGTAACAATCATTGTTCCAATCGCTTTGTTTAAAAACAATAAAACATTGAATCCATTTCGTAACAATCATTTTCTCGAATCAAAATGAATTAGGTAAAACAATGGATATTTCTCGTTAAAAAAAAAGGAAAAAAACCAAATACAATTGAGAAAATTGTTTAAGGGAGGAAGGGGAACTTACCAAAATATAATTGTGTTGGTCAAAGATCCTGAAACAAAACACAGAAAGGGGGAACTTACCAAAATATGGACTCTGCTTAAGAGAAAATTAAATCTCAGGTGCTTAGTACGTATGAATTTTGATGTTGGCATGAAGATGAACAATTTAATATTATGTAAAATAGGCATATAATGCAACACGTAGAGGAACATCAATATGACGGAAACCACACTCGAGCCTTATAACTACCAAGTAGATTTAGCTAAACCGACAACCTTACAATGAAAAATACTTCCAAATTTTCTTAAGAACCCAAGAAGCTCATTACCAACATGTATCAAAAAAAGATAAAACAATCAATATGAAACTAAATGACATAGACTACAAAAAAAATGAGATGACGATTATATTCATAGGAACTACTTGAGCAACAGAAGAAATACCTCACTTTTGAAGATGAGATCCATAGCTGCAAATTAGAAATTTTCAAACTCCAGCACAAATACATGAATCCCATATGAATATGATGCCCCTGAAGGGTAGAATCCCCATACTTCATTATTAAATGTCATAAAGTTCAACAAAATTTATACAAAAAATGTTCATGCTTTACATGTGGTTACAATACGCCACTAAGTCTATTTAAAGCATGCAATTACATGTGGAGTAAAAACGTACACTACTAACTCCATCAAAACCATGAGATTGCTTGATTTGAAAACTTTCTAACCTTATATAAAGAAGATTTGAGGGTCAATGAAGCAAGCAAGCTAATCCATGATGTACCTCAACCGTGGTCCTCTTCACCACCATCAGATTCTTATTTCCAATGGTATTATCCTCCATACACCAACAGTCTCATTACGCCTGAAGAAAAACATAGTATGTTGACTTCCAAAAGGGAATACACGACAAAGAAAGTACAATCTGCAAAACCACAAAAAAAAATATAGGTCGAATATCAACAACAATAAATGGGAAAAGGAGATAGATTATGCTATACCAACTCGGTTTAAAAAAATAAGAAATCTGCAATTACATGAAGTGAACCCAACAATAAAGGATATATGTAGAATCCTTAAGTATATAATTTTGTAAGGAGACCAACAAATCTACTAATCAAATACTAACCTCCAGCACTATCATTCTAGCTGCACGTATTAACATCACGACATAACAATGAACCTGAAACTCAAATTGGGAATAAATACTCTTCAAAATATCAAGTAACAATAGTAAAATCAATCCAAACACAAATATAAAGGGAAAAAAAGTACTCATTCGCACTCATTAATTGTGCAACATGTGAAAAACTCATAGATAAAATGGAGGGTGATTGCATTGAGGGATACGGAATTCGCTGTATTTCCGGATGCATGGTTTACATTAATCACGTATGTCACAATCACGTTGCATAATCACAATCAAACTCATGGTTTTCCATAAAAAGGGTTGATGCCTCTGAGATTTAATTATATCATAGAAGCATAACACAGATCAATATCACATTTCTTTCCTAGATCATCATCCTCTTTCAAATTGCATAGCATAAATTGCAAAAAAAAGTGGTGCACCATGTTGCGGACTACGTAAGACAAAAAAAATATAATTTTTGCATATCCGAACATCTTAAATACCATTTACAGATCCAATATAAGAAAATTGAAGAATGAATGTACATAAATTTTGTGACAGGTAAGATAAAACTCAAATGTACCCGTACCAATTGCAATCCGTAGTGCCATATCCTTTCACCATCGTAGCAAAAGAGCAAATAACCCCACCAGAAGTG
The DNA here is from genome assembly GCA_036785695.1 of Gentiana straminea. Lineage (NCBI taxonomy): Eukaryota > Viridiplantae > Streptophyta > Magnoliopsida > Gentianales > Gentianaceae > Gentiana > Gentiana straminea. The sequence continues at coordinate 862,690 of JAVUPR010000034.1, read as the reverse complement.
AAATAATGACGACGCAGGAAAACACAAAAAAAAAATTGGAAAACACATAGATGTGAACAAAAGAGCAATGTTTCCCTATTAGTTGTTGCGTGAAACCATCATGTAGCCTTGGAAACCAATCCCATGTATTGTATGAGAATCATAGCGGAAATGGTGTACAGGATGCTCGAAAGAATAATTATATATCAGAGTTTCCCAAGAACATTGTATATGGAACATTGTATATATTATATATAGAACATTGCATATGACAAAGGAACCTAAGCATGAAACTCAAATCAACCTAAATAGATCAATTAAGCAACATTTTTGTGACTAATTTATTGCAAACAAATGAACGATTAAAACCCCAAAGTCAAAACATGTACCCTCAAAATAAAAAAACGGAAGAGCATTTTAAGCTAGCTAACTTTGAAAATGAATAAAGATAATTAAACTCACTTCGAAAGGAGACGATTCTTGGGGAGCAAGCTTTCGCCACTTCGGGAGGGAGCACCACATGCCTGAAATTTCAAAAATCTAAAATATCAGGCAACAGAAAAATGCCCAAAATACGGAAAAAAAAATTATGCAAGAGAGAGGAAAAGGTGAAATGAACATTTAAACAAATACAAAATCAAGGGGAAAAAGCATATGAAAGGGGCAATCCGTAGAAGAGACATTGTTGTTCCAGACTTGAATCCCATCTCCTGATGATCCAAAAAGAAGAACACTGTGGGCTGTTACAGGAGGAGATATTGATGTACTGCTAAACACATCTTCCCCTTCCAATATATACACAAATGCATTCCATGTTGATGGGATTGGTTGTTCAAGGTGGGCTCCTGGATTTGAAGTGAAATCCAAATACATTGTGGGTGTCTTTGTGTACACCGGAGATTGACTCCCGTGGCCTCCCCTCGCTATCACTTTCACTTTCACCCCATCTTTTGTTGCCTCGCCTATGTCCTTGCTTGTCATTTCTTCATACACCGGCTCCATCGTCTTGTGCTTTGGGAGGAGAGACTAATCCATAGCCGTAAACCCCTTTGAGTACCCTCGCGAGCAGGCATTTCGAATGAAAAATGCTCCTTCCAACAAGCATCCATTGTAGGTCCCCGCTTCTATGGGACCTTTGTGTCCCTCAAAATCTCCATGTGTTACTTGCTCCCCGAGGTCAAACATGTCCATTCACACCAAGTTGACATCAAAGTACCGTGCTTGTATATATATAGATATATAATTAGAATATACATAGAGCAATTGCTTTTAACTCTAAATAGAAATTGGAGAAAGCCATATGAAGATAAATGGGAACAAATGCACGTAGAACATCATGTTCAACACGAACATTGATTTGAAAATAATTTTCGACCAAACATGATTCATCAAGAATATTATAAATTCTTTTCACTTGGGTGGGCTTAGCCCCCGGATATCACATAACATACCTTCTTCAAGCCTACTAAGGCATAAATATTCATTTGCCAAAAATGTTGCCGAAAAGATCCAATTTTTTACTTTCTAACCGTGTAGTCTTGAAGGCTTAGAAACAACCATTATTTTTAGGAACTGCCACGACTTTAACTTTGATTTTTTCATTGTTGTTAAAAATCTATGTTTTTTCCTTTCATTTTTTATTCATCTTAGGTCGCAACATACATCGGTTATCAAATCATCTAATTTCGGAATTGTCTTGAAAGCCTACCGAAAACATAGGCATTTGTCAAAGATTGCAACCCAAAAAACGGGCATCTTCTTAATTGCAAGACCAAGGAAAACAAAGAAAATTTAATAAAAACACATACCCGTAAATTAAAAATCGAAGAGAACAACAAGCGATCTCCATCACCGTTCTTCATTTCAAGTGAGACTCGTGAAAAGAAAACAACGACAAACCAAAGCAAGAGAAAATTTCAAAAGGAAAAATCGGAAAAAAATAAAAACATAATCCCCCGCAGCTTCACCGGACGAAAAAGGGCAAATTTTTTGTGTAGAGAGGGGGTGGATGGGATGGGATGGAATTCGTGGGAGTTGTTGTGGAGTGGGAAATCAATCAGGGGTGGATGGCTTCCGGTATGTACCTCAATCACGATGGGTGGATGAATGAGGGAGGGAAATCGTGGATTTTTTTTTATTTTATTTTTAGTTTTGATGCTTTTTTTTCATTGGTTATAAAATGTTTAAATGAGTTAGTTTTTGTCTGCAATATACCCGCCCCCCTCCCCCCACACCCACGTAAACTGCAATATACCTAAACTGCAAATTCATTTCCCATGTTTCCACGTCCCACGTTTGCCTGAAAAAAAAATTCAAATACCAAAGTAGTAAAAGAGATAAGAGTGAAAGAAATTAAAAAAGAAATTTTAAACTATCACCACTAATAAAAAGAAATTAACCAACCCACTATTACCACAACTTCCATTCTAACTCCCCACTATTCCATGATCCATTTTTTAATAAGATTTATCTTTTATTTTTAGCGGGTTATCGGATATTGAAAACGGTTTTTGCAAAGTGTATTTTCCGGGTCAATTAACGGGTAATTGGGCTAAAACCCTTCCTCTATATATATATATAGTATAGATATATATATATATATATATATATATATATATATATATATATATATATATATATATATATCTATATACCTATATATGTATGTATATATATGTATACATATACTTGTACCGTTAAAACCGTTGTTGTTGTCGAAATACTCGTGGTTTGTTTCTTTGTGTTCGGGTAAAAAAGATAAGAATTACCGCGGAGACGGAACTAAAGACGAATCACGAGACGAGAGTTTTGCCTCGATCGAAGCAAGAAAAATCTAATAGGAGACAAAGAGAATATTTGGGAGACAAAGAGAATATTTGATGAAGAAGGCACGTTTTGGAGTCCTAAAATATGGATTTTGAAGGATGGAAGAATATTCCACAAGCTTACAAGATCAACGGATCATTTTATTTTTCCTACGCGCTTCTACCGTAACCTGTTTTCGATGGAAATTTGACCCGACTTAGAGCCATTTTCAGGGGACGACGTCTTTATGAAAGTTGTAGATATTCAAACGAGCTTTCCAACGCATTTTGAATCACGTCAATCGGAGGTCTACAACTCAAGTTATGATTTTTTTACCGAATAGATGATATCCCGGGACGAACCCGAGATATTTTGGCTCAAATTGGTGCACATGGCATGTAATAATTCCTTATAACAAACTCCACATGCTAACTACTCATCACTTCCACATGCTTGTAACAAACTTTTGCATGACTCATCATCTCCACATGCTAACTACTCATCACTCCCACATGCTAGCAATTAACTACATGCATACACCCTTCTCCTATAAATACTCCCTCATATCCACCCATTTCAATTGCCCTTCTTGGCCACAAGCTTGGCCAAGCTCTCTCCATTTATCTCCCCTCTTCCATGTTCATCTAAGTCACTTTCTTCTTCATCTTTCTTTTGGGCCCATATATGTATGCATATGTCTATGTATGTATATGTATATGCTTGTATGTATAAATAAAGTTGTAATAAAACGATGATGAGAAGCTAAAGCACGTTGGAACAAGCCTTGTGAAGCCGATTCTTAGCACATCTCGATTTCGAATTTGGATTATCTTGTAAGTTTTAATAAAAGTTGTATCTTTATTATGCTTTATTCGTTTTTATGCAATTATATCGAGAGATCGTTGCATATTTGATGTTTAACGTTTGACGAGAGTCGTTGTTAAACTTAGATCACCATATTAAAGAATGGATTTTTGATCTAAAATAACGAGAGTTGTTAGGTTGAATATCTAGATTACGAAATTGAGAGATTTCACACATTTGTTATGAAAGCGTTAATCTTTAAGATCGAAAGATAAAAGATTGATAGGCGAATTATCTACGAAAGTAGAAATTCATACCTTTGATGGGTGAATCACAATTTTCGTTAAATCACTACAAGATAATCCGGAGAAGAAATTGAGTGTTGTGGAATCGGTGGATCATTGCTTGTTCGTTGTTAAATTAATTGAAAAGAAATCGTTGTGCTGTCTTGCTTTCGTCTTCATCGTGGTAATCGTAGAAATTGTAGTTTTAGTTATAAAGTAGAAATAACTTAGTTCGTAACTATCTTTCCCGGCTTTGGATTGACAACCCTCTGTCCAGTTTATTGTTTTCGTTTTTAATTCTGTTTTGTTTTATTTTCCGTGACAAACTTTCGAAAAATTAAGAACTAGACCAACCTCGATTCCCTGTGGATCGACTCCGGTTTTTAATCGCTATACTACGATCCCTGCACTTGGGGTAAACCGGATTTATTTATTACTTGTTTGTTTTGTTTTGCTATAAAATCCGAGACAAGTTTTTGGCGCCGTTGCCGGGGAATCGGTGCGGTTGTCCAGTTCATTATTAATTTTTCTAGTTTTTGTTATCAAGTTTTTTGTAGGTCGGTTTTAAAAAAAAAATATAAAAAAAATAAAATAAAATAATATTCCATTTATCTTATCTTGTCCCCCTTGTCCCCTACTCATAAAAAAAAAAATATTCCCCTCCCCTTATCTTGTCCCCCTTGTATATATATATATCTAGCATATCTATATATATAAATACACACACGCCACAAATATATATATATATATATATATATATATATATATATATATATATATATATATATATATATATATATATATATATATATATATATATATATATATATATACATCCTTTTGGAAAGAAAATTATAATAAAAAAAACGCACTCGGTAAATACCGAGTGGAGTCGGTAATTACCGGGAGAGAGAAAAAAAATATAAAAAACCAAGGAACACGTTTCAATCGTCGAGGTTGGGTGATGGATTCTCGGTGAATCCCACTCTGCGGAAGCATAAGGAATAAAAAAAAATCCCGAAACCTCGTGATTTAGGTGTTGGTGTTCGAACTGGTTTTTGAAAACTCGAAGTCAATACGGGGTCATACAATCTTCTATCTAGGATTGAGGACATGGATGAGCAAAGTCAGATAGCCATGCTGCAGCAGCAGGTGGCAGCTCTTATGATGTTTCGCAATCCTATGAATCAGACCCAGTCTTTTCCTCAGAACTCACATGTTCTGTTCTGTGAAAGATGTTGTCAACTGGCCATGCCGTTGCCCAAAGGTCAACTTCTTTCCACTTCGCATATCAAGTTAATGCTTTGTCCAAAATCAAGGACAAGATGTCCGATCATATGCCAGCTATGTGACAATGTGGGACATACTTCTCCTTTCTGTCCTATGGGTGGACAGAGCGTTTTCAGTGGCCAGCAATATCGGAGTTTTAACAATCAGTTCTCTGGCCACAGCAATTTTCCAAATCAGGGTTTCAATTGTCAGAATCCAAATTTCTATCAAAACCCGAACTTCAGTCAGGACCAAAATATCAATTTCTCCAATCAAAGTTGGTCTGACCAATCTTTTCCACAAAACTTTTACAACTCTCAAGGCCCCTCTCAATCGGACGATCTTGAAGCTAGAATAGAATCCTATCAGAAGGAGAACAATGAGAATTTCCAACTCCTTCGTGGTATGCTTGCGAATCTTGAGAGGCGATGGAGCAATGGGCTCGACCGAGTTGAATCAAGACCAATGCACTGACCTAGATCCCACACTTCCTTATGATAGAGAAGAGGCCAGTGCTATGAATTTAGGATCCGACATTCAACTTAGTGAAGTAGAAGTGTCGAGCCTCCCTCCTACTTGGTGTGACGATGAAGACGGTTGTCTTATGCAAGATCCGACATTAGAGATGCTTGATGATGTTCATCACCAAGAAGGTGAAGAAATACACCCGATGTTGGAGAACAAAGAGGACACGGTGCCTAAATTAGAGATAAGTCACCCGGAGGAAGTCACATACGAGGAGCCGTTGAAGCCGAAGAGTGTTGAAGTGTTTGTGGACAAGCGAGTAAAAGAAGTGATCTTCCCACTTGATCACTATATCATGAACTCGGGAAGTGGAACACCCTAATCCCGTTCTTCTTTTATTGGGAAGATACTTCATAAAGGTCCTTCGAGCCATGGTTCCATTAATTTCCTATGAAGGGGAGTTGGATGCCTCGTATGCTGAATATTCGTTGAAGAACAATTCGAGAAGGACGTATCCGTTTGATAATGGATAGTGAGCTAAGTGTGTCTAGCCAAAGACACTAAAGAGAGGCGCTTGTCGGGAGGCAGCCCGATGATGATAATAATAATAATAATAATAATAATAATAATAATAATAATAATAATAATAATAATAATAATAATAGTGATAATTTGGATACGACTAGTCTTAATGAAATGTAGAATATGTGGAAATGAATAATCATAATGGAAGTTGAACACATAGCACAACCAAGTATCAGGATGAATGTTTGAATGTCTTTTAAAGGGAACGATTAGGTGGTTATCCGAAAATCCCGAGGGAGTACACAGAAAACGTTCAAATGCATCATCTCTTAGACTTAGGTTGTTGAACCCTTGAGGATCCGGGTATAAAAGACTCAATACTCTTTCATACATTTCATGATCTAGTTTGTTTCCCGCCTTAATAAAGCTGTGTGTAATAAAAATGAATTTAGACTTGATTATGATATATGCTCATGTGATACTCTCTATGATACGTATATGCTTAGATGTCCTATGTTTTCCCTGTATGGTGATTTTTCCATCTGAGCGATTATTTCCTGTGCTTGTATCAGATTTTTCTGTGTAACATGTTATATTCCCCCGTATCCCCGAGATATTTTCGTGTTTATCAAGTGTGCAGGATATTTGCGATAGTGATTGTGCGCTTTCAGACGATGTCAGTTTTCCGGTGGATGGTCCACAGTCTACTGCTTTCGTCAGACATTTCTGGATCTGATTTCGAAGCACTTCCAGAATTGCCTCTTTCGACTACAATCAGCTAAGTGTTCTTTTTCTTTTTACTTTCTGCACAACTTGAGGACACGTTGTGATTTAAGTGTGGGGGAGGGAATAGTCGGTTATGTGTATCTACCATTTGCTTAATTCATTATGATTCTATGCAAAAAAAAAAAAAAAAAAAAAGGGCTAAATTTTTCAAAATTTTTAGTTTTTTTGTTTAGTTCCGAGTAAGCAATACATATCTTTGTTCGGTTCTTTATAGTCATTGATGTTGTATTCCGTATGTTCAGTAAGTTGGTTGTTTCACCCGATATATTTTTCACAAGCCATAGTGAATGATGAGCTAAAATATAAAGCTATACCCTTTGGATTAGTGATAGTTGATTATCTTATAAGTCATGTGCTTAGTGCTAACGTACGTATCGTGAGAATTATGATAGTTTGTGTTTAGATCCAAAGTATGTTATACTGTGAATATCTTAGGTTTGAATGTGATAAGTAAAGCGTAACTATTGTAATTAAAATAAAAAAAAGTTGAGTTAAATGGAATTAATTGTGTGTGTCGGAAGGCGGTCGATGATTTGAGTGTGGTAGGTCATATCTCGAATGTCCTATACCACTATGATGACCAAAAGCTCACGACAGTCAGAAGAAGCTGCCTTATGATTTGAGTAAGGTAGGGTATATCTCGAATATCCTATTCTGCTATGACGGGCAATAGCTCATTTTGATGTGCGTTTAAATGAGAAAGTTAGTTAAATCAACTTACATAAGAAAGTGGTATGCATTGAGTGAAAGACTTAGTTATCGTATACCTTATCCCCGATAAACCGACGGATATGTTGTAGGGATTATCCTCGAGTGTATCGAAAGGCCCTAGATATATTCTATCATTCTTTTCGGGATATGTCACGTTTTGTAGGGTACATCTTATAAGTATCATTTATTACTAGCTTGAAGGGGGTATTAGCTAGTTTGCTTTGAATTTTTCAAGTTTGGACTTAGTGGAAGTTTTCTATGGCTATGCACACACACTAGGGTGAACCTCGATTTATTGAATATATGTTATATTTGCTTTGAGGTGTCTATCTTTTCTCGAGCCTTGATTCTTGTTTTGTTTTGCTCGGGACGAGCAAAAGCTAAGTGTGGGGGAGTTGTTAAGGGTTATTTTATACGATTTCTAATGATATATTTTATAATGATTTCCTCCACATTTATATAATTTGCATATAAAATGAGCTTTTAATCGATTTATTGAGCAAGTGAGGTTTTAAACGGTTTAATTGCAAAAGTGGTTGATTTATGTGTTTTATCGTTGGTTTTATGTTTATTTGGATGTTGTTACACTTTGCAATGTTTTGATGTCTTGTAGATACATATTTTCGATCTAAAAGATGATTAAAAGATGATAAGGTTTGGATTTTGAACACTTATATATCATTTCGAGTCATTAATTTCTAAGTTTTATCAAAATGTATAAGTAGTAGTTGTCTATCTATCCATATATATATATACATATCTTCCAAGGAATAAAAATATTCCTTGGGCCCCCCCAAATATTCCATTTGTCTCTTGTTTGTCCTCTTTTGTTTTTTTTCTCTCGATGATATATATATATATATATATATATATATATATATATATATATATATATACTATATATGTATGTATATATATGTATACATATACTTGTACCGTTAAAAGCTGTTGTTGTCGAAATACTCGTGGTTTGTTTCTTTGTGTTCGGGTAAAAAAGATAAAATTCTTTGCGGAGACGGAACTAAAGCGAATCACGAGACGAGAGTTTTGCTTTTGATCGAAACAAGAAAAATCTAATAGGAGACAAAGAGAATATTTGGGAGACAAAGAGAATATTTGATGAAGAAGGCACGTTTTGGAGTCCTAAAATATGGATTTTGAAGGATGGAAGAATATTCCACAAGCTTACAAGATCAACGGATCATTTTATTTTTCCTACGCGCTTCTACCGTAACCTGTTTTCGATGGAAATTTGACCCGACTTAGAGGCATTTTCAGGGGACGACGTCTTTATGAAAGTTGTAGATATTCAAACGAGCTTTCCAACGCATTTTGAATCACGTCAATCGGAGGTCTACAACTCAAGTTATGATTTTTTTACCAAATAGATGATATCCCGGGACGAACCCGAGATATTTTGGCTCAAATTGGTGCACATGGCATGTAATAATTCCTTATAACAAACTCCACATGCTAACTACTCATCACTTCCACATGCTTGTAACAAACTTTTGCATGACTCATCATCTCCACATGCTAACTACTCATCACTCCCACATGCTAGCAATTAACTACATGCATACACCCTTCTCCTATAAATACTCCCTCATATCCGCCCATTTCAATTGCCCTTCTTGGCCACAAGCTTGGCCAAGCTCTCTCCATTTATCTCCCCTCTTCCATGTTCATCTAAGTCACTTTCTTCTTCATCTTTCTTTTGGGCCCATATATGTATGCATATGTCTATGTATGTATATGTATATGCTTGTATGTATAAATAAAGTTGTAATAAAACGATGATGAGAAGCTAAAGCACGTTGGAACAAGCCTTGTGAAGCCGATTCTTAGCACATCTCGATTTCGAATTTGGATTATCTTGTAAGTTTTAATAAAAGTTGTATCTTTATTATGCTTTATTCGTTTTTATGCAATTATATCGAGAGATCGTTGCATATTTGATGTTTAACGTTTGACGAGAGTCGTTGTTAAACTTAGATCACCATATTAAAGAATGGATTTTTGATCTAAAATAACGAGAGTTGTTAGGTTGAATATCTAGATTACGAAATTGAGAGATTTCACACCTTTGTTATGAAAGCGTTAATCTTTAAGATCGAAAGATAAAAGATTGATAGGCGAATTATCTACGAAAGTAGAAATTCATACCTTTGATGGGTGAATCACAATTTTCGTTAAATCACTACAAGATAATCCGAGAGAAGAAATTGAGTGTTGTGGAATCGGTGGATCATTGCTTGTTCGTTGTTAAATTAATTGAAAAGAAATCGTTGTCTTTGTCTTGCTTTCGTCTTCATCGTGGTAATCGTAGAAATTGTAGTTTTAGTTATAAAGTAGAAATAACTTAGTTCGTAACTATCTTTCCTGGCTTTGGATTGACAACCCTCTGTCCGAGTTTATTGTTTTCGTTTTTAATTACGTTTTGTTTTATTTTCCGTGACAAACTTTCGAAAAATTAAGAACTAGACCAACCTCGATTCCCTGTGGATCGACTCCGGTTTTTAATCGCTATACTACGATCCCTGCACTTGGGGTAAACCGGATTTATTTATTACTTGTTTGTTTTGCTTTGCTATAAAATCCGAGACAAGTTTTTGGCGCCGTTGCCGGGGAATCGGTGCGGTTGTCCAGTTCATTATTAATTTTTCTAGTTTTTGTTATCAAGTTTTTTGTAGGTCGGTTTTAAAAAAAAAATAAAAAAAAATAAAATAAAATAATATTCCATTTATCTTATCTTGTCCCCCTTGTCCCCTACTCATAAAAAAAAAAAAATATTCCCCTCCCCTTATCTTGTCCCCCTTGTATATATATATATCTAGCATATCTATATATATAAATACACACACGCCACAAATATATATATATATATATATATATATATATATATATATATATATATATATACATCCTTTTGGAAAGAAAATTATAATATAAAAAAACGCACTCGGTAAATACCGAGTGGAGTCGGTAATTACCGGGAGAGAGAAAAAAATATAAAAAACCAAGGAACACGTTTCAATCGTCGAGGTTGGGTGATGGATTCTCGGTGAATCCCACTCTGCGGAAGCATAAGGAATAAAAAAAAATCCCGAAACCTCGTGATTTAGGTGTTGGTGTTCGAACTGGTTTTTGAAAACTCGAAGTCAATACGGGGTCATACAATCTTCTATCTAGGATTGAGGACATGGATGAGCAAAGTCGGATAGCCATCTTTGCGGCGGCGGTGGCGGCTCTTATGATGTTTCACAATCCTATGAATCAGACCCAGTCTTTTCCTCAGAACTCACATGTTCTGTTCTGTGAAAGATGTTGTCAACCTGGCCATGCTTTGTTGCCCGGTGTCAACTTCTTTCCACTTCGCATATCAAGTTAATGTGTCCAAAATCAAGGACGATACTGGTCCGATCATATGCCGGCTATGTGACAATGTGGGACATACTTCTCCTTTCGTCTATGGGTGGACGGAGCGTTTTCAGTGGCCAGCAATATCGGAGTTTTAACAATCAGTTCTCTGGCCACAGCAATTTTCCAAATCAGGGTTTCAATTGTCAGAATCCAAATTTCTATCAAAACCCGAACTTCGATCGGGACCAAAATATCAATTTCTCCAATCAAAGTTGGTCGACCAATCTTTTCCACAAAACTTTTACAACTCTCGAGGCCCCTCTCAATCGGACGATCTTGAAGCTAGAATAGAATCCTATCGAAGGAGAACAATGAGAATTTCCAACTCCTTCGTGGTATGCTTGCGAATCTTGAGAGGCGGATGGAGCAATGGGCTCGGAGCGAGTTGAATCAAGACCAATGCAACGACCTAGATCCCACACTTCCTTATGATAGAGAAGAGGCCGGTGCTATGAATTTAGGATCCGACATTCAACTTAGTGAAGTAGAAGTGTCGAGCCTCCTCTACTTGGTGTGACGATGAAGACGGTTGTCTTATGCAAGATCCGACATTAGAGATGCTTGATGATGTTCATCACCAAGAAGGTGAAGAAATACACCCGATGTTGGAGAACAAAGAGGACACGGTGCCTAAATTAGAGATAAGTCACCCGGAGGAAGTCACGTACGAGGAGCCGTTGAAGCCGAAGAGTGTTGAAGTGTTTGTGGACAAGCGAGTAAAAGAAGTGATCTTCCCACTTGATCACTATATCATGAGCGGGAAGTGGAACACCCTAATCCCGTTCTTCTTTTATTGGGAAGATACTTCATAAAGGTCCTTCGAGCCATGGTTCCATTAATTTCCTATGAAGGGGAGTTGGATGCCTCGTATCTTGAATATTCGTTGAAGAACAATTCGAGAAGGACGTATCCGTTTGATAATGGATAGTGAGCTAAGTGTGTCTAGCCAAAGACACTAAAGAGAGGCGCTTGTCGGGAGGCAGCCCGATGATAATAATAATAATAATAATAATAATAATAATAATAATAATAATAATAATAATAATAATAATAATAATAATAATAATAATAATAATAATAATAATAATAGTGATAATTTGGATACGACTAGTCTTAATGAAATGTAGAATATGTGGAAATGAATAATCATAATGGAAGTTGAACACATAGCACAACCAAGTATCAGGATGAATGTTTGAATGTCTTTTAAAGGGAACGATTAGGTGGTTATCCGAAAATCCCGAGGGAGTACACAGAAAACGTTCAAATGCATCATCTCTTAGACTTAGGTTGTTGAACCCTTGAGGATCGGGTATAAAAGACTCAATACTCTTTCATACATTTCATGATCTAGTTTGTTTCCCGCCTTAATAAAACTGTGTGTAATAAAAATGAATTTAGACTTGATTATGATATATGCTCATGTGATACTCTCTATGATACGTATATGCTTAGATGTCCTATGTTTTCCCTGTATGGTGATTTTTCCATCGAGCGATTATTTCTGTGCTTGTATCGATTTTTACGTGTAACATGTTATATTCCCCCGTATCCCCGAGATATTTTCGTGTTTGTCAAGTGTGCAGGATATTTGCGATAGTGATTGTGCGCTTTCAGACGATGTCAGTTTTCCGGTGGATGGTCCACGATCTCTTGCTTTCGTCGGACATTTACGGATCGATTTCGAAGCACTTCCCGGAATTGCCTCTTTCGACTACAATCGGCTAAGTGTTCTTTTTCTTTTTACTTTCTGCACAACTTGAGGACACGTTGTGATTTAAGTGTGGGGGAGGGAATAGTCGGTTATGTGTATCTACCATTTGCTTAATTCATTATGATTCTATGCAAAAAAAAAAAAAAAAAAAAAAAGGGCTAAATTTTTCAAAATTTTTAGTTTTTTTGTTTAGTTCCGAGTAAGCAATGCATATCTTTGTTCGGTTCTTTATAGTCATTGATGCTGTATTCCGTATTTTCGGTAAGTTGGTTGTTTCACCCGATATATTTTTCACAAGCCATAGTGAATGATGAGCTAAAATATAAAGCTATACCCTTTGGATTAGTGATAGTTGATTATCTTATAAGTCATGTGCTTAGTGCTAACGTACGTATCGTGAGAATTATGATAGTTTGTGTTTAGATCCAAAGTATGTTATCTTGTGAATATCTTAGGTTTGAATGTGATAAGTAAAGCGTAACTATTGTAATTAAAATAAAAAAAAGTTGAGTTAAATGGAATTAATTGTGTGTGTCGGAAGGTAGGTCGATGATTTGAGTGTGGTAGGTCATATCTCGAATGTCTATACCACTATGATGACCAAAAGCTCACGACGATCGAAGAAGGCGCCTTATGATTTGAGTAAGGTAGGGTATATCTCGAATATCCTATTACGCTATGACGGGCAATAGCTCATTTTGATGTGCGTTTAAATGAGAAAGTTAGTTAAATCAACTTACATAAGAAAGTGGTATGCATTGAGTGAAAGACTTAGTTATCGTATACCTTATCCCAGGTATAAGGCGACGGATATGTTGTAGGGATTATCCTCTCGAGTGTATCGGAAAGGCCACTAGATATATTCTATCATTCTTTTCGGGATATGTCACGTTTTGTAGGGTACATCTTATAAGTATCATTTATTACTAGCTTGAAGGGGGTATTAGCTAGTTTGCTTTGAATTTTTCAAGTTTGGACTTAGTGGAAGTTTTCTATGGCTATGCACACACACTAGGGTGAACCTCGATTTATTGAATATATGTTATATTTGAGGTGTCTATCTTTTCTCGAGCCTTGATTCTTGTTTTGTTTTGCTCGGGACGAGCAAAAGCTAAGTGTGGGGGAGTTGTTAAGGGTTATTTTATACGATTTCTAATGATATATTTTATAATGATTTCCTCCACATTTATATAATTTGCATATAAAATGAGCTTTTAATCGATTTATTGAGCAAGTGAGGTTTTAAACGGTTTAATTGCAAAAGTGGTTGATTTATGTGTTTTATCGTTGGTTTTATGTTTATTTGGATGTTGTTACACTTTGCAATGTTTTGATGTCTTGTAGATACATATTTTCGATCTAAAAGATGATTAAAAGATGATAAGGTTTGGATTTTGAACACTTATATATCATTTCGAGTCATTAATTTCTAAGTTTTATCAAAATGTATAAGTAGTAGTTGTCTATCTATCCATATATATATACATATCTTCCAAGGAATAAAAATATTCCTTGGGCCCCCAAATATTCCATTTGTCTCTTGTTTGTCCTCTTTTGTTTTTTTTCTCTCGATGATATATATATATATATATATATATATATATATATATATATATATATATATATATATATATATATATATATATATGTATATATATGTATACATATACGTACCGTTAAAGCTGTTGTTGTCGAAATACTCGTGGTTCGTTTCTTTGTGTTCGGGTAAAAAAGATAAGAATTCTTGCGGAGACGGAACTAAAGACGAATCACGAGACGAGAGTTTTGCTTTTGAAGCAAGAAAAATCTAATAGGAGACAAAGAGAATATTTGGGAGACAAAGAGAATATTTGATGAAGAAGGCACGTTTTGGAGTCCTAAAATATGGATTTTGAAGGATGGAAGAATATTCTACAAGCTTACAAGATCAACGGATCATTTTATTTTTCTACGCGCTTCTACCGTAACCTGTTTTCGATGGAAATTTGACCCGACTTAGAGGCATTTTCAGGGGACGACGTCTTTATGAAAGTTGTAGATATTCAAACGAGCTTTCCAACGCATTTTGAATCACGTCAATCGGAGGTCTACAACTCAAGTTATGATTTTTTTACCAAATAGATGATATCCCGGGACGAACCCGAGATATTTTGGCTCAAATTGGTGCACATGGCATGTAATAATTCCTTATAACAAACTCCACATGCTAACTACTCATCACTTCCACATGCTTGTAACAAACTTTTGCATGACTCATCATCTCCACATGCTAACTACTCATCACTCCCACATGCTAGCAATTAACTACATGCATACACCCTTCTCCTATAAATACTCCCTCATATCCGCCCATTTCAATTGCCCTTCTTGGCCACAAGCTTGGCCAAGCTCTCTCCATTTATCTCCCCTCTTCCATGTTCATCTAAGTCACTTTCTTCTTCATCTTTCTTTTGGGCCCATATATGTATGCATATGTCTATGTATGTATATGTATATGCTTGTATGTATAAATAAAGTTGTAATAAAACGATGATGAGAAGCTAAAGCACGTTGGAACAAGCCTTGTGAAGCCGATTCTTAGCACATCTCGATTTCGAATTTGGATTATCTTGTAAGTTTTAATAAAAGTTGTATCTTTATTATGCTTTATTCGTTTTTATGCAATTATATCGAGAGATCGTTGCATATTTGATGTTTAACGTTTGACGAGAGTCGTTGTTAAACTTAGATCACCATATTAAAGAATGGATTTTTGATCTAAAATAACGAGAGTTGTTAGGTTGAATATCTAGATTACGAAATTGAGAGATTTCACACCTTTGTTATGAAAGCGTTAATCTTTAAGATCGAAAGATAAAAGATTGATAGGCGAATTATCTACGAAAGTAGAAATTCATACCTTTGATGGGTGAATCACAATTTTCGTTAAATCACTACAAGATAATCCGAGAGAAGAAATTGAGTGTTGTGGAATCGGTGGATCATTGCTTGTTCGTTGTTAAATTAATTGAAAAGAAATCGTTGTGCTGTCTTGCTTTCGTCTTCATCGTGGTAATCGTAGAAATTGTAGTTTTAGTTATAAAGTAGAAATAACTTAGTTCGTAACTATCTTTCCTGGCTTTGGATTGACAACCCTCTGTCCAGTTTATTGTTTTCGTTTTTAATTCTGTTTTGTTTTATTTTCCGTGACAAACTTTCGAAAAATTAAGAACTAGACCAACCTCGATTCCCTGTGGATCGACTCCGGTTTTTAATCGCTATACTACGATCCATGCACTTGGGGTAAACCGGATTTATTTATTACTTGTTTGTTTTGCTTTGCTATAAAATCCGAGACAGAAAGCAACCATCTTACAATGACTTAAGGTTTTTGGTTGTTTGGCTTATGCAAGTACCACATCTCAGGGAAGAAGTAAATTTAATAGTAGGAGTAAGAGACGTGTCTATATAGGCAATTCTCCCACCACAAACGGATACACTATACTTGATCTTCAAACCAGGGAGTTCTCATATCTAAAGATGTAGTTTTTCATGAAAATTCCTTTCCTTTTTTAACCAATCAAGCATGGACTAATAGTGAATCTATTTTACCAGTTCCTTCTTTTCCTAATGAGAATAATGATGTGCCTCACCCAGATAATAAGGCCCATCTTCCCTACATTAATCCTGGAGATCCAGGTGATGTGGATTATGATGCATCAGAAGAATTGGCAAACACTACCAATGGAGTACAACTAATAAAATCAATAAGAGAAAAGAGACCGCCTATGCATTTGTAGGATTATCAAACAACATTAGCAGTTGTTGTTACTACACCTCATACTATTGACAAATTAATTTCCTATGACAATTTATCAACATCTTACAGAGATTTTTCCAGCAATTTATCTACTGATCAAGAGCCCACAACTTATACAGAAGCTGCTACAGATCAAAACTGGCAAAAGGCTATGCAAGAAAATTTGGAAGCCTTGCATAAAACAAATACTTGGTCTATTGTTACTCTACCCAAAGGCAAGAAACCTATTGGGTGTCAATGGGTGTATATAATAAAATGAAAAGGTGATGGAACTATAGACATATACAAAGCCAAGCTTGTAGCAAAAGGTTACACCCAAATAGAAAGGATAGATTTCTTGGAAAGTTTTTCTCTTGTGGCTAAGTTATCTATCAGATGGTTTTTTAGCCTAGCATCCATGAACAAATGGCATCTGCACCAAATGGATGTAAATACAACTTTCCTTCATGGAGACTTGGATGAGAAAGTATACATAAGGCCACCCTCGGGCCTTCCCATTTCAGGATACAACTAGGTCTTCAAGCTAACAAAGTCACTATATGGAATAAGACATACTAGCAGACAATGGAATGCCAAACTCACTGATGCCTTAACAAAACCAGGTTATGTTCAGTCCAAGTATGATCATTGTCTATATACAAGAGGGCAAGGTCCTACTTTCAATGCCTTTCTTGTCTATGTAGATGATATAGTTGTGGGAAGCAGTAATTTGCAAGAAATCCAGAATCTCAATGATCCTTTACACAAGGATTTCACTATTAAAGATCTGGAACAATGAAGTATTTTCTAGGCTATGAAATTGCCATATCAGAAGCAGGCATCCTGATGAATCAAAGAAAATACTGTCTTGACCTACTTCAAGAGTTTGGTTACACAGGTGCAAAAATAGTCTGCTATTGCGTTGGATCCTAAGACAAAGTTAGAAGCTAAAGACTCCCCATTTCTCACGGATAACAAGTATTATAGAAGTGTAGTAGGAAAACTTCTATATCTTAGCAACACAAGGCCAGATATAGCTTTTCCTGTTCAACAACTCAGCCAATTTTTAGAACTTCCCACAGAAAAAAACTTAGCTGCTGCACATAAACTTTTCAAATTCCTTAAGACAACACCAAGCCAAGCCTTATTCTTTCTATCCAATGGAAATCCAGTTCTAAAAGAATTTAGTGACTAAGATTGGGCAGGTTGCACTAAACAAGAAGATCAGTAACTGGTTACACAGTCTTCCTAGGTGATTCTTTAATCTCATGGAAAAGCAAGAAGGAAACAACAGTTAGTAAAAGCATTTTTGAGGCTGAATATAGGGATATGGCCTTCACAGCATGTGAAATACAGTGGCTTATCTACTTGTTGTCAGGTCTCCAAATTAAACACACACAAGTGGTTCCCTTATTCTGTGACAATAAAAGTGCAACATATATTGTGGAAAATCCAGTGTTTCATGAGAGAACTAAACACATAGAGATAGATCGCCATTTTGTAAGGGAGAAGTATCAAGAGAATGTGTTAAACCCATTGCCAGTCAAAATAGAAGACAACCTAGCATATATACTAACTAAACAAGTTGATATAGCTACTTTCACAAGACTAGTGCCTATATATCCTTTGTTCAACATATTTGCAGATACTACCAAGTTGGTGACACACAAGACAGATTCCAAGCTATAGTTTGCCCCAAACATTAGCTAGAGGGGGGGCATGTTGCAGATACTACCAATGTTGGAATACATAAGACAGATTCTTAGCTTCAATTCTGCAAAAACTACATGTATCAAAGTGTGATCAATGCTGATACTTTCAGTCAAGCATTTGGTCAAACACTTATCATGGAAAACGGTTATAGGTACATTACGAGTAGTTGGAACAGTTACAACAGATTAGAAGCTTAATTAACTGCTCTAGTAGTCTATTTATATTTCCAATCGAAGGTGTAAACCTCCAATTGTATGAATTCTTATCAAAAGATCAATGAAATAAAATTCTAATTTTCCCGCATTTTTGCTTATTCAAAATTCTGTTTGAATGTTCTTGTTTTCTTTTTCTTCTTCGATTTTACTTTCTTTCTTTACTTTTCATCATGTGATGAGTCCATATTTTGTGGTGTTTTGTGTGCTTAGTTTATATTAATTTTGTCAGGAGATACTCTTTTTCGGTTGTGTTTTGGTTGATTTTCAGGTTTTGAAAACTCGGGAGAAAAGCTGGATTGAGATTTATAGAGCAGTTTCAGGCAATTTTGTGAAAAACAGGAGAGAGAGAGAGAGAGAGAGAGAGAGAGAGAGAGAGAGAGAGAGAGAGAGAGAGAGAGAGAGAGAGAGAGAGAGAGAGTGGCTTTTAAAGACTTCAGATTTCAATTTTCACCTATATCTGGATCCCGACATGTTGAAGAGAGGACAAATCCACCAGAGTCCACTTTAGAGTTTCTCTCTTTTATTCACTTTAGATTTTTATTATTATCTAAATTTTTAATAATTATAAGTTTTTTTTTTAGTTATTATTAAATCCTAAATAAAACTTGGGCTTGGCCCAAGTTAGCCTTCTCAATTCCAAAATGTATGTAGCACGTGAGCTTGATAGATGTATTAGATATTATAATTAGGTTTTGAGAAAGGAACAAGAAGGAGCCCTCAAAAAAAAAAAAAAAGGGAACAGAAGGACGGGCGTGAACAACTTGGCTGTGCATGTTGATGTGCCGGCAATTCAGTTTTTTATTTTTCTCTTTATTGTTAAGGTATTGAATTTCTTATTTTGTTTTCGTCTATGAAGATGTCTTGTTGGTTTTTTTTCTCTTCCGATTGATTGACTATTGAACTCTCAAATCTCAATTTCAGGTGCTTGTGAGATCTACATGTTCTTCTCTTCGTTTCGTTATTAATATTTGTCTATGTTCTGATTTCATGGATATACAATTAAACTTATTCGTTTAATTATTGACGCGCGATGATTAGGCGGTTATTTTGATCTAGCACAAAAATCCATCTTAGGCGGCTGCCATAAAAGATTGGATTTTTAGTGATAAACAACGCATTCTCTACCGGTTCGCAACTCGTAGGATTTCCTGTTGTGAAAATGGATAATACTATGTTAAAAATTAAGCCGGTTGACTTAATACCAAGTAATTGGGCCTCTCTAATCTTTAAGGCTATTATGTCACCAAACTCCGGGCGGTCGTCGCGGGGTGTTCCATAATTAGGGTGTAATTAGTGGCAATTGTCCTAATTAACAAATTCAGAAGAGATTGGTTGATGCGCGGTTGCGTTCAACTATAATCAATTTATTAATAATTTCACGAGTCATCCTTGAATCAATGATCAAGCGTAGAAATTGAGTGAATAATTAATTGATTTGAAACCTTTTGTTTTAACAACAATATTTTATTAAGTGGCTTATCTATCATGATGATAGAAAAGAAAAAGAGTTACAAGGATCAAATTGAAATTCAAACAACCGATCAAAAGACCTAACAAAGCGCTTACCAGTTTAGTTTGTGCTATGAGGATGCACTTTCCATTTGTTCCAATCTAGAATAAGACAATAACATCTAACATTAATCTATGACAAGCTAAGCGTTTGAATTTCCCTAAAAGTGTCGTCCTCTGTGGTAAAATTGGAGTTGAAAATCAAATTATTCCTATGCTTCCAAAGACTCCAACATGTAATTTTATTTGTTGCATCCCAAAGCTTGGAGAGCTTTCTTTGTCTCACATGTGAAGAGACAAATGGAGTAAACCATGACGAATGTTCTAGCCACCATTGACGGATCAAAGATCATTTTCTACCATGGCAGAGCGGAACACACTTGTTTTTTCGTTTGTAACTTCCTTTTCTCGGAGACTTTATTTTTTTGGATGCGTAGGGTACTGCACCTTTTCCTATGAGCCAGGATTTTCCCACACTGGGTTTGCCCCTCATAGGTTTTTAGAGGGCGGGGGCTGCGCTTTGTCTAAGTCTTTGGTATAAGGGGATAGCCGGGATACGGCTTGTACGAACCTTCTTTTTTTCTTAATAATAAAAATGGTTTCGTAAAAAAAAAGTTGGAAATATCTCCAATCCAAAGAAGTATCATAATAAAAATGCCACCAAGTCGAAAGTTTGTCCCAAATCTTAGAAGAAAATGAACACAAAAGTAACAAATGAGATTTATCCTCCGAACCAAGTTGCAAGATGGGCATAAGAGGTGATGAGGTTGATGCCTCTTTTCGAAAGATTTAGAAGGGTAGGTAACCTACAACAAGTAGCTTTCCAAACAAAAACATTCACTTTCGAAAGCACCAATTATTCCAATGAAAAGAAGAAATGTCAGCCGTCGAAGAAGATACATCCTTGTCAAGCAATATGCATTTCAATCTGGCAACCGATAATATTCTACGGGAATTGAAACTCCAAAGAGGTTTGTCGTGTTGAAGTGTAACAAAAATAGGGTCCGGAAGCATGGCAAAGAAGTCCACAAGTTCGCCTAATTCTATACTGTTAGCTTTTGGTGACTTGATCCCTAAACGATAAATAAGCGGTGGGACTAATCGTAAACGACACTAAGAATGATGGTCAGTTCAGTAAGGGTATTATGTTCTGTAAAAGTCAGTTTCGATGAAGTGCAAACTGAATTTCTTTTGAAGTCAGCTTTCAGTTTTGTCAGCTGAGTTTTGCTGAGTACATCTGAGTTCTACATCTGGGCAGTTGATTACAAGTCTGGGAGAGTCAGTTTTTTAGCTGAGTTTCATTTGGTGGATAACAGCTATAGCTGGGGTCCACATCTAGGGTATTTATGACAATTCTGACAAAGATCTTATGACGGTTAGGGTTAGGGAATTGTGCCTATAAATACCTGTTAGTAATACCATCCGCAACGGAAGCGATTTATGGATCTAGATCTATATAATACACGTAATAAAACAACTAGATCTATTCTACAAGGGGGATGTAGATCATACCTCTTGAATCTCAAAATTCAAGTTGAAGAACCGCAAAGGATGAATGTGAAGATGTGAAGAGCACCACAGTCTTCCGATCGTGTGATCCAAGCAATTCCCGGTGGAAGGAATTCTCGACTCGAACCCTTCCGATATGCTACCCGGAAAAATCTCCAAGATTTTTCCTCCACTCACCATTGGCCGAAAATATTTTCTTCTCTCTACTATAGGGAGAAGTCGAAATTTTAATGTGTGTCAAGGCTTGGGAGAACTCTCTTTATATAGGAGAGAAAAACTTAGCCTCCAAGGATTTTTATTTATCAAACAAGATAAATCCTTTAATAAAAGATAATTCCATAATATTCTAGAACAAATCTAGAATAATATTTATCTTTATTATTTACCATAAATATTTATCCAATAAATATTTTATGCACATGTCTTATTAATCACAAGAAAACTAATTTCTTGTTCCAAAAATAAGAGGGGGGCATAATTAATTTTCGGCTATAACACATTTGGGCCAAGTTTATGAAAAATGTCTTTTTTCACATATTTAATTATTTAGCCCAACTAATTTAATAGTCCACTAAACAATTAATTCACATATCGTTTTAATAAAGTCCAACAAGAACTAAATTAACATTATTAGGATTCGACGTCCGAGAATAGCTATGCTATATTAGGAGGCACGTCGGGGACCATGGACTAATAATCAGCGGCTCCGATAAATCAAATAAATAATTATAGAATAATTATATTCGATGAATCAATCACAGGAATATGCCACCATAATCCCGTGATCGCACTCCTCCGATTATAAGATTATATTTATCTCCTCACGAGAATAATAATAAGCGTCCATTGATATAATCATTACATATGGATTAATCCTCCATAGGCTTGTTCATTCTAAATCGGGAAGTTACCGTTAACCCTTTTTAGAACCTCTTATCCTTATTTACCATTAACCCCCTAGTGATCAATTAATTCATACAACTCACTTGGTAGCTAATCGGTGTAATATGAACTCGTACGATCGATCGGTTTCTAGGATCAACAAATAAGGGAACTGTCTATCTACTTCCATAAATGGAAGGAATGGATTCCGTATCGTGATAACACGGACTACTCACTCAATCCGGTACAATGCCAAGATGGGGTAATTCGGACCACGGACTCGGTGTAATCCTTAACCGTCAAGTCAAACTTCATGCGATTCAAGCGGTTGATTTGTGATCACCTCGGGATTAAGATATATCCATAAATATGATCATCCATTGATTCGATAAGACTTCTCGATTACGGAATTATATCGTGAACTCTAATCAAATCGGTCCACCCTATATGATATATCTATCATATATAAATGCCCCATTAGGTTCTCTTAACCGAAAGTCCGGATAAGACAATCACACCTATTGTGTTACGGGCGCATTAATAGCACGTTAAAGGAGAGACCCGATACTCTCGATTAACTTCACTACGGGCTAATTGTATTTTAAGTACATCTTCACTAACTCAATCCTCCTGTGTATATACCATACACTGAGTTAAGTGATTACATAAACGATATACTTTAGGGTTTTCTGTAGTGTAAATACTATTGTCACATCGGTGAATATGAGAATAATAACATCATTTCATTTATTAAATAAAACAATTACAAAAATTGTCTTTCGGGCATCACACCTAACAATCTCCCACTTGCACGAAAGCATGTGATTAATTGTTTTAGAGCACACCCTATTATTTAAGATACAGCAAACTATCACTCCCACTTGCTCTAAAGCAAATGAGACATGTCTCTAATACCTATAGTCTCCAAGTGTCGACTAAAAGCTTCAATCGACAGCGTCTTGGTGAATGGATCAGTAGGATTATCGGCGGAGGCGATTTTCTTGACGGAAATGTCCCCTCTATCGACAAAATCGTTGATCACCCAGTATTTTCTCTCTATATGCTTCGACTTACTGTGCTTTCGAGGTTCCCTAGAGTTGGCAATGGCCCCATTGTTATCACAATAGAGAGTAATAGGATCCTCAGCATTCGGGACAACGCCTAATCCGCTGATGAACTTTCTTAACCAAGCGCTTCTTTAGGCGCCTCCGAGGCCGCTATGAACTCGGCTTCCATTGTTGAATCGGCCGTGTCTTGGATTGCTTTTGGCTTCTCCATTCTACTTGCACCGCCACCAAGCGTAAACACCGAACCGAGAGGTAGATTTAGAATCATCTCTGTCGTCCGATCGAAAGTCGAATCGGTGTACCCCGCTAGCTCCAAACTCCCACTCGAATAGACGAGCATATAATTTCTGGTTCTCTTCAAATATTTGATGAGATTCTTTACTGCTGTCCAGTGCGGTTGCCCTGGATTTGACTGAAAACGGCTGACTAATCCAACGTCGTAACAAATGTCAGGTCTTGTACACCTCATAGCATACATAAGACTACCAACAGCCGAGGCATATGGCACTCTTCCCATAGCTTCAACCTCTTCAGGGGTTTGAGGCCCCTGAGTCTTAGAGAGGTAAACGCCGTGACGGGTTGGTAGAAAACCCTTCTTTGCGTTCTCCATACTGAAGCGTACCAGCACCTTATCTATATAAGTTGCTTGGGACAGAGCTAACATCCTGTTCTTGCGATCCCTTATAATTTGGATCCCTAGAACATAACTCGCTTCTCCCAAATCTTTCATTTGGAATTGCGTGGTCAACCAACTTTTCACGTCGGACATCATCCCCTTATCGTTGCCAATGAGGAGTATGTCATCAACGTACAACACTAGAAATACAACACTATCTTTGATAACCTTCTTGTACACACAAGATTCGAGCAAAGTGTTGTTCGAAATCATAAGATTTGATCGTGTGATCGAATCTATGATACCGAACGAGATGCTTGCTTCAACCCATAAATGGATCTCGAGCAACTTGCACACCATGTGCTCTCGACCTTCTTCAATGAATCCCTCTGGTTGCTGCATATAGATTTCCTCGTCAAGAAAGCCGTTTAAAAACGCTGTCTTAACATCCATTTGCCAGATTTCATAATCCAGGCATGCAGCAATCGAAAGGAGGATGCGAATGGTTTTCATCATGGCCACAGGTGAGAAGGTTTCCTCGTAGTCTATACCCTCTCGCTGTGTGTAACCTTTGGCTACCAGCCGTGCTTTGAAGGTTTCAACCTTCCCATCTACTCCTCTCTTTCGCTTGTAGACCCATTTACATCCAATGGGCCTTTCACCACGAGGAAGTTCTACAAGTTTCCAGACTGAGTTAGAGTACATAGACTCCATCTCTTGATTCATTGCGTCAATCCATTTATCCTTATCGTGATCCAATAAGGCCTTCTTATAGGTCGGAGGATCATCTTTTGATGAGAGTCAACTTTACTATGCTTCGGTGCATGTTTTAAGCTCCATTTATGACACTTTCGGTTTATTTTGGGTAGTTTTAGACCGTTTATAGGGCAAAATCGCATTGAGCACTCACTTTGAGGTAAACCGTCATATAGATGGAAAATCTCGGCATTTTATGATGTTTTTGGCCCTTTTCGAGCCCTATCTATCTTGTGGAATTATGCTTGGTTTGTGTTAGATGTTGTGACGCAGGATCTAGGTGCTCATGAGCCCGAGAGACAAGGCGGGGAGCGTATAAAGATGAAACTAATGGTTGGAGATAGAAGAAAATAGAGAAAAGTGAAGAATTTGGAGCCTGGAGAAGTTTGGCGCACGCCAAAGGTGTTGGGGCGCGCCAAAGTGATAGCAGAATGCACATTAAGCCACTGATCAAGTCTGGGGCACGCCAAAGATGTTGGGGCATGCCAAAGTGAAACAGAGAGTTGCCAGAGCCACTGAAACAGTTTTGGGGCGCGCCAAAGCCTTTGGGGCGCGCCAAAATGACTTTTCCTGCACATTTTGGAGAATATAAATACCACTTGCACAGATTTTTGTAGGCATCCTAGATATACTTTTTCACTTCCATACCCTACGATTTTCCCTTCTAAGTCGATTTCTCCCATTCTTCTCCCCTAGATTCACTCTTTTATCATCTTTTACTTAAATTAAACACAATCTAGCTTAGATTTTAGCTCAAGTTTCTTCTCTAATCTTGGATTTTCTGATTTTTGGGTCTTCTTCTTCACCAATTGACATGGGTGTTGAAAAAGCTTGATGTAAACTCCGATTCTCCACGATTTTGGTAATTAATTTCAGTTTCTCTTTCATTTATGGCTTTAATTTTATCTTTGATTGTTGTTTTTAGTTTTATTATGAGTAGCTAAACTTTTCATAGCCAAATTATGTGAAAATTGAAGAAATCACCCTCTAATTGATGAAATTGGGAATGGGTAGTGTTTAATTGTTGTTATATTGAAGAATTCATGTCTTAAAACTTGTTCTTAATGCTTGAATTAGCTTGTACACCTAGTTCATGAACTCACACACCACTTCTATAAATGTATGTTGCGAAGGGGTGTGGGAAAAGGGTTTTAAGATCGTTATTTACAATTGACTGAGTTGTTTAGATCAATTGGGTAACGGGGTTTGTCGGTGTAAATCGAGCGGCTCTAGTTCTTAATCTTGTTCCGGTCAGTTAAATCCTTAAAGGCGGACTGTTGAACCGGGCAAAGGGTATTAGGTTGTTGCATGGCGTCTAGTACTATCTTAGGAGTTTGCACCCATAAACGAGTCGATATAAGCATTAGGATGGTTGGTTGGTAGTTTCCATTCTCAATGAGTCGATTAGAGGGGCGAAAGTATTCAATTGGATCGTGATTTGGCTATGCCTCTCTCTCTCTTTAGCATCTTTAGTTTATATTTGGTTTTAGTGTAATTAAACTTGAAACATCTTGGTTGACCTAAACTAAGTCCGAAAACGGTTTTGATACTCGATTGATTCCCCGTGGGATACGACCTTGCTCGTTACTATAGTGCATCCGACCCGGTACACTGCCGGTTAAGGTTGGACTGTCACTATTTTGGCCATCATCTTCCACCCCATCAGAGGCGACTACGTTTGCCTCTAAATCCATGCCGTACCGAGCCGGTGGCCGAACCACTCTCGCGGTACGTCCGGGTGGAACAGAATGTCGGAAGTGATTTGTTGTATTATTAGTGTTGTTTACGGGAACATCGGCGGCCACAATAGGCTGATGTCATCGGAGAGTAATTCCTCTAGTACAATTGTACTTCGAGGTCTCGTGGTCTTTCATATAACTTTCCTCCAAGAACGTAGCGTTAGTCGAGACTAGCACTTTGTTATCTTCCGGATCGTAAAATAGACCACCACGTGTACCTTTTGCATAGCCTACAAACAAACATACTCTCGTACGTGATTGTAGCTTGGTAGTCTTGTCCATCGGCACGTGTGCGGGACAACCCCATATGCGGAAGTGATGAAGGCTTTCGCGATGTCCGGACCACATCTCAATGGGTGTCTTTTCGACAGACTTTGACGGTACTGCATTCAAAATGTAGACCGCTGCTTCTAAAGCATAACCCCAAAAGGATATAGGTAGTGAGGCGTAGCTCATCATTGATCTAACCATGTTAATCAATGTCCTGTTTCTCCTCTCAGCAACTCCGTTTCTCTGAGGTGTCCTAGGCGCTGAACGTTGGAAACAAATTCCTTTTTCAGCCAAGTAGTCAATGAACTCAGTATCTAAATACTCACCTCCACGATCCGAGCGGAGGCATTTCAATGACTTGCCTAGTTGCCTTTCGGCTTCTGCTTGGAACTCCTTGAACTTTCCAAAAGCCTCGGACTTTCTATGCGACGAGATAAACATAACCGAATCTCGAGTAATCATCAATGAAAGTCACAAAGTACTCGTATCCGCCTCTAGCTTGTACGTTCATCGGACCACAAAGGTCCGAATGCACTAAGTCTAGAGTTCCCCGTGGCTCTATTACCCTTTGATGAGAAGGGACACTTAGTCATTTTTCCCTCCGAGGCAACACTCGCGGACAGGCAGTGTGTCAACAGATGACTCACCTAAGGCATTAACCTTTTCAAGTCTTTTGAGTCTTTCCAAGGAAATATGGCCAAGCCTTAGATGCCACAAGTATGTTTTATCTTCTTTTACTTGAGAAACTTTCTGCCTTTTTGCAGATCTTTGATGAGCAGTTTTAAACATTTCAGTATTAAGTAGGGGAGCTTTATGTGGTCTTACAAAATATAAACCGTTTTCATTTATAGTTGAACACAATTCAAAACCATTCTTTGAAATAACAAATTCACCATTCAAACTTGAAACAGAAAATGATTGTTCAAATAAGGCGAGAATAAGAAATCAAATTTCTCTGAAATTCGGAATAAAATAAACATTTTCTAAATGTAAAATTCTATTATTAAAATGCAAGTCCACGGCTCCCATTTGCTTTAGCCGAAATGAGCGCCCCGGTGCCTACTCGCATCACTTGAGAACCCTCTTCCAAACTCTCTCGTACGAACTAAGAATCCGCAATGAAGAACATACATGGTTAGTAGCTCCGGTATCAAGTATCCAAGTGGACACATCTTTAGCTACATTAAAAGATTCCAAGAATAGTAATTCCAAATTACCTTTCTTATCTTTCCCAGCGGCAGCCTTGACTTTTCCATCTTTCACATCACGAAGGTATTCGGGACAATGGCGTCGCCAATGTCCTACCTCCTTACAGTAAAAGCATTTGCCCTTGGGCTTGGACTCGTCAACTTTCTTGGCAGCCTTTTTCTTCATTGGCTTGGGCACGGGTGCAACACTACCCTTCTTCTTCGGTTTTGCCTTAGGCTTGTTTGATGACACGGCTTCGGCCATATTGGCTTCGACTTTCTTATCCCCTACTTGGACCTTATCTTTCGATAGCGAGGCCCTCGTAGATAGTCGGTTCATTCGGCATCGTGTCATGGTCAACTCATATTTGCCCATCGAGATGCGAGTTTTGAACGGGATAAACTCGTGAGTCAACGATTCCAAAATCATTGATACTTGAGTTGCTTCATCGAACTTTGATCCATGAATGCCGGCGTCATTGAAGTAACGATCATATTCGAACATGACCATTCACTTGCTTGACCTTTCTTCAATTTCGTGTTAACAGCCAACCTGATGGCATCGTGTCTTGCTTGGTTGCTAGGTGATCCAAACATCGTAGTAAGTTTCCACATGATTTCTCCTGCAGATTCAAACTCTTCTATCTGGATCCTAATAACCTCCGACACTGCCGCCAGGATGATCCCACGAGCCCGGTTATCTGCTTCGATCCAGCGATTACGCTGTTCGATCTCAGCTTTACCAGGTTTTTGGATCGCCAGCGTAGGGCATTCAGAAGTAAGTACATGTTGCACATTCTCATACGTGAGCACCACGTTTAAGTTACTCTTCCATTTCTTAAATTTGTTTCCCGTTAATTTTTCAGACAGTAAAAGCAGAAATTTGAGCAGACATTTTGCTGAAAATAAAATGACATGTATTAATTCAAGTTTAACACTACTATATTAAATTTTAGGAATTGTAAACTAAAAAATAAGTCTACTCTACCATTCCAAGGTTTTAACCTCACATCTCAGTGCCGCCTTAGGGTAGGTCAAAGAGATGACGGTTAAATCGAGACAATCTCATCAATGAATAACTTGTGAGAATCAAACATCCCACGGGAATCGAACATCCCTTTATTCATTGATTACCTTCCTTTTTTAGCCTAGATATTATCAAAAATATCCTTTATGAGTGTGACCTACTATATCGGATCTCTTAGGTACGCCCCGAGTGTGCCGTCTTAGGATAGGTCAGTGACCCGACGAGTACCCAGAAAACCTATCCTTTCGGAGACCAAGCCATGAATGTTGATAGGGGTGAACATCATCCTTAGGGGGACGAAATCAAAGCGCCTCGAGGCGTCACCCTTCTCTCACTTACTTGTATCTATAGTAGAGGCCGTGGGGTTGGTTGTCGCCTCCCCCGCTCCCACTCAATAATTTGGAAGTGGATGTGGGTTAACTAACCACGTCTTTTTTGATGTTATCATAAAAGCTCATCAAATCAAGGATTCCGAATGGTGTCGGTGACGTAGGCAAGCCTACCCGTCCTATTCGTTGGAACATATGTGACAGTCGGACGAAATCGGGTCAAGACAGCCTCATTGAGATAAGAAGGAATCACCCCTCCGTTCTCCGGTGTAGCTTAGTCTTGCCGGACCCCCGTGCATACATCACACTAGGAGGGTTAAGTCGGTCGAGCCTAGCTCAGTTGACCACCCAACCTATAAGCGAACCGTTTTTATCCAAGATTTATTGTTCTTTTACCATCATTCAATCTCGTAGACACTACGAATTGAAAAACGTGATCTCGTTTGGGCTTTAAGGCGGTTCACCGAGAACACACACCGAAAGGCCTAACGATTTCATAACCCGTCCTCGGATCATTAATTAGTTACTAAATTCATTAATTACCACGTATTAATTAAATTTCAACTAATTACACGAGTTTGTATACATGCCTATTTTAATTACCAAAATTAAAATTCTACATGTATGCATGGAGTGGATTTATGATATGATGCATGTCATGGCAATTCGATTTTATATCTATTTTATGATCGAACACATAAAAAATAAATTGCGGAAAATTTAAACACCGAGATGGATTGTTGGTACCCCCGTATCTAATCTATCCTAGGAAAAATAAATTACAATCTTGTTGTCTTCGAGTCTTGATCTTCGAATCTTGAACTCGAACCGCCGGATCACGAACCACGAACACCCGAGAGGAGAAAAGGTCTTTTTAATTAAATAAATCCAATTTATTTTAATTAATCATATATTTATTTTATTTAAATGCGGCTGCTATTTAATTATTTTCCAAAAAAAATAATTTTTTTATTTTATTTTATGCGGCAGTTGAAGAGATCATAAAAAAAATTAGGTCACAAAAAAAATTTCATGCAGCCGCCAAAATAAACCCTAGCCGCATCTTTTTTTTTTATTAAACAGGACTTATAGCGACGCTTTTCAGCGTCGCAGAAAATCCTGTAGCAGTTTTTTTTAATAAAATTCATCCGTTTCTCCTCGTTCATACCTTGGGTTTCGTCTTGATCTTCAATTTTTCAGCAAGATCTTCATCTTTTCCAGCCCGGATAATCAAAATTACAATAAAAGATGCTACTTTTACATAAATTTCGAAAAAAGACAAAAATAAAATACAATTCCTATGCTCAATTGTTACTAAACAAAGGAGCTACAATAGATCTAACGATTAAACAGTACCAACCACAATCCATCTCTTCAACCAAGACATTCATAATCATAAAAAAAATAAAGCATGCGTCGGCCCCTCTTTTAAAAAAAATTGGGACAAAAAATCTACATGATTTACCACTCCTAGATCTAATATTTTATACGTATAAATATAGATCACCCTGGCGACTGATACCACTGTTAGTAATACCATCCGCAACGGAAGCGATTTATGGATCTAGATCTATATAATACACGTAATAAAACAACTAGATCTATTCTACAAGGGGGATGTAGATCATACCTCTTGAATCTCAAAATTCAAGTTGAAGAACCGCAAAGGATGAATGTGAAGATGTGAAAAGCACCACGCTCTTCCGATCGTGTGATCCAAGCAATTCCCGGTGGAAGGAATTCTCGACTCGAACCCTTCCGATATGCTACCCGGAAAAATCTCCAAGATTTTTCCTCCACTCACCCTTGGCCGAAAATATTTTCTTCTCTCTATATAGGGAGAAGTCGAAATTTTAATGTGTGTCAAGGCTTGGGAGAACTCTCTTTATATAGGAGAGAAAAACTTAGCCTCCAAGGATTTTTATTTATCAAACAAAATAAATCCTTTAATAAAAGATAATTCCATAATATTCTAGAACAAATCTAGAATAATATTTATCTTTATTATTTACCATAAATATTTATCCAATAAATATTTTATGCACATGTCTTATTAATCACAAGAAAACTAATTTCTTGTTCCAAAAATAAGAGGGGGCGCCACTTTTAATTTATGACCTAGTCATAATTAATTTTCGGCTATAACACATTTGGGCCAAGTTTATGAAAAATGTCTTTTTTCACATATTTAATTATTTAGCCCAACTAATTTAATAGTCCACTAAACAATTAATTCACATATCGTTTTAATAAAGTCCAACAAGAACTAAATTAACATTATTAGGATTCGACGTCCGAGAATAGCTATGCTATATTAGGAGGCACGTCGGGGACCATGGACTAATAATCAGCGGCTCCGATAAATCAAATAAATAATTATAGAATAATTATATTCGATGAATCAATCACAGGAATATGCCACCATAATCCTGTGACTGCACTCCTCCGATTATAAGATTATATTTATCTCCTCACAGTGACTACGGCCCGTACAGAATCAGAAAATGAAGGACATAAAATAAAAGTGGTAGCGTACGGCAAGCCGACAGTAACTACCCTAAATAAAAGATAGAAAAACAATGCAACTAGATGACATGCAACTAAATGATATGCAAAAATAAAAGAAAATAAAAGAAAGAAAACTAGCCCACTCATTTGCAACACGACATGTATATCATAAACGTCTACCAAATAATGATAGTTTACGATAAACGACAGTACTATTCATTATATGCAGTGTAGACGCGCCTTAAGACTCATCAAAGGTGATAGCATTATGGAAAACCAACAGTTAGCTATACTAAACAGATATAACTCATAAGATGCAATGGTAGCAACGGAAAACCAACAGTAGCTACCCATATGAGTTACAAAAATAACAAGAAAGCACATAGGTCTCAAAGCTCACAAGATTCATCACAACGATATGTAGCATACGGAAACCGACATTAGCTACTAAATAACAATAAGAACAGTTATAGCATACGAGAACCGACATTAACTATAACATGCATAGATGAATCATGTAAATAAAAGTTAATCAATTATTTAACATGGATCGGTAGATGGAAAGATGTAAACATGCAAGTTCAGAACATCTACGTAAAAATAACTAGCCACAGAAGCTCATATGGAAGTATCCATGTCAAATAAAGCATTAAAAATCAAAGCAAGAAAAATTTGGAACTGGACGTGCGTTCAACATACCAAAACGGGCGGTTGCCTGGAAATTTTGCACTGGACGGGCGTTCAATGAGCCGAACGCCCGTTTGAAAGTTCGATACGACACCGCAACTTAGTAAAGCACATCCGAAAACCACTAGACTAACATCTTAATCTCATGGCAATTCAGATCATCAAATCACACATACGAGCGACCACGGATAAATT
The DNA here is from genome assembly GCA_036785695.1 of Gentiana straminea. Taxonomy (NCBI): domain Eukaryota; kingdom Viridiplantae; phylum Streptophyta; class Magnoliopsida; order Gentianales; family Gentianaceae; genus Gentiana; species Gentiana straminea. Next base: position 829,938 of record JAVUPR010000034.1, on the reverse strand, counting down.
TAAGCACGAGAGCACACTAGGTTACGATTATGTTACACTTCACGTTTCACAAATCGAGTAAAAAACTTTTTGCACATTCTTAACCCAACGGTCATCGAAACATGGCAAAAATAAAAACTCTCAATTTGTGTGACGCTACTTTTATTGAAAGAAAAGAAACAGAAACAGAAACGGAAACCTACCTACGACAAACTTAAAACAGGAAAAACACTAAGACGGAGGGAAAAAAACGTGTTGAAATCTTCTAAGGCCAAAATGGAAGGGAAAACAGTGGATTTTGACCTCGAAAACGGTGTTGAACGGCCTGTGGCCGTTCATCACGTCGTCGGCGTCGGAACGAGCTTTCCGAATTGGGGTCCCGCGCGCCAAACGGACACTCGAGCCGAAAGTTACGGCCAAAATACTACCATGTGCCCTAACGACCCCTTTTATCCCAAAAAATTAAATCGTAACAAAATAGAAGAATTAACTCAATTAGATTCAACAAAAACACCAATTCCCCGGCAACGGCGCCACTTTGTTCGGATGGTTTTGCATCACTAAACAAAAACAATTTATAAACCCTAACCTATATGCAAAACTAACTCCTAACCGACCGAATATCGGGTAATTGCTAGTAAAGCGGGATAAGTAAGGGGTCGATCCACAGGGAATTGGGATGTTGAATCTAATCTTATTAATTCCTTTCAATTGTTACCTATGAAAACAAATAAACGAAAGAACAAACATATAAACACATAGAAAATAAATCTAAGCTATAACAACTAAGAAAAACATAAAATAAAGATACATGGAATCAAACAATATACAAACCAAATGATTTCAATCTAAGTTTATCTCATGATTTTTAATTCAATATTGTGGTTTCACCTTTACACGAGATACGAACTCCTAATTCCTTAGTGAATCCGTTTCTCAAGCTATGAATTCCTAATCTCTTAGTGAATTCAATTATCGATCTCTCCTCTCCCAAATGTTGACACCAATTTCCATACAAAACGAAGGTGTAGATTCAAGTTAACTCCCGTATTTTAGAATCTAGCAACCTAGATAATTAACCAATTAATTTGTCACGAATTAACGATTAAAGATCCTATCTTCCTATGGTGATCTAGCGTTTACGCAACTCTCGTAGTGTAAAACATCAATAGCAAACTGATCGCTCGATCTAATTCACATGGCATCATAAAGCGCATAGAAAAATACAAAACGAATTAAAGCTCATGCAAATAAAACAAGGATTGAATAAATTAAGAGATTAAACTCACATAGTTTGGTACAATGGATGATCTCCATGATTCAACAAACGAAAAGAAAAGCATCCTAATCTAACCCGGATCACCCGAGCACAAGGCTCGGGTGATCGGCCTTGAAAGCCTCGGAAGTGCGGCTGCGAGTAGTATTTGGTGTGTTGTATTTTTCTCGTGTTCTCTTTTACTCGCTCGAATGCTTTGCTTGCTTATATAGGAGTTTTGCCGACATAAGGAAGGATCCAGAAGATAAATACGTGAAAATCCGCTGACCGACCGAATGACGTCACTCGGTCGACCGAATGTCATGGCTCGGTCGACCGAGCCCTTTAATGCACGTTTTAAATGTTTTTTTTTTTCGTCTGACTTGTTCCCCACTGTATTCTGCCGCGCTGATCTGATTCCTTTTGATTTATCTCTCAATTAATACTCCGATTTTCTTCCTTATTTTCTTTATTCTTCCATAAATCTGATTGATTCGGATTTATCTCTTTAAAAATCATCTTTTCCATCAACAATGTGTATCTACAATGTAGGAAAAACATACCAAAGCGTGACGATATTCCAAAATAATATAAAATCATAATTTAAGCACATAATTCGTTACGTTTTGCAATTTAACTATTGAAAACACCACTTGCTCAATATTTCAATTATAAAGCTCGATTTCTATGAAAAACATCCACATATGGGGGAAATTGACATAAAATATATCCTTATAAAACGTATAAAATCACCCTTAACAGCAACCAAAAGGAAAAGGAAAGGAGATAAAGGATCTCCTTGCCTTATTCCTCTTTTCATATTAAATTCCTCAGTCGGGCTCCCGTTAACAAGGATAGAAACTCGAGCTGTAGATAAACATTGCATAATCCAGTTCCTCCATTTCCCCCCAAAATTCATCTGTTCCATCACAGAATCTAAAAATTTCCAATTAACTGAGTCGAATGCTTTTTTGAAATCAGCTTTAAAAATAAAAGCTTTTCTTTTTCTTTTCTTCACAGATTAGTAATCAGGATGCCATCTAAGATTTGTCTTTTCGCGATATACGCCGATTGCGAGTCCCCCACAATGTCATTCAAAACACCCTTCAAACGTTCTGCCAACATCTTCGAGATAAACTTGTACAATGACCCAATTAGGCTAATGGGCCTGAAGTCTTTAAACGAAACCGGGCTCGAATTTTTGGGAATAAGAGCCATAAAAGATGAATTATAGCCTTTTTCGATTCTACCAAAACTATGGAAATCCTTCACAAGCTTCACCACATCATATTTGACTAAGCTCCATTGAGATTTGAAAAATCCGAATGAGAAACCGTCTGGTCCGGGAGCCTTATCAGATCCACAACTCCAAATGGCATTTTTACCTCCTCTTCCGAGAAGGGCTCCTCGATAAGCTGTTTATCCAAGTTCGAAATTCTTTTAAACTTAGATGAAATGAACTTTGGCCTCTCCTTGACGGGCTCGGCAAACAGGTTTTTGAAATATTTAAGTGCCTCACATTTCACAGAAATCGGATCTTCCGTCCAAATGCCATTAAGTACCATCCTAGCTATCCTGTTTCTGTTCTTCCTGCCTTTGATATATTGATGGAAGAATTTTGAGTTGTCATCCCCTTCCCTAATCCAATTAACTTTCGCTTTTTGTCGAATCATCTTTTCGTATAAGTTTTCCATCTCATAGAATTTATTAATGGCCTGAATTCTGCTCTCAAATTCAATAGCATTTAAGTCCTTTGATTCGGCTATATTAGCCATATCCAAATCGTTTTTTAATCCCCCAAACTTCAGCTTACTCCATGATTTAAGGGCCGCTTTAACTCTCTTTAATTTTTCTTTCACAATCCAACCAGGCCTACCTTTATCATCAATTTCCAGCCAAGCTTTTTCCACGGTACTCTTAAACGACTCATCTTTGATCCAGAAGTTGTAAAACCTGAACAGAGGAGGTCCGAAGTCTGCCAGATTTTGTTTCACAAGCAAGGGGCAGTGATCAGACAAGTTCCTCTGAAGGGCTATCAGGGAGATATCAGGCCAGACATCATTGAAACTTGTAGAGACAAGAACTCTGTCGATTTTGCTGAGTTTAGATCCGCTTTTGTTAACCCACGTATACTTTCTACCCTCCAATTTAAGGTCAATCAGCCCTGCGTTTGATATGAAATTTAGAAGAATATCCGCATGCATCCCTCTGATTAAAAGACCCATGAGAATTTCCTTTTTCAGCTCTGAATGAGAAAAAGGAAAAACAAACTAGGAGGATTTCATTCATAGGGCAAACATGCAACCACGTCTCCTATCCTACACAAGAGGATCCACAACAGCACCCTAACATAAGAGGATATGGTCTCATAAAAATGACACAAAAACTTTAAGTGTGACTGGACTAACGTCCAAAAAAAATATACAAATCCCAAAATCAGCAAGCAACATCAGACTAAATTTAGTACAAAAACAGTAAAATCTATTGCCGAAATTCACTGTCGAAATTCACTAATTTTCGAAATTCATTGTCGAAATTCACTAATTTTCGGGATTCACTGTCGAAATTCACTGTCAAAATTCACTGTCAAAATTCACTGATTTCGGGATTCACTGGGGAGATTCACTGATTTTCAGGATTCACTGTTTGTCCTTCTCGCTATAAAAATTATGCAGTTGTCATTCTCCCTATGAAAAATATGTAGCTGTCCTGTTACTTAAAAATATTTCAGATTGTGTCCTTATCCCTAATTTTCCATAAATGATATTTGCTCCATTTGTTTTTTTATTAAATGATATGTCCTTATGGTACAATTTTTTTTATATAATGTCATATTTCCTATGTTTGCTTATTTTCTTGCACTTTATTCTCACTCTCACGTAAATAAATTAATCCATCATTTTGTTTGAATTGCCTAAACGGTTTGTATCCATTCACTCTTATGTTATTGATCAAATAAGTCATCCCTCTAATTGTTTGTGTTTTTAGTTATTGTATTGTATAACCACGTGATTTAAGATATATACAAACTCAACTATTTTCAAAATAGTCAATTTTTTGTTGACATAACATGGTTATTTTCGTTAAAAAAAATTCTAGCTTATATCGTTTTCGTATCATCGTATGTATCATTTATCATAGTTTCATTGATTCAACATGATTGGGAGAGTATAAATATATAAACTTGATTGTCTTAGATCACAAGCCATTACGGGATAAATACCAAATATTTAAATACAACCATACACACACACATATATATAAGTCATCCCTAAGATATATACAAACTCAACTATTTTCAAAATAGTCCATCATTTTGTTTGAATTGCCTAAACGGTTTGTATCCATTCACTCTTATGTTATTGATCAAATAAGTCATCCCTAAGATATATACAAACTCAACTATTTTCAAAATAGTCAATTTTTTGTTGACATAACATGGTTGTTTTCGTAAAAAAAAAAATCTAGCTTATTTCGTTTTCGTATCATCGTATGTATCATTTATCATAGTTTCATTGATTCAACATGATTGGAAGAGTATAAATATATAAACTTGATTGTCTTAGAGAACAAGCCATTACGGGATAAATACCAAAAATTTAAATACAACCATACATATATATATATATATATATATATATATATATATATATATATATATATATATATATATATATATATATATATATATATATATATATATATATATATATATATATATATATATAAAATAATAATATTATTGTTTGACCTAATCTAATATATCCACGACACGCCCCCGCAATCCCGTGGGAAGAGAGTTGACATTGAGATTGGCCTTGATAGTAGAAAACCGCAGCTGACGCAGTGGTTTGGTGAGAAGATCCGCAAGTTGGTCTTGAGAGGTAATGAAAGAGATGCCAAGCTTGCGAGGTGCAACAAGTTCACGAACTTGATGGAAGTCGATCTCAATATGCTTGGTGCGAACATGGAAAACCGGATTATGAGCAAAATAAGTAGCACCAATATTGTCACACAATAGGACAGGACGTTCTGAAAGGGAGATGGACATTTCACGCAGGAGGCTGCAGAGCCAATGAATTTCCGCAGCAGTATTGGAAAGGGTTTTATACTCGGGCTCAGTGCTGCTTTTGGAGACCGTTAAGTGTTGCTTGGAGCACAAGCTAATAAGGTTAGCACCAAGGAAGATGCAGTAGGCGCCAATGGAGCGGCGGTATCGGAGTCGGCCGCCCAGTCAGAATCAGAATAAGAACGAAGTGAAAGATGAGAACACTGAGATAAAAGTAACCCATCCCAGATAGTATGTTTAGGATACCAAAGAATGCGTTTAACAGCCATCTAGTGAGTCTCTGTGGGAGATTGGAAAAACTTGCTGACCTTATGAACAACAAAGACAATGTCAGGATGTGTAAAACTGAGGTACTGCAGACCACCAACATTAATGTGATAGAAAGATGGAACAGAGCAAGGAGGCCTGGAATCCATGGTGAGCTGAGTAGACACAGACATAGGAGTCTGACAAGGATCGGCCTTGTCCATGCCAGCGCGTTGTAAGAGCTGAAATATATACTTGCGCTGAGTAAGATATAATCCATCAGAGTAACCTCAATACCAAGGAAGTAAGAGAGGGCACCGATGTCCTTAACTGGGAAGTGGCTAGAGAGATAATTGATAACCTGCTCAACAAGGGAAGAGGAAGAGCCAGTAATAATAACATAATCAACATATATAAGAATGTAGCCACGAGCACCTACATGCATGAGAATAAATATAAAAAGAGATGTCGTCTTTTGAGCCAACAAAACCAAACAGAGAGAAAACATCCGTGAACCGAGAAAACCATGCACGCAGAGCCTGACGGAGACCATTAAGACTCCGACGCAAACGAAACACATGAACTGGATAATCAGGGTGCACAAAATCCTGAGGCTAATGCATATAGGCAGGCTCCGACAATGGACTATGGATAAAGGCATTTTGAATATCAACCTACCGTAAAGTCCATCCCTGTGAAATAGCAAGAGACAAAAGTAAACGAATAGTAACCGGTTTGACAACCGGGCTAAATGTCTCATGAAAATCAACACCCTCTGCATGATGAAACCTTTGGCAACTAAACGTGCCTTATAACGCTCCAACGACCATCCACATGATGTTTGGTCCGGTAGACCTATTTATTACTCACAATATTCATATGAGGATGTTTGGGAACAAGATCCCAAGTTTGATTGTGCAGAAGCGCATCAATCTGCTCTCGCAAGCAGTACGCCAATGAGGTTGTTCTTGCTTACTTCCTTTGATTGTACTTAATTATGTCACTTCATAGTTAAACATGTCTTGTCATCGTTAGCCTAATCGTCATTAGCAATTCGCCTGTATATATGGGATCCCATGTAACACAGAAAAGGATCGAATAATGAATATAAGTAGAGCTACTCTGTCAATTTGTTGAGCATCGTGTCCGTATTTATGTTAAGTGAATCCGATGCGTGAATCTTCATTCTTTTCATACAAACCACCCATATCCACTAGAATAATCATATAAATCCAGCTAGATATCCACAATAAAACCTAGACAAATTAACCTACCGTGATATTTCCAACAACATCAATTTGCTCCGTTACCGGGAAACATCAAGAAAAGCCTACTCCGGTAGCTTTCACCACCGCGAGATCTTCTTTCACGGCGTCTCCGACAAGCTCGCCACCCATCTTCAATTTTTCAAATCAGCGAAAGCTTTGCTTTTTGGGTTGTACGGCCTAAAAATCCTTGTCTCCAACATCTTTGAAGTAAATTCAACAACAACAATAATGATTTCACGGAATCAACTCAGCTTGAAAGAACATCTTCATCGTCTCCTTCAAGGCTCTCACACGAGTTATTCATATTTCCTAGGTTGGTTGATATTTTAACAAGCTCAACTATTTGTGCATTCGGAAATTTGTACTTTCAGTATTTGTTGGAGTCATTTGAGCATCACACCACCTAGATTTTCATCGGATTCTGGATTTAAAGCTTACTCCGACCGGCAACACCTAAGCGTTACTTACTCGACAAGTTACTCGAATCAATATGACTAGTGGAAAAGGCTTAAATCCTATCACACCTACCAAAGTGGCCAACCAAGACGCCCCACGTGGTAGCTCATCACATCATAATGACCATTGTAGGGGGTCAGTCCGCCGGGGCTAATTCCGGACAAGAAGGCGACCCCCGATATGAGAGATGTGTTGATCGAAAAAGTAAAAGCATGAGATTTGGAAGAAGTGGACACAAGGAAAAGCTGCAGGAAACATGTTAGTCAGGTATCTCACCGGAACTTCGAACAACGAGCAGATATGGTTCTAGAGGCAAGCGCAAATCCCAGTCCTCACGCGTTAGCATAGAGAGCCCACATGGAATACTTGGAAGACATGCGACAGCATAACTTACAACTCATAGCAGAGGGATATACTCCATTTCCGGTTAGTAAATTTGTCTCCCCAACACCAGCTCAAACTGAGATATAGCCTATTTTGAAATCTCAAATGACCACACGTTTGTATCGAGAGGATAGGGAGGAAAACAGTCATGCGACCTCTCAGCCGGACAGGGAAAAAAATCTTCTTTGGATCGCCTCGGGCCCACGGATAACGTCCGCAGTGCAGCTCCCGGGTGAGGGCACGTTGAGCAGCCCAGTAACCCTCGACAGGTCCAAACTCGCACAGAGAGGCGGGGAGAGTCACAATCAAGACAGAGCATCACCCGACCTCCTAGGGCTCCAGAAATTGTCGACGAGCTAGGAATAATGAGGTGAAAAATTTAGGAGTTACAAAAAAACAAAACGGTCCAAGAAATTAAGCTCGTTTAGGGTACGAGCGGCCTACATCCTAGCGTCTTGAAAGTGGCCCCAATGGGAGGAGCACATTATCCCAACTTCTTTAATTATTATGGCACAACAGATCCCTTGGATTGGCATTCCTCATTCCACAGCAAGGTTAGCCTATGCACTCTCAGTGAGGAGGCATGATGCATATCATTAGTAGGATCTATGCAAGATAGAGCGGAATCATGGATCCGAGGCCTCCCATCCCGTTCGATCCTATCTTGGTACGTCCTATTAAACAAATTCACAATGGACTTCAGGTCTGTGGGATGGCCTAAAAAGACACATGTTGATCTCCAAGAGCTCAGACAGGGTGAAAACAAATTGACCCGCAGTTATTATGAGCGCTTCTACAAGGTGTACGAGTTAACCAGAGGTATAGCGGACAGTGTGATAATGACTATCTTTGAAATGGGGCTAAGGCCGGGCTATTTAAAATCTTACTACGCCCTTAATACGCCAGCTAACCTCCAGGAAATGCTGAGTTTTGCCAGAAAGATTGTTGCGACAACATTAGATGAGGGATCATCATTGTTCCATAGAGGAAAGCAGCGAGCTGAACGTAGCCCGCTCAGGGATAACCGCAGAAATCAGGGTCGGGATGTCAAGAGACCCGAAAAATTTAAGGAAGCAAACTGGACTCCTATCAGGGTCTCTTACACCCAGATGATGAACGAGGTCAGGGCTGATCGAGCTCCCTGACCCCTACCCAATGAAACCAGATGCACGCCGAGATCAATCAAAATATTGTGCGTTCCATGAGGCTAAGGGTCATACCACTGATGACTGCGTACAGTTGAAAAAAAAGATTGAGAAATTATTGTCACATGGTAGGCCTGATCATGGTTCAGTTTGGGTGGTTTCAATTTGGGTTTTACGTATAGTTATTCGGTTTGGTTGGCATATTTTACCCCTTAAACCGACCCAAATGATGTCGAACCCAATGGTTTGGTTTGGGTTGGTTTCAGTTTGGATCCGGTTTGGTTTCGGTTTTACAAGCCCAAGCTATCAAAAATATAAAGTAACTATCCAAAATATGAAGTAAAAACATATTGAAGGTTTTCAAAACCCCAATCCAAACCATAGTGCTCGACCAAAAGCTAATAAACCACGAAGTTAGCATCAGTACAAGTGTACAACAGTGCTAATTACTTAATAACATCAGTTGCACATAAAATATTAATTCAAAAGACGCTTAATAACATATAGTGTACGGATTATCACTTGAAGAACATCTTTTACTCACATGAGCAAACATACGTCTAGTACCATTCTTGCTAGGATCACATAAATACTCTTTCAAACAGTACTTACAAAGTACTTTTGGTTTAGCACGTGTAGACTTAGGACTGTCAATGACATGATCCCAAACCTCGGCTCTACGCCTACCACCAACACCCGTGGCGGAATTTGGGCCAGCTTTTGGGGGACACCTCTTTGCTCTTTTTAGAAGATGAGGATTTTCATTTGACATGCATTGTTTACCAATATGTGAATTATCAGCTTCTTGCAGTTCACCAGCTAGCATTTCAACACCCACTGAAACAAATAAGGGTTGGGTAATAATGGGTGTTTATATATGGTAGGTAATTCGGTTCGGTTTCGGTTTCGGTGGGTTATATTTAGGATAATCCAAACCCAGACCATTTAAATTGGGTTCGGTTCCAATCCAAGCCGATTAGATCGGTTTTCTCTTGGTTATGTTTATTTCAGTTTGGTTCGGGCTGGTTTACAGTTTGGATTGGTTTTTCGGCTTTTTTTCTCAGGCCTAGCACGTGGTCGACATGACCGATATAAAAGGGATGGTGGGGGTGCGATTCGAAATAATCGCCAGGTCCGGTAATAAGACAAAAAGATCCACATAATCACAGAGGGTCCTATCATCAACAAATAAATCAAGAACATAATCCATTCCATCAACAAGCATGTTGAGAAGCCATTTGTCCTACACGGGAACGAGCAACTGCTCGGCTTTACCCGCAGCGAGCTTGTAACAGCGACTAACGTTGAGGACTCTTGTCTTTGTAAGGAAATCTATGCAGGAATGCAGCGGAATGTAAAATTTATTTTCTATTAACACAAGATCGACTTCGTTTAAGCAACAAGCATAAAAGAAGTAGACGTTGAAAATGCATTGGATGATCTAAAATAGATCATCGCTTTATCTACGGTTGTAGTTTCTGCACGAAGCCGCCCAAGTGTTCGGCCTCTACCGGTGATCCACATGAACAGCCCGATGGAATCCCATCATGGATTGCTACCAGAAAAACTCGGTTGTTAGACCGACCTTTTCTCTCTCTCAAAATCTCTCTCCATAAAGCTCTCAAATTTTCTAGTAAATTAGAAATCTTCTAATTGCGATGTACAAAAGAGCTAGTCAACCCCTCTCTTAAATAGATTTAAGAGGGTGGTGTGCCCAATTATAGCTCCCAATCTGATTGGGAACAGCTTCTGATAGATTGAGAAGAAAGAAAACATTTTTCCTAATAAAATATGGAAAGTATCTTTAATTGAATTATCTCATTTAATTTAATATCTCATATTAAATATTTCCAAGATATTGTCAATATCTAATATTGACTATCTTTATCTTATTACCATAAATCTATTTTCCATAAATCAATTAATATCCAATATTAATATATGGTAATATTCATTAATTAAATTGCACAATCCAAGTGTATCATAATACACTAGTGTCTGCGCCCCATTAAGCCAAAAATTGGCTTCCGGAATATTCTTAATTAATATAATGCTATGATTAATTGAATTGGAAATCCATGTGTATCATATACACATGTATATTTCGACATACATATACATTATACGTATATTTAATTAATCAACATAATTAATATCTTGTATTTAATTTATTCATAAATAAATACCATCATATTAATTTATCACTATAACACTTTTATAGTCGAGATAAAACTTTTCTTATTTGGTTATCACTATGACCACATTTTAATCCAGCTAGATGTTCTTATTCATGTTAAGCGAATCTGACGCCTGAATCCTTATTCTTTTCATACAAACAACGCATATCCACCAGAAAAATCATATAAATCCAGCTAGATATTCACAATAAAAGGTAGACAAACATGCCTTGATATTTTCAACAACATCAGATATGGGCTAGAGAGAGTTGGTGTGGGTGCGAGTAACCATAGGATGGGGCGGAGGGGGAAGACTCGGAGTTGGAGAAAGAGTAGGGGACGAGTCATGGTAGGGGAGGGAGGCATATGAGCAGGCAGCTCGATTTGTGGCGGAGCAGATGGCGGTGCTCAGAAAGGTGGGACCGCGGGGAGAGTGGTAGGTAGGGGAACAATTTAGGGTTATGAGACCGGAAGAGAGGAAGGCGTAGGAGTATAAGGAAAGACTGATTCGTCGAAGACCACATGGCGTGAAATGTAGATATGATCACTGAGAAGATCGAGACACTTGTAGCCATGATGGGAGGGACTGTAGCCAAGGAAGATACACGTCGGTTTTATGGTTCTTGTAGGTGCGGATAGGGCCAACAAACACACCCAAAGACCTGGAGGAATGTGAAGTCAAGGTTTCAATGATAGACCATTTCAAAGGGAGTTTTTTTTTTATTAAGGTCAGTGGAAGGAAGACGATTAATGAGGTAGGTAGCAGTGGTAAGGGCATCTTCCCTATAAGGTAAAGAGAGATTAGATTGAGCGAGTAAGGAAAGACCGACTTTGACTATTTGGCGTTGACGCCAACTTGCTCATAAGTATGAGGACAGGAAAGGCGATGCTGGACACCAAGGGAGGTGAGGAGGGTGGACACACGGCGATATTCACCACCCCAATCCGTTTGCATTGATTTTGATTGAGTGTTAAATAAACGTTCGATCATAGCAAGAAACGAAGGAAACACGGTTTCGACATCCGATTTATTTTTCAAAGGATATAGCCACAAAAATTTCGTAAGATCGTCAAAGAAGCTAACATAATAACGAGAGCCATAAATAGAGGGTTCAACACAAGGACCCAAAATATCTGAATAAATCAAATCTAAAGTTGCAGTAGAAGTAAAATATGACACATATAAAGGTTGCTTATGGCTCTTATCCAGTTGACAAGGGGCACATACAACATGTGGTGCTTTATTAGGAATAATAACGAAAAGACGACTTAAGAATTGACGAAGCATGGAGTGGGAGCAATGACCGAGAAAATGATGCCATATGGTGGAGGGAGTGACAGAAGAGGTGAGAGCCTAAGCACGAGGACGGTGGACCGTGGTGGAGAAGTGATAGAGACCATCTTTGACATAGCCCCTAAGATGGACGTGACCCGAGTAATCCTTCACAATAAAGTAAGTGTCATGGAACTCGATATATACAGAATTATCCGAAGCGAATTTATGTACAAACAACAAATTTTTAGTAAGGGAAGAGGTAACGAGAATATTAGATAAATAACATGTACGGGAAGGGGAGGAAAAAGTAGAGGAGCCAGAGTGAGATAAATGTAAACCTGTACCGTCACAGACATTAACCTTGTTAGGGACATCATAAGGTTGAGAAGATAATTTGAGGTTGTGGAAGACGGAAGTGAGATGGTGGGAAGCACCAATGTCGGAATCCAACCGGGAGAATGCTATGGGTACGGGATGGCGGCATAAGCTTAAGGAGTGCGAGGAGGACGCAGTGCCGGAGGATGAGATTACTCGTAACGATAATAGCGATTGGTAGCAGTGTGGCCCACTTTTGCACAAATCTGACATGGGGCCGACGAATCACCATAATTTTGTCCGCCATAGTGCGACCACCATACGGTGATTTCCTTCATAATTCGAGCCTTGACCGGGATGACGTGAGAACCATGGCCACGCCCCCGTCCATGGTAATTGTTCAACCCAGGCCTCCGTGAAGATTTGTTGGAAGCCGATGAGCCAACAAGGTTTGCCACAACAGGCGTCGTACCGGTCGAGAAGAGGAAGAGACGACGACCGGCCAGTGATGCTGAATCCTGGACTCGGTGGTCAATAAGAGAGCATAAACCTCGTCAAGCATTATAGATGTACGAGATGAAATCATCGTGACAATAGAGTCATAATCGGGCCCTAATCCGGCAAGTAAGTATGAAATGTGATCGTCGGAATTGAGGGGGTGGCCGGCGAGAGCAAGTTCGTCGGCGAGTTTCTTGACCCGAAAATAATAATCAGCCGCTGAAGAGTCTCCTTTGTGAGTTGCTGCTAATTCTATATGGAATTGGACAAGTTTGGCTTGGCTTTGGGAATCGAAAGAAGCCTGCAATGCCGATCACAGATCAGCCGAGGTTACGGCGGTATAAACTTGCAATAAGACGTCTTAAGTGAGAGACGATGTGAGTGTGCCGAGAATCAAATTATCAGATTTGGACCATTCACAGTATGCTGGGTTCGGCTGGCCATCGGCACTTGTAATGGTATAAACTAGAGGAGAACTTGGGCCCTGCATATGTGATAATTTTTCCGGGTTAATTTAATGATGTAAATAGCGGAATGAGTGAAACAGGGGTAAGAGGAGGAGGTAGTGGCACTGCCGGAAGTTTCAGTTGATTTCGACATGGGTGAGTAGATGAAGAAGACGAAACTGGAAAAGCTAGGACTTTTTTTTATTGTATGTAAAGAAAAGTTAAAGACGCAGAAGGGGGGGGGGGTTGGGAATCATTGGCGTACCGTACATGAGAGGAAAATCAACCTGCTTTGATACGATATCATAGTTTGGAATTCTATAGATTTCATTGATTCAACATGATTAGGAGAGTACAAATATATAGGTTGTCTTAGGCAACAAGCCATTATCGGATAAATAAAAAATATTTAAATACAACCAAATATATATTAAAAGTAAGAATATTGTTATTTGAACTAATCTAGTATATCCTCGACATCATTTCTACAAAAAAGCATAAAGATCACGGTTTTTAAGTGTGATATATTTACATTAGTCACGGCTTCCAAAGTGTGGCATATTGAGGTGTGACATAAAGTACTTTAACTCAATCACGATTACAAGCGTGATCTATTATAATAATTATCACACTTAAAACCCGTGATCTATTATAGTTGGTATCACACTTAAAAACCGTAATCTATTATAATTTCATCACATTTAAAAGCGTGATCTATTATAGTAGTTATCATAGTTAAAAACCGTGATCTATTATAGTTGTTATCACACTTAAAAACCGAGATCTATTACAATTAAAACACATTTAAAAACGTGATCTATTTTAGTTGTTATCACACTTAAAAACCGTGATCTATTATAATTTAAATCACACCAATAAAAGTGTTTTTTTTTTTTTCAAAAACAATATATAAGCACACATATTTTTGTCTTTGTTGGGACTCGAACCCGGATACTCCGGATTAACGAGCCACACTTATTACCACTAGACCGATGTTTTCTTTCTTCTAATTTTCGACCACACTAAACTAAAATCTCATTATAAAATACCATATTATTTTAATCACGAGTCAAAAGCTGTGATTGATTGATTTTTTGTCTCATTTTTCCTAAAAACCGTGATAATAAAAATCGTGATATATTTTAGTTGTTATCACACTTAAAAACCGAGATCTACTATAATTTCAACACATTTAAAAGCGTGATCTATTTTAGTTGTTATCACACTTAAAAGCTGTGATCTATTATAGTTTTTATCACACTTAAAAACCGAGATCTATTATAATTTCAACACATTTAAAAGCGTGATCTATTTTAGTAGTTGTTATCACTCTTAAAAACCGAGATATATTATAATTTCAATCACACCTAAAAAAGTGTGATCATTCTTTTTTTTCGAAAACGAAATATACGCACACATATCTTTTGTTGCCACGGGACTCGAACCCGGATACTGCGGATTAAGGAACCACACTAATTACCACTTTGGGTGATGCCCACTATATTATCATTTTCAACCACACTAATCTAAGATATGATTATAAAATATCATATTTTTTTAATCACGATTAAAAACCGTGATTGATTGATGTTCTTGTCTCGGTTTTCTTAAAAACCGTGATAATAAAAACTATGATCTATTTTAGTTGTTATCACACTTAAAAACCGAGATCTATTATAATTCAACACATTTAAAAGCTGTGATTTATTTTAGTTGTTATCACACTTAAAAATCGTGATCTATTATAGTTGTTATCACACTTAAAAACCGAGATCGATTATAATTTCAACACATTTAAAAGCTGTGATCTATTTTAGTAGTTGTTATCACACTTAAAAGCCGAGATCTATTATTATTTCAATCACACCTAAAAAGTGTGATCATTCTTTTTTTCACACCTAATAAGCTGTGATAAAAAATTTAAGTGTGATATATATACATTTTACTTGTCTCGGTTCTTTTAAAAGTGTGATCCTTATCTTTAGATAAGTGTGATCTATATCTCTTTTCTTATTAGTGGAAATAATTTGTCTCACTTTTTCTATAATTGTGACAAAAATATCATGAATTCGATCACGAGTTTAAAAATGAGAGTAATTGATATAATTTATCTCGCTTTCTCAATAACCGTGACAAAAATATCATACCAATTTAGTCACGGATTAAAAGTGTGATAGTTTGGTATAATTTATCTCGTTTTTCAATAAGCGTGATAAAAATATCATATCAATTAAATCCTTGTTTTAGATGTGAGATTGATATATATAATTTATCTCGCTTTTTTAGAAACCGTGACGAAATATCTTATCAATTCGGTCACGAGTTTAATAATGAGATTAATTGATATAATTTATCTCGGTTTTTCAATAAGCGTGACGGAAAAAAATCATATCAATTAAGTCACACTTTAAAAATGAGATTGATTAATATAACTTATCTCGAGTTTTTCAATAAGCGTGATAGAAAGTTTGTAAGTGTGATATATATATTTTCGTTGTCTCGGTTTATTGAAGCTGTGATTGTTTTCATATCTTAAGTGTGACCTATGTCCAATTTTGTAGTAGTGAGCCGTGATCATTAAATACGTTCTAAAATTCAATATCATAATAATTAACCTGTAAACAATTAATTACTTGTGGTTATCCTCCTATTGTCTGCTGCAAAAACAGCAATGGGGACCACAGTAGGAGCAGCCGAAATCGAGAACAAGAACGGAAGAAAGCTCGGTGAGAAACCAGCCTTTACCAGTAGCAGTTCACCATTAATATTCAGGTTTTTGCCACAAGATCATCCTAATCATTGTCACAAGGTTGAATGTGATACAGAATTGTATTCAAAAGAAATATGCAAAAGTTTTGAAGGTTGCGGCAAATGTAACACAAAGTGGAAGTGTTGCAGATACGTTTACCCTGGCGAGCCGCCGTATGAAGGCGAGGAAGAAGAGGTTGTGGATGGCGAGCCATCGTCTGAAGGCGAGGAAGAAGAGGTTGTGGAAGTGGGAAAGGGAGACGAACTATACATAGGCGGAATTAAAGTGGGAGATGAAGACGGGGAATATGAGATAGACGAAGAATATTATCAGGGAATTGAAGGCGCGGGAGATGAAGACGGAGAATATGAGAATGTGGGAGAGTAGTGCTAAGGGCATTACGGGGCAAAAAGCATTAGAGGCCTATAACTATCGCAATGGTAAATTTTGGGCTCTTTATCTAATTTTTTTTTTATATAAAAAAACTTGGTTTCTTTTTTCATTTTTTTTCGTATCAAATCGGCCCCATAATCAATTAAATATGGTATGTATGCCGGTTAAAGTCTGTACTTTATGCCGTTTTGATGCGTTGAATTTCTAAACTCAGAGCTATGCTAAACAAAACAATCTTTACCAAAAAAAAAATCAAAAATCTTTTTTTTTTTTGAAAAAAGAATTAAATAAGAAAATCAAAATATTACCGTTGCGAGAGTTAAAGAGCCCTGATCAACGTTTTTTCTTTGCCTTCTTCATGCATTTGAAGTATGCATTTAACTATGCACCATCCTTTTAATTCAACTTCTTTTTTTTTATGACATCTTAAATGACACCACAGTCAATTTATCGTTGGGACACCAACAGTTATAATTCGGCACTTCCAGAATCGAATTTTTGTATAAAACTCGACTTTAGAGAAAGCGCAATCAAATTTTGACCTCTGTAAAGTTGAAATTTTTACGAAATGTGGTGTTCGGGTAGATCATCTGTGGTGCCATTAACAATGTTTTTTTATGTTTAGATATATAATAAAGTAGCATTTGTATCTCTTTTTGAGTGTAATGATCTGCAAATGACATAGCAGATCTCATGAATTTGATGTATTTCTCAGCATTACTCTACAACTAGTAATATATTATGATGATATATTATGATGATATATTATGATGTATTTCTCAGCATTACTCTAACTTTTTGAGTAGTGATAGTTCCAAAATAAAAGGTCAAACAAACCTTTTCATCATTGATCATTATGTGCGACCTATTAACTATCAATGGTATAACAATGTATTGTGATCATTTGTTGTGGTCTGGAAATGTACTAACATTTTCCTATCTATCTAGAGTTCAAATGTTCACATTAGATCTCTAGCTAGTCGTGTCTTAACCTTAGAATCGTCGTACTTTTTTTTTGGATAATTTGATCGATCGACGTACTTTTCTGAGGTTGAATGTCTATGTTATCCTCTAAAACTTAGGCTTGGTATGATGCCATTAAATATGCCATTAATACGTGTACATAAACGGGAATCCTATGAGTTTGAAATTTTTTTGTCAGTAATATATCTTAGCTAGCAGCGGATCAAAGAAACCGTCAGTAAAGGGCCTAAAGCTTTTACGGTGAAGGCAGATGCGGCGGTTGAACACGCCGTGAAAAACCTTTAGCGAAAGTGAAAAAAATATGTCGCTAAAAAGCATATTTTTTGTGATGTATGCATATAAGTACATACATACGGTGGCGGATGTACATTGTAATAAATGGGGTCCGCAGACCCCGTTAAAAACTAGTAGCTCTACATTTTATTTATAACAAAATATTTCGGACCCCGTAAAAAAATACTATAGAAAAATATTTTGGACCTCGTAATATTTCGAGTTTACTTTGAAAAATAATTACGGACCCCCCGCTCAATAAAATTTCTGGATCCTCCCCTACATACATACATACATTTATTTTACATAGATACATGTATACGTGTCTTTTTCGTGACTGTTCAATATTTCAGAATCAACTTGATTTTTTTCAAGTGTGACCAATAGTGTTTTGGTATATTAACACAAAAAAACGCTATAGTCGCAACGAAATATCACAAAAAGCATAGCAAATAATCTCAAAACATCGTGAGAGTATAGAAATGGAGATTGACATGTATGATAATGTGAGCTGGATATATAGGGGCTTGGTAAACATGTCTGTAGCTTGATCCTTAGTAGAAATGTATGAAACTTGTAGCTAACGGCTTAAACCAGATCTATCACGAACATGATGAACATCGAGTTCAATGTGTTTCAAGAATATGACATTATAATATGCATTCTTTTTATTATTGATGCAAAGAATATTTTAGAAGGAGTGAGAACGAAGGACAAGAACAAGAAAAAATAAAGGAATTAGGACAATGGAAAAAAAAAACTGGGGTTAGAAGGACAACTTTTTTATTGTTCATTACCACATATCTACTATTCGTTACAGTGTTTTACGGTGGAATATAGTCCAAATCCATTGTTTGCGTTCCCCCGTTTCGCTATTTTTTTACGCACACTATCTCGAAAATAATGTCGGATAAATTAACAAATGAAATGTCAAAATAAAGATGACTAAAAAAATATAGTGAAATAATTACGATACTTGGACGCTTAGGTAAAAGAACATATTTTTTTTTAATTGAGTAGGAAGGAAAATGTATAATTGTAGTGGAATAGTGGCCTTTCACATTTATAAAGGGGGGGGAGGGGGGGAGTGGGAATAAATGACAAGAAAGTGCTAGAAAGTGGGAATAAAGCCAGCGGAAATAAAATTTGAATGATAAGAACAAATCTATTGTTGACTGTTCCTTAATTACAGTGGAATAGACCCAAACGTGCTATTTCGCTATTCAACTATTTCGACGTTTTTTTTTTATTACAAAAATGACCTTGAAAAATGTATCGGAAAAATATCAACTGGGATGTCATAATACATAGGATGAAAAAAGGAAAAGTATGACGGAAGAATTACGATCATTTGATTATTAAATCAAAAGATACGTCTTTTCTTGTAATTGAACAAGAGAGAGAATGTCAAATCAGTGAAATTGAAATCGTCATTTTTACCCAAAAAAAATCTACTGGATTAAATGTTTTTTTTCTCTACATTGTCTTTTTTTACATTTGTGCAATCACTGTTTTGTTAAGCTGTTATGACAGGAATGACAGGAGAATTTTTGGTTAATATTTTTCTTTAAGTTGTTATGTCTCACTATCTTAATATTTTTAATTAATAAAAATAACTTTTGTTGTTAAAAAAAGTGTAATTAAACAACAAAGAGCTCGCCGGCATGAGAAAACAAAGAGGAAAGAACGTTTCTCCATTTCTAGGTGTAGAATGTTTCAAACAAGAAGAAAAAAGGCCAAAAGTTGTGTCGGAAAGAAACTGTCAATAGAATCGCAAGAATATTCTTTTCTGACGAGGTCAATGACATTAAAGGCATATTAATAGTATATGAATGGAATTGGGATATTAATTAGGACGAAGACGAAAATGGTTCGATCAAAATAAAATAGGTGGAAAAGATGAATAAAATTCTATATTCAAATTGTGATTATTTTGTTTGATTTATAACTAACTTATGAACGATGCTTATATTGTTTTACAATATCTTCATGATTTAAATGTGTAAATATGTTTGATTTATATATATATATATATATGTTTGTTTTTGGTGTAATAGTACTTTTCTTTGTACTCCTAAATAATTTTTTTTTAGGTGATAATAACTTTTCTTAGAAGAAATTAAACAAGGTTTGTGCACTAGGCCGGCCTATGGCATCAGAGTGATGTCATGGCAACATGAAATTGCATTATAAATTGCACCCTATAGTTAATATGATTATTCATTTGCAGAGAATCATTTATTATTTCACCAGTTTTCAAGAGAAAGAAGGCAAATATTTAAGAGGATGGCTAAGCTTAATTACTTCATTCTCTTCACTCTTATCATCCTTGGTATGTATGCAGCTTTCATTTCTCTCTTACATTAATATTTTTATATTTATGTTTTTTCTCAGGAAACTTGCTCTACTACATTATTCTTTGCTTTTCCAAATAATACATCATGATATAAATAGGAAACCAATGAGCTTGAAAAAATTTCTTAGTAATCCTACCTGGATTATATCTGTCAAAAGGTGTTAATATTGTATATCCTTGTGTTGTGATGTGGTAAAAGATATATGTTGTACCGTCTCCAAACTTGTGTCTGACTGCGCTAATACGGTTATAAAGGATCCGTTTAACTATTTAGACCGTCGTTTTCGTTTGGTCTAAAAGGACAAAACCGAGTGTACAAGACCTTTATGTATATATACTAACATGATTTTTCAATTGTCAATTTCATACATTTTGAGAAAGAGATTTACTCCCCCGTTTGCAGTTGGTAAACACGCATATTAAGGATGTGAATTTATGCTTTACTTTGAATACCAAAATAACTAAAATCCCCTTCACTATAATCAATGCAATGTTGTTTTTATTCTCTCATTTCTTAATAAATAAGAGTAAATGTAGGAAACACACGATAAATGATGCAATGGAAATTTAACCTTCTCACATAAAATGGAGCAAATGATTTCGACAACTGCATCATTTATTTTGAAACGGAGGGAGTAATGTTTTTCATTTTAATAATGAATTGACTAAAACGTCATTGATATAATTAGTACTAACATTATTTTTAATCTCACACCTAACATATTAACTATATATATGATTCTAATATATTATATTTTCGAGTGTCATTAATCATTATTACTTAAGCACCTTATAAAGAAGATGTGTAATAATCATATTTTCTGAACTTATTAAAAAACTACATATTTAAGTAAACACTTTTTAACAAAATTCGAAGAAAACATATATCAAAATTTAAAGTAACCATAAAATAATGAAATCTCTTTAAAAAAAAAATCAGAGATTAAAAGCTAGGAAAAGTCAAAAAGGAGAGCCACATATACAAATATATATATGTGATACTGTTGAAATTATCATGATAGTATTTGCGATGTTTATATGGTGGATATCTAGCTAAAGTGAGTGATTTTTCCGGTGGTTGCATGACGGTGCTCAAGAATAAGATGAAGATATTGAAGAACAAGATGAAGAAAATGTTGTGTTTATGATTATGAGCTGAGCCTAGGTGGCTGCCCACGTACCCTTAGCTTGTAAGGAATCAAGCCCAACTTACGTAGTTACGGAAATGAAGCCTCCCCTTTGTAATAGAGGTGATGTTGTTATTTATAGAGGCCCGGGAGCGAGCCGGTTGGCAAGAGTAAGACAGTGGCGAGAGCTGGCAGGCTGCGGCCCGGTGGCCCGGAGGGCTGGTGGACCTGGCTGCCCCAGATCCTTACGGTCCTAGAGCCTTTGGCGGGCTCGCTACGGGCTCTTTATTGGATTTTGTGGGGTTTGCCGATTTTGACATATCAATGGCCCCCATGCTCCTTGGCTCTTCATTGTACAAGTGAGAGTCAATGAGTAAAGTTGTAGATGACTTGATGTACCGTTTGCTGATATGACTGTTACAGAGCGATCTGTTGAGACATCGTAAGTCTCATTTGGCATAGTCTGTTGGTGCCGTGCTTAGACAGCGAGTGGACTTACATAAGATTTGCTCGAGTGCGATCTCCAAATATGATGTCGAGCTGGAGCCGGTCTTATAGATGATTCGCTCAAGGGCGAGTTCCGAATATGATGCTGAGCTGGAGTCGGTCTTATAGAAAATTCGTTTGAGGGCAAGTTCCAAATATGATGCGAGCTGAAGTCGGTCTTATTGAAGATTCGCTTGAGGGCGAGTTCCAAATATGATGCCGAGATGGAGTCGGTCTTTTGATGCTGCACTATGAAGTGGACGGTCTTTTGGTGCCGCGCTATGAAACGGACAGTCTTTGGGTGCCGCGCTATGAAGCGGACAGTCTTTTGGCTCCGTGCTATTAAGGGGACGGACTTTGGATGCCGCTCTATGAAGCGGACAGTCTTTTGGCGCCGCGCTATTAAGAAGATGGACTTTTGCCGCCGCGCTATTAAGATGACGGACTTTTGATGCCGTGCTATTAAGAGGAAGGTCTTATGGTGCCGCGTTTTGAAGCGGACAGACTTTTGATGCCGCGCTATTAAGCGGACGGTCCTTTGGTGCCACACTATGAAGAGAACGGTCTTTGGGTGCCGTTCTATGAAGTGGACGGACTTTTGATATTGCGCTATGAAGCGGACGGACTTGTTGCTGGTGAAGATAAATCCCATTTTGATGACGATCTGACCTCTGGTGAGTTCCCAAAACAAGAAGGTTCGTCCCGCCACTTTTGGTTGGTAGAGTTCCAAAAATAAAATAGCTCGACCCACCACGTCCATGGGGGTGAGTTCCGAAAAATGGAGTGTAATCATTCAAGTTGTAGAACGAGAATAAATGCCAATGAGAGCTTGTACCTAGATATCTCGTATTGGAGAGCTTGAGACCTCGTATCTGGAGAGCTCGTGGTGGAGAGCTTGAGAGCTCGTAACTTGGAGAACTTGAGAGCTCATACTTGGAAAGCTTGAGAGCTCGTAACTTGGAGAGCTTGTAACTTGGAGATCTCGTAACTTGGAGAGCTTGAGAGCTCATATCTGGAGAGCTTGAGAGCTTGTATCTTGAGAGCTCATTTTGGCGAGCTCATATCCGGTGAATCTGTGATGAACACGATGAAGGTCGTGATGGAGACATGGAGATCATGATGAACTGGATGAATATCGATACTTTGATGAAGATTCCGATGAAATTCTTGATGAATGCCGGTCGGGAAACAAAAATGGGCGGTTTTGGGTCACCGAAAAACCAAAAAATAGGTGGAGATCTTACTACTTTGGATGAAGATTTTGGAGATCTTGATAAGGATCTTGTAGATCCGGAGAAAAATCTTGTAGATCTAGAGGAAGATCTTGTAGAGAGAGCTTGAGATCCGAGGAAGACTTGATGAATATCTACAAGAAGATCTTGTTAAAGACTTGTAGATCTTGTTGAACACTTAACGATCTGATGAAGATCTTATTGAACACTTGAAGATCTGGATGAAGATTTTGTTGAAGATTTGGAGTTCTAGATGTAGATCTTGTTGAAGACTTAAAGATCTGGATGAGGGCCATTTGAAGACTTGGCCGGAAAACAAAAAATGAGCGGTTTTAGGCCTCCGGAAATCTCAAATCTGACCGGAAAAATTACATGGTAGATATCTGGATAAAGTGGGTGATTTTTCTGTTGGTTGCACGATAGTGCTTAAGAACAAGATGAAGTTCTTGAAGAACAGGATGAAGAAAATGTTGTGTTTATGATTATGGGCTGAGCCTAGGCGGCTGCCAACGTACCCTTAGCTTGTAATAAACCAAGCCCAACTTACGTAGTTTTGGAAGTGAAGCTTCCCCCTTGTAATGTAGGTGATGTTTCTATTTATAGGGTCCGGGAGCGGGCCGTTGGCGAGAGTAGGACGGTGGCGAGAGCGGCAAGGCGCGGCTGGAGGGCCGGGTAGGGCCGAGCACAGCGGCCTCAAAGCCTGGAGGTCCCGAGCACAGCGGCCGAAAGCCTTTGGCGGGCTCGCTACGAGGCTCTTTATTGGATTTGGCGTGGCTTTTCTATTTTTGACATATCAATATATATATATATATATATATATATATATATATATATATATATATATATATATATATATAGTCTTCCGGTGGTAGTTGAGTTATAAAGGATTTGTTTAATTACTTAGACTTGTTATTCTCGCTTGATTTAAAAGGCTATATATATATATGGGCCAGAAGGACAAAAAAATGTTAAAAATGGAGATGGAAGGACAATTTGCATTTTGTGTGGTTAAAAAGGACAAATTTATAGTATATTGACTGAAATACCCATGGTTCTTCTTTGTGTGGAAAAGATTGAGTAAATGCCGTGCCATAAATTGGAGTAAATGCACTACCATAAATTGAGCAGTAATACTAAATCTACGAAATCAATTTATTCAACCTTTTTAAAGTAAAATAAAAACCAAAAAATGAGTCAATGATAACCTTTCCATATTTAAATCATTTGACTTATACTCCTCAATCACAACATAAAAGGTAAAAAAAAAAAATAGACACTTTACTTCCCCCTTCTATCTTGAAGCTTGATACGACACTTTTACCTGCGATGTTACTTCACTCGTAATCGTGACAATATGTTGAAAATGATCATTTTTATTGCGCTCTTACTTCATGTTTACTGTCACTTCACTCGTAATTGTTACTATATGTTTGAAATGATGCTTTTCATTGCATTGTTACTTCATTTGTGACTGTTACTTCATTCGTAATTGTTAATATATGTTGGAAATGATCATTCTTATTGCATTGTTACTTCACGTGTTACTATTCCTTCACTAGTAATTTTTACTATATGTTGGAATTTATCATTCTTATTGCATTGTAATTTCACGTGTTACTGTTACTTCACTCGGAATATATATATATATATGTTTGTAACCAAATTGTACTCATGATTGTGTTTTTTTTAAAAATTTTTTAATGTTTGTAACAGTTTTAGGAAGATTCAATTTCCTATAATTACTCCACCTTTAATTGTCAGGATTTACATCTCTTTATTTACGTTTTGGTTGTAACCGCCAATTATGGAAAAAAAATACACGCATAGTTATAAAATAAGGGTATTATCGAAACTCTAAATTAATTTTGTCCTTATTAATCATGTGCGTACTTCTAGCCTGATTTATTAGTAAATGTGTCCTTTTTGGAAAATATCTAATATATATATATCACTAAAAATCATTAATTCTCTCACCTCTCCTACTCCAATACGTAAATGAATATATCTTTTGATTTATGTTTTGAAACAACGTAATTCTTTCACAATTTTTTCTTTTTTTTCGTCCTCGTTATTTTGATATCTCATTTGATATATTTTGACGTTATTACTGAGGTCATTTTCGCAAAAACAGCAACAACAAAAAATTACGCACTGGAATAAAGGATTTGAGGTCTATCATACTATTTCACTTTAGCGAATAGTGGATTTGAGTGTCGATTTCTTGTTTCATTTCTTGAATAGTAGATTTTGGAGTAGGAAATTGTGGATTTTATGGTCTTGAACAATGGATTCGGGTAGCGGGCGATGGATTTTGGCTTACTAAAAGAATAGTCAAATGTTAAAAAGGACAATGTGCAGATAAAAATAAGCATTTATCCAATCAATTTTTTAGAGGGAGGGCCAATAAAGGACAGATAAGAAAGAAAAAATAGGAATCAGGACAATAGAAATACAAATTGGGTGATATGGACAATTCCACTGTTCGTTATCCCAAATCCATTGTTCGGTATAGGGGAATTGACTTCAAATCCACTATTTCACTGTTTCATTGCTTTTGACAAAAATTACCTCGAAATGACATCGAAAAGAATGGGATATCTAAATAAAGAAAACAAAAAAAAAAAAAAAGGAAAAATACGATGAAAGAATTATGATTTTATTACGTCTAGAACAAAAAATATATTTATTTTTGTAATTAAATATAAGAGAATTTAAATCGTAGTGGAATAATCACTTGTCATTTATACCAATAACAAATTTTACTGTTCTGTTTACATATTTCCAGTTTCAATTTGGCTTTGTCCCTTTTATTCCAATTTTGTTTTAGCAAAAATGGCAAATTTCTATTTCACTAGAATTAATATATTCTCTCTCCTACTCCAAAACAAAATTGAATATATATATATATACGATTCAACCTAGCCGTGATCAATAAATACGTTCTAAAAAATATATATGCAAGAAATCGTAATTGTTAACTCGTAAACAATTAATTACTCGAAAAATTACGATCATTTGATTATTTGATCTCTCTTGTACGACCACTTGACGAAAAAAGGAAAAGTATGACGGAAGAATTACGATCATTTGATTATTAAATCAAAAGATACGTCTTTTCTTGTAATTAAACAAGAGAGAGAATGTCAAATCGAGTGAAATTGAAATCGTCATTTTTACCCCAAAAAAATCCACTCGATTAAATGTATTTTTCTCTACATTGTCTTTTTTTACATTTATGCAATCACTGTTTTGTTTGCATATATCTATTTCCACATTGTTCTTTTTTCATATAAAGCCAATGTTTAATTGAATATCAAATAGTATATTTAATGCAATGTGTTTGACTAAAAGTGTAAAAGATAAAGAATCACTGAAAACTTCAATATTTGGCATATATAGTAATTACATTGACTATAAATATTGAGGTTTGTCAGAACATAACACGCTTTGGTGACGACTATTAACATTTTTCACGACATAACCTTTTCGTGTATCTACAGACACAAAAAAGCGCTGCGACATTTTTTTTCCGTCATGAATAACTTTAGTGATGAAGATTATCACTTTTGTGATGATTTTTTCGTCACTAAAGATCTATTTTTAGTGAAGATTCATATACATGACTGTGGTAGTGAAGATTCATATACATGACTGTGGTCGGACCACATTCAAATTTGCGATCTATAATACCATATATGTATGCATACGAGTATAAAAATAGACATATATGTTTTTTTTGCTACATATAATCATATATACTAGCCTGTTCGCAAGTAGTCGAACCAAGTATCGCAATTGCTCAAGTATATAACGTTCATTTGATCGCAAGGGGAGTCCGAGCTTCGAATTGAGTCGATCTCAAGTTATAATTTATGAGTAACATGGTTTGCTTACAGCCCTAAACTCGTGTCTGATGTGCTTTCTCAATCAAAAGAAAACAAATAAAAATCACTCATTATCGATATGACAAAAACACCTTTAATTAAGATATGGGTTTCACACATCGTCTTTGTTAACGTTTAAGGAGAATTGAAGAAATCAATAGCACATTGAAGGAGAATTCCACCATATTTCTCGTCATGTTGTTTTCGACGAAACCTCCTTTCCATTTATACACTCCCTTCTTGCCACCCTCTTCCTTATCTCTCCTACCGCCCTCCCTACTGAACCCCCCTCAGCCCCCTCTTCTCCTTTTCGGCCTCAACCTTTTCTTCTTCTTCTTCTTCACCAACTCCATTGTCCACCTCTTCTCCTCTTTCCCCTCCCGACCCTCCACCCCTACATCAAATGGTTACCTGCTTCTGGTGATGGTTGAAAAAAATCGGAGAAAGAGCATAAAATAGGTGTTAAAATGAAGAGGAACATAAAATATAAAACATAACATGAATCATACCGTGACAAAAGCAAAAATATTGAGGGTAATATAGTCCATACCATTAGCGTTAACAAAAGCAAGGACGGAGGTTAATAGAAATCTAGCGGGGCAAAGCCCAACCGGACAAAAAAAATATTACACTAAAAAATATGTGTAGTCTAGTCGGATCTATAAATATTCTTAATCCAGCTCACGCGACGAACTCGATATAGTCCATTAGTCCACCCCAACTTAAAATCATGGCTCCGTCCTTGAACAAAAGTCATTTAAGTCTTAAATCTTTTTTAGAAGTCCAATTATTTTCAAATTTTTTCTAATGTGACCTGAATGCCGGTTAACTTAAAAAATTAAGTATTTGACATTTAGTGCCACCAGTATTTTTTTAAGGCAATAAAGACAATATTTTCTATAATATTCCAATTATACCCTTGTTAATAAAAAATTAGAAAATAAAGATGCTGCAATTAATTTGAAGTTGGAATGGTTTTCTTGGATGCTAATAAACCTTTTTAAGAGGATCTTTTGGTTTCTTGGTTGTTTTGGATACATGGATTTGGGCAATGTCTTGTTTTTGATCTTTTGGTTTCTTGTTTGTTTTGGATACATGGATTTGGGTACGTGCTGCTGTTTAGTGGCTTTGATCTTTTGTTTCTTGTTTGTTTTGGATATATGGATTTGCTGCTGTCTAGTATAGTTTTTTCATGCTCCGGCTTTGTGACGAGGGTCGGATCAGCATATCGCCACATGTCGCCTCCAAATCAGCACAGTAATAAATAAAGATAGAGAAAAACTTCCCCCAAGTGCCAGAACCCCCAGTACCCGAGCTGCATGAGCTCGGTCACCATCCTCCGACCTCTGCAGGTCGGCCAGTACATATGGTCAAGCCTACTCGAGCCCGACCCTACAGGTCGCCTAAGTCCTTCTCGGACATAACATCTTACGCACACATTAAATCGGATAAATACGGAAAGAATCCATACGCATAACTACTATGATCGTGGCATTCAAATATACCCATAATTATCTCCTAAAATCAAGGAAATCAAATCATCATTATCTCTTTCTAAGGGAACACGAAATCCAAGCCCAACAATGACAAAGGCCCATGACGGCTTAGGGCATAACGCCCCTCTATATAAACCATTCCTAAGGAACTACGAAGACTTGATTCCAATTCATATATTGGATACGTAGGCGAAATTTGAGAAACAACATCTCAATCATAGTCTTAACCACCACCAAAACACCCCTCTTTTTTATCGTTTTTATGGTTCTTAAAGCTTTTTGCGAGGTTTTCATTAGGAAAATAGCCCCGGATTAATTATCGACGATTTCCAGCATCATCAAATGGCACTAGAAGGAGGGTCTTCATACTGGCAACTTTGTTAAAAAAATCCAATTGCAAAAACGCAGTCAGATCGGCGGCTAATTGCCAGAGATTGCGCCATTGAAACAAAATTTCCACCGTTCATACGGAATAAAAAGGAGTGACGAATAAGCCCTCCAAATTTCGTGCGGATCGGAATCCATTTCGATGCCCGATCGTCGCCAGAAATTTGCTGTTGTATCACCAAAAACGCAGCAGTCACATCGGCGGCTAATTTCCAGAGATTGACCTGTTGAAACAAAATTCCCACCGTTCATATTGAATAAGAAGGAGGGACGAGTAAGCCCTCCAAATTTCGTACCGATCGGAGACCTTTTCGATACCCGCGGTCGTCGCCGGAAAGTTGCTGTTGTATCACCAAAACGCAGCAGTCATATCGGTGGCTACTTGCCAGGGATTGAGCCGTTGAAATAAAATTTTCACCATTCATATTGAAAAATAAGGAGGGACGAATAAGACCTCCAAATTTCGTGTCAATCGGAGTCTGTTTCGATGGCCGGTCGTCGCCGTAAAGTTGCTGTTGTATCACCAAAACACAGCAGTCAGATCGGTGGCTACTTGCCATGGATTGACCCATTCAAATAAAATTTCCACCTTTCAGATTGAAAAAAAAAGAGGGTCGAATAATCCCTCCAAATTTTATGCCGATCAGAGTCCGTTTCAATGCCCGATCGTCGCCGGAAAATTGCTGATGTATCACCAAAAACACCGCTCCCCAAGATCTGAGTCGAGCTTCCCAGCTCTCAAGATACAAGCTCTCATCGGGTTTTATTTCTACAACTTAAATGACCACGCTTCTTATTTATTTTTGGAACTCTCCCGACCTAAAGAGTCGGGACGCGCTTTCTTATTGTTGGAACACTCCCGACCCAAAGAGTCGGGAAGAGCTTTCTTATTTTTGGAACTCTCCCGACCTAAAGGGTCGGAACGAGCTTTCTTATTTTTAGAACTCTCCCCTAAATAGTCGGGACGAGCTTTCTTATTTTTAGAACTCTCCCGACCTAAAGATTCGGGACGAGCTTTCTCATATTTGGAACTCGCCTGCGAGCAAGCCTTCTATAAGACTGACTTCACTTCGGCATCATATTTGGAACTCGCCTTCGAGCGAGCCTTCTATAAGACCGACTTCGGTTCGGCATCATAACTGGAACTCGCTTTCGAGCGAATCTTTTATATGACCGACTTTAGTTCGGCATCATATTTGGAACTCGCCTGTGAGCGAGCCTTCTATAAGACCGACTTCAGTTCGGCATCATATTTGAAACTCGCCTGCGGCTGCGAGCGAGCCTTCTATAAAACCGACTTCAGTTCGGCATCATATTTGGAACTCGCCAGTGAGCGAGCCTTCTATTAGACCGACTTCAGTTCGGCACCATATTTGGAACTCGCCTTCGAGCGAGCCTTCTATAAGACCGATTGAATTCAGTTTGGCATCACCAACAGATTACGCCAATTACGGAAATGGTGCATATCCTTAGTAGGATCTATGCAATATAGAGCGGAATCATGGATCTAAGGCCTCCCATCCAGCCCGATCCTATCCCGGGACGTCCTATTAAACAAATTCACAATGGACTTCGGTCCGTGGGATGGCCCAAAAAGACACATGTTGATCTCCAAGAGCTCGACAACGGTGAAAACAAATTGACCCGCGGTTATGATGAGCGCTTCTACAAGGTGTACGAGCTAACCAGAGGTATAGCGGACAGTGTGATAATGACTATCTTTGAAATGGGGCTAAGGCCGGGCTATTTAAAATCTTACTACGCCCTTAATACGCAAGCTAACCTCCAAGAAATGCGAGTTTTTCCGTAAAGAGTGTTGCGACGACGATTAGATGAGGGATCATTGTCATCCCAAAGCGGAAGGCGGCGAGCTGAACGTAGCCCGCTCAGGGATAACCACAGAATTCAGGGTCGGGATGTCAAGAGACCCGAAAAATTTAAGGAAGCAAACTGGACTCCTATCAGGGTCTCTTACACCCAGATGATGAACAAGGTTAGGGCTGATCGAGCTCCCTGACCCCTACCCAATGAAACCAGATGCACGCCGTGATCAATCAAAATATTGTGCGTTCCATGAGGCTAAAGGTCATACCACTGATGACTGCGTACAGTTGAAAAAAGAGATTGAGAAATTTATGGCACGTGGTAAGCCTGATCATGGTTCAGTTTGGGTGGTTTCAATTTGAGTTTTACGTATAGTTATTCGGTTTGGTGGGCATATTTTACCCTTTAAACCGACCCAAATGATGTCGAACCCAATGGTTTGGTTTGGGTTGGTTTCAGTTTGGATCCGGTTTGGTTTCGGTTTTACAAGCCCAAGCTATCAAAAATATAAAGTAACTATCCAAAATATGAAGTAAAAACATATTGAAGGTTTTCAAAACCCCAATCCAAACCATATTGCTAGACCAAAAGCTAATAAACCACGAAGTTAGCAGCAACAAGTGTACAACAGTGCTAATTACTTAATAACATCAGTTGCACATAAAATATTAATTCAAAAGACGCTTAATAACATATAGTGTACGGATTATCACTTGAAGAACATCTTTTACTCACATGAGCAAACATACGTCTAGTACCATTCTTGCTAGGATCACATAAATACTCTTTCAAACAGTACTTACAAAGTACTTTTGGTTTAGCACGTGTAGACTTAAGACTGTCAATGACATGATCCCAAACCTCGGCTCTACGCCTACCACCAACACCCGTGGCGGAATTTGGGCAAGCTTTTGAGGGA
This sequence comes from Gentiana straminea, assembly GCA_036785695.1. Lineage (NCBI taxonomy): Eukaryota > Viridiplantae > Streptophyta > Magnoliopsida > Gentianales > Gentianaceae > Gentiana > Gentiana straminea. The sequence goes on along the minus strand of JAVUPR010000034.1, from coordinate 798,314 downwards.
CACCTCTTTGCTCTTTTTAGAAGAGGAGGGTTTTCATTTGACATGCATTGTTTACCAATATGTGAATTATCAGCTTCTTGCAGTTCACCAGCTAACATTTCAACACCCACTGAAACAAATTAGGGTTGAGTAATAATGGGTGTTTATACATGGTAGGTAATTCGGTTCGGTTTCGGTTTGGGTGGGTTATATTTAGGATAATCCAAACCCAGACCATTTAAATTGGGTTCGGTTCCAATCCAAGCCGATTAGATCGGGTTTCTCTTGGTTATGTTTATTTCGCCTTTGGTTCGGGCTGGTTTACGGTTCGATTGGTTTTTCGGCTTTTTTTCTCGGGCCTAGCACGAGGTCGACATAACGTATATAAAAGGGATGGTGGGGGCATGATTCGAGATAATTGCCAGGTCCGCCAATAAGACAAAGAGATCCACATAATCACAGAGGGTCCTATCATCAACAACTAAATCAAGAACAGAATCCATTCCATCAACAAGCATGTTGAGAATCCATTTGTCCTACACGGGAACGAGAAACCGCTCGCCTTTAACCGCAGCGAGAACGCAGCGGAATTTAAAATTTATTTTCTATTAACACAAGATCAACTTCGTTTAAGCAACAAGCATAAAAGAAGTAGACGTTGAATATGCATTGGATGATCTAAAATAGATCATCGCTTTATCTACGGTTGTAGTTTCTGCACGAAGCCGCCCAAGTGTTCGGCCTCTACCGGTGATCCACATGAACAGCCCGCCGGAATCCCGTCATGGATTGCTACCAGAAAAACTCGGTCGCTACACCGAACTTTTCTTTCTCTCAAAATCTCTCTCTATGAAGCTCTCAAATTTTCTAGTAAATTAGAAATCTTCTAATTGCGATGTACAAAAGAGCTAGTCAACCCCTCTCTTAAATAGAGGGTGGTGTGCCCAATTATAGCTCCCAATCTGATTGGGAAAAACTTCTGATAGATTGAGAAGAAAGAAAACATTTTTCCTAATAAAATATGGAAAGTATCTTTAATTGAATTATCTCATTTAATTTAATATCTTATATTAAATATTTTCAAGATATTGTCAATATCTAATATTGACTATATTTATCTTATTACCATAAATATATTTTCCATAAATCAATTAATATCCAATATTAATATATGGTATTATTCATTAATTAAATTGCACAATCCAAGTGTATCATAATACACTAGTGTCTGCTCCCCATTAAGCCAAAAATTGGCTTTCCGGAATATTCTTAATTAATATAATGCTATGATTAATTAATTTGCAAAATCCATGTGTATCATATACACATGTATATTTCGACATACATATACATTATACGTATATTTAATTAATCAACATAATTAATATCTTGTATTTAATTTATTCATAATAAATAAATACCATCATATTAATTTATCACTATAACACTTTTATAGTCGAGATAAAACTTTTCTTATTTGGTTATCACTATGACCACATTTTAATCCGCCTAGATGTTCTTATTCATGTTAAGCGAATCTGACGCCTGAATCTTCATTCTTTTCATACAAACCACCCATATCCACCAGAAAAATCATATAAATCCAGCTAGATATTCACAATAAAAGGTAGACAAACCTGCCTTGATATTTCCAACAACATCAGATACGGGCTAGAGAGAGTTGGTGTGGGTGCGAGTAACCATAGGATGGGGCGGAGGGGGAAGACTCGGAGTTGGAGAAAGAGTAAGGGATGAGTCAGTGGTAGGGGAGGGAGGCATATGAGCAGGCAGCTCGATTTGTGGCGGAGCAGATGGCGGTGCTCAGAAATGTGGGACCGCGGGGAGAGTGGTAGGTAGGGGAACAATTTGCGGTTATGAGACCGGAAGAGAGGAAGATGTAGGAGTATAAGGAAAGACTGATTCGTCGAAGACCACATGGTGTGAAATGTAGATACGATCACTGAGAAGATCGAGACACTTGTAGCCATGGTGGGAGGGACTGTAGCCAAGGAAGATACACATCGGTTTTTTTTGTTCTTGTAGGGGTGAAGATAGGGCAAACAAACACACCCAAAGACCTAGAGGAATGAGGAGTCAAGGTTTCAATAATAGACCATTTCAAAGGGAGTTTTTTTAAATTAAGGTCAGTGGAAGGAAGACGATTAATGAGGTAGGTAGCAGTGGTAAGGGCATCTTCCCTATAAGGTAAAGAGAGATTAGATTGAGCGAGTAAGGAAAGACCGACTTTGACTATTTGGCGTTGACGCCGACTTGCTCATAAGTATGAGGACAGGAAAGGCGATGCTGGACACCAAGGGAGGTGAGGAGGGTGGACACACGGCTATATTCACCACCCCAATCCGTTTGCATTGATTTTGATTGAGTGTTAAATAAACGTTCGATCATAGCAAGAAACGAAGGAAACACGGTTTCGACATCCGATTTATTTTTCAAAGGATATAGCCACAAAAATTTCGTAAGATCGTCAAAGAAGCTAACATAATAACGAGAGCCATAAATAGAGGGTTCAACATAAGGACCCAAAATATCTGAATAAATCAAATCTAAAGTTGCAGTAGAAGTAAAATATGACATATATAAAGGTTGCTTATGGCTCTTATCCAGTTGACAAGGGGCATATACAACATGTGGTGCTTTATTAGGAATAATAACTAAAAGACGACTTAAGAATTGACGAAGCATGGAGTGGGAGCAATGCCTGAGAAAAGATGCCATATGGTGGAGGGAGTGACGGAAAGAGGTGAGAGCCTAAGCACGAGGACGGTGGACCGTGGTGGAGAAGTGATAGAGACCATCTTTGACATAGATGGACGTGACCCGAGTAATCCTTCACAAGAAAGTAAGTGTCATGGAACTCGATATATACAGAATTATCCGAAGCGAATTTATGTACAAACAACAAATTTTTAGTAAGGGAAGAGGTAACGAGAATATTAGATAAATAACATGTACGGGAAGAGGAGGAAAAAGTAGAAGAGCCAGAGTGAGATAAATGTAAACCTATACCGTCACAGACATTAACCTTGTTAGGGACATCATAAGGTTCAGAAGATAATTTGAGGTAGGGGTGTACAACGAAATTGGAAAACTGAACCGACCGACTGAACCGGATTAAACCGGACCGGAAAATGATGAACCGTGGTTTTCCAATCGGTTTTTTCATTGAAGAAAAACCGAACCGGAAATCCAATTCAGTTTTCGGTTTTATCCATAAAAACCGGTATGACCCGAACCGAACCGGTTATACTTCATTTTTAATTTTATATATATATATAATTTAATTTGTTCACTAGCTCCTACTATAAAAACCCCCACACACAACCCTAAATTTCTAAACCTTATACTTCTGCCGTTTCTACCTAAACCTAAACCTAAAATGCTTCCCAGCCGCCGATAACCGCCGTTTGAGCTCACCGGCCGTTTTTGCTTCTTCTAATATTCTTATCATTTGATCGTGAAAGGCTGAAAGCAACCTTTGAAATTGTCGTTACAACGACCACCCGCTGGCTTATGGTGCCAATAATGGTGTTTGTCTCATTTTTAGAAGAAAAAAATCAAAATTTATGGTAAATAAAATACAAATTAAAACCGAAACCGAACCGAACCGGATGTATTGGTTCGGTCCAATTCAAAAAATGACCAATTCGGTTCGCCGTAAAATATCAAAACCGTAACTACGCTTCGCCGTAAAATCGTAAAAAACCGACCGGACTGGACTATGTACACCCCTAATTTGAGGTTACGGAAGACGGAAGTGAGATGATGGGAAGCACCAATGTCAAAATCCAACCGGGAGAATGCTATGGGTACGGGATGACAGCATAAGCTTAAGGAGGGCGAGAAGGACGCGGTGCCGGAGGATGAGATTACTCGTAACGATAATAGCGATTGGTAGAAGTGTGGCCCACTTTTGCACAAATCGACATGGGGCCGACGAATCACCATAATTTTGTCCGCCATAGTGCGACCACCATACATACCGATTTCCTTCATAATTCGATCCTTGACCGGGATGACGTGGAGAACCATGGCCACGTCCCCGTCCATGGTAATTGTTCGACCCAGCCTCTGTGAAGATTTGTTGGAAGCCGATGAGCCAACAAGGTTTTCCACAACAAAGGCGTCGTACCGGTCGAGAGAAGAGGAAGAGACGACGGCCGGCCGGTGATGTCGAATCTCGGACTCGGTGGTCAATAAGAGAGCATAAACCTCGTCAAGCATTATAGATGTATGAGATGAAATCATCGTGACAATAGAGTCATAATCCGGCCCTAATCCGGCAAGTAAGTATGAAATGTGATCGTCGGAATTGAGGGGGTGGCCGGCGAGAGCAAGTTCGTCGGCGAGTTTCTTGACCCGAAAATAATAATCAGCCGCCGAAGAGTCTCCTTTGTGAGTTGCTTTGCTAATTCTATATGGAATTGGATAAGTTTGGCTTGGCTTTGGGAATCGAAAGAAGCTCGCAATGCCGATCACGGATCGGCCGAGGTTACGGCGGTATAAACTTGCAATAAGACGTCTTAAGTGAGAGACGATGTGAGTGTGCCGAGAATCAAATTACCAGATTTGGACCATTCACAGTATGCTGGGTTCGGCTTAGGCTAGCCATCGGCACTTGTAATCACTACAAAAAAACAGCAGTTTTGCGACGGCATTTTTGCGACGGAACTTATTTCCGTCGCAAATTTACGTTTGCGACGGATATTTTAATGTTTGCGACGGGACACTTGGCGGGACCGATTTTTTCACTTGGCGGGCAATTTTGCGACGGAATTTTTATCACTTTGCGACGGACCATCGAATAAAATTTTATTAAATTATTTTATTATTCTAAATTTAGATAAACTTTGCGACGGACTTTAATTGCCGTCGCCAAACTCCGTTTTGCGACGGAATTTTTATTGTTTGCGACGGAATATTTAATAAATTTTTATAAATTATTTCATTATTCTGTATGCACATGTTTGCGACGGAATTAGGTTTTTGTTTGCGACGGACATTATTTGCCGTCGTAAAATGGCGGATATCAGTCGCATTTCCCCCTTTTCTTCCTCATTTCACTTCTTCATCTCCCTCTTCTCTCCCGCCGCCCCCCACCCCCACCTCCCTGCTGAAGCTCTTCCGGCAACGCCACCTCCTCCCACCACCGCCGCAGCCACCCACAGGTATGCTCTACCCTCCCCCTCCCTCCCCCTCTCCCCTAGACCCGATTTCCCCCCCCCCCCCCCCCCCCCCCTCCCCCGCCGCATATTTTTTTTTATTTCGTTTTATATATATATATATGTATGTATGTATATGTATATATATATATTGTATATGTATGTATATTTTTTTTTTTTCGTTTTTTATATATATATATATATATGTATGTATATGTATATATATATTGTATATGTATATGTATGTATATTTTTATGTATGTATGTATATGTATATTTTATGTATGTATGTATATGTATATTTTTATGTATGTATTATATGTATATTTTTATGTATGTATGTATATGTATATGTATATGTATATATATATATTATGTATATTTTTTATTTCGTTTTTTATATTTTTTTATATAGTGTATCATATGTAGTATAGATTTATAGATATATATGTGTAGTAATCATGAGTTAGAAAATGCTTACTTATGTATATTAGTTAGATAAGTTAGGAAAATGGTTAAGTATGTGCAAAGCCGGATGTTGGTTGAATTGGTTGAATTGGTTTGTTGAATGCTTAAGTATGTGCAAAGCCGGATGTTGGTTGAAAATGCTTAGTTTAGAAACCGGATGTTGGTTGAATTGGTTTGTTGAATTTGGATTGAAATGATGATAAGTATGTGCTTACATGATAAGCATAACATACATAAGGTCCTCAAAGGGTGCTTGTTCCTACCCGTTTGGAAAATGGTACCTGGGGTACTTTGTTATCCGGCAAAGCCTCCGAATTATTTTGACGTCGAACCTTTGACCATGAATCGAAAATTTAGGTTATAGTGTTGTTAGTTTCATAGTAAGTTGAGTAAAACTGAGTTTGCAAAAGTGTTGAGACAACCTTCAAAGACTATTGTTAGTCTCATATTTTGTATGATATGATGTGTAGGATTGAAAATGAAGAGAATAGAACGGAGTTGGATGTACGAGAGGTTGGATGCTAACAAGAAATTTAACCCGGTATTTGTGAATGGAGTGGAGGAATTCATAAAACATGCAAAGCGAGTTAGATTCGTTTCGGGCAAATAATGGAATGATGAAGTGTCCATGTAGTAAGTGTAAGAACACTAAATTTTCAATCGAACATGACGTGAGATTACATTTAACTAAATATGGGTTTTGCGCAAACTACTATGATTGGGTGTGTCATGGTGAAGAGTTTCCCATTCCGATCAACGTTCGGCAAGAACGGAATGTGAACCCTTATCGGGACATGGTTAATGACGCATTACGTGATAGGATTGATCACGTAAGAGAAGAATTTCTTAACCAAGAGGAGAACAATGAGACACCAAACCCCGAAGTTGCATCGTTTTTTGAAATGCTTTGAAAAACGCAGGAACTCGTATGTGATGGAAGTAGTGTCTCCGTACGCAGCGGCTTCTAGGTTGCTCACTTTGAAATGTGATCACAACCTCTCTCACAAATGCGTTGACGGGGTTACCGGTTTGATAGGAGATATTCTTCCGAAGAATAACTTAATGACCTCGAACTTCTATCAAACCAAAAAGTTGTTAAAGGCATTAGAGCTACCCCATGAGAAAATACACGTGTGTCCCGCGGGGTGTATGTTATTTTGGGAGGAGGACGCGAATACGGACAAGTGTCGGAAGTGTGACCTTGATCGATATAAACCGAAAACGAACGCAAGAGGTCAACGTGTGCCTAACAAAGTGATGACTTATTTCCCGATTGGACCTAGACTCCAAAGGTTGTACGCCACGAAACATATAGGCAAGGAAATGAGGTGGCACGCGGAAAACCCCGGGACAAGCGGTATAATGGCCCACCCAAGTGACGCCGAAGCTTGGAAGCATTTTGACCAAATGCACCCCGAGTTTGCTAAGGATCCTAGAAATGTGCGGTTAGGACTTTGCACGGATGGTTTTGCACCTTTTGGTAATTTTGGGAAGAACTACTCTTGCTTTGCCGGTCATGGTTACACCATACAATCTTCCGCCCCGGTTGTGCATGAAAAGACAGGTTTATATTCTTATCGGTGCTTGTACCGGGGCCGAAAAATCCGAAAGGAAACCTCGATGTTTATTTGCAACCATTGATTAAGGAGTTGAAGCAGTGTGGGAAACGGGGTTGTTTACTTACGATGTATCCACAAAACGAAATTTTCATATGAGGGCCGCACTAATGTGGACTATCAATGATTTTCCCCGCGTATGGCATGTTATCCGGGTGGACTACGGCCGGTGTGAAAGCTTGTCCCTATTGTGGTGATGGAAACAAGTCGTTACGGCTCAAACATAGTGGTAAATGCACTTGGTTTGATTGTCATCGGCGCTTTCTCCCGAAGACCATATTTTTCGCACCGATAAAGGTTTTTTGAAGTCCAAACAAGTATGAACACGCGACTCCACCCCGTAGATTGAGTGGTGAGGAGGTATGGGAATTTGTACAACACCTACCAAGCATCATTGATGGCTCAGATTCAGACTTGAAACGGCTTAAAAACTCCAAGAATGGTTGGTGGAAAAGAAGCATTTTTTGGGATCTTCCGTATTGGAAAACATTGCTGCTTCGACATTGCCTGGATGTGATGCATATTGAGAAAAACTTCTTTGAAAAACTGATTGACACGGTTATGGACGTTAAAGGCAAGATTGCTTGTGGTCCAAAATCTGCTAAAGATTTGAAAGAGCTTTGCAGAAAGCGCCCCGATTGTACACTTGTTCTTGACAAGCAGAAAAGAAAAGTGTTGTGTGAATGGGTCACCAAGTTGAAATTCCCTGACGGTTATGCTTCAGACCTGAGTAGGTGCGTAGATCATGATCAATACATTCTACGTGGTTTGAAAAGCCATGATTGTCACGTTTTTATGGAACGTTTGTTGCCAGTTGCCCTTCGAGAATTGATTCCGAAAAATGAATGGAATGCATTGATTGAGATAAGTCAATTCTTTCGAGACTTGTGTGCTGCTACCCTAAAAATAGAAGACGTGATTCGTTTAGAGAATAACATTGCTGAGATTATTTGCAAGTTAGAGAAGATTTTGCCTCCAGCGTTTTTTAACTCGATGGAGCATTTACCGGTACACTTGCCGTATGAGGTCAGAGTTGGTGGTCCCGTGCAATATCGATGGATGTATCCATTCGAAAGGTTTTTGAATCACTTAAAACAAAAGATTGGTAACAAAGCTTTCGTAGAGGGATCAATATGCAATGCGTATTTGTTGGAAGAGATTTCAAACTTCTGTTCTATGTATTACGATGATCATATTGAAACAAAAGCAAAGAATCTTGCTGTTGGTGAGACTTCGGCATCAGCAATCGTTTCAGATTTACCTGAGTTATTCCGTGATCATAATGGTACAACAAGCTCGGGAAGTGCAAGACGAGGTTCTTGGATAATAAAGAATATGACTTTGTGCACAAGTACGTATTGTCTAACTGCGAAATCATGAAACCGTATGAACTGTAAGTACCTCATTACTACATATATACAATGCTTAACAGTTTTTTCTGAACAAATATACATTAACTGACAAAATGATTCATTCTTAGATTGTTCGAGCAATTTATTCGTGTTCAACAAAATTTCAATTGACCTCGACGGATATTTGGAATAAACATGAACATGAATTTACCAAATGGTTTGGACAACAAGCATCATTGTTGAATGATGATTTGCTAAAAGCTTTGGCAAGTGGTCCTTCTCGTCAAGTCAAAACTTGGAAACGTTATTCGATTAATGGCTACAACTTTCGGACATTCAACCGGGCAACGATATTGGTAAATCTTCGATCAACAACGGAGTTTGTGTCAGTTCCACGGAAGGTGCCGACTATTATGGCACTTTAAATGAAATCATTGAGTTGGTGTATTATGGACATTCGACTGTCTACAAAGCCGTATTGTTCAAATGTGATTGGTTTGATAATTCTGAACGGGGCATGAATGTGCATAAAGATTATAAGATAGTTGAAGTTCATCGTGGTAGGAAATATGGCGCTTATGATCCATTTGTTCTGGCTTATCAAGTCGAGCAAGTCTACTATGCTCCATATCCAAGTTTGAAAAAAGACAAAGATCAATGGTCGGTTGTTTTCAAAACAAAGGCAAGATCGACTATCGATGCTCCCGTCGAGGAAACCGTTTTCCAAGAACAAGTGATCAATGATGTTTCCCGATTATCGATCCTCTTAACATTGTCCACCAAGATCTTGATGTCGATGTTGACTCCGATGTTGGGGATAATGACTTGGATGATGATGAGATGGCGGATTTCATTCAACAAGAAGATGGAGAGGAAGAAGAATCGGTTGATGATCTAGATATCGATGAAGAGGAGGAAGAACTCTTCCATTCTAGTAGTGATAGTGAATAATAATGTATTAAATATTTTATTTTGTCATGATAGTGAATAATAATGTATTAAACATTGTAATTTATTATTAATTAGTATAAACGCCTTTTTATTATAATTGCATTTATATTAGTATAAACGTCATTTTCTCGTGTCAAATAGATGTCGGGTAGAGGTAGAGGTAGAGGTAGACGCGGTAGGGGTAGTTCCCCTCCCCGGAGCGTCTTCCTCCTCACGAACGACGGGTTTGGATGATGAGATACACCGGATGAGCGAGGAGGATTTTGGTGTCATTGTCAATGGTGACCTTGGATTGCCGGTTTTGGATCCCGAGGGGAGATGGTAAGTTAATACATATCTTGCTTTAATTTGTTTGTATTTTTATTTATATTTTGATTAACCAAATATATTAACAACTTATTGTTTTCAATATGACGGGTTTACCGACAACTATGTCAAGAAAATGGCCAAGAACGCCATAATCGGCGGCTTGAACACTTTTGCCACCACGTGGCATAATGCCGGCCCGGGAGCGACGGGATAGGTGGTGGAACGCATTTAGGGTACGTCGTTCATATAAATATAACTATATATAAATATAACTATAATTATAACTATACATATAACATATATATAACTATGTTGCGGGGTCATTTCGGCTTCGAGTTACGCCACGAGCGCCCGGTTAGGGAAGCTTTTGAGCGGTATGCTATCAACGGGGTCCGTGATTATATGTATCGGGCTCAAACAAACCCCCGTGCTCGGCTTTGGATGACCCCGGATATTCTCCGTCGCCCGAGGAGTGGATTGGGAGTCCCGTAAGCAATTATTCAATATTTAATTAACAATACTTGTTTTATATATATATATATATATGTATGTATGTACTAACTTGTTTATCTTATGTCGGAATAGGCGTTCCGAAACATCTGCGAAAAAGAAGCTAAACCGAGCTTCGGATCCGGTGAGGAAGGGAAGATCCCGGGACACATGCTATGGGCGGACGCGGCGTTATCGATTTCGCTCGGGCCATGGAGGACAATAGAGGAGCGCCCTATCGGTCGGTGATCGGTGAGTAGTTCGAAGAAGAAGAAGTCGGGCAACTTCGTCTCGAGGAAGTTTGAGAAAATCATGGTACGTTATGTATTCTAAATATTATATATACATTATATATATATCATGTAATTATTGTTACTAACAAATTTATATCATACTTTGCAGGACGTCTTCACCTCGAAGAAGGCGAAAGCCGGAGACGCGACGACACCCCTGTCGACGAGTCGCGTCTTTATTACGAAGCCGCTGGTGGTTACGACAAGAAGGGGAGAGTTTTTGGCATGGGGTCAGCTGCCTCCATGTACTACGACAGGCCTGCTGCTGCTCGACACTCATCCGCTGAGACATACTCTCCGGGCATAATCACCCGTCTCACCCAGGAGATGGCGAGAGACAGACAGACTCATGCAGAAACCCAGGCGAGGTTGGAGGAGCTAGAGAGAGACGAAAAGCGTCGGGATGACGGACTAGCGCGGATGAAGGCGTGGATTACCCGGCGGTTAGGCGGCATCCTCCGGAGGGATGCAACCCGGGTACGAGGCGGCACGAGAGATGACCATTCGATCATGGACCTGGAGGAGGTGACGTGGGTTTAGGTAGTACACCGGGTCCGACCGGGGTGACATTGTTTTGATACATTTTTATTTATTTTGGCTTATCGTATCCCCTTTGACATATCGTTTTATTCATTTTTTGACATTTCCCCTTTGACGTATTTTTTGACATATCCCCTTTGATATCGTATTCCCGTTTATATTGTTGTTGTTGATAGCCGGTAGCAATTGTAATGCTACCGGGGAAAATTAAGGCCGTTTTGCGGCGGTGGTTTGGCCGGGCCGTTTGCAAAACGACCATAATTTTCTCGTTTAATTTTATTTTTTGCGACGGAATATATCCGTCGCAATATGGTATTTGCGACGGCAAAGGCTCATTTTGCGACGGATATGAAAAGATCTAAAAATAAATAAATTATTTAATAAAAATAAGTTGCGACGGATTATACATTTTTGCGACGAAGTTTTACATGTTTGCGACGGAATATTTCCGTCGCTATTTGTTATTTGCGACGGACTATACATTTTTTGCGACGGAAATTATAATTAAAAAATAAAATAAAATACGTTATTATCCGTCGCAAACAATTTGCGACGGATAAACCGTCGCAAAACTGGGGTTTTGCGACTAAAAAATGCGACAAAGAAAAATCGTCGCAAACTAGTGTTTGCGACGGAATAACCCTTGTTTGCGACGGTAATCTTCCGTCGCAAAACTGCTGTTTTTTTGTAGTGAATGGTATAAACTAGAGGAGAACTTGGGCCCTGGATATGTGATAATTTTTCCTGGTTAATTTAATGATGTAAATAGCGGAAGGAGTGAAACAGGGGGTAAGAGGAGGTGGTAGTAGTGGCAACGCCGGAAGTTTCGCTTATTTCGACATGGGTGAGTAGATGAAGAAGACGAAGCCGGAAAAGCTAGGACTTTTTTTTTATTGTATGGAAAGAAAAGTTAAAGACGCGAGAAGAGAGGGTTTGGGAATCATTGGCGTACCGTACATGAGAGGAAAATCAACCCGCTTTGATACGATATCATAGTTTGGAATACTAAAGATTTCATTGATTCAATATGACCGGGAGAGTACAAATATATAGGTTGTCTTAGGGAACAAGCCATTATGGGATAAATAAAAAATATTTAAATAAAACCAAATATATATTAAAAGTAAGAATATTATTATTTGAACTAATCTAGTATATCCTCGACATCATTTGTTGAATTACCGTCCCTTCAAAAAATTATTCGAGGAGGAGAGGTAGAAAGTAAAGATTTTAGATATTCAACACAACCTCAAGCCGACGAGGAGGTAGCATATGGCCCAATACTTCATTTTTTATTTTTGTTTGGAAATACTATGCTTGCAAAGCAATGTTGAACTCAAGACCTCCTGTTTTGATATCATGTTGAATTACCATATTATTGGATCTAACCTTATGTGATATAATCACTTTAATCCTGGATGGTTTATGTCAAACTATCAATAATCTAAAGAAAATATGAAAACGGAAGCATACGTGAATCTGTAGTGCTGTAGATCTCCCGTAGGATCGGTCTTCTAAATCTACACACTTTCTAGAGCTTTTAAGAGAACCCTTTAAATTTTCCCTGTATTTCTATCTGATGATAGGAGATATAATGAAATCGTGTGTCACCTAGGTACGTACCATGACCCCTTTATATATTGATTTATATTTTAGGTATTTCTATTTCTACCCATCAATGAAATATAAATTACCTCTTAGTCTCTACACATAAAAGACCCATACCCTAATATATATACATTATAGCCCAATAACCGAACAACCGTAGTAGATTATGACATTTACATCGGGCTAATCATTATTGACAATTACTCCATTCGTTCCTATTTAACTGTCGCAGTTGCTAAAAACACACATATTCAGTAGAGTAGTTAATACTTTGACTTAACATCAAAGTGATAATAATACCCCTTGAATATAATTATTGCAATGGTATTTTCAAGCTCTCACCCCTTAATAAATAAGGGTAGATGTAGAAAAATACAATAAATAATGCTTTGAAAATGTAACTACAACAGATAAAAAGGAAAATTTGATTTTGACATCTGCGATAGTTAAATAAGAACAGAGGAAGTAAGAGATAAGAAGACATCCCAACCTGACAGTCCATAATAAAAAATTATTTTACATATAAACTCAACGTTGGATTAATGATCCAACACATATATCTCTCCCTAAAACTTAAATAGACGAGGAGTTAATTAGATAATTGGAATTTTATGTATATTCAACATCATTGCTGTCTATTATTATTATTATCTTTCAATATGAGTCGGGATCCTCTGCGGTACATTTATGGTTATGAGAAGGATATGCACGTACTCGTGTATTACATATCTTTCACAGCACCTTTTAAAATGCATAATCATAATTGTCTGCGGCAACAGTGACTGCAAAAACATCAATGGCGATGACAGTAGGAGCAGCCGAAATCGAGAACAAGAATGGAAGAAAGCTAAGTGAGAAACCAGCCTTTACCAGTAGCAGTTCACCATTAATATTCAGGTTTTTGCCAAATGAATTTCCTCATCAGTGTCACAATATTGAATGTGATACAAAATTCTCTCCAAAAGGAATATGCAAAAAATTTAAACGTTGTGGCAAGTGTAACACAAAGTATAAGTGTTGCACTTACGTTTACCCTGGCGAGCCACCATATGAAGGCGAGGAAGAAGAGGTTATGGATGGCGAGCCGCCGTATGAAGGCGAGGAAGAAGAGGTTGTGGATGGCGAGCCGTCGTCGAAGGCGAGGAAGAAGAGGTTGTGGAAGAGGGAAAGGGAGACGAACTATACATAGGCGGAATTAAGGTGGGAGATGAAGACGGGGAATATGAGATAGACGAAGAATATTATCAGGGAATTGAAGGCGCGGGAGATGAAAACGGAGAATATGAGAATGTGGGAGAGTAAGTGCTAAGGGCATTACAAGGCAAAAAGCATTAGAGGCCTATAACTATCGCAATGGTAAATTTTGGGCTCTTCATCTAATTTTTTTTTTTAAAAAAAAACTTGGTTTCTTTTTTCATTTTTCTTCGTATCAAATCTGCCCCATAATCAATTAAATATGGTATGTATTCACTCTTAAGATGTTTTTTGTAACATAATTCTTATTCCAAGAAGTTCAACACAACAAATTAGGTAACTTAAAGTCTGTACTTTATGCGTTGAATTTTTAAACTTAGAGCTATGCTAAACAAAAAAATCTTTACCAAAAAAAAAAATCAAAAAATCTTTTTTTTTTTTTTTTTTTTTTTTTGCAAACAAAAATGTTTTTTTAAACCGTAATAGCTAATACACTAAATTTTGAGCCGGTTTGTTAAAAGAATTAAATAAGAAAATCAAAATATTACCGTTGCGAGAGTTAAAGAGCCCTGATCAACGTTTTTTTTTTGCCTTCTTCAACGTTAAAAGAAGTATGCATTTAACTATGCACCATCCTTTTAATTCAACTTCTTTTTTTTTATGACATCTTAAATGACACCACAGTCAATTTATCGTTAGGACACCAACAGTTATAATTCGGCACCTCCAGAATCGAATTTTTGTATAAAACTCGACTTTAGAGAAAGCGCAATTAAATTTTGACCTCTGTAAAGTTGAAATTTTTACGAAATGTGGTGTTCGGGTAGATCATCTGTGGTGCCATTAACAATGTTTTTTTTTATGTTTAGATATATAATAAAGTAGCATTTGTATCTCTTTTTGAGTGTAATGATCTGCAAATGAAATAGCAGATCTCATGAATTTGATGTATTTCTCAGCATTACTCTACAACTAGTAATATATTATGATGATATATTATGATGTCCTTCTAACTTTTTGAGTAGTGATAGTTCCAAAATAAAAGGTCAAACAAACCTTTTCATCATTGATCATTATGTGCGACCTATTAACTATCAATGGTATAACAATGTATTGTGATCATTTGATGTGGTCTGGAAACGTACTAACATTTTCCTATCTATCTACAGTTCAAATGTTCACATTAGATCTCTAGCTAGTCGTGTCTTAACCTTAGAATCGTCGTACTTTTTTTTTTGGATAATTTGATCGATCGACGTACTTTTCTGAGGTTGAATGTCTATGTTATCCTCTAAAACTTAGGCTTGGTATGATGCCATTAATACGTGTACATAAACGGGAATCCTATGAGCTTGAAATTTTTTGTCAGTAATATATCTTAGCTAGCAGCGGATCAAAGAAACCGTCAGTAAAGGGCCTAAAGCTTTTACGGTGAAGGCAGATGCGGCGGTTGAACACGCCGTGAAAAACCTTTAGCAGTGAAAAAAATATGTCGCTAAAAAGCATATTTTTTGTGATGTATGCATATAAGTACATACATACGATGGCGGATGTACATTGTAATAAATGGGGTCCGCAGACCCCATTAAAAACTAGTAGCTCTACATTTTATATATAACAAAATATTTCGGACCCCGTAAAAAAATACTATAGAAAAATATTTTGGACCTTGTAATATTTCGAGTTTACTTTGAAAAATAATTACGGACCCCCCGCTCAATAAAATTTCTGGATCCTCCCCTACATACATACATACATTTATTTTACATAGATACATGTATACGTGTCTTTTTCGTGATCGTTCAATATTTCGGAATCAACTTGATTTTTTTCAAGTGTGACCAATAGTGTTTTGGTATATTAACACAAAAAAACGCTATAGTCGCAACGAAATATCACAAAAAGCATAGGAAATAATCTCAAAACATCGTGAGAGTATAGAAATGGAGATTGAGATGAAGGGTATGATAACGTGAGCTGGATATATAGGGGCTTGGTAAACATGTCTGTAGCTTGATCCTTAGTAGAAATGTATGAAACTTGTAGCTAACGGCTTAAACCAGATCTATCACGAACATGATGAACATCGAGTTCAATGTGTTTCGAGAATATGACATTATAATATGCATTCTTTTTATTATTGATGCAAAGAATATTTTAGAAGGAGTGAGAACGAAGGACAAGAACAAGAAAAAATAAAGGAATTAGGACAATGGAAAAAAAACTGGGGTTAGAAGGACAACTTTTTTATTGTTCATTACCACATATCTACTATTCGTTATAGTGTTTTACGGTGGAACATAGTCCAAATCCATTGTATTGCGTTCCCCCGTTTCGCTGTTTTTTTACGCACACTATCTCGAAAATAATGTCGGATAAATTAACAAATGAAATGTCAAAATAAAGATGACTAAAATAATATAGTGAAATAATTACGATACTCGGACGCTTAGGTAAAAGAACATATTTTTTTTAATTGAGTAGGAAGGAAAATGTATAATTGTAGTGGAATAGTGGCTTTTCACATTTATAAAGGGGGGGGCGGGGGGAGGGAGTGGGAATAAATGACAAGAAAGTGCTAGAAAATGGAAATAAAGCCAGCGGAAATAAAATTTGAATGATAAGAACAAATCCATTGTTGACTGTTCCTTAATTACAGTGGAATAGACCCAAACGCGCTATTTCGCTATTCAACTATTTCGACGTTTTTTTTTTTACAAAAATGACCTTGAAAAATGTATCGGAAAAATATCAACTGGGATGTCATAATACATAGGATGAAAAAAGGAAAAGTATGACGGAAGAATTACGATCATTTGATTATTAAATCAAAAGATACGTCTTTTCTTCTAATTGAACAAGAGAGAGAATGTCAAATCAGTGAAATTGAAATCGTCATTTTTACTCAAAAAAAATCTACTGGATTAAATGTTTTTTTTCTCTACATTGTCTTTTTTTACATTTGTGCAATCACTGTTTTGTTAAGCTGTTATGACAGGAATGACAGGAGAATTTTTGGTTAATATTTTTCTTTAAGTTGTTATGTCTCACGATCTTAATATTTTTAATTAATAAAAATAACTTTTGTTGTTAAAAAAAAGTGTAATTAAACAACAAAGAGCTCGCCGGCATGAGAAAACAAAGAGGAAAGAACGTTTCTCCATTTCTAGGTGTAGAATGTTTCAAACAAGAAGAAAAAAGGGCAAAAGTTGTGTCGGAAAGAAACTGTCAATAGAATCGCAAGAATATTCTTTTCTGACGAGGTCAATGACATTAAAGGCATATTAATAGTATATGAATGGAATTGGGATATTAATTAGGACGAAGACGAAAATGGTTCGATCAAAATAAAATAGGTGGAAAAGATGAATAAAATTCTATATTCAAATTGTGATTATTTTGTTTGATTTATAACTAACTTATGAACGATGCTTATATTGTTTTACAATATCTTCATGATTTAAATGTGTAAATATGTTTGATTTATATATATATATATATATATATATGTTTGTTTTTGGTGTAATAGTACTTTTCTTTGTACTCCTAAATAATTTTTTTTTAGGTGATAATAACTTTTCTTAGAAGAAATTAAACAAGGTTTGTGCACTAGGCCGGCCTATGGCATCAGAGTGATGTCATGGCAACATGAAATTGCATTATAAATTGCACCCTTTAGTTAATATGATTATTCATTTGCAGAGAACCATTTATTATTTCACCAGTTTTCAAGAGAAAGAAGGCAAATATTTAAGAGGATGGCTAAGCTTAATTACTTCATTCTCTTCACTCTTATCATCCTTGGTATGTATGCAGCTTTCATTTCTCTCTTACATTAATATTTTTATATTTATGTTTTTTCTCAGGAAACATGCTCTACTACATTATTCTTTGCTTTTCCAAATAATACATCATGATATAAATAGGAAACCAATGAGCTTGAAAAAAATTTCTTAGTAATCCTACCTGGATTATATCTGTCAAAAGGTGTTAATATTGTATATCCTTGTGTTGTGATGTGGTAAAAGATATATGTTGTACCGTCTCCAAACTTGTGTCTGACTGCGCTAATACGGTTATAAAGGATCCGTTTAACTATTTAGACCGTCGTTTTCGTTTGGTCTAAAAGGACAAAACCGAGTGTACAAGACCTTTATGTATATATACTAACATGATTTTTCAATTGTCAATTTCATACATTTTGAGAAAGAGATTTACTCCCCCGTTTGCAGTTGGTAAACACGCATATTAAGGATGTGAATTTATGCTTTACTTTGAATACCAAAATGACTAAAATCCCCTTCACTATAATCAATGCAATGTTGTTTTTATTCTCTCATTTCTTAATAAATAAGAGTAAATGTAGGAAACACACGATAAATGATGCATTGGAAATTTAACCTTCTCACATAAAATGGAGCAAATGATTTCGACAACTGCATCATTTATTTTGAAACGGAGGGAGTAATGTTTTTCATTTTAATAATGAATTGACTAAAACGTCATTGATATAATTAGTACTAACATTATTTTTAATCTCACACCTAACATATTAACTATATATATGATTCTAATATATTATATTTTCGAGTGTCATTAATCATTATTACTTAAGCACCTTATAAAGAAGATGTGTAATAATCATATTTTCTGAACTTATTAAAAAACTACATATTTAAGTAAACACTTTTTAACAAAATTCGAAGAAAACATATATCAAAATTTAAAGTAACCATAAAATAATGAAATCTCTTTAAAAAAAAAATTCAGAGATTAAAAGCTAGGAAAAGTCAAAAGGAGAGCCACATATACAAATATATATATGTGATACTGTTGAAATTATCATGATAGTATTTGCGATGTTTATATGGTGGATATCTAGCTAAAGTGAGTGATTTTTCCGGTGGTTGCATGACGGTGCTCAAGAATAAGATGAAGATATTGAAGAACAAGATGAAGAAAATGTTGTGTTTATGATTATGAGCTGAGCCTAGGTGGCTGCCCACATACCCTTAGCTTGTAAGGAATCAAGCCCAACTTACGTAGTTCTGGAAATGAAGCCTCCCTTGTAATAGAGGTGATGTTGTTATTTATAGAGGCCCAGGAGCGAGCCGCTTGGCAAGAGTAAGACAGTGGCGAGAGCCGGGCAGTGCGCGGCCCGGTGGCCCGGAGGGCTGGTGGGCCCGGCTGCCCCAGATCCTTACGGTCCTAGAGCCTTTGGCGGGCTCGCTACGGGCTCTTTATTGGATTTTGTGGGGTTTGCCGATTTTGACATATCAATGGCCCCCATGCTCCTTGGCTCTTCATTGTACAAGTGAGAGTCAATGAGTAAAGTTGTAGATGACTTGATGTACCGTTTGCTGATATGACTGTTACATAGCGATCTGTTGAGACATCGTAAGTCTCATTTGGCATAGTCTGTTGGTGCCGTGCTTAGACAGCGAGTGGACTTACATAAGATTTGCTCGAGTGCGATCTCCAAATATGATGTCGAGCTGGAGCCGGTCTTATAGATGATTCACTCAAGGGCGAGTTCCGAATATGATGCTGAGCTGGAGTCGGTCTTATAGAAAATTCGATTGAGGGCAAGTTCGAAATATGATGCGAGCTGAAGTCGGTCTTATTGAAGATTCGCTTGAGGGCGAGTTCCAAATATGATGCCGAGATGGAGTCGGTCTTTTGATGCTGCACTATGAAGTGGACGGTCTTTTGGTGCCGCGCTATGAAACGGACAGTCTTTGGGTGCCGCGCTATGAAGCGGACAGTCTTTTGGCTCCGTGCTATTAAGGGGACGGACTTTGGATGCCGCTCTATGAAGCGGACAGTCTTTTGGCGCCGCGCTATTAAGAAGACGGACTTTTGCCGCCGCGCTATTAAGATGACGGACTTTTGATGCCGTGCTATTAAGAGGAAGGTCTTATGGTGCCGCGTTTTGAAGCGGACAGACTTTTGATGCCGCGCTATTAAGCGGACGGTCCTTTGGTGCCACACTATGAAGAGAACGGTCTTTGGGTGCCGTTCTATGAAGTGGACGGACTTTTGATATTGCGCTATGAAGCGGACGGACTTGTTGTTGGTGAAGATAAATCCCATTTTGATGACGATCTGACCTCTGGTGAGTTCCCAAAACAAGAAGGCTCGTCCCGCCACTTTTGGTTGGTAAAGTTCCAAAAATAAAATAGCTCGACCCACCACGTCCATGGGGGTGAGTTCCGAAAAATGGAGTGTAATCATTCAAGTTGTAGAACGAGAATAAATGCCAATGAGAGCTTGTACCTAGATATCTCGTATTGGAGAGCTTGAGACCTCGTATCTGGAGAGCTCGTGGTGGAGAGCTTGAGAGCTCGTAACTTGGAGAACTTGAGAGCTCGTACTTGGAAAGCTTGAGAGCTCGTAACTTGGAGAGCTTGTAACTTGGAGATCTCGTAACTTGGAGAGCTTGAGAGCTCATATACGGAGAGCTTGAGAGCTTGTATCTTGAGAGCTCATTTTGGCGAGCTCATATCCGGTGAATCTGTGATGAACACGATGAAGGTCGTGATGGAGACATGGAGATCATGATGAACTGGATGAATATCGATACTTTGATGAAGATTCCGATGAAATTCTTGATGAATGCCGGTCGGGAAACAAAAATGGGCGGTTTTGGGTCACCGAAAAACCAAAAAATAGGTGGAGATCTTACTACTGGATGAAGATTTTGGAGATCTTGATAAGGATCTTGTAGATCTGGAGAAAAATCTTGTAGATCTAGAGGAAGATCTTGTAGAGAGAGCTTGAGATCTGGAGGAAGACTTGATGAATATCTACAAGAAGATCTTGTTAAAGACTTGTAGATCTTGTTGAACACTTAACGATCTGGATGAAGATCTTATTGAACACTTGAAGATCTGGATGAAGATTTTGTTGAAGATTTGGAGTTCTAGATGTAGATCTTGTTGAAGACTTAAAGATCTGGATGAGGGCCATTTGAAGACTTGGCCGGAAAACAAAAAATGAGCGGTTTTAGGCCTCCGGAAATCTCAAATCTGACCGGAAAAATTACGTGGTAGATATCTGGATAAAGTGGGTGATTTTTCTGTTGGTTGCACGATAGTGCTTAAGAACAAGATGAAGTTCTTGAAGAACAGGATGAAGAAAATGTTGTGTTTATGATTATGGGCTGAGCCTAGGCGGCTGCCAACGTACCCTTAGCTTGTAATAAACCAAGCCCAACTTACGTAGTTTTGGAAGTGAAGCTTCCCCCTTGTAATGTAGGTGATGTTGCTATTTATAGGGTCTAGGAGCAGGCCTGCTGGCGAGAGTAGGACAGCTGGCGAGAGCTGGCAAGCTGCGGCCTGGAGGGCCGGGTAGGCTGAGAGCCTGGCGGCCTCAAAGCCTGGAGGTCCCAGAGCCTGGCGGCCGAAAGCCTTTGGCGGGCTCGCTACAGGCTCTTTATTGGATTTGGCGTGGCTTTTCTATTTTTGACATATCAATATATATATATATATATATATATATATATATATATATATATGTGTCTTCCGGTGGTAGTTGAGTTATAAAGGATTTGTTTAATTACTTAGACTCGTTATTCTCGCTTGATCTAAAAGGCTATATATATATATGGGCCGGAAGGACAAAAAAATGTTAAAAATGGAGATGGAAGGACAATTTGCATTTTGTGTGGTTAAAAAGGACAAATTTATAGTATATTGATCGAAATACCCATGGTTCTTCTTTGTGTGGAAAAGATTGAGTAAATGCCGTGCCATAAATTGGAGTAAATGCACTACCATAAATTGAGCAGTAATACTAAATCTACGAAATCAATTTATTCAACCTTTTTAAAGTAAAATAAAAACCAAAAAATGAGTCAATGATAACCTTTCCATATTTAAATCATTTGACTTATACTCCTCAATCACAACATAAAAGGTAAAAAAAAAAAAATAGACACTTTACTTCCCCCTTCTATCTTGAAGCTTGATACGACACTTTTACCTGCGATGTTACTTCACTCGTAATCGTGACAATATGTTGAAAATGATCATTTTTATTGCGCTCTTACTTCATGTTTACTGTCACTTCACTCGTAATTGTTACTATATGTTTGAAATGATGCTTTTCATTGCATTGTTACTTCATTTGTGACTGTTACTTCATTCGTAATTGTTAATATATGTTGGAAATGATCATTCTTATTGCATTGTTACTTCACGTGTTACTATTCCTTCACTAGTAATTTTTACTATATGTTGGAATTTATCATTCTTATTGCATTGTAATTTCACGTGTTACTGTTACTTCACTCGGAATATATATATATATATATGTTTGTAACCAAATTGTACTCATGATTGTGTTTTTTTTAAAAAAAATTTTAATGTTTGTAACAGTTTTAGGAAGATTCAATTTCCTATAATTACTCCACCTTTAATTGTCAGGATTTACATCTATTTATTTACGTTTTGGTTGTAACCACCAATTATGGAAAAAAAATACACGCATAGTTATAAAATAGGGGGAATGAGGGAGAAGGACAGAAATATTTCATCAATTGAGTAGAAGGACAGTTTTTTGAAACTTTTGCATAAAGGACAAAACTATTTATTCACTGTCGAAATTCACTTGTGTTCGAAATTCACTTTGTTTAAATTCACCGCCGAAATTCACCGTCGAAATTCACTAATTTTCAAAATTCATTGTCGAGATTCACTGATTTTCGGGATTCACTGTCAAAATTCACTGTCGAAATTCACTGATTTTGGGATTCACTGGGAAGATTCACCGATTTTCGGGATTCACTTGTTTGTCCTTCTCGCTATAAAAATTATGCAGTTGTCCTTCTCCCTATAAAAAATATGTAGTTGTCCTGTTACTTAAAAATATTCCAGATTTTGTCCTTATCCCTAATTTTCCATATAAAATAAGGGTATTATCGAAACTCTAAATTAATTTTGTCCTTATTAATCATGTGCGTACTTCTAGCCTGATTTATTATTAAATGTGTCCTTTTTGGAAAATATCTAATATATATATATCACTAAAAATCATTAATTCTCTCACCTCTCATACTCCAATACGTAAATGAATATATCTTTTGATTTATGTTTTGAAACAACGTAATTCTTTCACAATTTTTTCTTTTTTTTCGTCCTCGTTATTTTGATATCTCATTTGATATATTTTGACGTTATTACTGAGGTCATTTTCGCAAAAACGGCAACAAAAAAAAATTACGCACTGGAATAAAGGATTTGAGGTCTATCATACTATTTCACTTTAGCGAATAGTGGATTTGAGTGTCGATTTTACTGTTTCATTTTACTGAATAGTAGATTTTGGAGTAGGAAATTGTGGATTTTATGGTCTTGAACAATGGATTCGGGTAGCGGGCGATGGATTTTGGCTTACTAAAAGAATAGTCAAATGTTAAAAAGGACAATGTGCAGATAAAAATAAGCATTTATCCAATCAATTTTTTAGAGGGAGGGGCAATAAAGGACAGATAAGAAAGAAAAAATACGAATCAGGACAATAGAAATACAAATTTGGTGATATGGACAATTCCACTGTTCGTTATCCCAAATCCATTGTTCGGTATAGGGGAATTGACTTCAAATCCACTATTTCACTGTTTCATTGCTTTTGACAAAAATTACCTCGAAATGACATCGAAAAGAATGGGATAACTAAATAAAGAAAAAAAAAAAAAAAAAGGAAAAATACGATGAAAGAATTATGATTTTATTACGTCTAGAACAAAAAATATATTTATTTTTGTAATTAAATATAAGAGAATTTAAATCGTAGTGGAATAATCACTTGTCATTTATACCAATAACAAATTTTACTGTTCTGTTTACATATTTCCAGTTTCAATTTGGCTTTGTCCCTTTTATTCCAATTTTGTTTTAGCGAAAATGGCAAATTTCTATTTCACTAGAATTAATATATTCTCTCTCCTACTCCAAAACAAAATTGAATATATATATACGATTCAACCTAGCCGTGATCAATAAATACGTTCTAAAAAATATATATGCAAGAAATCGTAATTGTTAACTCGTAAACAATTAATTACTCGAAAAATTACGATCATTTGATTATTTGATCTCTCTTGTACGACCACTTGACGAAAAAAGGAAAAGTATGACGGAAGAATTACGATCATTTGATTATTAAATCAAAAGATACGTCTTTTCTTGTAATTAAACAAGAGAGAGAATGTCAAATCAGTGAAATTGAAATCGTCATTTTTACCCCAAAAAAATCCACTCGATTAAATGTATTTTTCTCTACATTGTCTTTTTTTACATTTATGCAATCACTGTTTTGTTTGCATATATCTATTTCCACATTGTTCTTTTTTCATATAAAGCCAATGTTTAATTGAATATCAAATAGTATATTTAATGCAATGTGTTTGACTAAAAGTGTAAAAGATAAAGAATCACTGAAAACTTCAATATTTGGCATATATAGTAATTACATTGACTATAAGTATTGAGGTTTGTCGAACATAACACGCTTTGGTGACGACTATTAACATTTTTCACGACATAACCTTTTCGTGTATCTACGTACACAAAAAAGCGCTGCGACATTTTTTTTCCGTCATGAATAACTTTAGTGATGAAGATTATCACTTTTGTGATGATTTTTTCGTCACTAAAGATCTATTTTTAGTGAAGATTCATATACATGACTGTGGTAGTGAAGATTCATATACATGACTGTGGTCGGACCACATTCAAATTTGCGATCTATAATACCATATATGTATGCATACGAGTATAAAAATAGACATATATGTTTTTTTTGCTACATATAATCATATATACTAGCCTGTTCGCAAGTAGTCGAACCAAGTATCGCAATTGCTCAAGTATATAACGTTCATTTGATCTGCAAGGGGAGTCCAGTTCTGAATTGAGTCGATCTCAAGTTATAATTTATGAGTAACATGGTTTGCTTACAGCCCTAAACTCGTGTCTGATGTGCTTTCTCAATCAAAAGAAAACAAATAAAAATCACTCATTATCGATATGACAAAAACACCTTTAATTAAGATATGGGTTTCACACATCGTCTTTGTTAACGTTTAAGGAGAATTGAAGAAATCAATAGCACATTGAAGGAGAATTCCACCATATTTCTCGTCATGTTGTTTTCGACGAAACCTGCTTTCCATTTATACACTCCCTTCTTGCCACCCTCTTCCTTATCTCTCCTACCGCCCTCCCTACTGAACCCCCCTCAGCCCCCCTCTTCTCCTTTTCGGCCTCAACCTTTTCTTCTTCTTCTTCTTCACCAACTCCATTGTCCACCTCTTCTCCTCTTTCCCCTCCCGACCCTCCACCCCTACATCAAATGGTTACCTGCTTCTGGTGATGGTTGGTGTTGGTTGATGGTTGAAAAAAATCGGAGAAAGAGCATAAAATAGGTGTTAAAATGAAGAGGAACATAAAATATAAAACATAACATGAATCATACCGTGACAAAAGCAAAAATATTGAGGGTAATATAGTCCATACCATTAGCGTTAACAAAAGCAAGGACGGAGGTTAATAGAAATCTAGCGGGGCAAAGCCCAACCGGACAAAAAAAATATTACACTAAAAAATATGTGTAGTCTAGTCGGATCTATAAATATTCTTAATCCAAATTTCACGCGACGAACTCGATATAGTCCATTAGTCCACCCCAACTTAAAATCATGGCTCCGTCCTTGAACAAAAGTCATTTAAGTCTTAAATCTTTTTTAGAAGTCCAATTATTTTCAAATTTTTTCTAATGTGACCTGAATGCCGGTTAACTTAAAAAATTAAGTATTTGACATTTAGTGCCACCAGTATTTTTTTAAGGCAATAAAGACAATATTTTCTATAATATTCCAATTATACCCTTGTTAATAAAAAATTAGAAAATAAAGATGCTGCAATTAATTTGAAGTTGGAATGGTTTTCTTGGATGCTAATAAACCTTTTTAAGAGGATCTTTTGGTTTCTTGGTTGTTTTGGATACATGGATTTGGGCAATGTCTTGTTTTTGATCTTTTGGTTTCTTGTTTGTTTTGGATACATGGATTTGGGTACGTGCTGCTGTTTAGTGGCTTTGATCTTTTGTTTCTTGTTTGTTTTGGATATATGGATTTGCTGCTGTCTAGTATAGTTTTTTCATGCTCCGGCTTTGTGACGAGGGTCGGATCAGCATATCGCCACATGTCGCCTCCAAATCGACACGGTAATAAATAAAGATAGAGAAAAACTTCCCCCAAGTGCCGAACCCCCGGTACCCGAGCCGCATGAGCTCGGTCACCATCCTCCGACCTCTGCAGGTCGGCCAGTACATATGGTCAAGCCTACTCGAGCCCGACCCTACAGGTCGCCTAAGTCCTTCTCGGACATAACATCTTACGCACACATTAAATCGGATAAATACGGAAAGAATCCATACGCATAACTACTATGATCGTGGCATTCAAATATACCCATAATTATCTCCTAAAATCAAGGAAATCAAATCATCATTATCTCTTTCTAAGGGAACACGAAATCCAAGCCCAACAATGACAAAGGCCCAT
This sequence comes from Gentiana straminea, assembly GCA_036785695.1. Taxonomy (NCBI): domain Eukaryota; kingdom Viridiplantae; phylum Streptophyta; class Magnoliopsida; order Gentianales; family Gentianaceae; genus Gentiana; species Gentiana straminea. The sequence continues at coordinate 771,767 of JAVUPR010000034.1, read as the reverse complement.
GACGGCTTAGGGCATAACGCCCCTCTATATAAACCATTCCTAAGGAACTACGAAGACTTGATTCCAATTCATATATTGGATACGTAGGCAGCTTGAGAAACAACATCTCAACTGCAGTCTTAACCACCACCAAAACACCCCCTCTTTTTATCGTTTTTATGGTTCTTAAAGCTTTTTGCAGGTTTTCATTAGGAAAATAGCCCCGGATTAATTATCGACGATTTCCAGCATCATCAAATGGCACTAGAAGGAGGGTCTTCATACTGGCAACTTTGTTAAAAAAATCCAATTGCAAAAACGCAGTCAGATCGGCGGCTAATTGCCAGAGATTGCGCCATTGAAACAAAATTTCCACCGTTCATACGGAATAAAAAGGAGTGACGAATAAGCCCTCCAAATTTCGTGCGGATCGGAATCCATTTCGATGCCCGATCGTCGCCGTAAATTTGCTTTGTTGTATCACCAAAAACGCAGCAGTCACATCGGCGGCTAATTTCCAGAGATTGACCTGTTGAAACAAAATTCCCACCGTTCATATTGAATAAGAAGGAGGGACGAGTAAGCCCTCCAAATTTCGTACCGATCGGAGACCTTTTCGATACCCGCGGTCGTCGCCGGAAAGTTGCTGTTGTATCACCAAAACGCAGCAGTCATATCGGTGGCTACTTGCCAGGGATTGAGCCGTTGAAATAAAATTTTCACCATTCATATTGAAAAATAAGGAGGGACGAATAAGACCTCCAAATTTCGTGTCAATCGGAGTCTGTTTCGATGGCCGGTCGTCGCCGTAAAGTTGCTTTGTTGTATCACCAAAACACAGCAGTCAGATCGGTGGCTACTTGCCATGGATTGACCCATTCAAATAAAATTTCCACCTTTCAGATTGAAAAAAAAAGAGGGTCGAATAATCCCTCCAAATTTTATGCCGATCGGAGTCCGTTTCAATGCCCGATCGTCGCCGGAAAATTGCTGATGTATCACCAAAAACACCGCTCCCCAAGATCTGAGTCGAGCTTCCCAGCTCTCAAGATACAAGCTCTCATCGGGTTTTATTTCTACAACTTAAATGACCACGCTTCTTATTTATTTTTGGAACTCTCCCGACCTAAAGAGTCGGGACGCGCTTTCTTATTGTTGGAACACTCCCGACCCAAAGAGTCGGGAAGAGCTTTCTTATTTTTGGAACTCTCCCGACCTAAAGAGTCGGAACGAGCTTTCTTATTTTTAGAACTCTCCCCTAAATAGTCGGGACGAGCTTTCTTATTTTTAGAACTCTCCCGACCTAAAGATTCGGGACGAGCTTTCTCATATTTGGAACTCGCTCGCGAGCAAGCCTTCTATAAGACTGACTTCAGTTCGGCATCATATTTGGAACTCGCCTTCGAGCGAGCCTTCTATAAGACCGACTTCGGTTCGGCATCATAACTGGAACTCGCTTTCGAGCGAATCTTTTATATGACCGACTTTAGTTCGGCATCATATTTGGAACTCGCCTGTGAGCGAGCCTTCTATAAGACCGACTTCAGTTCGGCATCATATTTGAAACTCGCCTGCGGCTGCGAGCGAGCCTTCTATAAAACCGACTTCAGTTCGGCATCATATTTGGAACTCGCCAGTGAGCGAGCCTTCTATTAGACCGACTTCAGTTCGGCACCATATTTGGAACTCGCCTTCGAGCGAGCCTTCTATAAGACCGAATTCAGTTTGGCATCACCAACAGATTACGCCAATTACGGAAATGGTGCATATCCTTAGTAGGATCTATGCAATATAGAGCGGAATCATGGATCTAAGGCCTCCCATCCAGTTCGATCCTATCCTGGGACGTCCTATTAAACAAATTCACAATGGACTTCAGGTCTGTGGGATGGCCCAAAAAGACACATGTTGATCTCCAAGAGCTCAGACAGGGTGAAAACAAATTGACCCGCAGTTATGATGAGCGCTTCTACAAGGTGTACGAGCTAACCAGAGGTATAGAGGACAGTGTGATAATGACTATCTTTGAAATGGGGCTAAGGCCGGGCTATTTAAAATCTTACTACGCCCTTAATACGCAAGCTAACCTCCAAGAAATGCTGAGTTTTTCCAGAAAGAGTGTTGCGACAGCATTAGATGAGGGATCATTGTCATCCCAAAGCGGAAGGCGGCGAGCTGAACGTAGCCCGCTCAGGGATAACCACAGAATTCAGGGTCGGGATGTCAAGAGACCCGAAAAATTTAAGGAAGCAAACTGGACTCCTATCAGGGTCTCTTACACCCAGATGATGAACAAGGTTAGGGCTGATCGAGCTCCCCGACCCCTACCCAATGAAACCGGATGCACGCCGTGATCAATCAAAATATTGTGCGTTCCACGAGGCTAAAGGTCATACCACCGATGATTGCGTACGGTTGAAAAAAGAGATTGAGAAATTTATGGCACGTGGTAAGCCCGATCATGGTTCGCCTTGAGTGGTTTCAATTTGAGTTTTACGTATAGTTATTCGGTTTGGTGGGCATATTTTACCCTTTAAACCGACCCAAATGATGTCGAACCCAATGGTTTGGTTTGGGTTGGTTTCAGTTTGGATCCGGTTTGGTTTCGGTTTTACAAGCCCAAGCTATCAAAAATATAAAGTAACTATCCAAAATATGAAGTAAAAACATATTGAAGGTTTTCAAAACCCCAATCCAAACCATATTGCTAGACCAAAAGCTAATAAACCACGAAGTTAGCGAAGACAAGTGTACAACGGTGCTAATTACTTAATAACATCGCTTGCACATAAAATATTAATTCAAAAGACGCTTAATAACATATAGTGTACGGATTATCACTTGAAGAACATCTTTTACTCACGAGCAAACATACGTCTAGTACCATTCTTGCTAGGATCACATAAATACTCTTTCAAACAGTACTTACAAAGTACTTTTGGTTTAGCACGTGTAGACTTAAGACTGTCAATGACATGATCCCAAACCTCGGCTCTACGCCTACCACCAACACCCGTGGCGGAATTTGGGCAAGCTTTTGAGGGACACCTCTTTGCTCTTTTTAGAAGAGGAGGGTTTTCATTTGACATGCATTGTTTACCAATATGTGAATTATCACTTTCTTGCAGTTCACCAGCTAACATTTCAACACCCACTGAAACAAATTAGGGTTGAGTAATAATGGGTGTTTATACATGGTAGGTAATTCGGTTCGGTTTCGGTTTGGGTGGGTTATATTTAGGATAATCCAAACCCAGACCATTTAAATTGGGTTCGGTTCCAATCCAAGCCGATTAGATCGGGTTTCTCTTGGTTATGTTTATTTCAGTTTGGTTCGGGCTGGTTTACAGTTCAGATTGGTTTTTCGGCTTTTTTTCTCAGGCCTAGCACGAGGTCGACATAACAGATATAAAAGGGATGGTGGGGGCATGATTCGAGATAATTGCCAGGTCCGCCAATAAGACAAAGAGATCCACATAATCACAGAGGGTCCTATCATCAACAACTAAATCAAGAACAGAATCCATTCCATCAACAAGCATGTTGAGAATCCATTTGTCCTACACGGGAACGAGAAACCGCTCGCCTTTAACCACAGCGAGAACGCAGCGGAATTTAAAATTTATTTTCTATTAACACAAGATCAACTTCGTTTAAGCAACAAGCATAAAAGAAGTAGACGTTGAATATGCATTGGATGATCTAAAATAGATCATCGCTTTATCTACGGTTGTAGTTTCTGCACGAAGCCGCCCAAGTGTTCGGCCTCTACCGGTGATCCACATGAACAGCCCGCCGGAATCCCATCATGGATTGCTACCAGAAAAACTCGGTCGCTACACCGACCTTTTCTTTCTCTCAAAATCTCTCTCTATGAAGCTCTCAAATTTTCTAGTAAATTAGAAATCTTCTAATTGCGATGTACAAAAGAGCTAGTCAACCCCTCTCTTAAACAGAGGGTGGTGTGCCCAATTATAGCTCCCAATCTGATTGGGAAAAGCTTCTGATAGATTGAGAAGAAAGAAAACATTTTTCCTAATAAAATATGGAAAGTATCTTTAATTGAATTATCTCATTTAATTTAATATCTTATATTAAATATTTTCAAGATATTGTCAATATCTAATATTGACTATATTTATCTTATTACCATAAATATATTTTCCATAAATCAATTAATATCCAATATTAATATATGGTATTATTCATTAATTAAATTGCACAATCCAAGTGTATCATAATACACTAGTGTCTGCTCCCCATTAAGCCAAAAATTGGCTTTCCGGAATATTCTTAATTAATATAATGCTATGATTAATTAATTTGCAAAATCCATGTGTATCATATACACATGTATATTTCGACATACATATACATTATACGTATATTTAATTAATCAACATAATTAATATCTTGTATTTAATTTATTCATAATAAATAAATACCATCATATTAATTTATCACTATAACACTTTTATAGTCGAGATAAAACTTTTCTTATTTGGTTATCACTATGACCACATTTTAATCCGCCTAGATGTTCTTATTCATGTTAAGCGAATCGACGCTTTGAATCTTCATTCTTTTCATACAAACCACCCATATCCACCAGAAAAATCATATAAATCCAGCTAGATATTCACAATAAAAGGTAGACAAACCTGCCTTGATATTTCCAACAACATCATATACGGGCTAGAGAGAGTTGGTGTGGGTGCGAGTAACCATAGGATGGGGCGGAGGGGGAAGACTCGGAGTTGGAGAAAGAGTAAGGGATGAGTCAGTGGTAGGGGAGGGAGGCATATGAGCGAGGCGGCTCGATTTGTGGCGGAGCGGATGGCCGTGCTCGAAATGTGGGACCGCGGGGAGAGTGGTAGGTAGGGGAACAATTTGCGGTTATGAGACCGGAAGAGAGGAAGATGTAGGAGTATAAGGAAAGACTGATTCGTCGAAGACCACATGGCGTGAAATGTAGATACGATCACTGAGAAGATCGAGACACTTGTAGCCATGGTGGGAGGGACTGTAGCCAAGGAAGATACACATCGGTTTTTTTTGTTCTTGTAGGGGCGAAGATAGGGCAAACAAACACACCCAAAGACCTAGAGGAATGAGGAGTCAAGGTTTCAATAATAGACCATTTCAAAGGGAGTTTTTTTAATTAAGGTCAGTGGAAGGAAGACGATTAATGAGGTAGGTAGCAGTGGTAAGGGCATCTTCCCTATAAGGTAAAGAGAGATTAGATTGAGCGAGTAAGGAAAGACCAACTTTGACTATTTGGCGTTGACGCCGACTTGCTCATAAGTATGAGGACGAAAGGCGATCTTTGGACACCAAGGGAGGTGAGGAGGGTGGACACACGGCTATATTCACCACCCCAATCCGTTTGCATTGATTTTGATTGAGTGTTAAATAAACGTTCGATCATAGCAAGAAACGAAGGAAACACGGTTTCGACATCCGATTTATTTTTCAAAGGATATAGCCACAAAAATTTCGTAAGATCGTCAAAGAAGCTAACATAATAACGAGAGCCATAAATAGAGGGTTCAACACAAGGACCCAAAATATCTGAATAAATCAAATCTAAAGTTGCAGTAGAAGTAAAATATGACATATATAAAGGTTGCTTATGGCTCTTATCCAGTTGACAAGGGGCATATACAACATGTGGTGCTTTATTAGGAATAATAACTAAAAGACGACTTAAGAATTGACGAAGCATGGAGTGGGAGCAATGCCCGAGAAAAGATGCCATATGGTGGAGGGAGTGACAGAAGAGGTGAGAGCCTAAGCACGAGGACGGTGGACCGTGGTGGAGAAGTGATAGAGACCATCTTTGACATAGATGGACGTGACCCGAGTAATCCTTCACAAGAAAGTAAGTGTCATGGAACTCGATATATACAGAATTATCCGAAGCGAATTTATGTACAAACAACAAATTTTTAGTAAGGGAAGAGGTAACGAGAATATTAGATAAATAACATGTACGGGAAGAGGAGGAAAAAGTAGAAGAGCCAGAGTGAGAAAAATGTAAACCTATACCGTCACAGACATTAACCTTGTTAGGGACATCATAAGGTTCAGAAGATAATTTGAGGTTACGGAAGACGGAAGTGAGATGATGGGAAGCACCAATGTCAAAATCCAACCGGGAGAATGCTATGGGTACGGGATGACGGCATAAGCTTAAGGTGGGCGAGAAGGACGCGGTGCCGGAGGATGAGATTACTCGTAACGATAATAGCGATTGGTAGAAGTGTGGCCCACTTTTGCACAAATCTGACATGGGGCCGACGAATCACCATAATTTTGTCCGCCATAGTGCTGACCACCATACAGCTGATTTCCTTCATAATTCGATCCTTGACCGGGATGACGTGGAGAACCATGGCCACGTCCCTGTCCATGGTAATTGTTCGACCCAGGCCTCCGTGAAGATTTGTTGGAAGCCGATGAGCCAACAAGGTTTTCCACAACAGGCGTCGTACCAGTCAGAGAAGAGGAAGAGACGACGGCCGGCCGGTGATGCTGAATCCTGGACTCGGTGGTCAATAAGAGAGCATAAACCTCGTCAAGCATTATAGATGTATGAGATGAAATCATCGTGACAATAGAGTCATAATCCGGCCCTAATCCGGCAAGTAAGTATGAAATGTGATCGTCGGAATTGAGGGGGTGGCCGGCGAGAGCAAGTTCGTCGGCGAGTTTCTTGACCCGAAAATAATAATCGCCGGCGAAGAGTCTCCTTTGTGAGTTGCTTGCTAATTCTATATGGAATTGGACAAGTTTGGCTTGGCTTTGGGAATCGAAAGAAGCTCGCAATGCCGATCACGGATCGGCCCGAGGTTACGGCGGTATAAACTTGCAATAAGACGTCTTAAGTGAGAGACGATGTGAGTGTGCCGAGAATCAAATTACCAGATTTGGACCATTCACAGTATGCTGGGTTCGGCTTAGGCTAGCCATCGGCACTTGTAATGGTATAAACTAGAGGAGAACTTGGGCCCTGGATATGTGATAATTTTTCCTGGTTAATTTAATGATGTAAATAGCGGAAGGAGTGAAACAGGGGTAAGAGGAGGTGGTAGTGGCACTGCCGGAAGTTTCAGTTTATTTCGACATGGGTGAGTAGATGAAGAAGACGAAGCTGGAAAAGCTAGGACTTTTTTTTTATTGTATGGAAAGAAAAGTTAAAGACGCAGAAGGGAGGGTTTGGGAATCATTGGCGTACCGTACATGAGAGGAAAATCAACCTGCTTTGATACGATATCATAGTTTGGAATACTAAAGATTTCATTGATTCAATATGACTGGGAGAGTACAAATATATAGGTTGTCTTAGGGAACAAGCCATTATGGGATAAATAAAAAATATTTAAATAAAACCAAATATATATTAAAAGTAAGAATATTATTATTTGAACTAATCTAGTATATCCTCGACATCATTTGTTGAATTACCGTCCCTTCAAAAAATTATTCTGAGGAGGAGAGGTAGAAAGTAAAGATTTTAGATATTCAACACAACCTCAAGCTGACGAGGAGGTAGCATATGGCCCAATACTTCATTTTTTATTTTTGTTTGGAAATACTATGCTTGCAGCAATGTTGAACTCAAGACCTCCTGTTTTGATATCATGTTGAATTACCATATTATTGGATCTAACCTTATGTGATATAATCACTTTAATCCTGGATGGTTTATGTCAAACTATCAATAATCTAAAGAAAATATGAAAACGGAAGCATACGTGAATCTGTAGTGCTGTAGATCTCCCGTAGGATCGGTCTTCTAAATCTACACACTTTCTAGAGCTTTTAAGAGATCCCTTTAAATTTTCCCTGTATTTCTATCTGATGATAGGAGATATAATGAAATCGTGTGTCACCTAGGTACGTACCATGACCCCTTTATATATTGAATTATATTTTAGGTATTTCTATTTCTACCCATCAATGAAATAGAAATTACCTCTTAGTCTCTACACATAAAAGACCCATACCCTAATATATATACATTATAGCCCAATAACCGAACAACCGTAGTAGATTATGACATTTACATCGGGCTAATCATTATTGACAATTACTCCATTCGTTCCTATTTAACTGTCGCAGTTGCTAAAAACACACATATTCAGCAGAGTAGTTAATACTTTGACTTAACATCAAAGTGATAATAATACCCCTTGAATATAATTATTGCAATGGTATTTTCAAGCTCTCACCCCTTAATAAATAAGGGTAGATGTAGAAAAATACAATAAATAATGCTTTGAAAATGTAACTACAACAGATAAAAAGGAAAATTTGATTTTGACATCTGCGACAGTTAAATAGGAACAGAGGAAGTAAGAGATAAGAAGACATCCCAACCTGACAGTCCATAATAAAAAATTATTTTACATATAAACTCAACGTTGGATTAATGATCCAACACATATATCTCTCCCTAAAACTTAAATAGACGAGGAGTTAATTAGATAATTGGAATTTTATGTATATTCAACATCATTGCTGTCTATTATTATTATTATCTTTCAATATGAGTCGGGATCCTCTGCGGTACATTTATGGTTATGAGAAGGATATGCACGTACTCGTGTATTACATATCTTTCACAGCACCTTTTAAAATGCATAATCATAATTGTCTGCGGCAACAGTGACTGCAAAAACATCAATGGCGACGACAGTAGGAGCAGCCGAAATCGAGAACAAGAATGGAAGAAAGCTAAGTGAGAAACCAGCCTTTACCAGTAGCAGTTCACCATTAATATTCAGGTTTTTGCCAAATGAATTTCCTCATCAGTGTCACAATTAATATTGAATGTGATACAAAATTCTCTCCAAAAGGAATATGCAAAAAATTTAAACGTTGTGGCAAGTGTAACACAAAGTATAAGTGTTGCACTTACGTTTACCCTGGCGAGCCACCATATGAAGGCGAGGAAGAAGAGGTTATGGATGGCGAGCCGCCGTATGAAGGCGAGGAAGAAGAGGTTGTGGATGGCGAGCCGTCGTCTGAAGGCGAGGAAGAAGAGGTTGTGGAAGAGGGAAAGGGAGACGAACTATACATAGGCGGAATTAAGGTGGGAGATGAAGACGGGGAATATGAGATAGACGAAGAATATTATCAGGGAATTGAAGGCGCGGGAGATGAAAACGGAGAATATGAGAATGTGGGAGAGTAAGTGCTAAGGGCATTACAAGGCAAAAAGCATTAGAGGCCTATAACTATCGCAATGGTAAATTTTGGGCTCTTCATCTAATTTTTTTTTTTTAAAAAAAAACTTGGTTTCTTTTTTCATTTTTCTTCGTATCAAATCTGCCCCATAATCAATTAAATATGGTATGTATTCACTCTTAAGATGTTTTTTGTAACATAATTCTTATTCCAAGAAGTTCAACACAACAAATTAGGTAACAGACGGACTTTAAAGTCTGTACTTTATGCCGTTTTGTTGCGTTGAATTTTTAAACTTAGAGCTATGCTAAACAAAACAATCTTTACCAAAAAAAAAATCAAAAAATCTTTTTTTTTTTTTTTTTTTTTTTTTTTTTTTGCAAACAAAAATGTTTTTTTAAACCGTAATAGCTAATACACTAAATTTTGAGCCGGTTTGTTAAAAGAATTAAATAAGAAAATCAAAATATTACCGTTGCGAGAGTTAAAGAGCCCTGATCAACGTTTTTTTTTTTTGCCTTCTTCATGCATTTGAAGTATGCATTTAACTATGCACCATCCTTTTAATTCAACTTCTTTTTTTTATGACATCTTAAATGACACCACAGTCAATTTATCGTTGGGACACCAACAGTTATAATTCGGCACTTCCAGAATCGAATTTTTGTATAAAACTCGACTTTAGAGAAAGCGCAATCAAATTTTGACCTCTGTAAAGTTGAAATTTTTACGAAATGTGGTGTTCGGGTAGATCATCTGTGGTGCCATTAACAATGTTTTTTTTTTATGTTTAGATATATAATAAAGTAGCATTTGTATCTCTTTTTGAGTGTAATGATCTGCAAATGAAATAGCAGATCTCATGAATTTGATGTATTTCTCAGCATTACTCTACAACTAGTAATATATTATGATGATATATTATGATGTCCTTCTAACTTTTTGAGTAATATATTATGATGATATATTATGATGTCCTTCCAAAATAAAAGGTCAAACAAACCTTTTCATCATTGATCATTATGTGCGACCTATTAACTATCAATGGTATAACAATGTGATCATTTGATGTGGTCTGGAAACGTACTAACATTTTCCTATCTATGTACAGTTCAAATGTTCACATTAGATCTCTAGCTAGTCGTGTCTTAACCTTAGAATCGTCGTACTTTTTTTTTTGGATAATTTGATCGATCGACGTACTTTTCTGAGGTTGAATGTCTATGTTATCCTCTAAAACTTAGGCTTGGTATGATGCCATTAATACGTGTAGTCGTGTACATAAACGGGAATCCTATGAGCTTGAAATTTTTTGTCAGTAATATATCTTAGCTAGCAGCGGATCAAAGAAACCGTCAGTAAAGGGCCTAAAGCTTTTACGGTGAAGGCAGATGCGGCGGTTGAACACGCCGTGAAAAACCTTTAGCAGTGAAAAAAATATGTCGCTAAAAAGCATATTTTTTGTGATGTATGCATATAAGTACATACATACAATGGCGGATGTACATTGTACTAAATGGGGTCCGCAGACCCCGTTAAAAACTAGTAGCTCTACATTTTATTTATAACAAAATATTTCGGACCCCGTAAAAAAATACTATAGAAAAATATTTTGGACCTTGTAATATTTCGAGTTTACTTTGAAAAATAATTACGGACCCCCCGCTCAATAAAATTTCTGAATCCTCCCCTACATACATACATACATTTATTTTACATAGATACATGTATACGTGTCTTTTTCGTGACTGTTCAATATTTCAAAATCAACTTGATTTTTTTCAAGTGTAACCAATAGTGTTTTGGTATATTAACACAAAAAAACGCTATAGTCGCAACGAAATATCACAAAAAGCATAGCAAATAATCTCAAAACATCGTGAGAGTATAGAAATGGAGATTGAGATGAAGGGTATGATAACGTGAGCTGGATATATAGGGGCTTGGTAAACATGTCTGTAGCTTGATCCTTAGTAGAAATGTATGAAACTTGTAGCTAACGGCTTAAACCAGATCTATCACGAACATGATGAACATCGAGTTCAATGTGTTTCGAGAATATGACATTATAATATGCATTCTTTTTAGGGGGAATAGGCCACAAGGACAAAAAAATTAATTAATGGGTCTAGAAGGACAAAAGTAACATTTTCATAATTATAAAGGACAAAAATCACAATTGTTACTTTAAAATTGTTACTTCACGTGTTAATGTTACTTTGTGTTTCACAATTGTTACTTCATATTTACACTATTCCACATTTGTTACTTCATATTTGTTACTTCATAATTGTTACTTTTGTCCTTATTAAATTACAGTTTCCTTCTATCCCTATTTTTTGATAATTTTGTCCTTCTGGACAAAAATCTATTCTTTTTATTATTGATGCAAAGAATATTTTAGAAGGAGTGAGAACGAAGGACAAGAACAAGAAAAAATAAAGGAATTAGGACAATGGAAAAAAAAAACTGGGGTTAGAAGGACAACTTTTTTATTGTTCATTACCACATATCTACTATTCGTTACAGTGTTTTACGGTGGAATATAGTCCAAATCCATTGTTTGCGTTCCCCCGTTTCGCTATTTTTTTACGCACACTATCTCGAAAATAATGTCGGATAAATTAACAAATGAAATGTCAAAATAAAGATGACTAAAAAAATATAGTGAAATAATTACGATACTTGGACGCTTAGGTAAAAGAACATTTTTTTTTTTAATTGAGTAGGAAGGAAAATGTATAATTGTAGTGGAATAGTGGCTTTTCACATTTATAAAGGGGGGGAGGGGGGGAGTGGGAATAAATGACAAGAAAATGGGAATAAAGCCAGCGGAAATAAAATTTGAATGATAAGAACAAATCCATTGTTGACTGTTCCTTAATTACAGTGGAATAGACCCAAACGCGCTATTTCGCTATTCAACTATTTCGACGTTTTTTTTTTTTTACAAAAATGACCTTGAAAAATGTATCGGAAAAATATCAACTGGGATGTCATAATACATAGGACGAAAAAAGGAAAAGTATGACGGAAGAATTACGATCATTTGATTATTAAATCAAAAGATACGTCTTTTCTTGTAATTGAACAAGAGAGAGAATGTCAAATCGGTGAAATTGAAATCGTCATTTTTACCTTAAAAAATCCACCGGATTAAATGTTTTTTTTCTCTACATTGTCTTTTTTTACATTTGTGCAATCACTGTTTTGTTGTTAAAAAAAGTGTAATTAAACAACAAAGAGCTCGCCGGCATGAGAAAACAAAGAGGAAAGAACGTTTCTCCATTTCTAGGTGTACTGTTTCAAAAGGACAAAAAGGCCAAAAGCTGTGTCGGAAAGAACCTGTTAGAATCACAGGAATATTTTTTTCGACGAGGTCAATGATAAGGACACAAAACGGACTTATTGGAAATTAGATAGATAGGAATCTTGACTTATAAGGACAAAATTAGATAGATAGACTAAAATAATAATAAAAAAATAATAATAATCGATCCACCATTTTGCGCTGTTTATTCATCTAGTTCTTCCCGAATTTGACCATCTGCATTATTTCGGCCCAAAATTCGTTTAAAATGGATCAATCCAACCCCGGATAAATTCGTTAAAAAACATTAAATATATCTTTAACATCAAGAATTACTTACCTGCTAGTTTAGTAGCTAAGTTTGCTTGTTCATCTGCTTCGGTGTTCAAATCCCGATTTTGTCTTTATTGCTTGTTTGTTGTTTGTTTTTTTTTTTTTTTTTTTTTTTTTTTTTTTTTCAGGTTTTCAGGCTCTTTTTTTCTTTTTTTTTCAAGCGGCTTTGTTCAGGTTTTTTTTTTTTTTTTTTTTTTTTCTTTTTAACGCGATACAATGACCACCCCCGATACATTGACCACCGCGATTCAATGACCACCGCGACGCATTGACCATCCCGATGCATTGACCACCCCGATGCATTGACCACCTCAATGCAATGACCATCCTGATGCATTGACCATCGCGACGCCCGAAGCGATCACCATCGCGATGCAGAGACACCGCGATGAAGTGACACAGCGATGTAGAGACACGGCGATGCAGAGACACCGCAATGAAGTGACACCGCGATGCAATGACCACCCCCGATGCAGAGACATCAATGAAGTGACACCGCGATGCAGAGACATCGCGATGCATTGACCACCCCGATGCAGAGACATCAATGAAGTGACACCGCGATGCAGAGACATCGCGATGCGGTGTCACTTCATCGCGTTGTCACTTCATCACGTTGTCACCGCAATGAAGTGACACCACGATGTAGAGACACGGCGATGAAGCAACACCGTGATGCAGAGAGACCGCAATGAAGTGACACCGCGATGCAGTGACCATCCCCGATGCAGAGACATCAATGAAGTGACACCACGATGCAGAGACACCGCGATGCATTGACCACCCCGATGCATACAGTGACCACTCTCTGATGCAGAGACACCGCGATGTATGCAGTGACATATGCGGTGACATCAATGTCACTTCATTAGTTGTCTAATGCATGCAGTGACATCTGCAGTGACATCAATGTCACTTCATTAATTATATCAATTTGGCTTGTTTGGCAACGAAGAAACTCAAATGGCGTGTTTGGATTGCGGTAATGGAATGGAATAGAATGCTTTTTTCATTACATTATATCAATTTGGCTTGTTTCGCAACGGATGAATGGAATATGATTTCATTCAAACGGAATGAAAATGGATGATTTTCATTCCATCCTAAATTCAATGGAATAGTCGGAATTGAATGAAAAAATAAATCATATAATGAGTTACATTGCCTACCAAACAAGGTAATGGAATGATATCATTCAATTCCATTGCATTATATTCCAACAGATTCATTTCATTCCATCAATCCAAACGAGCCATAAATCTACATAACCTTCTTTTATCATCATCATAAAAATAAGCAAGCAATAAATTAAGGCTTCTAAAGACTTTAAAGCTGGAGTTCTCACATTCCAGTCTAGAGTCGTCACATCTTTGCTTTTCTCATTTGTATCGATTTATGCAGTGACGTCTTATTGTATCGATTTATGCAGTGACGTCATGCAGTGACATCATGCAGTGACGTCGTATTATATCGATTTATGCAGTGACATCATGCAGTGACATCATGCAGCGACGTCTTATTATATGGATTTATGCAATGAAGAAAATCCAACGGAAATTTCATCAAATATTTACACAAAATTCTAGGATAAACATGAAGACTTCAAAATTATATTCATAATTATGAAAACAAAGCTACACATCCTGAGCTTGGAATACAGCGAGAGTACAAAACATAACTGAATGAACAAAAACCACCCGATTTGCAGTTGTAACATCTTTTCCCATGACAAAAATATGTAGCTAAAACAACATTATAATGCCACTATTAGAATCTCACAACTTTCATTAACCAGATAACAATCATATTCCATCTTCTACAAGAAAAAAAGGGAAAATTTAACCTAAGAACCATAAATAACCATGACTCACGCCTTTCCGGTAGCTACGACTTTCAACAGCTCAAAGCATTAAGAGAGTGTAAATCAAGAAACACATACACGATACACACCAAAGAGCCACCTCACTAGCAGACAATTGTGATTGGCTTCATCCTCAAAGCAGCTTAGAACATCACTAAGAGAGCAAAAATGGCGTAAATCAATAAACAAGCATAAGCGATCAAGCCACGGTGTTCATCCCCATAAGAAGCCGACTCATAAGCAAACTAGTGCATACCCTCATTGACCGTAAGATGAAAACCCCTGTTTGTCACCATGATTGCCATTCCACCTTGGGGCAAAAACAATGAAATTGCCGATAAGATAACAATTGGCAACATACAATACCCAATCAAGCTAAGACACCGATACAAATCCAAATTCCCATTCCGTCCAGCTAACATGTTAAACACCACATACGAAACAACGAAGCCACGGTAACCCAACCCGGTATGATCCCAAAATGAAGCTTTCCGGCCAGCAATTGAAAGAGTCCGAAGGCCATTAAGAACGAGAAACGGACCGAAAGATCCGCATCTTCGTGTAGATCGGGTTTTACCCTAAAAGGGTTGAAAATTGAAATCGTCTTCTGATAAATTTGCTTGGTATTGATGCCTGATTCTTCAAGAAGAGGAGGCTCGTCATCAAAACCAATCCCGCCGCCTCCGATAGTAGTCTGAGGGAACTGTGGGGTGGAGAAGAAGCAGAATTGGTGACGGAGTTCACATCGAAGGACAAAAAAGGGAGGCCTGGATTTGAGGATCGAGGTGGCTGAAACGGAGCAGTCGGACGGCGTTGTTGGATGCCGGGTCCGATTGCCGGACCGGGATTCCCGCCGGAAGGGAAAACCACCGGCGGAACATTGAACTCCCTCGCCATGTCAATGGAAGATCCGATGGTTTTTCGGTGGTTGCGCGTTTTATCTGAAAAATTACAGAAGAAATATTGCCATTGCCCCAGAAATATTCGGAAGTCTGGTTCTTTTTTTCTTGTTTAGGTTATTTTATTAGATTAGGGGTACTTTGGTCCATGTAGATATATTATGTCCTTATAAGTCCAACAGATTCTTTTATGTCCTTATGTGGCTAATAAGTATAAAAAACTATACTTTTAAGTAATTAACTCTATCCCTTTACAAGGTGCTACGGTCGAGAATCCTTCGGTCTCAGAAGCCGTCTGCCATTCATCGTATTGGTGAAAGGAAGAGTTTAGATATTGGTTTGACTCATAATCTGAGGTATCGAGTTGGTCTATTACTTTATCCACGTCTGAGCTGCAGGCGAATTTATCATGTTGGCGTGAGCGTCTCTTGGGTGATGTCTTGTTTTTCTTTTTGCCTCGGCTCTTCTGTTGTTGAGCAGCATCAGGTTCACTCCCCCCCTTCATAGCTAATTCAAGATAGGTAGGGGTCGGGGATTCTTTCTCTGGGGTGATTGATATTGTCGAATCAGGAATTACCCCGGTAGCATCAAAGCGGGCCTGCAAGGTGGAATGGAAAGCTCTTAAGCTGTCAGTCGATATCCAGGCCCCAGTCCCAGTATTCTTCAAGATCGGAGCACTATGTTGTCCCTTATCTACCTGAGGTTGTGCCTTGCTCGTAGGATATTCAAAAGATTTAGCACTGGGGTCCAATGTCGTGGTCTTTTTCTTTGCCTCCTTGCTAACGGCTGAGGGTTCCTCAACCACGATTGATTGTGCATTCTTGACTTGTTTGATTTGCATCGAGAGAAAGGTGAGTTGTCTCCACTAACTCTTCTTCAACAAGAGATTCAAGTATGCTAAAAGTATTATGTGTGGTGGTGGTATCCACAGGTTGCGAAGGTGCAGCGGTTGGAGGAGTAGCATTGCCCGTTGAAGTTTCCGCTGCTGTATTCACACTACCGGTGTGTATGTCTGAAGGAGCTATAGGAGTAACAGTACTATGTTTCTTCACTTGATAGACCTGTTGGGGTTTGCTTGGATTTGTTTCAGGAACACGCGTATCGGACCTCTTCGTGTGACTATTATCCTTATTTGTATTCTTCCGTAAATTTTCTGATGGCGGATATTTCCTTTGACATTTCGCTTCTGCATGGCCAATGCGATGACAAAAAGAGCAATAATCGGGCCAAAACTCCGCATTAACTTCTTGCCAATGCCCAGTATGCACATCCTCACCCAACCAGATACGAGTACACCGCGGTTTTAGAATATCAACCTTAACAAGAACCCGCGCAACCGACGGTCTCCGCATATCAGATGTGGCCGCATCTGTTTGTAGAGGTCGACCAATCAAACTGCCAATCTTAGTAATCTGAACCAAATGGGAACCAAGGAGCAATCTGCATTACAATGGAAATCAATTGTCCGTTTCGAAAGCACAAACCGGTTAGCTCCCATAAACCATTCACGTCGCGTAAACAACCTATTATAGTCTTCTTGACATCCCGGATGGACCAAAACATGCTTAGTATCTAGCAAACCAATTTTGCATGTAGCCTTTAAGTCGAGGCGTAAAAAAATTTACGAATGTCATCAATACGAGGCCCGTAATCGGAAAGCGAGCTACCAAAGCATTAGCAAAAGGCCGTGAGAGTACCTCAAGTTCGTTACGTGAGACGAAGAGGGCCGGTTCCCCTTTGCACGTCCCATACACCCCAAAATCCGGGATATCTGCTTTGTTGAATTCCCCTTACCGCCGCATATGACTTTACTGGGCGACTAAGGGAATCCGGCGGCTTGAGAGGTTCGGCGAGGCTCCGCCATCTCCTCCGGAACATCAGCAGGAGAGAAAAGCCGCCAAACCCTAGCACCAAAACCTTGCTCTCGTTGATGTACAGGTCGTCGGGTCGACAGCAGCCACTCTAAGAAGCAGCGGACAAGAAACCCTAAAACGCAAACCACAGCACCACGAAACAGAAGCCAAGAACCGATGAAAGCAGATAAACGGACAGAGAACCGATAGAACAGAGGTCGAGAGAACGCCGAAGAAGCTTATTGACGTTGAAGTTAATGAACGCCGAAGAAGCCATGTACAGTCGCCGCCGCCATTCACTGGCGTTTTTTGTGATCAACTCCATATCTCCTTAAAAAATTCTCAAACCTATAAACATAATATCTTCTAAATAAAATCTGATCGACCCGTTTCGACGAGGTCAATGACATTAAAGGCATATTAATAGTATATGAATGGAATTGGGATATTAATTAGGACGAAGACGAAAATGGTTCGACCAAAATAAAATAGGTGGAAAAGATGAATAAAATTCTATATTCAAATTGTGATTATTTTGTTTGATTTATAACTAACTTATGAACGATGCTTATATTGTTTTACAATATCTTCATGATTTAAATGTGTAAATATGTTTGATTTATATATATATATATATATGTTTGTTTTTGGTGTAATAGTACTTTTCTTTGTACTCCTAAATAATGTTTTTTTAGGTGATAATAACTTTTCTTAGAAGAAATTAAACAAGGTTTGTGCACTAGGCCGGCCTATGGCATCAGAGTGATGTCATGGCAACATGAAATTGCATTATAAATTGCACCCTTTAGTTAATATGATTATTCATTTGCAGAGAACCATTTATTATTTCACCAGTTTTCAAGAGAAAGAAGGCAAATATTTAAGAGGATGGCTAAGCTTAATTACTTCATTCTCTTCACTCTTATCATCCTTGGTATGTATGCAGCTTTCATTTCTCTCTTACATTAATTTTTTTATATTTATGTTTTTTCTCAGGAAACTTGCAGACTACATTATTCTTTGCTTTTCCAAATAATACATCATGATATAAATAGGAAACCAATGAGCTTGAAAAAAATTTCTTAGTAATCCTACCTGGATTATATCTGTCAAAAGGTGTTAATATTGTATATCCTTGTGTTGTGATGTGGTAAAAGATATATGTTGTACCGTCTCCAAACTTGTGTCTCGATACGAGCGCTAATTTGGTTATAAAGGATCCGTTTAACTATTTAGACCGTCGTTTTCGTTTGGTCTAAAAGGACAAAACCGAGTGTACAAGACCTTTATGTATATATACTAAAATGATTTTTCAATTGTCAATTTCATACATTTTAAGAAAGAGATTTACTCCCCCGTTTGCGGTTGGTAAACACACATATTAAGGATGTGAATTTATGCTTTACTTTGAATACCAAAATGACTAAAATCCCCTTCACTATAATCAATGCAATGTTGTTTTTATTCTCTCATTTCTTAATAAATAAGAGTAAATGTAGAAAACACACGATAAATGATGCATTGGAAATTTAACCATCTCACATAAAATGGAGCAAATGATTCCTTCAACTGCATCATTTATTTTGAAACGGGGGGAGTAATGTTTTTCATTTTAATAATGAATTGACTAAAACGTCATTGATATAATTAGTACTAACATTATTTTTAATCTCACACCTAACATATTAACTATATATATGATTCTAATATATTATATTTTCGAGTGTCATTAATCATTATTACTTAAGCACCTTATAAAGAAGATGTGTAATAATCATATTTTCTGAACTTATTAAAAAAACTACATATTTAAGTAAACACTTTTTAACAAAATTCGAAGAAAACATATATCAAAATTTAAAGTAACCATAAAATAATGAAATCTCTTAAAAAAAAATTCAGAGATTAAAAGCTAGGAAAAGTCAAAAGGAGAGCCACATATACAAATGTTTATGTCTGTACACATTGAAGGCTTTTGCGGTAGATGTACAGAATGCTTCACATAATCTGAAGTTTCAAGATTCAATTGACAGATTCTAATGCAGTGTTATATTATATAAATCAAGAATTAAGTCTCCTAAAATTCAGATTTTACATGATTTAGAGATTTTACTTGCAAGTGCTATTAGTAATCCTAGCTATATTATATATGTAAAAAGGTGTTAATATTTTATATCCTTGTGTTGTAATGTGGTAATATATGTAAAAAGGTGTTAATATTTTATATCCTTGTGTTGTAATGTGGTAATATATGTAAAAAGGTGTTAATATTTTATATCCTTGTGTTGTGATGTGGTAATATATATATATATATATATATATATATATATATATATATCTTATATTATATTTTCAATTGATTAACTGTCAATTGAACCCGTTTTGATCAATTGACCCGGAAATCGACCCGTTTTTCACCCCTAAACCCGCAATTGCCCGAAGTCCTCCATATAGCATTTCTTCCCCACGATCTGCTCCCACTCATTTTCGCTGTCCTTCTCCTCCCACGTAACCACCCATGATCCTCAATTAAACATCCTCACCCCACGATTTGGGATTAATTGATCAGACACTCTTGCAACCTTCATCTCCTCAAACTTATTCAAACCAACTAAATCCGTCTTCGCTCCACGATATAGAGCTTAGGGAATATTTTGAACTCGAGGTTTTAGTATTGTTGACTATTAAGTTTCTTCTATTTTGAGATCTTAAAAGCTTTTCTGAATTGATTTTGGGTTTTTAATTTGTACGGTTGTTTCCCTTATTTTTTTCATTTGGCGATCTGCTGCGAGAAATTGGAAGTCACGTTTGTTGTGTGAATGCAGCTTTTGTCAAGGCGCTTGCATCATGGAGTAAAGATCTTTTTTTTGTGTGGAAGTAATTATATATGTCAGCAGCGAAGATTGGTAGCTTGGATTGTTGTTTCCCTTATTTTTTTTCATCTACTTCATTACACTCATTTCATGTTCTTCTCTAGGCATCACGAAATGTGAAACGTCCACTCGGTAAGGTTTGTCGTTTCTTTCTGAATCCGATTGTTTCATGTTTTGACTATTTTGTCTCAATTAGACTGAATTGAGAATCGTGAAGATCTTTCCTGATTTCTGGAAGAATTATTGAATATCCAAAGGTTGATGGCGCTCAAAAATCCTCTAGAAATGATTTGTTCTCTCGCGTGGACAGTATCCTCCTTGAGTCCTAGGAACTCATGTTTATTATCAGCATTTTGTGTTCTTTTGATTTGTCTGTTGTTAAGCTCATACAATAGTTTGCAAAAACATAGGCTGATTTTTCTGGTGATTTGAGTGCATGTGATTGACTACACCATTACTCAAATGAGTTAAGTTGTGATCGCTTTTCATTTTGATTCAGACCAACAGATAAGACATGTGTTGATGCTAAGGAGTTCAAACTCTTACGAAACATGCTGGTTGCTGTAGTTGAAGAACGATACCGTGATGCAGGTACATGTTTTCACTGGCTTAGCTTCACGATTAACTCGAACCCTTTTTAACAATTCTTTTTTTTAAATGAATTAATGCTCATTGACCATTAGTAGAAGAAATGCATTTATATATTCTTATCATGTTCGTTTTTTTTTTTTTTGGTTTTGTTCTGAACCTAAAGCTATATGGAAGGATGAGCTCAATCAGCTGCGTTCTACTAGGCTGTGGATGTTCGTGTAGGCATATCAGGTGCTCATTTTTTTCTCAAATATTTTGTCAGATGTAAGCTTAACTCAAGAAGATGACAGAGTTAGAAGATCTGATGTTGAGACATCCGAATATGAGAGGAGCGAGAATTCTAATTAGATCTCTTGGAAGAAAGGCGAAAAAATTGACACGCTCGCTATGGATACATAGTAAGAGGGTAGCTCATTGTCAATTTGTTGCATAACTATTTTTGCTAAGTTTTGGAGCTATTTGTGTTGATAATCAAATTGACAGATTACATTAGCGACGCGGTGCGGATGATGTGAATAAATACATTTAAGGTTGACATGAATTTTAAGAATGAATTGGAAGCATATGATGCAGACAATGAACATGGAATTGTTAAAGGATTCTACGAGGAATTGTTAAAGGATTCTACGAGGAACATGAAATAAGAGATTCTACGAGGCCCGATAGTTCGACCACATGTAAATGAGAAAATGTTGCTGCAATTAGAACTCAATTCAAAAAGATTCATGCTCGACATGATCTGAAGTTGGCTACAACTAAATCTTGACAGAACCATGCTACATAAAGAAAGCTCATGGAGCAGCGGCAAGTGAACCTAGATGAACAAAGAACAGTTGGACTCTTTGCTATAATTCTTCGAGTTTATCCAAGATTTATGACTTTAAATATTCAAAATAATCTCTATTTGCGTGTAATTCTTTGTGATTCTGATTTGTGAAACGGATTACAGTAGCAAGGTTCACAAAGAAGGTGATTGACATTCGAGGAGAAGATATCAGATCATTTAACTATTATCTAACATGTATGTATCTTAATCTGATTTGAGACCTCTGTCATAGCCTCTGTTGTCCATTTTGATGGCTCCTTTCTTAAAAACACCATTTGCTTCCATTAGATAATTCCTTAGAAAGAGTTGCTTTATTTGTATCAAATTTATTTGATGTTCTTCATTTGTGATAAGAAACTGATTGTTTAAATATACGATTTGCTTATAGGAATGCAGTTGTTGAATGTGATTGTGCAATTCAAATTGGTTACTGGGAAAAAATAAAAAACAAAACTGATAAGACTTATATGGGCTGAACCTATTTTTTTGTATGTTTGAGAATCATTAGGACTTTTTCTGATGCAGCTTTTTCTTTTGTCTTATAACCCGTGAATTCTTTCGAATATTCATCTGATGATGTTTTTCTTTATGCTTTTGTTGATGTGTTATTTTTCTTCATATCTTCTTCTAGCCGGATTTTGTCGATTTTTTTTTGTTATGCAGAATTATGTTACTCTTTTAGCATTCATGTGAGAATGCATCTCTGCAATCGTGTGTTCCAAAGTGTTGCTGCAATTAGAACTCAATTCAAAAAGATTGATGCTCGACATGATCTGAAGTTGGCTATAACGTTCTCCGTGTGGACCCATAACTCAAACTTTAAATAGATACAATCATTTTTTCGTTTTGCTCTTGAGATTCCTCTTAAGTGGAAAACGTCCATTATTGATTGTGATTGGATAAGCAGCCATACACACAAGTTATTATACTGCTTTTTGCTGTGAGTATTCTTGCTAAAGGTTAATTGTTTTGTTCATGTTTGTGTAGTTAATCATTTGATCTGGATAGAATTTGTTATAAGCATATGAAAGTAATCTCTCTCTCTCCCTCCCTCTTACACTTTACGGGTTTATAAGCTTATTTTGTATAATTATCATCCATGTGATTAGGTTATCACTTGATAAATATAGCATGCTTTGACTTGGCTGAATGTCATACCCAGAAAGTCGGAGTGGCAGCTGATCCTGCATCGTATAACATCCTTTTGAAGGCCTCGTTTGTATCACTTTGGAAGAGTTGATCATGCTAAAGAAATCTACAATGAAGTAATTGGGTTGGAATCAGCAGGAGTTTTCAAGCTGGATGTCTTCACATACAGTACAATGATCAAGGTAAAAGAATTCTTTGGATGTTATTTCTAAGGAATCTTTGACATTTACGACTATTCGAAAAAATTCACAGGTGTTTGCAGATGCAAGAATGTGGCAAATGGCAGTGCATATTAAAGAAGATATGCTATTAAGAGGCGTTGTTCCCAATGTTTGTTACTTGGTCATCCTTGATCGGTGCGTGTGCCAACGCGGTGTGTGTGGAGAAAGCATTTCAAGAATCAAATTTGGAGATTGTTGGCGGGAGCGATTTCCGCGCCTTTAATTTATGTTTTCTCGAATTTCTTCTACATTTAAGATGTAGTTCATGGATAGGGCTTTTAGGCTATCTCGCTTCGCTTTTGATATTTAGAGTCAATTACTCAATCCTAGATTTTCGGGATTCTTGAATGACGACTAAATTATGATATAAAGTCGATGTTTCGGATATATGCAATTTTGTGTGGTATGATACATATATATATATATATATATATATATATATATATATATATATATATATATATATATATATATATATGCGGTGTGGGAATTCAATGGTAAGTCTCATTTACTAATGCTACGACGCTGGTGGAGTATGTTTTGGTCTTTTCATAATTGGATTACATGATGACTGTGCATTTTTGCTATGATTTGTTTAATATTTTCTTTTTCTTTTTCGCAGTAGCATAATCATGTCATAAGGATTGTGTTTTTCGTTTTTTTATGGAAGATGTCAAATCGAGAGTTGAAGTCAATAAATGAGAAGGTTGGTGCCTTTTAATTTCACTTCCCATTTTTGCTTTTCTTGACCAATAAAAGTGAAGGTTTTTATAAGGATCGGCCGGCAACCCACCTGTTCATTCCTTTCAATAGAGGCATCATCGAAAGCATTTACTAATTCGGCTGCAAGTTCACTTCATATAGTGCCAGCATATCGTTTGACCTCCGGTTGCAACTTCAATATTTTGACACCAAGCTTCATGCCATTTTTTTATTTTGGTTTCATTTAAATAGCTCTTCAATTACTACAGTATTTATAAATTTCTACATACACAGATCGACTTTTTAAATATAACGTTCTCCGTGCATCGCACGGGTTTCCTACTAGTATATATATATATATATATGATAATGTTGAAATTATCATGGTAGTATTTGCGATGTTTATGTGGTGGATATCTAGCTAAAGTGAGTGATTTTTTCGGTGGTTGCACGACGGTGCTCAAGAATAAGATGAAGATCTTGAAGAACAAGATGAAGAAAATGTTGTGTTTATGATTATGAGTCGAGCCTAGGTGGCTGCCCACGTACCCTTAGCTTGTAAGGAATCAAGCCCAACTTACGTAGTTCTGGAAATGAAGCCTCCCCTTTGTAATAGAGGTGATGTTGTTATTTGTAGAGGCCCGGGAGCGAGCCGGTTGGCAAGAGTAAGACAAATGGCAAGAGGCGCGGCGGCGCGGCCTAGTGGCACAGGCGACTGGTGGGCCCGGGCGCCCCGCAGATCCTTACGGTCCTAGAGCCTTTGGTGGGCTCATTACGGGCTCTTTATTGGATTTTGTGGGGTTTGCCGATTTTGACATATCAATGGCCCCCATGCTCCTTGGCTCTTCATTGTACAAGTGAGAGTCGAGGAGTAAAGTTGTAGATGACTTGATGTACCATTTGCTGATATGACTGTTGCAGAGCGATCTGTTGAGACATCGTAAGTCTCATTTGGCATAGTTTGTTGGTGCCGTGCTTAGACAACGAGCGGACTTACATAAGATTTGCTCTAGTGCGATCTCCAAATATGATGTCGAGCGGAGAGCTGTCTTATAGATGATTCTCTCAAGGCGAGTTCCGATTATGATGCTTTGAAATTTGAGTCGGTCTTATAGAAAATTCGCTTGAGGGCAAGTTCCAAATATGATGCCGAGCCGAAGTCGGTCTTATTGAAGATTTGCTTGAGGGCGAGTTCCAAATATGATGCCGAGATGGAGTCGGTCTTTTGATGCTTTGCACTATGAAGTGGACGGTCTTTTGGTGCCGCGCTATGAAACGGACAGTCTTTGGGTGCCGCGCTATGAAACGGACAGTCTTTTGGCTCCGCGCTATTAAGCGGACGGACTTTGGATGCCGCTCTATGAAGCGGACAGTCTTTTGGCGCCGCGCTATTAAGAAGACGGACTTTTTCCGCCGCGCTATTAAGATGACGGACTTTTGATGCCGTGCTATTAAGCGGACGGGCTTTTGGTGCCGCGTTTTGAAGCGGACAGACTTTTGATGCCGCGCTATTAAGCGGACGGTCCTTTGGTGCCACACTATGAAGAGAACGGTCTTTGGGTGCCGTTCTATGAAGTGGACGGACTTTTGATATTGCGCTATGAAGCGGACGGACTTGTTGTTGGTGAAGATAAATCCCATTTCGATGACGATCTGACCTCTGGTGAGTTCCCAAAACAAGAAGGCTCGTCCCACCACTTTTGGTTGGTAGAGTTCTAAAAATAAAATAGCTCGACCCACCACGTCCTTGGGGGTGAGTTCCGTAAAATGGAGTGTAATCATTCAAGTTGTAGAATGAGAATAAATGCCAATAAGGGCTTGTACCTAGATATCTCGTATTGGAGAGCTTGAGACCTCGTATCTGGAGAGCTCGTGGTGGAGAGCTTGAGAGCTCGTAACTTGGAGAACTTGAGAGCCCGTACTTGGAAAGCTTGAGAGCTCGTAACTTGGAGAGCTTGAGAGCTTGTAACTTGGAGATCTCGTAACTTGGAGAGCTTGAGAGCTCATATATGGAGAGCTTGAGAGCTTGTATCTTGAGAGCTCATTTTGGCGAGCTCATATCCGGTGAATCTGTGATGAACACGATGAAGGTCATGATGGAGACATGGAGATCATGATGAACTGGATGAATATCGATACTTTGATGAAGATTCTGATGAAATTCTTGATGAATGCCGGTCGGGAAACAAAAATGGGCGGTTTTGGGTCACCGAAAAACCAAAAAATAGGTGGAGATCTTACTACTGGATGAAGATTTTGGAGATCTTGATAAGGATCTTGTAGATCTGGAGAAAAATCTTGTAGATCTAGAGGAATATCTGGTAGAGAGAGCTTGAGATCTGGAGGAAGACTTGATGAATATCTACAAGAAGATCTTGTTAAAGACTTGTAGATCTTGTTGAAGACTTAAAGATCTGGATGAGGGCCATTTGAAGACTTGGCCGGAAAACAAAAAATAAGCGGTTTTAGGCCGCCGGAAATCTCAAATCTGACCGGAAAAATTATGTGGTAGATATCTGGATAAAGTGGGTGATTTTTCCGCTGGTTGCACGACAGTGCTTAAGAACAAGATGAAGTTCTTGAAGAATAGCATGATGAAAATGTTGTGTTTATGATTATGGGCTGAGCCTAGGCGGCTGCCAACGTACCCTTAGCTTGTAAGAAATCAAGCCCAACTTACGTATTTTTGGAAGTGAAGCTTCCCCCTTGTAATGTAGGTGATGTTGCTATTTATAGGGGCCAGTAGCAGGCCTGCTGGCGAGAGTAGGACAGCTGGCGAGAGCTGGAAAGCTGCGGCATGGAGGGCCGGGTAGGCTGAGAGCCTGGCGGCCTCAATGCCTGGAGGTCCCAGAGCACAGCGGTCCCGAGCTCGGCGGCCAAAAGC
Organism: Gentiana straminea; assembly: GCA_036785695.1. Lineage (NCBI taxonomy): Eukaryota > Viridiplantae > Streptophyta > Magnoliopsida > Gentianales > Gentianaceae > Gentiana > Gentiana straminea. Next base: position 745,094 of record JAVUPR010000034.1, on the reverse strand, counting down.
CTTTGGCGGGCTCGCTACGTGCTCTTTATTGGATTTGGCGTAGCTTTTCTACTTTTGACATATCAATATATATATATATATATATATATATATATATATATATATATATATATATATATATATATATATATATATATGTCTTCCGGTGGTAGTTGAGTTATAAAGGATCTGTTTAATTACTTAGACTGTTATTCTCGCTTGATCTAAAAGGCTAAGCTGAATTGCAACACACAAATACACACACACGCACACACACAAAAAATTTTGCAACACACATATATATATGGGTCAGAAGGACAAAAAAATGTTAAAAATGGAGATGGAAGGACAATTTGCAATTTGTGTGGTTAAAAAGGACAAATTTATAGTATATTGACTGAAATACCCATGGTTCTTCTTTGTGTGGAAAAGATGGAGTAAATGCCGTGCCATAAATTGGAGTAAATGCACTACCATAAATTGAGCAGTAATACTAAATCTACGAAATCAATTTATTCAACTTTTTTAAAGTAAAATAAAAACCAGAAAATGAGTCCATGATAACCTTTCCATATTTAAATCATTTGACTTATACTGCTCAATCACAACATAAAAGGTAATAAAAAAAAAATAGACACTTTACTTCCCCCTTCTAACTTGAAGCTTGATACGACACTTTTACCTCCGATGTTACTTCACTCGTAATTGTGACTATATGTTGAAAATGATCATTTTTATTGCGCTCTTACTTCATGTTTACTGTCACTTCACTCGTAATTGTTACTATATGTTTGAAATGATGCTTTTCATTGCATTGTTACTTCATTTGTGACTGTTACTTCATTCGTAATTGTTAATATATGTTGGAAATGATCATTCTTATTGCATTGTTATTTCACGTGTTACTTCGTTCCTTCACTAGTAATTTTTATTATATGTTGGAAATTATCATTCTTATTGCATTGTAATTTCACGTGTTACTGTTACTTCACTCGGAATATATATATATATATATATATATATATATATATATATATATATATATATATATATATATATATATATATATATATATATATATATATATATATATATATATATATATATATATATATATATATATATATATATGTTTGTAACCAAATTGTACTCATGATTGTGTTTTTTTTTTATAAATTTTTTTTTAATGTTTGTAACAGTTTTAGGAAGATTCAATTTCCTATAATTACTCCACCTTTAATTGTCAGGATTTACATCTCTTTATTTACGTTTTGGTTGTAACCGCCAATTATGGGAAAAAAAAATACACACATAGTTATAAAATAAGGGTATCTAAATTAATTTTGTCCTTATTAATCATGTGCGTACTTCTAGCCTGATTTATTAGTAAATGTGTCCTTTTTGGAAAATATCTAATATATATATCACTAAAAATCATTAATTCTCTCTCTTCTCCTACTCCAATACGTAAATGAATATATCTTTTGATTTATGTTTTGAAACAACGTAATTCTTTCACAATTTTTTTCTTTTTTTTCGTCCTCTTTAATTTGATATCTCATTAGATATATTTTGACGTTATTATTGAGGTCATTTTCGCAAAAACAGCAAAAAAAATTTATTTACGCATTGGAATAAAGGATTTGAGGTCTATCATACTATTTCACATTAGCGAATAGTAGATTTGAGTGTCGATCTACTGTTTCACTTTACTGAATAGTAGATTTTGGAGTAGGAAATTGTGGATTTTATGGTCTTGAACAATGGATTCGGGTAGCGAGCGATGGATTTTGGCTTACTAAAAGAATAGTCAAATGTTAAAAAGGACAATGTGCAGATAAAAATAAGCATTTATCCAATCAATTTTTTTAGAGGGAGGGGCAATAAAGTACAGATAAGAAAGAAAAAATAGGAATCAGGACAATAGAAATACAAATTGGGTGATATGGACAATTCCACTGTTCGTTATCTCAAATCCATTGTTCGGTATAAGGGAATTGACTTCAAATCCACTATTTCACTGTTTCATTGCTTTTGACGAAAATTACCTCGAAATGACATCGAAAAGAATGGGATATCTAAATAAAGAAAACAAAAAAAAAGGAAAAATACGATGAAAGAATTATGATTTTATTGCGTCTAGAACAAAAAATATATTTATTTTTGTAATTAAATATAAGAGAATTTAAATCGTAGTGGAATAATCACTTTTCATTTATACCAATAACAAATTTTACTATCCTGTTTACATATTTCCAGTTTCAATTTGGCTTTGTCCCTTTTATTCCAATTTTTTTTTAGCAAAAATGGCAAATTTCTATTTCACTAGAATTAATATATTTTCTCTCCTACTCCAAAACAAAATTGAATATACATATATACGATTCAACCTATAGCCGTGATCAAGAAATACGTTCTAAAAAAAATATATGCAAGAAATCGTAATTATTAACTCGTAAACAATTAATTACTTGTACGTAGTTGTCCTCCTATTGGCGGCAGCAATGACAACAGTAGGAGCAGCCGAAATCGAGAACAAGAATGGTAGAAAGCAAGGTGAGAAACCAGCATTTACCAGTAGCAGTTCACCATTAATATTCAGGTTTTTGCCACAAGATCATCCTCATCATTGTCACAAGATTCCATGTGATATGAAATACCATCCAAAGGAGAAATGCAAAACATTTGATGGTTGCGGTGAATGTAACACAGAGTGGAAGTGTTGCAGTTACGTTTACCCTGGCCTGCCGCCGTCTGAAGGCGAGGAAGAAGAGGTTGAGGAAGTGGAAAAGGGAGACGAATACATGCACGGAGTTAAAGTGGGAAGTGAAGACGGAGAATATGAGATAGACGAAGAATATTATCAGGCAATTGAAGCAGGAGATGAAGACGGAGAATATGAGAATGTGGAAGAGTAGTGCTGAGGGCATTACGGGGCAAAAAGCATTAGAGGCCCATTAACTATATATCGCAATGGTAAATTTTGGGATCTTTATCTAATTTTTTTTTTTAAAAAAAAACTTGGTTTCTTTTTCCATTTTTCTTCGTATCAAATCGGCCCCCATAATCAATTAAATATGGTATGTATAACTTAGAGCTATGCTAAACAAAACAATCTTTACCAAAAAAAAATTCAACAACCTTTTTTTTTTTTTTTTTTTTTTTTGCAAACAATTTTTTTTTAAATATTTTTAAACCGTAATAGCTACTATACGTACACTAAATTATGAGCCGGTTTGTTAAAAGAATTAAATAAGAAATCAAAATATTACCGTTGCGAGAGTTAAAGAGCCCTGATCAACGTCTGTTTCCCTTCTTCATGCATTTAAAGTATGCATTTAATTATACACCATCCTTTTAATTCTACGTCTTTTTTTTATGACATCGTAAATGACATCACAGTCAATTTATCGTTGTGACACCAACAATTATAATTCGGCACTTTCAAAGTCGAATTTTTGTATAAAACTCGACATTAGAGAAAGCGCAATCAAATTTTGACTTTTGTAAAGTCGAATTTTTTACGAAATGTGGTGTCCGAGTAGATCATCTGTGGTGCCATTAACAATGTTTTTTTTAACGTTTTAATATATAATAAAGTAGCATTTGTATCACTTTTTGTGTGTAATGACCTGCAAATGAAATGGCAGATCTCATGAATTTGATGTATTTCTCAACATTACTTTACAACTAGTAATATATTATGATGATGTATTGTCATGGGATTGTGTCCTTTTAACTTTTTGGAGTAGTGTTCTTCAAAAAAAAAAAAAACTTTTGAGTATTGATAGTTCCAAAATAAAACGTCACAACAAACTTTTTCGTTATTGATCTTTGTGTGCGACCTATTAATTATCGTATAAAAGTGTATAGTAATCATTTAATTGTTGTGGAATTTTTGTCCGGAAACGTACAAACATTTACCTATCTTTCTAAAGTTCAAATGTTCACATTAGATCTCTAGCAAGTCGTATCTTGACCTTAGAATCAACGTACTTTTCTTCATTTTTTTGTGTGTGAAGAATTTGATCAACGAACTTTTCAGAGGTTGAATGTCTCTGTTATTCTCTAAAACTTAGTCTTGGTATGATGCCAATAAATATGCCCTTAATACGTGTACATAAACGGGAATCCAGTGAGCTTGAAAAAGTTTTTTCGGTATATATCTTAGCTAGCAAATGGATCAAAGAATTCGCCAGGGGAAAGGGCCTAATGCTATTACGGTGACGGCAGATGCGGCGGATGAAACCGCTGTGATAAACCTTTAACGGCGGATCAGCTTTAGCGGTAAAAAAATATGTCGCCAACGTATATATATATGTTGTGTGTCTTTTTCGTGACTGTTCAATGTTTCAGAATCAACTTGATTTTTTTCAAGTGTGACCAATTAATAGCGCCGTGGTATATTAATACAAGAGAAATGTTGTAGTCGCAACGAAATATCACAAGAAGCATAGCAAATAATCTCATAACATCGTGAGAGTAGACATGGAGCCCGAGATGAAGGGTATGATAACGTGAGCCGGATATATAAGGGCTCGGTAAACATGTCTCGCGGCTTGATCCTTAGTAGAAATGTATGAAACATGTAGCCAACAGGCATATACCAGATCTATCACGAACATGACGAACATCGATTTCAATGTGTTTCGACAAGATGACAGTTATAATATGCATTCATTTTTGTCAGTAAAGTGACTTAAACTCTACATCTGGTGGAACCAATCTGAAGACTCAGCTGTGTGATGGACAGCTGAGAAGTGTATTCAGTTCTGTGCTTCAGTAGGGTGGAGTCTACTGAGCTTCTGTCAGCAGGGTGACTATCAGCAGGGTGATAGTCTGGCGAGTCTTGGAATACGACGGGGTCCCACATCTGTTAATTCTGTTATGTGACAGCTATACAATGTCATTAAAAGGAGGACACGTGTAAGGGTATTTATGGCAGATCAGACAAAGATTCCTGGCGGCTAGGGTTTAGGGATTTGTGCCTATAAATACAGTTGTTGTCTCATTATCCGAGTGTGTTGAAATCGCAAAATTCGGTGCATAATAAAATATCTCTTTTACGCCGTGGTTTTTTACCTCTCCCACCGAGAGGTTTTCCACGTTAAATCTGTGTTCTTCTTGTTTCGTTATCTCCTTTGATTGTTTATGTTTGATTGCTTCGTTTCTTTTCTTGCATCGAAGTTATCTCCATCGGTTTTATAACAAGTGGTATCGAGAGAGAGGTTCGGAGAAAACAATCGTACGATCAACTTCATCTTCACCAAGGCCTTCGACAAGGTGCTAGGATCTGTGATAAAGTTGTGATCTTTAGCAAGAAAAGATGTCGGCGGTAAACGTAAAAATCGATAAATTTACGGGAAGGAACAGTTTTGGTCGTGGCAAATCAAGATGCGTGCAATTGTTGAAACAGCGGGGTTTGTGGAATCCTTTATCGACAAACCAAATACATGTGCGAGCGGATTATGCCGATCTGGAAGAGAAAGCACATTCAACCATCATGTTGTGCTTATCGATGATGTTATCACCGAGGTTGCTTTGAGGAAGACACCGCGGCCAAGTTGTGGAAAAAGCTTGAAAGCTTGTATATGACCAAGTCACCGACCAACAAGTTATTATTGAAACGAGAGGTTGTTCGTTTGAAGATGCATGAAGGGAGTCCACGAGGGAACATCGGACCGAAATTTGAACACAATATTGCTTGATTTAAGAAATATTGATGTTAAAATTGAAGATGAAGATGCGGCCCTAATCTGTTGGTGTCACTACCGGCATCATATGAAAACTTTGTGCGATCTTTCATAGTTGGAAAGGATACGGTAGCTTTGGAGGATGTAAGGTCCGCCTTACATGCCGGGGAGCTTAGACACAAAATTTCTTTGGAACAGACGGTCGAGTACGCTTGGGCTAGTAGCTAGCGATAATAGTGGAAAAGGATATGGACGAAGAAGAAAAAGAAGTCGGGGTCCAAAGGTCCTAAGTCTACGATGTCGTAATTACTTGTAAGGAGCGGGGACATTGGAAGTCCAATTGTCCAAGGAAGAAGAAACGACGGAAGGCAATTCGGCACGGTAGCCTTGGCTGCGAGCAATCGATGAGGATCGGTTCTAGTTGCGGGGGATTCTACACACCACAATGATGTGTGGATACTTGACTATGGAGCATCCTACCATATTTGTCCAAACGAGAGAGTGGTTCTCTACTTATGAGCGAGATAGATGGTGGTCAAATCTATATGGCCAACGGCAAGGTACGCAAAGTTGTGGGAATTGGCTCGGTAAAGTTAAGGACGAGAGGATGGTAAATTTTGTACACCGAAGGATGTAAGACATGTTCCACGAGATGACCAAGAATTTGGTATCTCTCGATCTCTTGGACGACAAGGGGTTCAATTTCAAGGGTGAAGGTGGACGGTGAATGTCTTCAAAGATTCGGTTGTAGTCCTCAAAGGCATCAAGAGGGGAACCTTGTACATATTACAAGGATCTACGTATACGCACTATTCTTTGTTGCATCCTCGGCGGTTCACCGGTCTCGACGGACTCGGTGTGGCACATGAGACTTGGTCACATGGGTGAAAGGGGTATGCGGGTTCTTTCTTCGGCGGGTTTTCTTGGGGGATATAAGGTCAAGAATCTGGACTTTTGTGAACATTGTGTGTTTGGGAAGTTGCATAGAAGTAAATTCTCGGCGGGGTTGCACAATACAAAGGCATCACTTGATTATATCCATTCGATCTGGCTGGGGTCCATCAAAAGTTGAGTCATTGGGTGGTCACGGATATTTTGTGTCATTCATAGATGACTATTCAAGGATGACTTGGGTGGTGATGATGAAGAACAAAAGTGATGCATTCAATAACTTCAAGCGATGGAAGGCCCTAGTGGAGAATCGGTTAGGCAAGAAAATCAAGAAGCTTCGTACGGATAATGGTCCGGAATTCTGCCGACGGATTTTGATTCATTTTGTGCGGTGAGGGTATTGCTAGACATCATACGTAAGGAATACACCTCGGCGAATGAATGGTGTAGAAAGGATGAATCAAACTCTTGGACCGGAGAGGGCAAGATGTATGCTTTCTCAAGGCTTGGTTTATCAAGGAGATTTTGGGCGGGGAGGCCGTTAAGACGACTTGCTACTTAATCAACGGGAGCCCTCACACGGGAATCAATCTCGAGACACCATTTGAGATGTGGTCGGGCAAGCCTGCGACTACTCGGTTCTAAGGGTTTTTGGAAGTACGACTTACTATAATGTTAGTGAAGGGAAGTTGGAACCAAGAGCCAAGAAAGGAGTGTTTGTGGGGTATGGTGATGGAGTGAAAGGATATAGGATTTGGTCATCGGCGAGTCCGGAGTAATCCTCGACGCGGGGATGTTGTGTTTGATGAAAATTCTATGTTAAACTCATCGGTGGGGAGGTCTACGAGTCTAAAACCGATCTTGAATCGATAGTGTTGAGAAACGGGTGGAGCTTCGGGTGGAGTCTGCGATATGCAACAATCGGTGGATCCAAATCAACACTATGCGATCCGGATAATGAACCGAGATCGATCCAAGCCGATCTGCGAGACCTCGGCGGGGCGTCATACAAACATTGATCGGCGAGTCTAGGCGCCGGCGGAGCCTAAAAGATCTAATGTTGGGATACCTCCAAGGAGATATGGATATGATGATTTGGTGGATATGCACTCCAAGTTGCGAAGAAGTAGAGGTTGCTTGAACCTACTACTTACGGGGAAGCGATGACATGTACGAAGCATCTCGGTGGCATGCGGCCATGGGAGATGAAATGGAGTCATTATTGAAGAATCGGACTTGGGAATTGGTCAAACAACCTACGACAAGGGAGTTGTGACTTGCAAATGGATTTTCAAGAAAAAGGAAGGAATAACAAAGGCAGAAGGGGTCAGGTATAAGGCACGATTGGTTGCAAGAGGGTTCAGTCAAAAGGAAGGGGTTGACTTTGATGAAATATTTTCACCAGTGGTCAGACACACTTCAATCAGGGTGTTACTAGCAATGGTGGCACAGCAGGATCTGGAACTTGAGCAATTGGATGTGAAAACTGCTTTTCTACATGGTGAGGTGGATAAGGAGATATACATGACACGGCTTTGAGGGTTTTCAAGTCCCTGGCAAAGAAAACTATGTTTGCAAGTTGAAGAAATCATTGTATGGTTTGAAGCAAGCTCCAAGGCGGTGGTATAAAAGGTTTGACGGTTTCATGCTTCGACGGGGTTACAACGAAGTCCATATGATTTGTTGTGTTTACTTCGATCTGTTTGAAAGATGGATCATATATCTATCTTGTCCTGTGTATGTGGATGACATGCGATAGGCTTGCACGACAAGGAAGTCGATGTTCAAAATCGAAGAACCTTCTCGGTCTTGAATTTGAAATGAAGGATTTGGGTGCGGCCAAGAAAATCTTGGGGATGGAGATGCGGAGAGATAGGAGTCGGAAGAAGTTGTTCTTGTCTCGGCGGGGTTATGTGCGAAAGATATTGGCCAAGTTTGGGATGTCTGTTTGCAAAACCAATAGATACTCCTATGGCATCAAATGTTCATTTGTCTGTTTATGCTTCACGGTCGGTGAAGAGAAGGAGTATATGTCAAAAGTTCCACATGCTAGTGCGGTTGGCGATCGATGTATGCCATGGTTTGCACTTAGGCACGATCTGGCTCGGGCGATCGGTGTTGTCGACGGGTTTATGGCTCAACCTGGTAAGGAACAACTTTGGAAAGGCATTAAAAGGATATTCGGGTACACGAGAGGTACGGTGATGTTGGTCTCATTTATGGAGGTGATGCGGTGCAGTCACGGAGTTCTTGTGATGCGATTATGCGGTGATGTTGACGGTAGAAAATCAATGATTGGGTATGTGTTTACATTGGGAAATGCGGTGGTCGGTGGAAAGCTACTCTTCGAGGCTACGGTAGCCTTATCAACTGCGAAGCGAGAATATATGGCTCTTCTTGAAGCGGCTAAGGAGGGTATCGGTTGAAGGGGCTAGTCGGTGATTTGGGGTTGCATCGGGATCGGTGATATATATTGTGACGATCTTAGTGCAATATGTTTAGCCAAGGATCGGGTTCATCATGAGAGAACCAAGCATATTGATGTCGGGTATCATTTCTTGAGGAATGAGAAGAGGGTTGTGGTGAAGAAGATTGGCACAAAGGAGAATCCTGCGATATGTTCACTAAACCGATTCGGCGAGTAAGTTCCGGCTTTGCCTGGACTTGCGAATATTCAAAGCTTATAATCGTTTCGGAAACTTTGCGAGAGGCGGATCGGTGGAGTGGATCTTTGTGGAGATAGTCGGTACAAGTACATCGGCATTGACGAATGCATACGGTACAAGTACATCCGGTTATGCAATCTGTTTGACTCTAGTGAGAGTTGAAGTCAAGGTGGAGATTTGTCGGTAAAGTGACTTAAACTCTACATACGGTGGAACCAATGCGAAGACTCGAGTTTGTGTGATGGACGGTGATAAGTGTATTCGGTTCGTGCTTCGGTAGGGTGGAGTCTGCGAGCTTCGTCGGCGGGGTGACTATCGGCGGGGTGATAGTCGCGAGTCTTGGAATACGACAAGGTCCCACATACGTTAATTACGTTATGTGACGGCTATACGGTGTCATTAAAAGGAGGACACGTGTAAGGGTATTTATGGCGGTTCGGACAAAGATTCTGGCGGCTAGGGTTTAGGGATTTGTGCCTATAAATACGGTTGTTGTCTCGTTATCCGAGTGTGTTGAAATCGCAAAATTCGGTGCATAATAAAATATCTCTTTTACGCCGTGGTTTTTTACCTCTCCCACTGAGAGGTTTTCCACGTTAAATCTGTGTTCTTCTTGTTTCTGTTATCTCCTTTGATTGTTTATGTTTGATTGCTTATGTTTCTGTTTCTTACATCTGAAGTTATCTCCATCAGTTTTATAACAATTTTATTATTGATGCAAAGAATATCTTAAAGGGAGTGAGAATGAAGGACAAGAACAAGGAAAAAAATAGGAATTAAGACAGTGGCAAAAAAAATTAGGAGAGAAGGATAAATTCATTGTTAATTACCACATATCCACTGTTTATTACAGTGTTTTACAGTGAAACATACTCCAAATCAATTGTATCATCGTTCCACCATTTCACTGTTTATTTACGCAAACTATCTCGAAAATAATGTCGGATAAATTATCAAATGGGATGTTAAATAAAGATGACGAAAAAAAGAAGAAAATATAGTGAAATAATTACGATACTTTGACGCTTAGATTAAAAAAAAAATTTTGAATTGAGTAGTCGGGAAAATGTAAAATTGTAATGGAATAGTGACTTTTCATATTTATAAGAAAAAAAAAGGGGGAGTGGGAATAAATGACAAGAAAGAGCTAAAAAAATGGGAATAAGGGCGATGGAAATAAAATTTCGGTGATAAGGACAAATCCATTGTAGGTTGGCTCAAATCCACTGTTTCTTACGGTGGAATAGACCCAAATGCACTATTTCACTATCCAACTGTTTCAATGTTTTTTTTTATTACAAAAATGACCTTGAAAATGTATCAGAAAAATATCAAATGAGATGTCATAATACAGAGGATGAAAAAAAGGAAAAATATGGCAGATAATTACGATCATTTGATGCTTAAATTAAAATATACATCTCTTTTTAGGGGGAGTGGTTTAAAAGGACAAAAAAGAGGGGGAAAATGAGAATCAGGAGAGTGGAAATATAAATTGGGTGATAATGATAAATTCACTGTTCATAACCCAAAATCCACTGTTTGCTGCAGTGGAACTGACCCCAAATCTAATGTTTCACTATCACACTGGAATAAGGATATGTCATTTTTACCCAAAAAAATATTCCACTGTCCTCTTTGCATATTTCTATGTTCAAATTGTCCTTTTGACAATAAACCCCTCTTTTTATAATTGAACATGAGAGAAAATGTCAAATCAGTAGAATTGAAATCGTCCTTTCTGCCCAAAAAAATTTCACTAGATTAAATATATGTTTCTCTACATTATCTTTTTTTATATTTGTCTAATCGCTATTTTGTTTGCATATATCTATTTCCACATTGTTCTTTTTCATAATAAAGCCAATGTTTAATTGAATATCAAATAGTATATTTAATGCAATGTATTTGATAGAGTGCAAAAGATAATGAATCACTGAAAACTTCAATATTTGTCATAATAATTACATTGACTATAAATATCGAGGTTTGACAGAACATAACACGCTTTGGTAACGACTATTATCACGACATAACCTTTTCGTGTATTTATACATACGCAAAAAAAAAACTGCGACAATTTATTTCGTCATGAATAACTTTAGTGACGACGATTATCACTTTTGTGATGATTTTTTCGTCACTAAAGATCTTTTTTGTTGTGAAGATTCATATACATATCTGTGGTCGGACCACATTAAAATTTAGGGGAATTGTCTAGATAGTTTTTTTCTGCAAGACATTGCCCAAATAGTCTTTGACCAAAATGCATTTAAAAAGAAATGGAAAAAACCGAAATTTAATAAAGTCCCCAAAATGCCCCTCTTGAACCTTCCCCAAATTTTCCCCTTTCCCCAAATTCAAATTTTGAATTTATAATTCAGCTCATTTGTTTAAAGAGAAGTGAATTCTTTTTATTATCCTTACTTGGAAAGCCGACGGGGGTTAAGGAAATCCGAGAGGAGAACCGAGTATTCGCCAATAGTGCCAATAGAAGTATGCAAGATTACATTCATTGTTTGTTTGAGTTGGTTCATGGGTTAAGGTAATTTTTAGGGACTTTCCAAGACCTCGCTTTGGTCCTAGCCCCAAGGCAAATCCGAAGCCTTTTGCGGGCTATTGCGCTAAGTTACTTACGATCTTTCTTCTTCTTTCTCAAATCAACCGCAGAGCTAGGATTGGAAAGAGGGGGAATGAGGCTGCTGGTATCTTCTTCTTCTTCCTCTTCTTCTTCCTCTTCTTCTTCGTCCTCCTCTTCTTCTTCCTCTTCCTCCTCCTCCTCCTCCTCCTCCTCCTCCTCCTCTTATTCTTCTTCGTCCTCTTCTTAATTCTTCTTCCTCTTCCTCTTCTTCATTTTCCTCTTCCTCTTCCTCTTCCATAACGAGTTCTATTTCGTGTTTGATTTCTTCTTCTTCAACCGAAAGTATGGTGTTCTTCATGCTCGTTTTTCTATTCTTCAAGCTCGTTTTTCTGTGTTCTTCATGCTCGTTTTTATATTCTACAAGCTCGTTTTTTTATACATCAAGCTCATTTTTCTGTGTTCTTCATGCTCGTTTTCCTATTCTTCAAGCTCGTTTTTCTGTTCTTCATTTAGTGTTTTTCAAGCTCGTTTTTCTGTTCGAACGAGCTCGAATTCATTTTCCGGCGGGATTCCGGCGACGGATTTTGGGGGTTGAAGAAGATGGGGTAATTTGGGTTTAAACTCGTGTGATTTGGGTTTAAACTCGTGTGATTTGGGTTCAAACTCGTGTAACGAGTTCGAAGTTCGAATAACGAGTTCAAAATCGTGTGTGATTTGCGTTCAAACTGGTGTAACGAGTTCGATGTTCGAATAACGAGTTCGATTTCGTTTAATGAGTTCAAACTCGTTTTTAGGGGTATTTTTGGCAAGTATGAGGAATACTATCTAAGCAACATTTGTTTTCCAAAAAATTATTTAAGCAACATCTTTGGTCAAACAGTCTTAATAAAAAAATGCCCCATAAAATTTGCGATCTATAATACCATATATGTATGCATACGAGTATAAATATAAATATATGTTTTTTCGCTACATATAATTATATATTCGAGCCTGTATTCAAGTAGTCAAATCGAGTATCGTAATTGCTCGAGTATATAACGTTCGTTTGATCTATGATGAAGTCCGAGTTTTGACTCGAGTCGAACTCGAGTTATAATTTATGAGTAACATGGTTTGCTTAATTATAGCCCTAGACTCGTGTCCGATGTGCTTTCTCAATCAAAAGAAAACAAATAAAAAACACTTATTATCGATATGACAAACTTAATTAAGAGTATGGGTTTCACACATCGTCTTTGTTAACGTTTAAGGAGAATTTTTAGAAATCAATAGCATATTGAAGGAGAATTCCACCATATTTTCTCGTCATGTTGTTTTCGACGAAACCTCCTTTCCATTTGTACCCTCCCTTGTTGCCACCCTCTTCCTTATCTCTCCTACCGCCCACCCCTACTAAACCCCCCTCAGCCCCCTTATTATTATTATTGTTATTATTAGTAATCCTTGCTAGATTATATCTGTAAAAAGGTGTTAATATTGAATATCCTTGTGCTGTGATGTGGTGCGTGTGTCTCTCTCTGTATGTGTATATATATTGGGGGTTGAAGGGGAATGGATTTTTATTAGGGACGAGGATGAGAATCGAGCTCTGGTTCACCAAAATTGAATATATATATATATATATATATATATATATATATATATATATATATATATACACACGAACAAATTTTATTAATTTATTTTAGTTTGGGAAAACAACAAATTTTATGTTAGAACGTTGTAACAAACCTGTATAAAATGACATGCATCACATCTTTTATATTTTTGGGGGAAGGGGCTACAAAGACAAAAAAAAATGATAAATGGGTCCAGAAGGACAAATTTCAAAATCAAAGATTAGTAAGGACAAATTGCTAATATAGTGACAAAAATGCTCCTTTATAATTTTAATAGTAACAGTCAAGGAACAAGTAGTAACAACCTATAAAATGTCGTAAAATCCAATGAAAAAATAGTAACAGCCAAAAAACAAGTAGTAACAGCCCATAAAATGTCGTAACAGCCAAGAAACAAATAGTAACAGCCATAAAAAATCGTAACATCCAATGGAAAAATAGTAACAACCACTAAACAGTAGTAAATGGGCATTAAAATAGTAACAGCCACTAAACACTAGATAAAATATAGTAACAGCCACGAAAACAAGTAGTAACCGTCCATAAAATGTCCATAAAAGTCGTAACAATCACATAAAATGTCGTAACATCCTAAAAACAAGTAGTAACAGACTAAAAACAAATAGTAAAAACAACCCCGTAAAATGTAGTAACGGGCAAATAACAAGTAGTAACAGCCCATAAAAAATAAAAAATAAAAAAATCTTGCTGCTAGCTTCGTTCTTCTTCAAAGCAGCCACCGGAGGCCAAAATCTGCGACAACGCAATGCGGAGTTGGAAATACGGCAAACGACAAACCTCCTTACTGACAAAAATCCTCGCCTTCAATGGGTGACTTGCCTTCGCCTTCAATGGGCCGACTTGCCTTCGTCTTCTTCTTCCCTTCTCCGGCGCCGTTAACCGCAGCAAATTCATTTCCAATTCTTCATTTGCATCAGCATTATTTTCAATCAATTCACCAAAATTCTCATAATCAAAAACCACGCCTTTCCCAGCCTGAAAACTCTTGTGTCGCTCCTCCGCCTGTAATTCAATTGACCGGAACACACCAATCCGGTCGCCGGAACACATCAATCCGGTCAAAAATGGCAGCTTTCTTTCATCGAGTCTTCCATATCCGTTTTGAATGATTCAGCAGCGGCGCGGCGCATCAGCAGCAGCATCAGCAGCGGCGGTGGTGTTTGAAAAGAAACGGCGGCGGCTGTTTTGAACGATACCTTCCAATGCGATATAGGGTTAATGCCATTTAACCGGTGTTGGGAGGGAGTTCAGCAAAGGGAAATAGATCCTGGTATAAATAGATTAATTAGAAACAGGAAAAAAAAATAAGAGAATTAGAAAAAGGGTAATTCTGACATTATACTACAGTTTTGTCCTAATTATTTATGTGTTTCCTTTGATCCTGGTTTTTCAATTATTTAGGACCTCCCACCAAAAACCTATATATTTTTATTCATTATCAATAATACACACTGATGCTGTCAGAAACTGGACCTACCTACGTGGCACCTTTTTAGTGGCTCAACAATAAGTAGGGAGAGAGAAACGATGCCGAGTGACCCAGTCTGGTTAGTCACTCCATCTCTCCCGGATCGACCGTACCTAGCACCGACCTCAAATCCTCGAGGCCAAGTCCGGATTCAGCCCCGACCTGTGCGGGTCGGCCAACACTTGTAATCTAACCTACCTTTGACCAACCTTATCGGTTGGGCTAAGTCCCTCTCGGACCTATTATTCTACACATAAGACTCCGAGCTCATGACAGCTCGGCTATTCTCCTCGACCTCTATAGGTTGGTTCAACCAATCCGGATCGGGCCACCTAAGTCGGCCAGAGTCGATCCCTAATCGTATTCCCCACGTTTATGATAAACAGATAACTACGAAAGAATCCCGAGCCATAAAGACTCCAATCTCTATCACTTAATACAAATATTCGAATACCGTAATTATCTCCTACAATCAAGGAGATCAAATAATCCTTATCTTTTCCTTAGGGAACACGGCAATCCAATCCCAACAAGGACAAGGCCCACGCTTCCTTAGGGCATAACTCTTCACTTTATAAACCATCCCTAAGGAACTACGAAGATTTGATTCCAATACACCATTGGATACGTAGGCAGCTTGAGAAACAACATCTCAAGTGCAGTCTAAAACATCCCAAATCTCTCCCTCTCTTTCATCGTTCTTTGTGTTTCTGGAGCACCCTTAGGTTATCACCAAGGGAAAAACCCTAGGAGTTGACCCCGACGATTTTTGGATCGTCAATTGGCGCTAGAAGGAGGGTCTCTTTGCTTGATAATCCCAGGAAAAGCTCCAGAATCCACCAAAAAAAATGCAGTCAGATCTATGGTTAATTTCCGGAGATTGAGCCGTCAAAATACAATTTCCACCGTTCATATTGAAGAAGACGGTGTGGGGAACAAGTTCTCCAAATCTCATGACGATCAGAGCCCGTTTCAATCCCCAATCGTTGCTATAAAGTAGCATTTCTTCTTGAATCACCAAAACACGCAGCGATCTCGTCGGAGGCTAATTTCTAGAGATTGAGCCGTTGAAAAATGATTTCCACCGTTCACATTGAAGAAGAAAAAGATACGAACAATTCCTCCAAATTTCACGACGATCGGAGTCCGTTTAGATGCCCGATCGTCGCTAGAAAGCTGCTACTGTGTCATCCAAAAAACGCAGCAGTCACATCGGCGGCTATTTGCCAAAGATTGAGCCGTTGGAAAAATATTTCTACCGTTCATATTGAACAAAGAAGAGGGTTGAATAATCCCTCCAAATTTCATGCCGATCGGAGTCAGTTTCGGTGCCCGATCAACGCTACAAAGCTGCTGCTGTACCACCAAAACGTAGCAGTCAGATCTAATGTTAATTCCCAGAGATTGAGCCGTCAAAATAAAATTTCCACCGTACATATTGAAGAAGAAGCAGGTACAAACAAGTCCTTAAAATTTCGTGTCGATCGGAGTCCGTTTAGATGCCCGATCGTCGTCCGAGAGTTGTTGCTGTAACACCAAAATAAGCTGCGGGTTTTCTTCCTCAACTCTCCAAGGTCCGAGCCGACCTCCCGAGCTCTCCAACGTCCGAGCCGACCTCCCGAACTCCTCAACTCTCCAAGGTCCGAGCCGACCTCCCGAGCTCTCCCGATCTGAGCTCTCAAAATACAAGCTCTTAACAGGTTTTCTACAACTTAAATGATCGAACTATCTTATTCTTGGAACTCTCCCGACCTAAAGAGTCGGGACGAGCTTTCTTATATTTGGAACTCGCCTTCGGGCGAGCCTTCTATAAGTCCGATTGGGTTCGGCATCATATTTGGAACTCGCCTTCGGGGGAGCCTTCTATAAGTCCGATTGGGTTCGGCATCATATTTGGAACTCACCTTAGGGCGAGCCTTCTGTAAGTCCGATTTGGTTCGGCATCATATTTGGAACTCGCCTTCGGGCGAGCCTTCTATAAGTCAGCATCATATTTGGAACTCGCCTTCGGCGAGCCTTCTGTAAGTCCGATTTAGTTCGGCATCATGTTTGGAACTCGCCGGCGAGCGAGCCTTCTATAAGACCGACTTCGGTTCGACGCGACGAGATTACACCAATAAGCAAACGGTACGTTAATTTACTATTATTTTTCTCTCTAGTATGCATAGCCTTTAATGAAATTACAGGACAAACACATGCTCGACAAAGTCCGGCAAGTTCGGCGCCGCTCGCCCCTAAAACGAGAAGTCAGCACAGCCTGGCCCTGCTCGTCCAATACTTTCACGCGAGACGTCAGCACTAGCCTGGCCCCGCTCGCCGTGTTTTTAAACGAGAAGTCAGCACTAGTCTGGCCCTGCTCGTCCAATAATTTCATGCGAGAAGTCAGTCCGAAAATGGCCGAGCTCGCCCAACAACTCCACATCGGTACAGTCAACACCTCTGATGCCCCATCAGGTTCTCCTTAACTCTATTTTAATGTCATATTGACTCGTTCTATTGTGCATTTTATTATTAAATTCTAGAGAATAGACGCGCATATATGAAGTTTGCAAAACTTCAAACTCACTAAAGTAGTCAGAAATACTTCTGACTCTCTTAAAGTATGATACCAGAGCTCCACCAAGTCGGGCTCAGCAAAAAACACGTGAGGTCTGACAAATCCGACCCAACCCGTAAATATTTAACACGAGAGGACACTTAAACTTCTAACTCAACTCGCCAAAACATACATCTACGCCACCCGCGCGGATCAAACAAACCTTCACGCTAAACTGTCTGCAGGCCAGACAAGTCGAACTCCGCAGGGCGGACTTCACTCAAAACGCTAAGGCTGACACTTGAGCTCCGCATGTCGGACTCAACATGTTCAGGAAAGACCAAACTAATTAAGTCTACAGGCTAGACTCGAAATCGAGCAACTTTCACATGCTCGCTCTTACAACTTCACATTATCAACTAAGTTTGTATTAAAGGCGATAAGACTTAGTCCCGCTCGCCTTAGCGATAAAGCTAATCTGACTAGAGTTTCCAACAAAAAGATTCCCGAGCCCACGAATAGAGCTCGGTCCTACATACAACAATAAGTGTGCAAACTTCAAAGTTGCATACTGAATAACTAACAGGCCTGAGTGAGCCGAACGCACGCGACAAGCCCGGCAACACAGAATCAGAACAAGTATGTCATTCAAAAGCTAAAACTAAAGAATAGCATACTGGGGGGCATACCATACATCCCCAACAATACAACAAAACTCATCAACATAATAATCAACAATAACAGACAACTCAAAACAAGTAGAACAACTTCTCTACGCCAATCAAAAACAAAATAACAGAGCCCTTACGCTAAACCTTGAGGGTCGGATTTGTGGCTCTGAAGAAGGAGCCGAGAAAGAAACAACAGACACAATGTCTACTCTTGCCTTAGTCTTTCACCCGCTTGCCGTAGACCCGGCTCGTCGGGATAAATATACCTCACCAGCTCAGACGACTTTGTTTGGAGCTCGGAAATGACCTAATCCCTACCATTCGTCTCCGCATCCAACTGGCCCGGCACAGACTTCAGATCCGCTTCGTTGACCAAAAGCTAATCATGGAAAGCCTTTATCTCCTTGTCTCCGAGTTTGACGGTGCCCCCAAGCTCCCCTCGGGTTTGCCTCAACTCGGAAATCTCTTTTTGACATTAGACTCCTTGGAGGCTTCCCTCAACCTCCGGGAAACCTCCTGACCAACTTCGTAGGACATACTCATCAAAGTTTTTCGGATAAGCTCCTTAGGTCCCCAAGTCGGACTCGACCCAAAGTCCATGGGTCGACTCAATTGAACACCACAGATCGGACTCAATGAGTTTGTAAGCTGACCTCTTTCAGTCCGCAAGTCGGACTTAACAGCATTCGTCGCCTGTAGGACAAACCCGAACAAAAACATGACCAAACCTTTAGTATGCCATCCGAAACAACAAGTTAATGCATGGAATACTGGGGGGCGAGATAACCTCTACCATAATCAAGTACTTAAAGAAGTGCTCGGAATAATGTTAAAATTGTGAACTTAACGAAATACTCCTTCTGTTATCAAATTGTATGGATTACAATTTCATTTTACAATTTCGTTTGAAATAAAACTTCAAAGCAAAAACTACAAGTCCACAAGCCTTCTGACCTAAGAACCAGGGGCTGAACTCTACGGTGGCTCAAAAGCCGAGGTAAGAGCAGCCGCAACATGGCAGGAGCGCTCGGACACAATGTCCACTCCCTTCGAGAAGTCCTTCAAACGGTTGTCATAGACCGCACCCTCACATGGGCTCATAAAGAGCCCTGCTAGGAAAGTTGTCCATGACAAAGCCTGAGTAAACTCCTCTGAAGCCTCACATTTTTGGATGGCCTTAGCAATCCAATCTGGAATAGCATCTTCCAGCTCGACCTTCCCGGTAAACT
The DNA here is from genome assembly GCA_036785695.1 of Gentiana straminea. Lineage (NCBI taxonomy): Eukaryota > Viridiplantae > Streptophyta > Magnoliopsida > Gentianales > Gentianaceae > Gentiana > Gentiana straminea. The sequence goes on along the minus strand of JAVUPR010000034.1, from coordinate 725,737 downwards.
TCCCTTCTGACTTAAGCTTAACCTCCAGAGCCTAGAATTGCTTCTGGAGAGCCTTGATCTCATTATCACTGGATCCAACAGATCCTGGTCTGTCACAGGTCGGCATCCCTTTTCTTCAAACCTCCGGTAAACTTTCCCAGCCGGGGGAAAACGTCCTGGCCAATTCACTTTCCCTGCAAGAAAGAAACACTATCAAAATACAACACTCGAATAAGAAAAGAAAGCTTGCGTATCCCATGGCCTCGAAGCCATCATCATCCAGCTCCACATCAGTCATCCCAGAGATCGGCTCCTACTCCATAGTTCAAACTCAATAAACTCTGTAAGATAGGCAATCTGAGCTTTGCAAGCCCGACTCCGGCTCGGCATCATATTTAAAGCTCACCCCCGAGCGAGTCTTCTTAAAATTGTATCCTTACGCTCTCAAGCCTGACACGCTTGAAACCGGTTGCTATCTAAGCGCAACACCGGTGCACTACGCTATATGAGCCTTACGTTATCTCAGTAGATCGCTTTAGAACAAGTCACTTCGACCAATGGTATATCAAGTCGTTACAACTTTGCACCATCTCTTTCTTTGGATCCGAACCTAGCCTGTAAGTAAGCCTAGAAACAGATAGGTCCCCTCGGCCCAGTCAGTCCGCCCCTTAATAGGCCGGACCAAGCCAAGCACGATCAAGACCGCCTCGCACCATCATGATTCCCGTCGTGAGCTAAGGTGACGGAAATAAAGCAACAAGCAACTAGTCTGATGCCAAGCATTGGGGGCTCAACCTGCTCGCCCCACCAGTCCGCCGTCCTTTAACGTGAACAAAGCCAACACAGTTAGACAACAAATTTCATAAACAACGCTATCATGCCCCAAAGCTCTCGACTCGCCATAGGCTCTCGTTTCGCCAGCTCTTCAACTTGGCACTCCAAGACCGATCACGGTTCGGCAGCTTCCCAGTCTGCCTGCTCTTCCAATAGCCAACTCGTGGCCCTATAAATAGCAGCATCACACCCTTGACAAAGGGGGTTCTCATCTTTGAAGAACTACGCAAATTGGGCTTGATCCCTTACAAGTTAAGGGTACGTAGGCAGCCTTACACGGCTCAGTTCATAATCACAAACACAATATTTTCTTCATCCTTGTTCTTGAGCGCCGTCATGCAACCACTATATTGGGCAGCGACACCTCAATTCCCGATACAGCTGTGGTCACGTCACAATTGGCTTTTCCACCGGCAACCCCAAATCAACTTCAAAATCCACGAGTTAAACATCCGTGTCGAGCCACTACTTCGATAGATCCGAACCGACCAAGGGTCGGCTGGATCTAGGGGGCTTATGATGCTGCCAGAAAATGGTCCTACCTACGTGGCACCTTTTTAGTGGCTCAACACTAAGTAGGGAGAGAGAAACGACGCCGAGTGACCCAGTCTGGCTAGTCACTGTTAGGTGTAGTGCCCGAATGACAATTATCTAATTGTTTTAGGACAGAATTAATAATTCATCTTATTATATGCATGTATGCTTATAATTAAGACATTACTGAAAACCCTATGTACCTCGTTTATGTAATCACATAACTCAGTGTATGGCTATACACAAGAGGATTGAGTTAGTGAGATGTACTTAAAATTAACTTAGTCCGTAGCATTGATTAATCTGAGTACGGGTCTCATAATTAATATGCTAATAATGCGCCCAAAACACTTTACGGTGTGACAGTCTTATCCGGGCTGTCGGTAATAGGGTACCTAGTGGGGCATTTATATATGATGATAATCATATAGGGCTGGACCGATTTGATTTGAGTTCTCGATATAATTCCGTAATCGAGAAGTCTTATCGAATCACAAGATGATCATATATGGATTAATCTCAATCCTGAGGTGATCACAGACAACTGCTTAGACTAGGGTAGGGTTTGATGTGTTAGTAAGGATCACTTCGTAGTATGTGGTCCAACACTTCTCGTTGGCTCTATTCTGGAATGAGTGAGTAGTCTGTGCTATCACAGATATGGAATCCATTCCTTTCCTCGGGAAGTAGACAGACAGTTCCCTTATTTGTTAGCCCTAAGAAAATGATCGATCCCGGGAAGGGTTTACGGAGATATCCCGAATCGAAACGAACCGTCTATGGAGGATTTATCCGTATGTAATGATTATATCAGTGGACACCTTATCAACTCATGGTTGAGTGTAAGTTATCTATATTCGGCAGAGTTCAGTTTCGGGTTTATGGTGGTGTAATCCCGGAATTAATAAATTGAATATTATTGTTCGGTCTGACGGATAATATTATTTAATTTATTGTAGCTACTGAATATGGGTCCATGGTCCCCGACGTGGCTCCTAACATAGCATATGTTTTCTCATCGTTTCACCTCAATTATAATTAAATAGTTGGATTGGACTATTTAATTGATATGTGGATTAATTGTTTAGTTGGACTAGATAATTAAATACACGGGAAAGAAATTTTTCGTGGACTCGGCCTAATGTGATGAAAAATGCGTGTGGCCTATTTCCAAATAGGGTGGGGCGCATTTTGAGAATTATTTAATTAGAGAGAAATTAGTTTTCTTGGATAATTATTTAATATGTGATTTAATCATTTATTTGTTAAGTGATAAATCATGGAATATTAGATAATATATTTATTTATCCTAATTTGTTTGGGATATATATTATATTTATCTTTTATTTAAAATAAGGATTAACATAATAATTATCTCTTAATTATTAAATCCTTGGAGGACAAGGATTACTCTCCTATATAAAGAGAGTTCTCCCAAGCCTTATGACATCACAAATTTCGACTTTTGGGTAGTATTATGGCTTAGAGATTTCGGCCATTATACTAAGGGTTTGAGTTTTAGAAAACTTCGGGTTTTTTAAGGTAGCATATCGAGGAGGTCCGGCGGCTTGAAACACCATCCACCTGGTGGTGCTTGGAGATACACGTTGGAAGACTTTGGCTTCTCAACTAGGATCTCAACTAGCTCGGATCGGATTGAAGATTGTTCTTGGAGTTTATTCACCATAAACTGGTAAGCAATCTAACCCCCTCGTAGGTTCAGATCTATTTTATTTATGTATTTTGGTTGTTAGATCTAGATCTTATACTTTCCGCTGCGTAATCGGGTGGATCTTTGATCCATCCGGTGATATTACATCCTACAGTCACTCCATCTCTCCCGGATCGACCGTGTACCCAGCACCGACCTCCAATCCTCGAGGCCAAGTCCGGATTCAGCCCCGACCTGTGCGGGTCGGCCAACGCTTGTAATCTAACCTACCTTTGACCAACCTTATCGGTTGGGCTAAGTCCCTCTCGGACCTATTATTCTACACACAAGACTCCGAGCTCATGACGGCTCGGCTATTCTCCCCGACCTCTGTAGGTTGGTTCAACCAATCCGGCTCGGGCCACCTAAGTTGGCCAGAGTCGGTCCCTAATCGTATTCCACACGTTTATGATAAACAGATAACTACGAAAGAATCTCGAGCCATAAAGACTCCAATCTCTATCACTTAATACAAATATTCGAATACCGTAATCATCTCCTACAATCAAGGAGATCAAATAATCCTTATCTTTTCCTTAGGGAACACGGCAATCCAATCCCAACAAGGACAAGGCCCACGCCGCCTTAGGTCATAACTCTTCTCTTTATGAACCATCCCTAAGGAACTACGAAGACTTGATTCCAATACACCATTGGATACGTAGGCAGCTTGAAAAACAACATCTCAAGTGCAGTCTAAAACATCCCAAATCTCCCCCTCTCTTTCATCGTTCTTTGTGTTTCTGGAGCACCCTTAGGTTATCACCAAGGGAAGAACCCTAGGAGTTGACCCCGACGATTTTTGGATCGTCACACACTTACTATGTGAAAGAGCGAAAATGAAAATATATGATACATGACAACTGATATAAAATTAATAGAATGGTTGTATTCTAAAAAAGTTGAAGGAGTGTTTATTTATTTTTGTGTACGTATCTTTTACGAGTGTTTCGAAAAAACATAAGATTCAACATATATACAAGAAATCCCGATTAACCCTTGAGCAATTAACATGTAGTTATATTTCGATCATTGTTGCGATGCGATACCGATGAAAGTTCACATGAAATCGAAAATAATGGGAAAAAGCTACTTGCCGAGCGAGAGGGCGCCCTTCACCCTGGCCAGGTTTATATTAGGTTATTATCGTGAGCCTAACATGTGCGACAAGAAACCGTGCAACGTGCCAGGATTACCACCCGAAGAATGCTTTAACCGGATAGGTTGCGGCGAATGTAACCTTGACTATAGTATTTGCACTTACGTCTACCCACCTGATGAAGATGATGAATATTATGAAGATGAGTAGTACTCAAGTTTCCTATAACTTATGACAGATAATGAAAGCCGTGACACAACGGCACCGTTGATCATGATGCATACTCATCATGATCAACGCGCGATGCCGTTGTGCTCGTATCGTTACTCATGTGTGTATGCCATTTATTTCGTATGTGTGTGTGTGTTTTTTTTCTTTTTATTGTTTCAATATTTTAATGTGTGTACGTAGACATGTTGAGATCGGATAATGAAATGGCTGTTTTCATGAACATAATGTATTTCTCAGCAATATTAAATTTCAAGTAGTAATATCATGATGGTTGTGTTTGGTGTAGTGCTAGAGCTATAACTCATTAAACCACAACATTTGTCACAACACGTTTTTAAATGATTGTTAATTAAGAAATTATTATTGAATATTGTCAACCCTCTTCACCTGGATATTTTAATGACAAACCTTTCGTGATGAATAATAAAATTGACACCAATGATAATAACATTGTTTGTCACCAAAAGCAACATTAATTAGAGTGAAAATGTTGGGACAGATTGCCCACATTCTTAAAATGCCTAAAGAAATATAGTAGAGCATTTACTGACACCAATTGGTTTTAGTACAACGGTAAGCACTTGATCTTGACATGATATCGTCATATCGGAACCAGAGGTAATGGGATCGAACCCTGGTTTGAACAATATTTTAAAAAAAATTGTGCAAATGTTGGAAAGATTGCCCACACTTTGAGGAGGTGTTGGGACAGATTGCCCACACTCTTGAATGAAAAATTACACTTGAGGGGGGGTGTTGGGACAGATTGCCCACACTCTTAAAATGCCTAAAGAAATATAGTAGAGCCTTTACGGACACCAATTGGTTTTAGTACAAGGGGTGTTGGGACAGATTGCCCACACTCTTAAAATGCCTAAAGAAATATAGTAGAGCCTTTACGGACACCAATTGGTTTTAGTACAATGGTAAGCGTTTGATCTTGACAGAAAATATGAGTATTGTGAACAATAAATAAAGAGAGATTTTATGGTGCAACGGTTGTAGGAAGGTTATACCAAGTTATTTATTGTGAACAATAAATAAATGTAATAGTTCTCATGACAAAGAAAGCTGTCCTAATATGTACGTTTCCATTAGCCTTTTGGTGACACAATTTCACCGCATGTCTAAAATTATTTGTGACAACCATACTTTGACACAATTTCACCGCATGTCTAAAATTATTTGTGACAACCACACTTTGTGACGACAAATGAGGCTGATGAATTTATCAAACAAGTAAAACGAAGAAGAAGAAGTGGTATTTCTTATTCATTTCTGGAAGTACATTTTACATTTTACAGAGAGAATATGATAATTTGCAGATCTAAAAGTTGAGTCCTAAATGAGCTGCCTACTTGCTTTATATATTAATAAGTGGCAGTTACATTATCTTAACTAATTCTATAACTAACTAACTCAAGTAAGTTCAGCTTGCATTGGAAGTTGTAACACCCCCTCTCAAGGTGAAGTTACTTGACCTTGTAAATGTTGCAGATAGGGTAACTTGACAACATATTCTGGAAAGTAGCCTTGTCTAGTGGTTTTGTAAAAAGATCGGCCAGCTGCAAGTGTGTAGAAATAGGTAAAGGTTTTAGGAAACCAGAATGGTATATGTCCTTATAACATGACAATCTATATCTATATGCTTTGTTCTTTCATGGAATATAGGATTTTCTATGATGTGTAGGGCACTCTTGCTGTCACAGAACATAGGTACAGGTTTCTGTTGCTTTATGTCAAATTCTGCTAGCAGATTGGTCAGCCATTGCAACACACATGAGGCCATGGCCATAGCTCTATACTCTGATTCAGCAGAGCTTCTAGAGGTTGTAGTTTGTTTTTTTGCTCTCCAACTTATCACAGAATCTCCTAGGAAAACTGAGAATCATGTAATGGATCTTCTAGTGTCATCACAACCAGTCCAATCAGCATCTACATAGGCTTTAAGTTCCAGAGAACCTTGTGCAGAAAATAGAATTCCTTGTCCAGGAGCATTCTTCAAGTATTTTAAAGTCGTGTGTGCTGCCTTTAGTTGAAGTTCAGTGGGAGCATCAAGAAATTGGCTTAACTGTTGAGTAGCTAGTGTAATGTATGGTCTAGTTATTCCAAGATAAAGTAACTTTCCCACTAGACTTCTGTAATAACTATTTGAATCATGTTTTGGTGAATCCTTACTATGCAATTTTTGTGAGGTGTCCATAGGAGTTTGTACTGGCTTGCAGTTTGTGTAACCATAATCCTCCAGTCATTCCAGACAATATTTTCTTTGAGACAGCACTATACCTTCTTTTGATCTTGCAACTTCCAATCCTAAAAAGTACTTAAGGTCTCCAAGATATTTAATGCCAAATCTTGAATTCAGAAACCCTTTCAATTCCTTTATCTGACTCATATTTGGACTGGTGACTAGGACATCATCAACATATACCACCAGAGCAATGAAGTCATCATCCTTTCCTTTAACAAACAGGCTATAATCTTGCTTTGACTGTCTAAACCCCCTCTCAAGCAAAGCTTGGGTTAACTTTATGTTCCATTGTCTACTAGCCTGTTTTAGGCCATATAGAGACTTTTGTAGTTTGCATACATGTCCAGGTTGAGTGTTATATCCTTGTGGAATGGTCATGTACACTTCTTCTGTAAGGTCTCCATGTAAGAAAGCATTGTTGACATATAATTGTTGTAGGTTCCATCCTTTGGCAGCAACAATGGCTAACAGTGTTCTGACAGAGGTTAATTTTGCTACTGGGGAAAAAGTGTCAAGATAATCCAGTCCCAGTTGTTGAGTGTATCCCTTGGCCACCAATCTTGCTTTGAATCTCTCCACAGATCCATCAGCATGCCTTTTTATTCTGTATACCCATTTACATCCTATGGGAGTCTTGCCTTTTGGTAAAGGAACAATTTTCCATGTGCCTGTTTTTGTAAAGCATCTATCTCATCTTGCATTGCTTTCCTCCAGGCTTCATCCTTTACTGCCTCATCACAGCTCTTAGGTTTAGTGAGTACCTGAGCACTAAGCACATAGTTTTTGTAAGTTTTGGACAGATGAGTCAAAGAGTCTACATTATGAATACTATGAGGTGGTCCTAGACTTTGAATGATGACATACATAATCATTCAGGTAGGTAGGAACACCTCTAGTTCTAGATGATCTTCTTTGGTCAGGGACATGATTTGTGGTTACTACCTGCTCTTGCTCATGACCATTATCATGAGAAGGATGTTCACCGGCACCACTATCATGTCCTTGTGAATCCAAAGAACTTGGACCATCATTATGCCCTGGTGTATCAAAATTACCAGTCTGTTGCTCTTCCATGAAGGGTAAATGAAGGGAAAAAGTATCAATATTACCCGATGGTCGCCGGGTAAGGAAATACAAGCTCGGAAAACTAACATCCCTACCGATGAATATTTTCCTTGTTTGCAAATTCGATGTGATAGCCTTTCACATTTGATGCATGAACTAAATAAATGGACTTAATACTTTTTGCATTAAACTTGTTACCATCAGTATGAAGATTATAAGCATAAGTCAAACAACCAAACACTTTTATATGCTTATAAGAAGGTACAAAACCATTCAACAATTCATGAGGAGATTTTTCATGCAAAACAGGTGTAGGTAAGACATTTATCAAGTTGGCTGCATGTATAACACAGTAAGTCCAGTATATAACAGGAATTCTAGATTGAAACTTCAAACTTCTGGCCACATTTAATATGTGTTGTTGTTTTCTCTCCATAACTCCATTTTGTTGTGGAGTATGTACCACTGAAGTCTGATGTACAATCCCTTTAAGAGCATAAAAATTAGAAAGATTGAACTCAAGACCATTATCAGACCTTAACACTTTGATTCTTTTATTAAACTGTGTTTCAATCAGTATATTGATGGGAGTCAACTTTACTGTACTTTGGTATGCAGTTTAACCCCCGGTTATTACTTTATTGGCATGTTTTGGGTAGATATAGACATGTTTGAGTGTAATATCGAGAGTTATATGCACGGGGAGTTAAACTGTCATATCGATAGTAAACTCCGCCTTTTTGACGATATTTCACTCTTTTCCGAGCACTTTTGTCTTGCGGAATTATGCGTGGGGTTTTGTTAGTGTGTTTATTGCAGGACTTAGGTGACTCGAGGACCCGGAAGGCGATGTTTTGGACTAAGGGACGTGTTCATGGCACGAGAGTTGGATGAAAAGTGAAGGAAAACCGAGTTTGGAGTGGAATCAAGTCAAACGGGCGTCTGCCATACTTCAGACGGGCGTCCGCTGGAAGCCTACATCAAACGGGCGTTTGCCCATTCCAGACGGGCGTCCACATAATTGACACTTCATTCAGAAAGTTTGGTTTTCAGCTGGACGGGCGTCCAAATTACCCCCAGACGGGCGTTTGGGTAGGTTCAGCCCGATTCAAAAAGCTCATACAACTCAGACGAGCGTCCAGGGTGTCCAGACGGGCGTTTGGCCCTCAAGTCATATTCACCAGACGGGCGTTTGGAGGACTATGAACGCCCGTCCAATCAAGATGGAACCATAATATCTCCTTATTTTTTCAGGCAGGCGGGCGTCTGACATGGACCAGACGGGCGTCCGGGACCGACAGTAGCAGATTTTCGACCTACTCTATAAATACGCAGCTCATTCAGCCCCATATCATACTTGGCCGACTTTAGACTTTTATTAGCGATTTTAGTGTAGTTTGATCACCCTTTGATCCTTTGATTCCCTAGATAACTTCATTTGATTCTACACAACTTTTATAGTTTAGATTTACTTTTCAAGAACAAAGCTTTTGGATCGCTTTTCTCTTTGGTATTTTCTGGATCAGTTTTTCTGCAATTATATGGTAATGATTTCTCTTTTATTTATTGTCTTTGGTTTGATTTCAATTCTTATTTCGTTTATTAGCATAATTATGAGTAGCTAAATTCATGTGTAGTCGAATTATGTGAAAGCGAGCGAAAACCCTAAGGGGGATGAGATTGGGAGTTGTGTAGTGCGTAAATTATTGTTTAAACGATTAATCCACGTCCTAAAACTTATTTTAACGTCTTTGAATTAGATTGATCACCTAGTTCACTGTCACACACATCGAACTTATAGATGTATTTTGCGGTGAGATGTGGGATAAGGGGTTTTAGGATCGTTGCGTAGATTCGGCCTAGTTGTTAGGTCCGTTTCCAATATAGAGGTTTGTCATCGTTGTTCGAGCGACTCTAGCACGTAATCATGTTAGGTTAATCAGTTTTCTAAAGGGATAATTAATTAACTTCTCATAGGGTGTTAAGCGAGAGTTGTTCGGACATTAACACCAGAATTAGGAGTTGGCACCCGTGGATGTCGTTAAACTACATTGGATAGGTCGGTCGGTTAAGACACGCTCCCTGTTAAGTCCTTCCTTAGGGGTAGAAGTAGCTCGTGGGATCATAGTTCGGCTATACCTTTTAATACCTAGAAGTAAACTCATTAGTATAATTTTTACTTTCGCATTAGTATAGTATCCCTCCACCATTATTTTGACCTGAACTAAGTTCTAAGTCGACTTTGGTACTTGAACATTACTCCCTGTGGATTCGACCTTGAGACCACTATACTACCGTTGACCCGATACTCTGTCGGATTAAAGTTAGCGGTTAGTTATTTTGCTATCATAGACAAGACTTTGGAATCAAAAGCTTAACCTCAGACTTGTATTTTAACAAATAAACCCAAGTGTATCTACTAAAATCATCTACTATAGTAAGAAAGTATCTGTGCCCATGCACTCCTGTGATCCTATAGGGACCCCAGATGTCCATGTGCACTAGATCAAAACACTGCACAAAAGAAGATTGACTAATTGGAAAACTAAGTCTCTTCTGTTTGGCAAGTGGACAAATGTGACAAACAGCTTCATTATCCACTTTAATCTCTTTGCAATGTTGAGTCAAAACCTGCAATCTCTTATGAGAAGCATGGCCTAGTCTGTAGTGCCAAAGCAATTGAGAATGATTGGGAGACACAGAAACTTCAGAAACAGCACTAGAACAACAATCTTTATCAGCTTTTAGAATGTATAATCCTTTGATTAATTCAGCTGAACCAATCTTCTTCAAACTGATTATGTCCTGTATCACATAAGAATCTAGATAAAATTTGACATTGTATGCCCTAGTTCTTATAAGTTGACTGATAGACATGAGATTAAAACCAAACTCTGGAACACAAAGCACATTATCAAGGACTAAATCTTTATTAACCTTAACCTGTCCTATATGAGAGATTCTTGCATTTCTACCATTTGGTAGGCTGACAGACATATTCTCCACAGATTTACAGGAACTAAAAAGTGACTTATTAAAGATTATGTGGTCAGTAGCACCAGAATCTATTATCCAAGATAAAAGTTTAGATGTACCTGACCCCTCCGAGTGAAAATTGGTAGTTAAAGCTACAGCATTAACATTTGAACTACCAAGATCTTGTTGAGATTTCAGCAGGTGCAAGATCTGTTGATATTGTTCTTGAATAGCACTGATTTGTGAATTACCTTGAGTATCTTCAGGCTCATTCTGGACCCAAGAATCACCATTCACACAGTTTGCAGATGACCTACCCCTTCCCCTGCCTCTAAAATTAGGGGGAATCCATGCTTTTTGTAACAAAGATCCACAGTATGGCCTAGCATACCACAATGTGAGCACTGTGGTTTCTTATTTCCATTATTAAAATTCTTCCTATAGTTTTTGATTCTGAGATTGAGCTGTAAGAGCAGTCTTCTGATCTGCCTCATTCCACCCAAAGACAGCAGCTGATTCAACTATTTTTGCTCCAGAAACACCATAATGTTGTTGTTTTTCTTATTTAACAGCCATAGAAAACACTTGCCTTGATTGAAGGAAGTGGATCCAACATTAACACTTGTGACTTAATAACGAGAATACTCCTCATTAAACCCTTCAAGAAATGAATTACATACTATTTTTCTATGTAACCTTGAAACCATTTCTTTCCACAATCACAATCTGAGGGTGTGGTGAGAGTGACCAATTGATCCCACAACACTTTCAATTTTGTAAAATATTGCGAAACAATGAGATTACCTTGTTTGGTATTCTGAACTTCTTCCATTATATCCGACAGAGTGTAAGTATCTCCTCCTCCAAATCTATCTTCTAGATCATCCCACATGTCTTTTGTTGTTTTATAAGAAGCTATACTCTGGGCAATATCTCTGGAAACTGAATTCACCAGCCAAGCTTTGACCATACTATTGCATTGACGCCAAGAAGAATAATGCGCATCTACAGGAGCAAGAATAAGAATAGTACCATCTAGAAATCCCATAATGTTCTTGGAAGATAAGGTTGTAACCATAGAGATCTTCCAGCTATGATAATTGTTATCATCGAGAAGTGGCTATACCAGAATCAAAGCCGGATTCTCATTCGGATGCACCACTAAATCAGCTGGAACGACAGCTGCTTGATTATCCATCTCACAGCAAGAAGAACTTCAAGATCTACAGAAATTGATCTAATCCAAATGTAAAACTAATCGAGTAAGAAGCGGAAGTATCAATCAAGCTCTGATACCATGATGAATTTATCAAACAAGTAAAACGAAGAAGAAGAAGTGGTATTTCTTATTCATTTCTGGAAGTACATTTTACAGAGAGAATATGATAATTTGCAGATCTAAAATTTGAGTCCTAAATGAGCTGCCTACTTGCTTTATATATTAACAAGTGGCAGTTACATTATCTTAACTAATTCTATAACTAACTAACTTCACTAACTCAAGTAAGTTCAGCTTGCATTGGAAGTTGAAACAGAGGCTCTTATTATATTATGACAATTAAGCGGGCGCGCACACACACGCAAAAACACAACTTTATAATGTGATGTTGCAGATACTACAAATATTGGAACACACAAGACAGATTCTCGGCTTCAATTACGCAAATACTACATGTATAAAAGTGTGATCAATGCTGATACTTTCAGTCAAGCATTTGATCGAGCACTTATCATAGAAAACGGTTATAGGCTGTTAGGAGTAGTTGGAGCAGTTACAACAGATTAGAAGATTAAATAACTGCTCTAGTAGTATATTTATATTGCTAATCGAAGTTGTAAACCTCCAATTGTATGAATTCTTATCAAAAGATCAATGAAATAAAATTCTCATTTTCCCGCATTTATGCTTATTCAAAATTCTTTTTGAATGTTCTTGTATTCTTTTTCTTCTTTGATTTTACTTTCTTTCTTTACTTTTCATCATGGTATCTGAGCACGCTAGGCGCTCTTTAGATTAGTTCTTGTTTTTAATTTGCGGTGTGCAGCTGCAAATTTCTTTTGCTTGTGGTGTGGAACTACAGGTGCATTGTTCTTGTGTTTACTTTGAAGCTTCTTGACACTGACAGAAGCAGTGGGTAATGGGATTGTTAATCCTTACCCGATACATCCTGGGGAGAATCCATCAGCGATGATTGTTCAACCAGTTCTTAAAGGAGTGGAGAATTATCACTGTTGGAAGAGAGCAATTTCCATGGTCCTGTCAATGAAAGGAAAATTGAAGTTTGTTAATGGTACCTTGCCTAAGCCTGCTGAGAATGATAGATATTTTGAAATATGGTGCCAGTGTAATGATATGGTTTCTACTTGGTTGGTAAATTATGTGGATCCTTCTATTTACCAAAGCAGTTTCTGGCTGTCTACAGCAAGAGACATTTGGCTTGATCTTGATCATAGGTTTGGTACTGGAAATGCTTACCGTTTATCTAATCTACAGGAAGAAATCTATGTTACAAAACAAGGTACAATGTCAGTTACTCTGTATTTTACAAAGTTAAAAAGTATGTGGGATCAGTTGCTCATTTTAAGGCCTACTCCACCATTACTTGTGTTGTATTTCCTATTTATAAGGAGCGGAATGAGACTGACCAAGTCATTAGTTTTCTTAAGAGATTAAATGATGTGTTAGCAAAGTCATATCTCAGGTTTTAATGGTTAAACCTATATATACCAGATCTTGGCACTGTGTTTAACACGACTTTACAACATGAGAGTCAGCTCAATTACTCATATATGAGTGTTGATAAGGCAATTTTGAGTGCACAAACATATAGTTATGGCCAAGTTGGTCAAGATTCTATTTCCTTCACAAATCAAGTTAGTACATCTTATGGCAAAGGTGGAGGTAGAGGTTTTGGTAGAGGATCTACTGGAAATACAAAGAAGCCCCAATGCACTTATTATGGTAGATAAGGACACACAATTGACAAGTGCTGTAAGAAATATGGTTAACCAAATGGGCATAAAAGCAGAGGTAGAGGTCAAAGTATGGCTCATCAAGTCAGTCTAGATCAAGGTTTTGTCCCTGTATCTAAAAACTTGGAAGGGACTGCTCAAATTGCATTTGATTCTCAAAGAACTAAAGTTGCATATCCCAATCCTAATACTATGATCATATCATAGTATGAACATATTATGTACTCCCTCCGTCTCAAAATGTTTGGGACGTTTGACTTTTCAACCGCTTACGAAAAGTCTAATTAATCCTTCGAATTTCATCAAATGATCTAATACTTTTTACATTTAAGTACTTTAAGTTTCACTTTATCATAACCCTAATAATATTACATCAATTAACAAAATTCCAAGGATTAATTAGACTTTTTGTAAGCGGCTAAAAAAGAAAATGTCCCAAACATTTTGAGACGGAGGGAGTATATGCTAAGGAATGTCTAAAACTCATATCCTTGAAGTATAAATCAGGCAGTAGCCCTTACTGCTAATGTTCACACTTCCACATCCTTATCAGGTAACATCTCTGATTGGATAGTGGATTCAGGTGCCACTGATCATGCAGTTTACTCCCTGTCTATAATTTCTAATGCTAAACCTGTTGTTGGTCTTACTGTCACTTTGACTAATGGAGAACACACTACAGTCACTCATATAGGGCAAGTTAGGATCAATAAGGATTTAGTGTTAGACCATGTTTTATATGTTCCTTACTTTACCTATAATCTAATGTCTGTTAGAAGATTAACTGTTGGTAACAAATATTCATTATTCTTTGGAGCTAATGGTTGGGTTGTGCAGGAAAATGCATTGAAGAAAATGATTGGTTTAGCTAATCTCATTCTAGGCCTGTATATTTAAAGAGCTGGTTCTGTTGTTATTGTTCATGATGCACCAATTGTTTGCACATACACTACTATACCTGGTTCTTTGTTGTGGCACTACATGCTTGGCCATCCATCTCCACAGAGATTGCATATTTTACACAAATCGGTACCTTCTATTCAACCTTGTTTAGACAATAATTGTCATGTCTGTCCCTTTGCTAAACAGAAAAGACAAAGTTTTCCTGTTAGTCATTATGTTGTTGTTGATCTCTTTGATTTGTTACATGTAGACATATGGGGACCAAATAGACATTGTACATATAATGGATAATTTAGATTTTAACCATTGTGGATGATAAATCTAAGTTTCTTTGGGTGCACTTGATAAAAACCAAGTCTGAAACCAGGTCCTTGCTACAAAATTTCTACAATCTTGTGTTCACACAGTTCAATAAAAATGTAAAAAAATCAGGTGAGATAATGGACTTGAGTTTCAAATGGATGCTTACTATGCACAAAAGGGTATCATTCGTGTCCATACACCACAGCAAAATTGTGTTGTGGAAAGAAGGCATCAACATTTGTTGAATGTAGCAAGAGCACCTCAGGTTTCGGTCAGGTCTTCCTATGTCTTTTTGGGGTCTTTGTGTTAAGCATGCTACTATGTTGATAAATATTACCCCCACATCCCTTCTGAATGAACAAACTCCTTATTTTCTTTTGTATGGAAAGCAACCATCTTACAATGACTTAAGGTTTTTGGTTGTTTGGCTTATGCAAGTACCACATCTCAGGGAAGAAGTAAATTTAATAGTAGGAGTAAGAGACGTGTCTATATAGGCAATTCTCCCACCACAAATGGATACACTATACTTGATCTTCAAACCAAGGAGTTCTCATATCTAAAGATGTAGTTTTTCATGAAAATTCCTTTCCTTTTTTAACCAATCAAGCATGGACTAATAGTGAATCTATTTTACCAGTTCCTTCTTTTCCTAATGAGAATAATGATGTGCCTCACCCAGATAATAAGGCCCATCTTCCCTACATTAATCCTGGAGATCCAGGTGATGTGGATTATGATGCATCAGAAGAATTGGCAAACACTACCAATGGTGTACAACTAATAAAATCAATAAGAGAAAAGAGACCGCCTGTGCATTTGTAGGATTATCAAACAACATTAGCAGTTGTTGTTACTACACCTCATACTATTGACAAATTAATTTCCTATGACAATTTATCAACATCTTACAGAGATTTTTCCAAAAATTTTTGATCAAGAGCCCACAACTTATACAGAAGCTGCTACAGATCAAAACTGGCAAAAGGCTATGCAAGAAAATTTGGAAGCCTTGCATAAAACAAATACTTGGTCTATTGTTACTCTACCCAAAGGCAAGAAACCTATTAGGTGTCAATGGGTGTATATAATAAAATGAAAAGGTGATGGAACTATAGACATATACAAAGCCAAGCTTGTAGCAAAAGGTTACACCCAAATAGAAAGGATAGATTTCTTGGAAAGTTTTTCTCTTGTGGCTAAGTTATCTATCAGATGGTTTTTTAGCCTAGCATCCATGAACAAATGGCATCTGCACCAAATGGATGTAAATACAACTTTCCTTCATGGATACTTGGATGAGAAAGTATACATAAGGCCACCCTCGGGCCTTCCCATTTCAGGATACAACTAGGTCTTCAAGCTAACAAAGTCACTATATGGAATAAGACATACTAGCAGACAATGGAATGCCAAACTCACTGATGCCTTAACAAAACCAGGTTATGTTCAGTCCAAGTATGATCATTGTCTATATACAAGAGGGCAAGGTCCTACTTTCAATGCCTTTCTTGTCTATGTAGATGATATAGTTGTGGGAAGCGAATTTGCAAGAAATCCAGAATCTCAATGATCCTTTACACAAGGATTTCACTATTAAAGATCTGGAACAATGAAGTATTTTCTAGGCTATGAAATTGCCATATCAGAAGCAGGCATCCTGATGAATCAAAGAAAATATTGTCTTGACCTACTTCAAGAGTTTGGTTACACAGGTGCAAAAATAGTCTGCTATTGCGTTGGATCCTAAGACAAAGTTAGAAGCTAAAGACTCCCCATTTCTCACAGATAACAAGTATTATAGAAGTGTAGTAGGAAAACTTCTATATCTTAGCAACACAAGGCCAGATATAGCTTTTCATGTTCAACAACTCAGCCAATTTTTAGAACTTCCCACAGAAAAAAACTTAGCTGCTGCACATAAACTTTTCAAATTCCTTAAGACAACACCAAGCCAAGCCTTATTCTTTCTATCCAATGGAAATCTAGTTCTAAAAGCATTTAGTGACTAAGATTGGGCAGGTTGCACTAAACAAGAAGATCAGTAACTGGTTACACAGTCTTCCTAGGTGATTCTTTAATCTCATGGAAAAGCAAGAAGGAAACAACAGTTAGTAAAAGCATTTTTGAGGCTGAATATAGGGATATGGCCTTCACAGCATGTGAAATACAGTGGCTTATCTACTTGTTGTCAGGTCTCCAAATTAAACACACACAAGTGGTTCCCTTATTCTGTGACAATAAAAGTGCAACATATATTGTGGAAAATCCAGTGTTTCATGAGAGAACTAAACACATAGAGATAGATCGCCATTTTGTAAGGGAGAAGTATCAAGAGAATGTGTTAAACCCATTGCCAGTCAAAATAGAAGACAACCTAGCATATATACTAACTAAACAAGTTGATAAAGCTACTTTCACAAGACTAGTGCCTATATATCCTTTGTTCAACATATTTGCAGATACTACCAAGTTGGTGACACACAAGACAGATTCCAAGCTATAGTTTGCCCCAAACATTAGCTAGAGGGGGGGCATGTTGCAGATACTACCAATGTTGGAATACATAAGACAGATTCTTAGCTTCAATTCTGCAAAAACTACATGTATCAAAGTGTGATCAATGCTGATACTTTCAGTCAAGCATTTGGTCAAACACTTATCATGGAAAACGGTTATAGGCTGTTACGAGTAGTTGGAACAGTTACAACAGATTAGAAGCTTAATTAACTGCTCTAGTAGTCTATTTATATTGCCAATCGAAGGTGTAAACCTCCAATTGTATGAATTCTTATCAAAAGATCAATGAAATAAAATTCTAATTTTCCCGCATTTTTGCTTATTCAAAATTCTGTTTCAATGTTCTTGTTTTCTTTTTCTTCTTCGATTTTACTTTCTTTCTTTACTTTTCATCATGTGATGAGTCCATATTTTGTGGTGTTTTGTGTGCTTAGTTTATATTAATTTTGTCAGGAGATACTCTTTTTCGGTTATGTTTTGGTTGATTTTCAGGTTTTGAAAACTCGGGAGAAAAGCTGGATTGAGATTTATAGAGCAGTTTCAGGCAATTTTGTGAAAAACAGGAGAGAGAGAGAGAGAGAGAGAGAGAGAGAGAGAGAGAGAGAGAGAGAGAGAGAGAGTGGCTTTTAAGACTTCAGATTTCAATTTTATATCTGGATCCCGACATGTTGAAGAGAGGACAAATCCACCAGAGTCCACTTTAGAGTTTCTCTCTTTTATTCACTTTAGATTTTTATTATTATCTAAATTTTTAATAATTATAAGTTTTTTTTTTTAGTTATTATTAAATCCTAAATAAAACTTGGGCTTGGCCCAAGTTAGCCTTCTCAATTCCAAAATGTATGTAGCACGTGAGCTTGATAGATGTATTAGATATTATAATTAGGTTTTGAGAAAGGAACAAGAAGGAGCCCTCAAAAAAAAAAAAAAAAAAGGGAACAGAAGGACGGGCGTGAACAACTTGGCTGTGCATGTTGATGTGCCGGCAATTCAGTTTTTTATTTTTCTCTTTATTGTTAAGGTATTGAATTTCTTATTTTGTTTTCGTCTATGAAGATGTCTTGTTGGTTTTTTTTCTCTTCCGATTGATTGACTATTGAACTCTCAAATCTCAATTTCAGGTGCTTGTGAGATCTACATGTTCTTCTCTTCGTTTCGTTATTAATATTTGTCTATGTTCTGATTTCATGGATATACAATTAAACTTATTCGTTTAATTATTGACGCGCGATGATTAGGCGGTTATTTTGATCTAGCACAAAAATCCATCTTAGGCGGCTGCCATAAAAGATTGGATTTTTAGTGATAAACAACGCATTCTCTACCGGTTCGCAACTCGTACGATTTCCTGTTGTGAAAATGGATAATACTATGTTAAAAATTAAGCCGGTTGACTTAATACCAAGTAATTGGGCCTCTCTAATCTTTAAGGCTATTATGTCACCAAACTCCGGGCGGTCGTCGCGGGGTGTGCCATAATTAGGGTGTAATTAGTGGCAATTGTCCTAATTAACAAATTCAGAAGAGATTGGTTGATGCGCGGTTGCGTTCAACTATAATCAATTTATTAATAATTTCACGAGTCATCCTTGAATCAATGATCAAGCGTAGAAATTGAGTGAATAATTAATTGACTGAAACCTTTTGTTTTAACAACAATATTTTATTAAGTGGCTTATCTATCATGATGATAGAAAAGAAAAAGAGTTACAAGGATCAAATTGAAATTCAAACAACCGATCAAAAGACCTAACAAAGCGCTTACCAGTTTAGTTTGTGCTATGTAAAGGATGCACTTTCCATTTGTTCCAATCTAGAATAAGACAATAACATCTAACATTAATCTATGACAAGCTAAGCGTTTGAATTTCCCTAAAAGTGTCGTCCTCTGTGGTAAAATTGGAGTTGAAAATCAAATTATTCCTACGCTTCCAAAGGCTCCAACATGTAATTTTATTTGTTGCATCCCAAAGCTTGGAGAGCTTTCTTTGTCTCACATGTGAAGAGACAAATGGAGTAAACCATGACGAATGTTCTAGCCACCATTGACGGATCAAAGATCATTTTCTACCATGGCAGAGCGGAACACACTTGTTTTTTCGTTTGTAACTTCCTTTTCTCGGAGACTTTATTTTTTTGGATGCGTAGGGTACTGCACCTTTTCCTATGAGCCAGGATTTTCCCACACTGGGTTTGCCCCTCATAGGTTTTTAGAGGGCAGGGCTGCGCTTTGTCTAAGTCTTTGGTATAAGGGGATAGCCAGGATACAGCTTGTACGAACCTTCTTTTTTTCTTAATAATAAAAATGGTTTCGTAAAAAAAAAGTTGGAAATATCTCCAATCCAAAGAAGTATCATAATAAAAATGCCACCAAGTCGAAAGTTTGTCCCAAATCTTAGAAGCAAATGAACACAAAAGTAACAAATGAGATTTATCCTCCAGAACCAAGTTGCAAGATGGGCATAAGAGGCTGATGAGGTTGATGCCTCTTTTCGAAAGATTTAGAAGGGTAGGTAACCTACAACAAGTAGCTTTCCAAACAAAAACATTCACTTTCGAAAGCACCAATTATTCCAATGAAAAGAAGAAATGTCAGCCGTCGAAGAAGATACATCCTTGTCAAGCAATATGCATTTCAATCTGGCAACCGATAATATTCTACGGGAATTGAAACTCCAAAGAGGTTTGTCGTGTTGAAGTGTAACAAAAATAGGGTCCGGAAGCGTGGCAAAGAAGTCCACAAGTTCGCCTAATTC
This sequence comes from Gentiana straminea, assembly GCA_036785695.1. NCBI lineage: Eukaryota > Viridiplantae > Streptophyta > Magnoliopsida > Gentianales > Gentianaceae > Gentiana > Gentiana straminea. The sequence goes on along the minus strand of JAVUPR010000034.1, from coordinate 705,602 downwards.
TCTACTGTTAGCTTTTGGTGACTTGATCCCTAAACTGATAAATAAACTGGTGGGACTAATCTGTGAAACTGACACTAAGAATGATGGTCAGTTCAGTAAGGGTATTATGTTCTGTAAAAGTCAGTTTCGATGAAGTGCAAACTAAATTTCTTTTGAAGTCAGCTTTCAGTTTTGTCAGCTGAGTTTTGCTGAGTACATCTGAGTTCTACATCTGGGCAGTTGATTACAAGTCTGGGAGAGTCAGTTTTTTAGCTGAGTTTCATTTGGTGGATAACAGCTATAGCTGGGGTCCACATCTAGGGTATTTATGACAATTCTGACAAAGATCTTATGACGGTTAGGGTTAGGGAATTGTGCCTATAAATACCAATGTTGTAATCAATGCAAAGTGTGTCTTTCACAAGTGTGTGAAAATCCTTGTAACTTTATGCATAATAAAATATCTCTTTTTCTGTCCGTGGAGTAGTCGGCACAATGCCGGAAACCACGTTAAATCACTGTGTTTTCTTTGTTTCTGTGATTTATCAATTTCCGCCATACTTTATGTTTTCATTGCTTTTGTTTTAATCCCTCTTAATCTGCAAGTTTCTCATCTGTGTTTTAACAAAATGGTATCAGAGCATTGGTTCGTGGATCCAGAGAAGTTGCAGGTTGAATAGAGTTGATCTTCACCAAGACCCTGGATTTTGAAGTATGCCTTTAATTACGTACCTTTATTTACGTTTTGTTATATAATAAAGTAACATTTGCATCTTTTTTTGTGTGTAACGATCACGAAAATTACAATCTTCGTCTTTAATAGAGAATAATAAAACTGAATTTCCATTGATGTTTAGTAATTACAATGGTAGTGCTTATAGTAGAATTACAATGAGAATGCAATAAATGTTGAGATTACAAAATGATTACAAATTGACTACGGAGATATTTCTTCGTCCTGGAGAATATTCTCAACACGCCCTCACAATCTCATGAGAATGTAATAAACATGGAGATTGGCCCGTAATCTTGTCATTATCTCTAACACGCCCCAGCAAGCCCATGGTAATGCAATGAACATGGAATTTGGCTCGTAATGAATTAATCTGGCCTCCTTCACATAGTGTCTGCAACAAACTGCTCCATATCAATCAACATCAACTTGCTCACGACTTGATATTGCTGGAATCTGCAATGATTGACTCAAAAGGTTTGGAAGAGTAATAGAATAAGTGATAGAGAGGAGGAAATATTTGGAGGGAATCATACCTTGTGATAGAGAGGAGGAATAGAAGAAATAATAATTTATAGACTGGGATAGAGCAAATCAAGTGATTGAAAGTATAATTGCCGATAAAATGAGTGAATTAAGAGATAATTGATTTTGCGCCAAAGAAATTGAGAAATGATCGGGATGGCGAGTTTGAATTGGAACAATTTGCAATTTTGGACACCGGAAATAATTTATTCAAAACAGCTATAAGGGTAAAATCAACGGAAAAAACAACCAAAGATATGTTGATCCACTTGGGAAGCATGAAATAAGCCTATGGATGTAAACAACATCACAATTTAGTTAGATCAACTTAAGAAAAAAAAATTAAAATAAATGTAGATGAATGTTACGAACCCCCACCCAAACATTTTTCCGTAAAGATTGCTCAGGACCGAAAAGACGTTAGTCAGAGGGCTCTGATACCATAATAGAGAATAATAAAACTGAATTTCCATTGATGTTTAGCAATTACAATGGTAGTACTTATAGTAGAATTACAATGAGAATGCAATAGATGCTGAGATTACAATTTGATTACGGAGATATTTCTTGATCCTGTAAAATATTCTCAACAGTCCTTAAAATTGGACCAAAAAACCAGACTAAATCTCCGAATTAAGCTAAGTTATAGAACGGATTTTGTCATTGTTTCCCGGTTTTTTTGCCTTGTCAGCATCACGTGGAGGATTTTTCTTGCCAAAATTCAATTTTTCACCTAAATCGAGTCTCTTCCGGCAATAGAGGACTAGAATTACCAAAAAGATCCAAGTTACGGGACTAAGATTGCAACCCGGAGCGTAAACAAAACTAAAACACTAACTAGGCCAAGTTAGAGGGCTGATTTTGCAATTTTTCCGAAAACAAATTATTTTTGCGTTCATAAAAAATAACGTAGAGAAGACATTTCCCCCTATAAAAAGGGCATTTGAAATTTCCATTTTCATAGGCTAGAATGTTTGTTTAATCTTTACATTTTTTTCACGAAAGAACGAAAGTCTTATTAAAACCGAACGTGAACTAATATATAACAAAACTAGCTTTTAGCTAGACTAAGGACCCAGCACAACACTGGAATATGACCTAGCCGAAACACAAGACTACAACCTAGCATAAGGCTGGACTAAAGCAAACATAGATCAAGCCTAAGCTACAACATACAACAAAGTCATTTAATGGATTAGAAGAGACGTGCTGAGATATTCATCAGAGATAAAGGGTGCTCAGACATGGGACATCATAGTAATCCATTACTCAACAAAACAACAACTACACAAAAAACACAAAACAAAATACATAATAATAATAACAATAATATTAATATAATAATTTCTTCCTATTCAAATGCCGGAAGCTCTTACGGGAGCACCACCGCCGGGGACATGCCACTCCACCCACGCGCCGTCAAAAGCCACCTGAAACAGAGAGAGCCCGTAAGAAAATCTTTCCCCTCCACCCAAAAAAGCGATTGACGGAAGGGAACTAAGGCTGAACATGAACGACAGCCAAGCCGCCAGTGACGCCAAGCTTGATCTGAGGGCCTCGCTCCAGATCCATACGGGACGGCCATAGATCTAGCCACCCCCACCTCATACCAGATTCATATGGGACAGCCATAGATCTAGCCACCCCCACCTCATACAAGCACCGTAGCTTGCAGAGAAAGGTGAGGAGAGGCTAAACCTCCTGATATGATGAAGTCAAATACCTCAAACAGCCCCAGAATCATAATAGCAACCATGTTTGAAAGGGAAGAAATGCCAACCAAACTCCGGCCACCTGCAGGCATGGAAGAGGCAGCGGAAAGAAGGAATTCGCCTGAGCAGGAAAGGAGCTAGAGATAAAAGGAGAAGAAATAAAACTAAAAAAATATTAAGGGGTTGAATGTCGGCAGTCTAGCGTCTCCGGCGTCGAAAAAAACTAAGTTATGTGGTGGACAATAACCAGAGGTTTTTAGAGGGAGAAAAAGAGGTGAGGGTTTGGGAATTGGTGTACCATTAAATTACGAGTCTATTTGTTTTAATTTAAAGGTTGTGAAGGACATGTTTTCATCTAAAATGGTTGAGAATGACACACATGTAGTAACACATGTACAAAAATGTAGTAACACATGTAGTAACTGTCTTTCTCAACCATTTTAGATTAAAACCTGTCCTTATGGACTCTGGCCCCATTTGTTTAATCTTTACATTATTAAACATCAAACAACATTGAACAATTCAACAATTTATTAATAAGGAAAAGGTTGTGAATGAATGTTTTTGTATTAATTACAAAAAGATAGAGAATATTAATTATTCACTGCAAATGGCTTGAATAACCAAGCTTTTAACCACTTCAGGACATGGCTGACCAAGGTTAGCTGAAGAGACTGGTATTGAACATGCCTGCTTACCCACACAAACCTGTATTTTCATACAAATTAAAAATTAAAATTTACTATAAAAAAAAATCAAATTTCATATTAGAGGCATATTTACAAACGCCACGAATTGTTATATCATTATCATTATATATCCTCTACTTTGTCTCATATATATAATGATCATGAGATGTGAAATTATATACTTGGGAACCGGATCCAATCTAGTGGTACATGTTATTGCATTTTCTAGTGACTAGAGTTCGATTCTCATCCTCGTCCCGAATTAAAATCCTCTCCCTTTGAAGTTACACATTTCATGATATGTATACACCACATGATCATTGAGATGTGACATCACACGGTTCGTGATTTAATATGCACAATATATGGTTGAGACATAATAAAGAGAATCTCAAGCGACCGGATGTATCTTAAGAGATCCTTTTTACGGCGAAATTATGTTGCGGATTTTCCGTAATGGCAAAAATGTAAAATTAGTCCTATAACATGGCCAAGTTAGTGTTTCAGTCATGTTTTGCTCCAATTTCATTATTAGTCTAATAAAATGAATTTTTCTTTTTCAATTTCAATCCTCATATGCTGGAGTAGGCTGAATTTGAGGAAAATGCCTTCTCGTGGCATGACAATGCGAAAAATAGGGGGAAGGTTGCGAAATTCGTCCGATAACTTGGACTAATTCAGGCATCAATTTTTGTCCTAGTCAAAGGTCGGTTTTTGCAATTTTCGTGCCAAAATTTGAAATTTTTTTCTCCCCACAATTTCAAAGACACGTCAATGAAATTCAACCATAATTTTGCTTCAGCGTCCTCCGGCGTCGAAGGACTAAACTTGAAAAAAAAATCCAAGTTATTGAAGAAAATTGTAAACCGGAGAAAAAAACATAATTAAAACGCGAACTAAACCAAATTATAAGACTAATTTTACAGATTTTTTACCTTCAGGTAATGCAGAGAACAACGTAAAAGCACGTGTGCTTTGACATGTTCTCTACATTACGAACACTATGCATCAGACTTTCGCCTCTGCATATGGATTGACAATACATATAGGCAACACAATTGCTTGTCAATAATTACCTGGTGAACAAATGAAGAGACATCAATATGGCAACTACCAGGAATAAATGCACCACATTCTCCTTTAGGGTTTCCAAAGCTTGAAAAACTAATTGCACCGATTTTCCAACCCTCATCGCAACTCAACCGAACTTCCGGAATTCGCGACGTAAACCCTAAATTTTCTTCCCAAGTATCAATGGGTGGAAGGTCAGCCTCGGACACTACACCGCATATTACTTGCCCGGTTCGCGTCACCACTGAAACCTTCGTAGGATCACCACCAAGCTCTTCATGAAGAACAAGTGTGTTTTCTTCGGTATTTAACCAAGAGCGCGGTATATAATACCTATAAACAGTTTTAAGCCCCCAAAATCAACTTTACATTAAAGTTTATTGCATTTGAACTTATGTATCTCAAATGGAAACCACTTTCTATTTTACAGAATCTCTATTCAGTGTGAAATGATTCAAAATATTCCAAAAGATATTCCATGATGTATGGTCACAAAATGATGACATGTTTCAGGAAAAGAAAAAAATATATCTTGACTTACATTGTCTGAGTAGGTTGACCACATCGTTTTAAACACGAATTTGAATTCTGAGTTCCTCTGTAATCACAGTGATCAGTACATCCATATGAAGGTGAAAGATACGCAGGCCAGTATCTGCCTATACCCTGCCCATTAACCCATGCATGTCCCTTTCCCATGCTTGAGAGATCCAAAGATACCGAACCTTCTCCGTTAGGCGTGAGGAATGTGGACTAAGAAAAAACAAAATAAATAATTTTAAACAGAATGCTAGACAGTTATGAATCAAATTTTAGCCAGAAAGTATCGAATAAACATTTTGGATCTCTCTAACGGGCATTAGGCCTAAAAAACACTCAACAACTATCTTAAATTGAGTCAGAATAAACATCGGTCTCTGGTTGTTATTCGGTCAAGACAGTGTACAATGTTAGAATGACATGAAATAATTAACTTTCAGGCATAGAGACATACCTTATACCAAACCAAAGTATGATTGATTGGCAAAGAATCTCCATTTGTCCACAATGAACTATTAAAGAGGCTAGGTTTATCAAGTCCAAGAAATTCTCCTTTAAGCCCCACCTGGAAAAGTTCAAACTTTAGAAACTTTTTATATTCAGACAGACATGTAATGATATATTCACACCGGATATTCACTTCGTGTATCACTTCACACTTTTATTTATGAAATTGTAAAATTAGTAATGTAACTTGGTTTCCTGAACGTTTTAGTCATGTTTTTGCTTCGGTTGCAGTTTTAGTTCACTTACTTGAATTTTTTTTGTAATTTAGTCCTTTTAGTGCTGGAAGAGGTTGACATGTCAAAATTCTGACGGAAATTTGATGACGTGTCTTTGAAATTGGGGGAAATTTTGATTTTTGGTGTGAAAATTGCAAAATTTGTTGTTTTTTTTTTCGTTAAGGGAAAATTTGTTATTTAACTTGGACAATAAAAGGATGTAATACCTAAATTTAGGCCATGTTACAAGATGACTTTTACAAAATTTTCCCGTGTTTTTTGCTATTTTCCCGTTAATATTGATTTATTTCCCCAAATTCAGACTACTGAGGACTGAAATTGCAAAAAAAAAAAGTCTAAGTTAATGGACTAATTATAATAGCAACCGGAGCAAAAATAAGACTAAAACGCTAAGTACGTCGACTAAGTTACTGGACTACTTTTACATTTTTGCCTACTTTTTTCACTATTAATCATGGTGAGGCCTATATCAGTATCCCGGAAAAAAAATAATGGTAGTTGTTGAGTTCACTTACGTATTTTTGTATTTTTCAGTATTTGGGATGTATTTGTGGAATAGTATAAATAGGGTTGTGGTGTTGTTTTGTAATAGTAATGTAGGAAAAACTTTTGCACAATAGCAGAAATAAAATCCCCTTTTTATTTAGTCGATTGTCTTCTTCCTAACCCTAGTTCATCCTCCGTCTTCTTCTATTCAACCACAACTGAGTGTGTTGAATCTTTTCCACATGGTATCAGAGAAGGTTTGAGAATCCTAGACCTCAATCCGTTCGTGTTTTACCTTCGCTCATTGTTTTCTTCGCTCGGTGCCTCGATTTAGATCGATAATGGCGAATGACCGACATATCCGAATTCCAGCAGAAATTGACACTTCGAGTCCTTATTACCTGCATCCAAGCGAGAATCCAACACTCATCTTGGTAGATCCACCTTTAGATGGCAGAAATTTCCACTCCTGGAGCAGAGCTATGAGAATGTCGTTGATAATGAAGAACAAGTTAGGGTTTGTTGACGGTTCAATTCTGAAGCCGATTGAAGATGAGAGGCTGGCTACTCGTTGGGATCAATGTGATACAACAGTGACTGCGTGGATTACGAGGTCTGTAATTCCAGCCATAGCGAGAAGTGTGATGTGGATGAATTCAGCGTGAGAAATTTAGGAAGATCTGCATCAGAGGTATTCAAATATGGATGCGTTTCGACTGTCAGACTTATTGGAGGAAATAAATCAGGTTAAGCAGGGGAATCAGTCTATTACTGAGTACTTGGCTAGGATGAAAACTATTTAGGATGAAATTCAGATTCTAAGGCCTATTCCTAGTTGCTCTTATGCAGTTAGATGTACTTGTAGGGTGATTCCGATTTTTGTTGGCTATATCGAGTCTGAGTATGTGATACGCTTTGTGAAAAGGTTAAGTGAGGCATTTGCTCCAGTTAAATCTCAGATTCTATTGATGAAACCTCTTCCTACCATTGCTGATGCCTTTGCCATGAGCATTCAACACGAGAGACAGTTGGAGTATTTAGTTAGCCATCCTCAGAATACTCAACCTGCTATTTTTGCCAACAGGTCCAATACAAACTACAATACAGATAAGGAACAAGGCAGATGGGAAGCAAACCAGAGAGGAGGAACGTACATGAAGGTCCAATGCTCCTTTGTGGCTTTAACGGGCATACTATAGACACTTGTTACAAAAAGAATGGGTACCCTCCAGATTGGAAACCTAAGAAGAGGGTCAACTTCACAGAAAGAGACGCTGATGCAAAGGGAATGGAGGAAGTTTCAAGAGTTGAGCACGATAAACCTTATGAAATAGGACTATGACTCACTGGCCTGCAACTCCAGAAGCTGAATAGGTTCTTGGATCAGATGAGTCTTGACGAGAAGCAGGATAAGGACCATTCTGTCAATCAAACTAGTGTAATGACAACAAATTTTAAGCAGAGCACCAAAGAAACATAAGGTAAAGGTATAAGTTCCTGGATCCTTGATTCAGGAGAAACAGATCATGTTGCTTGTTTTGTTGAGATTTTTGAACATGCCAACAAGGTGCATGGAGTTACAGTAAGCCTTTCAAATGGCAGTACAATTAATGTGACACACATTGGTACAGTCAGGATAAATAACATACTAGTCTTAAAAGAGGTTTTGTGTGTACCTGAATTCCAGTGTAATTTGATTTCTTTGGGCAGATTGACAGCTGATAGAGAGTTATGTGTTGTGTTTATGAATGGAATGTGTATTGTGTAGGAGAAGAACACTAGGCTGAGGATTGGTACAGTTAAAAGAGAGGCTGGATTATATGTGCTTGAAGCAGGGGATGGCAATAATATAGAGAATCAAATACAGAAAAAGGTTTGCAATAATTCTGCTACTATACACAATGTAGCTCCAAATAAAGACCTCCTATGGCACCTACGACTGGGGCACATGTCCCAGCAACGTATGAAGATGTTGAAGCATGATCATGAAGAGATTTTACTTCCACATGATGAGACCATTTGCTATGTATGTCCACACGCTAAAATGAAGCGTTTGTCCTTTCCGTTAAGTACAAGTGTAGTTGAATCTTGTTTTGATCTAATACATATGGATTTATGGGGTCCGTATAGGGAATCAACGGTGTATGGTCAATATTATTTCTTAACATTTGTGGATGATTTAAGTCGTTATACTTGGGTGTTCTTGATCAAGTCTAAGGGGGAGGTCAGACCGTTGATACAGAGCTTTTATGCTTATGCTCTAACACAGTTCCATAAGAAGATAAAAACGTTAAGAACTAACAATGGGCTAGAGTTTAGATGGGATGAATTTTATGCTGAAAAATGGATTATACACCAAGAAAGCTGTGTCTCTACTCCATAACAGAATGGTGTTGTGGAGAGGAAACATCAGCATATCTTAAATGTAGCAAGGTCTTTGCTCTTTCAGGCTAATCTACCAATTTTATACTGGGGTCATTGTATTCAGCATGCAGTCAAACTCATCAACATCACCCCCACACCAATTTTGGATAATTCCACACCTTACCAGGTCCTCCATCAACAAGCACCGGATTTAAAGCAGTTGAGGATCCTGGGGTGCTTAGTTTTTGCGTCATCCTTAACACGAGATCGTCATAAATTTGATACAAGAGCACGTACATGTGTTAACCTTGGTACGTCTGAAACTTCTAAGGGTTATGTCCTCCTTGATTTAAGTACAAAGGACATCTTTATTTCCCGAGATGTTGTCTTTCATGAATTAGTGTTCCCATATCATACTCACAATGAGCAAAATGCACAAACAGAATTTGATTTACTGCCAACACCTTCTTTTAATTCTAATTTTGATCATGTTGATGCTGTTATCCGTGCCCCTGTTGAACCTGATGTGCATCAGCCACATTCATGATGCACGTTCACCAGAACACCACACACATGAAGAACAACACATAGATGAGGCATCATCGTCCTCAAGACAGCCTGAACCAAGGCCCACTCGGGCACATCGAAGCACCCACTTATTTGAAAGACTATATATGTGCACACACCCAGAAACGTACCTCACCTCACACATTAGAGTCGATCTGTTATCAGTAGGGTTCAATTATCTTCACAACATGCTATTTTCACTGCTGCCCTTGATAAAATACACGAGCCACAAACGTACAATCAGGCAGTTGTTAGTCCGGAATGGCGAGAGGCTATGGAAAAGGAAATTAGTGCCTTAGAATCCATGAAAACATGGGAGATAGTGGATTTACCGGAAAGGAAGAAGCCTATCGGTTGTAAATGGGTCTACAAAGTGAAATATCATGCAGATGGGACGTTAGAAAGGTATAAGGCACGTCTAGTAGCAAAGGGATATACACAAACGCCGGGAATCGATTACGAAGAAACCTTCTCCCCCGTAGCAAAAGTCACCACTATACGAAGTTTGTTAGCCCTTACAGCCGCAAAATGGTGGTATTTGCATCAATTAGACGTGAATAACGCGTTTCTTCACGGGGACCTCAATGAGGAGGTCTATATGAGGCTTTCCCCCAGGTTTCCAAATAGCTCGTCCTAACCAAGTTTGTCGTGTACATAAATCACTTTACGGTCTCAAGCAAGCTAGTCATCAATGGAATCACAAACTCATAATGGCACTCACAGATTTGGGGTATGTACAATCGAAACATGATCACAGCATGTTCATTAAACGCAAGGAGGGTCATTTTGTTAATGCTTTGGCCTATGTGGATGACATTGTCCTAGCTGGGGACTGTTTGCCATTCTTTGCTAAAATCAAGACCCATTGCATAATCTTTTCAAGATCAAGGACATGGGTAATCTAAAATTTTTCCTTGGACTGGAAATCTCTAGGTCCAGCTCCGGAATCGTGATCTCACAACGTAAATATGCCCTCAGTTTTCTTGAAGCCTTTGATATGTTGGATTGCAAAAGTTCTGTGACTCCCATGAAGTCTAAAGAATCTCTTCATCACGGTGATTCAGTGCTTCTGTCGGATAACACGGTTTATCGCAGTTTGGTTAGGAAGCTGTTGTACCTGACGATTACACGACCTGATATATCCTATGTGACACAGCAACTGAGTCAATTCTTAGACGCTCCGACTATTCACCATTTTCATGCAGCTCAGCAGGTACTTCGCTACATTAAAAATGCACCTGGGAAAGGTTTATTCTATTCGTCTCATAATCCTATTGTTTTAACTGGATTTGTGGACTCGGACCGGGGGGCATGTAAGGATACTCCTAGGAGTATCACTAGATATTGCATGTTCATTGGTAATGCTTTGGTTTCGTGGAAATCAAAAAAACAAACGACTGTGTCCCGCAGCTCTACCGAGGCAGAATACCGAGCACTAGCTCTTGCTGTTTGTGAGATACAGTAGTTGTGTTACCCTTAAAGAAAAAAACCTGATAGGTCCATTTTGCAAGGGAAAGGTCTTCATTAGCACCCTTTGAATCAGTAAGATTTACTGAAGAAATTCCTGCTTTTGAAAAATCGAGCCATGATCCGAAATTCTGCAAATCGAAAAATCAAATATTAGGGCTTTTTGTGAAATACATAAAACAAAAATAAAAAATTTCATTCTTAAAATAGTAAACATTAAACATTAAAATAATCAGGGTGTATTAATGTTTAAATAAATGAATTAATGGTCTATCGAACCGCGTCAGCTTTTTTGGAGATGATGATTCATTATTTATCGTTATTAATATTATAAAAATTACATGAAAAAAAGCGAATTAAAAATTGCATATTACCTGCAAACCAATCATCATGCTTAAAATATCTAAAGTATTATTTCCAGGTTTGAGATGAATTGTCTCATTCAGAACAAAGGTGGGATCATCATGTATACCTTTGCCAAATCCTGCAAGTAAATTGCATTGGATATGAGTATTCCAGTTCAATATCGAAGACGGGTTAGATTAATCTTCAAACATTGTATTTGTTTTTCGGGAAGAAAAAAGCAAAATAAGTCTTGTAACTTGCGTGGAAAACCCGATTTTGCAGAAAAATCCTTCTACGTGGTGTTGACAATGTAAGAAACCGGGAAATAATTATAAAATCCGTCCTACGTAGAACTTGGCGCGCCTAATGATGAGATTAAGTCCTTTTTTTATAAGGTCAGGTATGGATTTTACAATTTTCACGTCAAAATCAGAATTCCCTAATTTCAAATACACTCAAGTAAAATCCGGCCACAATTTAGCCAAATCAGCATCCGCCAACATCGGAGGACTGAAATTGGGCTAAATTGCAATTTTAGTCCTCTAACTGGACATGTTTTGCAATTTTGGTCCTGGTTTTTCTCCGGCGACAATTTTAGTCCTTTAAGTGGTCTTTTTTTTTGCAAAAATAGTCCTGAACGCCGGAAAGACCACTTACAGGACTAAAATTGGTCTTTTCCGGCGACAATTTTAGTCCTGTAAGTGGTCTGTCCGGCGACAATTTTAGTCCTGTAAGTGGTCTTTCCGGTGTTCAGGACTATTTTTGCAAAAAAAAGACCACTTACAGGACTAAAATTGTCGCCGGAGAAAAACCAGGAACAAAATTGCAAAACGTGTCCAGTTAGAGGACTAAAATTGCAATTTAGCCACTGAAATTGCGTAAAAAAATCCAAGTTACAGGACTAATATTATTGCAGTTAAATGGTAATTAGTCAAGTTACAGGACTTATTTTGCAATTTAACTGGATTTTTTTTTTCTCATTTCACATTCATAGTTCAAACTCAAGACCATTGTGAAAGAGAGTATAAGCCTATACATTTTAATTGAAGCAAATGAATTAGTGAGAAAAATTACCTACTACCCTTTTGTTGACAAACACAAGAGCTGCATGCCCCAAACTATTCACCGCCAAATTGACTTCTTTTGTTTTTTCATGCTCCATTTTCTCATCCACATTAATACTGAAAGAAAAAAAAAAAAAAAAAAAAAAAACACCATTGGAAACTCAAGATTCACAATATCACATTAAATGCAAATTGAAAATTCAACTAATATGTTGAGCAAGGTGAAATAGAACAAGAAACTTTGTTACCGCGTTAATCACGCTAAATTGCAAAATTAATCGTGTATCTTGGCCTAGTTAGCGTTTCAGTCATATATTTTCTCTGGTTGCAATGCTGACGTGTGTTTAAAATTAGGGAAAATTCGATTTTGGCATGAAAATTGCGAAAACCGTCCTTGAACTTGGACAAGAAAAGGACATGATCTCTTAATTAGGCCAAGTTCTAAAACAAATTTCCCAATTTTTTCCCCAACTTTTCGCATTGTCAGCACCGCATTAAGGCATTTTTCCCATCAAAATCGGTTTTCCCCAATTTCAGCCTCTTCCGACATCGAATGACTCAAATTACAAAACAACTCCATATTACAACACTAACATAGCAACCAGAAGCAAAAACAGGAATAAAACGCTAATTATATAGGCTAAAGTTACACGACTAATTCTGCGTGTTTTCCGTATTATATAGTTACCTTGTAGTATACCACAAGAAGTCACTTGTATCTTTTGTAGTATTTATTTGCTCCAATATACTTGACTTAGAAAATGAGTTGTTACCCCAAATTCCAACTTCTTCTTTGTAGTAGCTCCATGGAGATGACATCATCAATGATTCCCTCAAAACACCATTATGTGCAATTTTAACATCACTTGGGGTTGTTTGTGCCACAACCTTGCCATTATTTAAATATGCATAAAGTTAATTCGCGTATTGATAGAGAGTTTTCATGTGCACTGAACAGTTAATTTCCATTATTAAAAAATTACCTTGGCTGTGTTGAAAATGACATTCTTACAGTCTGGAAGAATGCTGACAGACCAAGCAGGAAGAAAATAAGAAAATCCTCTGAATGTCACATTTGCATCTTTTTTGCTGTCATAATTTGATAGAAATGCTGCACAATCATTTGATGTTTTGTAATAAACATGTGCCTGTTGAAAAAAAAAATTATGAATCGATCCAAACGAAAAGAAAATAAAAAAACGGACTAAATCCCAAAATTAGCCAAGTTACAGGACTAATTTTGTAATCGCTTCAAAGTATGCATGCTTTATGAGTCCGGATATCCTCTACTCTGAAGTTCGTCCCGTGATTAATTCCTACTGTGAGGTGAAAAACGCCGGTACCATCGTATTTGAATATCGCCCGAATTTGTTTTAAAAATACGTCGGTATTGTCGTATTTCCAAAAATACGATGGTACCGTCATAAATACGACGGTACTGTCCAAAAATATGACCGTACCGATGTATTTCCACTTCACAACGGGAATCACCGCAGAAGATCAGGACTCCATGCTTTAATTACAAAGAAGTGATATATATTAAAATTCAAATAATTACCTCAAGGTGAACACCAAGTGCAATTCTAGATGGATCTGCTGAAACTATATAGTCTTCACATTTCTTAATTGCAAAGTGTAAATTACGAAGGTGCCCCCATTTTGGCTCTCTAATGAAACCTGCATATAAATCATTAATTAATTAGCTTATAATGTGCACTCGTGATTTTGATACAATAATTACGATGGCAGATCCTCTCTCCAGTGAATTCCGTGCAGTGATCCCTTCTAGTAACCAAATACAATGTTTAAACACGTGTGTTTTAAGAGCAAAGATCCCGTCCTGTGAAAACGGTGTTGTGATCGATCCCTCTCGTAAAAATGTATAATTATCTAGGTGTAACTTGATCTACCGAGGGTTTTCGTCTTGTTTTTATGTTGTGGCAATTTTAGTTCTGTAAGTTGGATTTTCTTTTGCAAATTCAGTCCTCCCGAGGGTTGGAGGCGTCGGATTTTTTTGGGGGGGTGGGGGGGGAGGGGAATGTCTCCATGTGGCGCTGACAATGCGAATAATCAAGAAAAAATTGCAAAATCCGTCCTATAACTTTGGCTAATTAAGAGAATAAGGTCTTTTCTTGGTCAAGTTATAAGACGGATTTTGCAACAAAAAATAATAATAATAATACTGATTTTTCGCCATGTCGGCGCCACATAGAGACATTTTCCGGCTAAAATCGTTTTCCCAAGTTAAAGGACAATTTTGCAATTTTAGGCGCCACAATCTAAGTTTTCTCAATGCCGAAGACACGTCAGCATAATCTTGGCCAAGATTTTGCCACATCATCGTCCTCTGACACCAGAGGACTGAAATTGCAACAAAAAAAAATATAAAATAAAAATTCCAAGTTATAGGTGGAATCAAATTGCAATTAACCGGAGCAAAACCATAACTAATTAAGTCGCTAACTAGGCCAAATTCCATGAATAATTTTGCAATATAGCATGATTCCTCTAGTGACCATATTCCAACATTAAAATACGAGTGTCTTAATGTTCACATTAAGACAACACTCGTGTTTTAACATTGAAATAGGGGGAATTTTTTGGGTGGTGTGTCCGCACGGTGCGGACACGCTTATTTTGCCTGTAAAACACGAGTGTTTTATAGAGTGTTTTTTTTTTAATTTTTTCCGGCAAAACACGGGTGTTTTGCAGTGTAAATAAGCGTGTCCGCACGGTGCGGACACACCACCCAAAAATTTCCCTGAAATAGGTTCATGAGAGGGATCACATCACCATTTCCATTGGACAAAATCCCAGTTTGTATTTCAGCTTGTGTTTTACATTTATTTACAGCATAAAAAACACAGTTATATCATCACTAATTCCAAAACACACACAAATATATATATCATCGAAAAGATCACTGCATCAAATTCGCAGGAAAAAAATACGGATATTTACCATGTTCATCCAGAGGAGCATCATAATCATAGCTTGTTGCAGTCAATGGACCACCTGCAGTCCTCCCAAAATTTGTTCCACCAAAATACTGCAAAAAAAAAAAAAAAAAAAAAAAAAAAAAAAAAAAAAAAGAAAAAGAAAAGTTCAAAACTCTATTCAATTTTCTATCATCCCATATCACCATTGTTCTTGATTATAAAATGTGTGTACAAATAAAAAACATTAAAACATTTCACTTACCATGTAATAATTTTGAAAAGTACCACCTTTTTCAAAGAAACGTGCAACTGCAAAAGCAATATCTTCAACAGGTCTATGTGGGATTGCATAACCAAATGAAAGAAACCTAAAAAAAATAAAAATAAAAAAATAAAAAAAAAGTTAGAAAAACTCCGCTAGACATGAGTTTTGGTGCGTTAAGCCGTTAAGTAATGGTTTATATATGCTAAGTATGGCGTAAATAAACAAGGCGCGTAGTAGCATGCATCTTTTACCATCCGGGGTAATTCTCGGTCCACATCGCTGGCTTCGTTTGGGAATTTGCCGTGAATCCATCACAGTAAAATCCATTACATGTGTTTATCTGCATATTCAAACACAGTAATTTACGTATTTAAACACAGAGCGTTTGAACAGAGAATTCGATAAATTGATAGGTATGAAAAGAAAGGTTTTATTACTTACAATAGGATCAGGGGCATCACTCTGCATACACATGACCCAAGGGACACTAGTGTTAAGGCTAATTGCAGTTTCAGCTGCCCATTTTGCATATTGTATTCCACCTTCTCCATAGTCTGATTCTACATCTCCATATTCATTTTCCACCTATATTAATAAGGGCAAAAAAAAAAAAAGAGAAGTATGCTTAAATTGCCAGGAATTTATGTTAGAAAATTATGTTAATTATTAGTTAATTAAGTTTTATTACCTAAGGCTATGTCGGCCATGTTATTTCCATTTTCGCATGTTTCCCATTACTAGAGTAGTTATTTCTAGTTTAAAGCAATGATCCCATGTTTCCTACTTTATTGGAAGTGGCTTAGTAGTTAGTTATTTCCTATTTGTATTTATATGCTTATTCCATCAATGAAAGTTTTAAGTTTTCCCAAAAACTATCTCTTCCATAAAAAGTTATCAGTGGTATTAGAGCCATATTCTCAACAGCAGTTGGAGAAAGTGTTAGGTTTTATGCCCGAAAGACAATTTGTAATTGTTTTATTTAAATAAATGACAGAATTTATTTCATCTTATTTATTCGCATTTATTGCCAATATTAATACACTACAAAAAACCCTAAGTATATTGATTATGTAATCACAACTCAGTGTATGGTTATACACACGAGGATTGAGTTTGTGAAATATACTTAAAATTAACTTAGTCCGTAGCGTTTATTAATCGGAGTACGGGTCTCTAGATTAATTTGCTAATAATGCGCCCAGAACACTTTAGGTGTGACAGTCTTATCCGGACTGTCGGTAATAGGGTACCTAGTGGGGCATTTATATATGATGATAATCATATAGGGCTGGACCGATTTGATTTGAGTTCTCGATATAATTTCGTAATCGAGAAGTCTTATCGAATCACAAGATGATCATATATGGATTAATCTCAATCCTGAGGTGATCACAGACAACTGCTTAGACTGGGGTAGAGTTTGATATGTTAGTAAGGATCACTTCGTAGTATGTGGTCCAACACTTCTCGTTGGCTCTATTCTAGAATGAGTGAGTGGTCTGTGTTATCACAGATATGGAATCCATTCCTTCCCTCGGGAAGTAGACAGACAGTTCCCTTATTTGTTAACCCTAGAAACTGATCGATCGGCCGAGTTCATATTATATTGAATATGAACTAATTGATCACTAGGGGTTAATGGTAAATAAGGATAATGTGTTTCGAGAAGGGTTTACGGAAATATCCTGAATCGAAGTGAACAGTCTATGGAGGATTTATCCGTATGAAATGATTATATCAGTGGACGCTTTCGACTCATAAATTGAGTGTAAGTTATCTATATTCGATAGAGTTCGCCGGGTTTATGGTGGTGTAATCCCGGAATTAATAGGTTGGATATAATTATTCGTCGATGAATAATTTTATTCGATTTATTGTAGCTACTGAATATGGGTCCATGGTCCCCGACGTGGCTCCTAATATAGCATATAGGTTTCTCGTCGTTGCACCTCAATTATAATTAAATAGTGGATTTGGACTAAATAATTAAATACACAGAAAAGAAATTTTTCGTGGACTCGGCCCAAATAAGTGTGTTGACCTTTTGACCTCATTGGTCAAATATAGAAAAAATGCGTGGACCTTAATTGTTTAATAAGTGGGGCGCATGTTCTATTATTTATTTATTAAGAAATTAGTTTTCTTGGATAATTATTTAATATGTGATTTATCTTTTATTTGTTAATTGATAATTCATGGAATATTAGATATTAATATGATTTATCTTAATTTGTTTGGGATAATCATTTTATTTATCTTTTATTTGGAATAAAGGATTATTGTAATAATTATCTCTTAATTATTTAATCCAGGGGGTTAAGTTTTGATCTCCTATATAAAGAGAGTTCTTCCAAGCCTTTTGACAACACTATTATTCACGCCATTATTGGAAGAAAGAGCTTAGAATTTTCGGCTTCTTTCTTCGGGTTTCGAGTTGGAATAATCTTCGGGGTTATTCCGGTAGCATATCAAGGAGGTCCGGCGGCGGGAAACACCATCCATTTGGTGTTGCTGGGAGACACACGTTGGAAGATGGTGGCTGCTCAATCACGTGTTCTTGGAGCCTTTTTGTTCTTGGAGTTAAGCACCATAAAAAGGTAGGCTCCTATACCCCCTTGTAGATTTAGATCTTTAATTTATGTTCTTTGTTTCGTTTAGATCTAGATCCGATACTTTCACTGCGTAATCGGGTCAATCTATGATTGATCCGACGATATTACATCTAACAGAAAGATCCATGGCCGAAACAAATTTTGTTCAGGCTTCCATCCCCAGCTTTGATGGACAGCATTATGATCACTAGAGCATGTTGATGGAGACCTCCAAGCGTACTAAGGAGTATTGGACCATCATTGAGCAAGGAGTGATTGAACCAGCAGCAAATCCACCCCCAACTGAGGCTCAGAGAGCGGATTTTGAGAGCAAAAAACTCAAAGATCTGAAGGCCAAGAACTATCTGTTTCAAGCAATAGATAGAGTTATCTTGGAGACCATTCTAAGTAAAGAATCATCAAAGGATATTTGGGATTCTATGAAGAGGAAGTATCAATGAAATGCTAGAGTGAAGAGATCACAATTGCAGGCCCTAAGAAGAGATTTTGAAACCCTACAAATGAAGGAGGGTGAATCTGTCTCAACTTATTGTGCCAGAACCATGGAAATCTGCAATAAAATGAGATTTCTTGGTGAAAAGATGGAAGATGTAGCAGTTGTAGAGAAGATTTTGAGGTCTCTCACCTCAAGATTTGATTATGTGGTGTGTTCCATTGAGAAATCAAAAGACATTGATGCGCTGTCTCTTGATGAATTGCAAAGTTCCTTGCAAGTTCATGAACAAAAGATGAAAAGGGGCTCAGCAGCATCAACTGAAGAGCACGCCTTGAAGACCACTGCATCTAATAACAATTATAGGGGCAGAGGAAGAGGTAGAGGGAGAACATCCAGAGATTCTGACAGCAGGGACAACTCTCAGTCATCTAAGAATGGAGAGGGAAGAGGTACTGCAAACAAAAATAATGTTGAATGCTTTAGGTGTCACAATTTTGGACATTACCGGTCAGAGTGCTACACCAAATTGCCAGCAAACAAGGAGAAGGGGACTCATCAGAGCTCTCACTTTGCTGACAAAGAGGAGGATGAGACCCTGTTGATGACTACACAACATGAATAGACATCAGCAACCCAAGTATGGTATGTAGACACATGATGCACTAATCACATGTGTGGTAATAAAGCATCATTCTCTTATTTGGATGAATCCTATCATTCAAAGGTGAAGTTTGGAGATAACTCATCAGTTAGTGTTAAGGGAAAAGGCAATATATGCATCAGATCCAAAAATGGGACATCTGAAACAATCTCTAGTGTATTATATATTCCTGATTTGAAGTGTAATCTATTAAGTGTTGGACAGCTACAAGAAAGGGGATATGAGATTATTCTGAAGAATAAGGAGTGTGAAATCAAGGATTCAAGCAAGGGAATCATAGCTAAGGTTCCCTTTGGAAATTAAGGAGCCACAAACATGTCTTATGGCAGAACTGAAGGACACATCTTGGTATGGCACTATAGGTATGGACATCTCAATTGTGGTGGTTTGAAAACTCTACAGCAGAAGGAAATGGTTAAAGGACTTCCAAAAATTCAGACTCCTCAACAAGTATATGAAGAGTGCACAAAAGGAAAGCAACACAGACATCCTTTTCCAAAAGGAAAGTCTTGGAGGACAAAACAAGTATTGGAACTCATCCATTCTGATTTGTGTGGAGCAATCAATCCATCATCTAATGGAGGTAAAAGGTACTTCATTACATTTACTGATGATTTTTCTAGAAAAACTTGGGTTGAATTCCTACAAGAAAAATCTGAAGCCTTGAATGCATTCAAGAACTTCAAAAAAAATGGTTAAACCCTAACCGTGAGGGCCCCCTCGCCCCCGATCCCACAGGAATGTGAGGAGAGGTTAATCAAGTAACCTAGAGCTTAGAGTCAAGGGCTACCTTAGACCACTGCACTGAAGTTTGTATCATTGGAAATCAACCCCTTTTACGGGAATCGAACCTCTAACCTCCAGCTTATGGTCCGGGTTGTCACTACAACACCCCAGCTCCTCACCACTAGGCCTTATTGGAAATCAACCCCTTAGCATTCAAGAACTTCAAAATGCTAAGAGAAGAGGAGACATGTCAAAATATCAAGTGACTGAGAACAGATAGAGGATGAGAATTTTGCTCAGCAGAGTTTGAAGAATTATGTACCAGTCATGGAATCAGAAAGGAATTGACAGCAGCCCATACACCATAGCAAATGGTGTATATGAGAGGAAGAATAGGACAATTCTGAATATGGTAAGAAGCATGTTGGCATATGCAAATGTACCAAAGAGTTTCTAGCCTGAGGCTGTAAGTTGGAGTGTGCATATTCTGAATAGATGTCCAACATTCTCTGTTCAAAACATGACACCTGAAGAAGCATGGAGCTTAATCAAACCATCTGTAAGTCGTTTTAAGATTTTTGGATGCATTGCTTATGTTCATATTTCATATGCAAACAGGAAGAAACTGAGTGATAAAGGAGAGCAATGTGTCTTCTTGGGGATTAGTGAAAATTCCAAGGCATTTAAACTGTTTAATCTTATAACCAAGAAGATAGTGATCGGCAGAGATGTGGTGTTTGATGAGATAAACACCTGGAATTGGGAAGCAAACAATGCTCAGTTCCATCCCCTCCAGAATCTGATACATGATGAACCTAGTGAGGATCTGCCACAAGTTCAGCAGACTCAGTAGACTCGGTTCAGCAGACTCAGCTCAGCAGACTCAAGATTCAGCAGAATCAAGTCATGAAACAACAGCTGAGGGTTCAGCAGCCAGACCTCAGAGAACCAAGAAAATGCCAGGCTAGATTACAAATTTTGAGGTAACAGGTTTGCCACAAACAGAGGAGACTACCTACTATGCCCTATTTTCTAGTGATGATCCAATCACTAATGAGAAGGCAGCAAATGGAGGCATGCTATGGATGAAGAAATCATGGCTATTGAAAGAAATCAGACTTGGACCCTCACAGATTTACCAAAAGGACATAAAACGTTTGGTGTCAATAGGATCTATAAGACGAAGCTGGATGAAGATGGTAAATTCAGCAAGTACAAGGCTAGATTAGTGTCCAAAGGGTACAAGCAAGAATATGGGATTGACTACGATGAAGTGTTTGCCCCAGTAGCAAGGATGGAAACTATCTGATTTGTGTTGTCTTTGGCAGCTCAAAATCATTGGAAAGTGCATCAAATGGATGTAAAATCAGCATTCTTGAATGGTCAGCTGCAGGAAGAGGTATATGTGGATCAGCCACAAGGTTATGTAAAGAATGGAGCAGAAAACAAAGTGTATAGGCTTAACAAATCCTTGTATGGACTCAAGCAAGCCCCAGGGGCTTGGTACAGTTGTATTGATTCTTATTCTGTGAAGACAGGTTTCACATGGTGTCCATATGAACCTACCTTGTATGTGAAAGTTAACAGGAAGGGAAGGATTATGATTGCTTGTTTGTATGTGGATGATCTTATATTTAGCAGCAGTGAACTTAGCATGATAACAGAGTTTAAGAGGCAATGAAAACCAAATTTAGCATGACAGACATGGGACTAATGCAATATTTCTTAGGCATTGAAGTTCAGTAGCCTGAGTCAGGCATATTTGTTTCTCAAAAGAAGTATGTATTTGAAATTCTCAGCAGGTTTGGAATGAAGGACAGCAACCCAGCACTCACACCCTGTGAAGCTGGTATGAAACTCAACAAAAAGGAACAGGTGGTAAGGTGAATCCCACATTATACAAACAGATGATAGGGTGCCTTTTATACTTGACAGCAACAAGACCTGACATCATGTATGATGTAAGTGTGGCAAGCAGATACATGGAGTCACCTTCAGCAGACCACCTAAACTATGTGAAGAGGATCCTAAGATACCTAAATGGAACCATCAATCTTGGCATCAAGTATGGTTCAACAGGGAAGGCTCAGCTGACTGGATATTCAGACAGTGATTATGCAGGAGATGTTGATGACAGGAAGAGTACTTCTAGTTTTGTGTTTATGTTTGGAACAAGTGCTATCAGTTGGTCCTCAAAGAAGCAACCAGTAGTCACTCTATCCACAGCAAAAGCAGAGTTTGTAGCAGTAGCACACTGCTCATGTCAGCTGATCTGGTTAAGAAGAATGCTGGAAGTTCTGGGAGTAGTTCAGCAGACTGCAAACATTTTGTATTGTGATAACAGTTCAACCATTAAACTATCCAAGAATCCAGTGTTACACAACAGAAGCAAGCACATAGATGTGAAGTATCACTTTCTAAGGGATTTATGTGAAGAATGGATCATTGAGTTGTTGCATTGTAGAAGTGAAGATCAACTGGCTGATATTATAACTAAAGGACTGAAGAAGGATCAATTTCTGAAGCTTAAAGGCAAGCTGGGAATGTGTGAAGTAATCTGAACAGTCAGCTCAGATTGAGGGAAGGAATGTTAGAAAATTATGTTAATTATTAGTTAATTAAGTTTTATTACCTAAGGCTATGTCGGCCATGTTATTTCTATTTTCGCATGTTTTCCATTACTAGAGTAGTTATTTCTAGTTTAAAGTCATGATCCCATGTTTCCTACTTTATAGGAAGTGGCTTAATGGTTAGTTATTTCCTACTTGTATTTATATACTTATTCCATCAATGAAAGATTTAAGTTTTCCCAAAAACTATCTCTTCCATAAAAAGTTATCAATATACACCGGAGCACTTATGCAGTTTGACTCAAGTTTTTGGAGGAATAAAAGTAGAGGAATATTAAAAGCCCCCTGCGTCCGGGATGTCTGACTAATCCGGAGTTCGACCTGGGTGAAACATACCTTGTAATGTCCCACATTGGTGAAGTAGTAGAATTTACACCCTTATAAGTGTGAGACATAAAAGTCTTGTCAACTCGGGTTAGCGCTTTTAGACCAAGCGAGGACAGGGGTCTAAGCAGTTGACCGGATCATTTATGACTCATTTAGCACAACCAAACACAGGTCGGGACCGTTACAAATTGGTATCAGAGCCGATTACCAGACGGAACTATACGCTGCACCATAAGAGATAGTGTAAGGGTTGCCTCTAGTTACCTTCGGTGGGGATGAGACTGGGACAAGTCCTGGCGAGGACGCTCGCTTATAAGGGGGGAGAATGTAATGTTCCACATTGGTTAAGTAATAGAATTCTCATCCCCATATAAGTGTGAGACATAAAGGTCTTATCAACTCGGGTTAGCCCTTTTACACCAAGCAATGACGACGTTCTAACAGTTGACCGGATCATTTATGACTCATTGAACGCTACCAGACACAGGTTTGAAGGCGTTACATTCCTACAGAGCCTGAGTCTTACTCAAGGTAAAAGTCTGACCCAAAGCTCTTCTAACATGACGTCTCATTGGAGAATCGAACGTGTCACATCCCTAGTTATTCTCAAGTCAATAACCACTTGAGTCAACCTAACGATAGTACTTTTTTAATTTTTCATTAAACGAGACTTCAACGCCTTAGAATCGACACTGCAAAATCCGATTGTCTCTGATTTTGTTGCCATGGTGAAAACTCAGTGGTGCCACGAAAGCCGTCCTAGAAATAAAAGCCATATTATGTGTACAAAAGGATGAGGAAAATCACCTGAGCAAGAATGATGGGCCCACCTTGGGATGCAAAGAGTTTCTCATCCTTCATTAAGTTAACTATCTTTACTAAAAAGCCCTTCATTTCATTCTGCAATCACATATTAGTAAATATGATGAAACTTTAAGTGACAGATAATTAACTTGAGGATCACAAATTTCTTGCTATCAGAAATGTAAAATTAAATATTTGGGAGTTTTTTTAAGGGGCGAGAAGCCAGAAGGACAAAATAAGATACAAAATGGGAAAAAAGGACAAGAAAAAAAAATAATGGTTGAGAAGGACAAAAACGCGCATGTTACTACATGTGTTACTACATTTGGTTGTAACAACATGTAGTAACACATGTAGTAACATGCGCGTTTTTGTCCTTCTCGACCACTATCTTTTTTTTTTGTCCTTTTTCCTCATTTTAGATCAAAAACAGTCATTTACAACCTTTAAACTTTTTTTTAAAGTCTAATGATTTAACTGATATGTACCTTAAAAAGTTCATTATTTGTCCGAAACTGCATCCCAGGCATAAAATGTAGCCAAACAGGGAATCCCCTGTTTTAACATAGAACACAGAAATGAAAAGTGAAACAATATAACAAATGCGTTTTTAATCGTGGTATTACAGTTCCGATCGACCTCTTTAATGTCAATGGCAGATCCGTAAACACGAGCATTTGGGGAACAAAACAAGATGAGGAAGAAAAAAAAAAAAAAGGCACCGGATCGAGGCACGAAGTGTGTTTTTTTATTTGTATATATTGTTTTTTTTTTTTTTTTTTGGATTTACTTTCCGAGGCACGAAGTGTGTTTTTTTATTTGTATATATTGATACAATGAAAATTTTGAAAAATCCACCATCAGGGCACGTACCCTTCCAATTCTGTACAGAGCCGCTCGTGAACAAACTCGTGTTTGGCTCATTAATTAGTGTTCATAATCGTTCGTTTGTTCATTTAGCTTAACAAAAAGAACAGTTTAAGTAAAGTAAAACAGAGGACATGTATACCCAAAGTTCCATTCAGCACAAGCATAAGGACCAATCCTAAGATGAACAAAAAGGCCAGCTTCTTGCACTGTCTTTACAAACTTTACAAGGTCAAATCTGCCCTCAAAGTTATACTGCATAATTATGTAAGAAAAATAAGCTGTTAATTAATCACTTATATAACAAATTAGCTTAATGATGTAGTTTTCTTGGTAGAAAAACGTAAAAACACTATTAATAATGCCCCACTCGATCTTCAAATTTGTTCTGGTACCCTCACTTATTTTTCTGGGTCCGCCACTGATTTAACTAGCTAATATCAGAGACAAAGGAAAAATTGCTTTCCTATGAAATAAAACAAGAGAAAACCTTAGTACCTGTCCTTTAACAGGTTCATGATAATTCCAGAAAACATAACTCTCGATCACATCCAATCCTCCTTCCTTCGCCTTGCGTATGATTTTTGGCCAAATCTTTATTTCACAACAAAAATAAAAATACATTATAATAGTGAGATTAAACTCAAAATAAATAAAAAATTATTGAAAAAAAGGAAAGGATTTTTATTTTTGACAGACATCAGGTGTAGTACGAGGATAATGGATGGAGCCAGATTGCAGAACCCTCTTCTTTCCATCAATAATCAGTGCTCTATGATCATATGTTACAGTTGTTGATCTTCCTATTTCAATAAAGTAAAGAAATTCAAAGGCCAAAATCAAAAAGAATATAAACACCTTCATTTTTTTTTTTTTTTTTTTTTGACTCTCTGGAAAATAGAGTAGAAGAAGGAAATTAAATTAGCTCCTTTCAAAATTTGCATGCATGTTTCACATATATATAGATAGAGTAATCTAACACACAACAACAAAAAACAAAAAAACCATAATGCTTCGGTTACGATCACTCTGACACGGTATATGTCAAATATGATGTGTCAATGCATGGGATCACTCATGATGTGGCAATGGGATCACTCTTTAAATGAATGTCACGTCTTAAAATGTCTCACAATCATCTCATATTGTGATATTCATTATGTCAGGCTGGTTTAGGTCGGACACATTATAACAAATTAGACAAGAAGGTCGGATCGATTATCCAAGGGCCGTCCCCAAGGCAGCCCTACCAGGCCATGGCCTAAGACTAGGCATAATATTTAATTTAAGGACTCTTACTCTCGTATGTTAGTAGTGTATTTTAGATTTATATTTTATTCTTTACTTAAGCTAAAAAGTGGGTTTAACTCAATAATAATCAAATCAAAAAAAAAAAAAAAATTGTTATATCATACTCCCTCCGTCCCATTTTATTTGTCATGTTTGACTTTTCATACAGATTAAGAAAATTGTAGTTAATGCTTTGAATCACATTAAATAATCCAATATTTTTACACTTATGCCCTTTAAGTTGTTGTTGGAACATTTAATGCTACACACTTTTTATTGTAAATATTGTAAAGAGTGAAGGGTATTTGAAGAAATTTAACAATTAATGCACAAAATGGACACTTATTTTGGGACAAACCAGAAAAGAAACATGGACAAATAAAATGGGACGGAGGGAGTAATTTTTTACAGGATAAAGGTTCTAGAAAAAAAATTGGTCTAGGAACACAGATCGATCACACCGATACAGTCCTTAGGGCGAACCTAGGCACAGGCCAACAAGGCGACGGCCCAGGGCCTCCTTAAAAATAATATTTTTATCGCCCGTTTTTATGTTTTTGTATTGAATATTTTGATTCTACTTAAATTAAAAAAGAACTTAGTAAATTCAAATCAATACACATATTTAATAAAAAAAACAAATGTTTAAACAACTTATATGCCTTTCACACATGTGAACACAGTTTAGCCCGCTACATCGTAATTTTACACACTTCAGGGTTTAGAGCCCCTACTTACACTGGGACCAATGACGGACCTACATACAACCAAGGGGGGGATTGATCCGAAAAAAATACACTGAAATTTATACGATACATATAGTCGGCCCCCCTTAAATTTTTTATTTGCCTTTAAAAATTTATTGCCCCACTTACCCGAAATCCTGCGTCCGTCCCTGACTGCGACGCCCCTCACAGTCCTAGATGATACCAATATCATCTTCAATCAGGGCAAGATAAAATTCAACAATATGAATGGTTATATATATATATATATATATATATATATATATATATATATATATATATATATATATATATATATATGTGTGTGTGTGTGTGTGTGTGTGTGTGTGTGTGTGTGTGTGTGAATTTTGTTGTTACTCCCTTCGTCTCAATTTGTTTGGGACATTTTGAAACTCACAATATTTAAAGAGACATCAATTAATGAGTTGTCTGATCATTCAAAACTTGACTAATTTACCTTTTTATCCTTTTATATGTAGCATTATTTTCACAATATTTAAGGAGACATCAATGAGTTGTGGCAATTTAGACAATTGAAACAAAAAAGAATAAGTCTCAAATAAATTGGGACGGATCGATGGAGTATTAAATAAAGAATTAACCCCATGCATGGCTTACATACATTGGCTTTATTTGAATGATTTGACGTAAAGTTGCTTCTGACTCAGAAATCTTGACATAAAAATGGTTAAAGAATGAACTCCATACAGCACAAAATACCAGCTTTCTTTTTCATAATCTTTTGGCTCTGGCTGTTATGTTTGTTTTTGCAGTCAATCCTAATCTTCAAGGAATACTTCTTATATTACCGAGGGCGGATGCACATTGAGAGAGGGTGGGTCGATCGGTGTAAAATGATGTGGTTTTATTGCTAAAAGATTATAAAAACACTACTAATGTCTTCGATGGATCTTCGAATTTACTCTGGTGCCCTCACTAATTTTCTTCTTATTGTAAGTTACTTTTTAAAATCATATATATATATATTGAAGAGAACATGCATGCAATGATTGAGCAACCATGTGTAGTCTTGCTAGCAATGATACACAAAACAAGACGACTATTAGGGTTATTAAACTATTTTCATATATATAAGCATTTTGGTTCTAAGAATTTTCGCATATTAAAACTCATTAATTAATCTTGTAAGACATAACATGCCAAAAGCTATATATTTGAAAGTAGCTAAGTGGGAGATTTTTATATTAAAGATTATGTGTTGAGCTCATATGGATGATTGTGGCGTTACGAGCAGGGGTGGACGCACATGGAGAGGAAGGAGCCGACGTCGACCCTATTGAGATTTAAGGAAAAAAACTGTTTTTGGACAATGTGTTTTCTTGTTAAAAAAAATATAAAAACACCATTAATGTATCATTGATTGATTTTTAAATATGCTGAGGTGCTTCTGTTGGAAATTTTTTCATGATCCACCACTAATTACGAGGAGGTGCATGTGGTGCTTATGATCGACTTCAAAAGGGTTGTGTTTGTGGTGAACGAACATGCCCAATTTTACCTGAGGACGAAGCGAAAAGTTTATTTTTAGATGAGCTAATGAACAGTGTTTGTTCGTAACTCATAATATATAATTATTACCAGAGGCGAACATACGGTGCAAGGACCGTAGACGCGTGTATTCTTTTTCAACTACCATTCTATCAAACAGTATCTGCCCTGAGAAATTGTATTTTCCTCCCAAAAAAAAAAATAAAAAAAAATACTGAAGCAATATAATTCAGTTAAATAATTCAAGCTCCAAAACCTAGATTCAATTTCTCCCTTTTGAATTCTGATTTGCAGATATGATAACGAGAATACTGATTCTTCTGTTAATAATTCCACGGATATTGGGTTGGGGAAAAGAAGGTCATTATGCTACCTGCAAAATTGCTCAGGTAATTTATATACATTTTTTTTAGCTGTAAAAAATCGTTCATTTCTGTTTTTCTTATGAACTGTATAGCTCAGTAAATCTCACTTGATGTTGGTAAGATTTGAATATGAGCAGAACATACTAAAGATATTTGATTTTTGTTGTTTGACTTTGTTTTGAATCCCTGTGAGTTTGGTGAATAGCTAATTGGTAAGCTTAAAAGAATGAATACAAAGTGTTTGTTCTTTTTCCTCAGTGAGCATAACTTGATAAATATATGCCAATGCTAAAACTAAGAATGCAATTGCCTTATGGACACTTGACGGTTCGGACTGTTGACTAATGTCCGACCCGATTGTCAAATCTGTTAAGTGTGTGTAACAAAAAGGTATAGTTCGGAGTGAAAACTGTCATTATGAAAAATATAAGTGCTAGTTCATGAATAATGAGAAAAAAGACAGTGGACTAAAAGTACCATTATCTTTCTTGTTTTCATTATTTTGCAACCAATAGCATGGTGACGTGGGGTATATGTTGTAACATTTGAGACGTTAGTCAACTTAGTGACTTCGTTAAGGTCCTAAAAGTGTAACAAAAATGTATATTTTGGAGTGTAAAAGTGTAATTATGGAAGTTAAGATCTAGTTTTGAGATAATGGAAATAGATATGGGACCAAAACTTGTATTTTGGATTTCTGGCCTTAGGCAGGCCCGTGTATTCCCGGACATGAGTTATTAGTCATGATTTTT
This sequence comes from Gentiana straminea, assembly GCA_036785695.1. NCBI lineage: Eukaryota > Viridiplantae > Streptophyta > Magnoliopsida > Gentianales > Gentianaceae > Gentiana > Gentiana straminea. The sequence goes on along the minus strand of JAVUPR010000034.1, from coordinate 676,388 downwards.
GCATCGAAATTTGAATGAAAACGTTTTGTATATACATCAGGGATATCTTTCTGCAGAAACAATCTCAGGGGTAAACAAATTACTCCCGGATATCGCTGAAGGTGATCTTGCTAATGTTTGTGCTTGGCCAGACGAAATCAGGTATCACTACAGATGGAGTGCTCCTTTACATTACATCGACACACCTGATTTTAGGTGCAATTACAAATATTGCAGTAAGTTTTTCTTGCCTCTGTTTGTTTGTTACTATAACCTGAACATATCCCGGAGAATGATCTCTGTGTTTTGAATTCTGCTAGGAGACTGCCATGACTCTGTTGGGCGTAAGGACAGGTGTGTCACTGGAGCAATAAACAACTACACAATGCAACTAATCGAGGGCCGAGAATCCAGGACTAATTGTAATTCCCAAGCTCTAAATGTTAATATTTTGAGTTTTCATTATATTGTGATGGCTAATCTCGTCTTTCTGAATCGCAGACAACTTGACTGAGGCTCTTATGTTCTTAGCACATTTCATTGGTGATGTTCACCAGGTTGGCTAATCTAGACTCTTGCTAAAGTCAACGAGATCGAATGATATACTCCCTCGGTCCCAAATTATAAGTCCTTTTAGCTATGACACGCGGTTTGATTTGTGAAAGGACATAAATTATGAGATTATTATAAAAATGAAAAAACTAAATGGACTTATATTACGGGACAGAGGGAGTATTTTTTAAATTAGCCTTTTTCCTGTATTGATATATTGTATTTGGATGTCAGCCGCTTCATGTAGGTTTTACAGGTGATGAAGGTGGAAACACAATACATGTTCGTTGGTATCGTAGAAAGGCCAATCTACACCATGTATGTGTTTATCTGCATTTTTTGCCACTCTCTTTATTTATTTTTTCTTCGTATGGCACTCGGTTTTTCTCTTGTTTGTTGTTAATATATCAATCAATCCCGTACTATATATAGGCACAAAAATCAGCAAACCAAAATGTAGGTTTCTATTGGCTTAGTCTGCATTTTGTTTCAGGTATGGGATACTAGTATCATTGATACAGCTTTGAAGAACTTTTATAACTCGAGTCTTACGACTATGATACAAGCGATCCTGCAAGATATAACGGTGTGTTTTACAACTTCTCGAATCCTTATGATGTAATTTACATTAAATATAAATTCTGTAAATTAAAGAAGTGTGGTGTTTAAATATGTTAAATAAAGTATATGTTAAGAGTATCTGGAGACGGGCGGTGTTTAAATTTGTACAATAACGGAATTTGTTAACTGTTAACAGTGTTTAAATTTGTACAATAACGGAATTTGTTAACTGTTAACAGTGTCTAAATAAAGAAGGGTGGTGTTTAGATCTGTAAAATGAAGAACCTGTTAGGAGTATCTAATGCAAATGCTCGTTGTTTTGGTCAAACAGGATGATTGGTTTTCAAGTATTACATCTGCAGAAAATTGCAACACAACAGTTTGTCCAGATCCGTAAGAGCATTACTTCTTCATTTTTTCCTCATTTTTTCTGTTCATTTTTGTATCCTTCATGAAAAGTGTTTATCAAAAGTAATTTTGAGTGATTTTTTTTTTTTTTTTTTTTTATAGGTATGCTTCTGAAAGCATTAACTTAGCATGCAAGTATGCATACAGGAATGCCACACCAGGAACTACTTTAGGAGGTGAGTTACTGACTCTTGTATTCCACACTTTTCCTTTGTCTATTGTATCCCCCCTCCCCATTCCCCACCCCAGGTGATAGGTGGGGTCAGTGTCACGACTAAGATTCGAAAAACGAAGTAGTTTTGTTGGTAAAAAAATATAAAAACACTACTAATATCCCCACTCGATTTTTGAATTTGTTCTCGTGCCCCTTGAGAAATTTTTCTGGATCCGCCACTGCCTCCATCCCATGACCATTCGAATGTAGTCCACTAGTTGAACCCCGCTCGTACTATTTTACAGATGTTAGTAGAAATTCTGTTGAAGATGGTTTTTTTTTTTTTTTATAGGATCTTAATTGGATTTCTATTTTACAAATTTATGTCGTTTTACGGTATCTACTATCTACTGCAAATAATGTTAACCCCGGGAAAAAAACGAATAAGTTAAGTGAAGATGTTGATTTGTGAGTATATAACCTCTCTGAATTCTTATAATGACAGATGAATATTTTCTGTCACGGTTGCCGGTGGTGGAACAGAGACTGGCAGAGGGCGGCGTTCGTTTGGCCGCCGTCCTTAACCGGATTTTTAAACCAAAGTTGACAATTGCAGCAGAATGATGATGACAATGTATGCATACAGATTCACTGTGATTTTACGTTCTTTCCGTCTCATTTTATCTGTCACTTGTATATTTTCACGGTGGTCGGTGGTGAAAAAATATATTGGTTGAATGCATCAAGTCACGTAAGAATTTGTTGTATTTAATCGGATCAAAAGCTCGAAAGCAGTAATGCAACGAGGAATTAAAGAAAGAAATATATACTTTGCAGTAGAATTTGTATATGGTGGTAAATTTGAAATTTATATATTTTAAACTCTTCATATATTTTAAATACATCAGAATCTGTCTTTATCAGATTATGTTTATCATACTCTCTCTATTCACTGGGACAGTAACACGGGTGCGGTGAGAATGGCTCCGATACATATATATATATATATATATATATATATATATATATATAACGTGCGGTGAGAATGGCGTCTGTATATATATATATATATATATATATATATATATATATATTATATATATATATTGCTTGTTTAATACATAGCACGTCACTTTTGTATTTGTATATTCATACATTATCTTAATTATAAGAAAAAATGTGAGTGACACATACGTTAATTTTCGATACGCGTGTCACTGACCCTGACGTTGGTTCTCGATAAAATCTTCAGTGGTATTGACATTATAATTAAGATTGTATTATCATTGGTGAATATCTTTGTGAAGAAAAAATGTGAGTGACATATACGTTAATTTTCGATACGCGTGTCACTGACCCTGACGTTGGTTTTCGATAAAATCATCAATGGTATTGACATTATAATTAAGAATGTATTATCATTGGTGAAAAAATTCATTCCAGTGACGTTATTATCGAAAACGCGCGTCAGTGGCATTAACGACTCTAGTGTGGTATCGAAAGTAAAAAGAGAAAATTGACCGTCAAGTGCATCGAGAGAGATCAAGATACGGGAGTTATGAACCTTGTGAAAAAAAGGGAAAAGAAGTCTTTGAAGCCTTTATAAAATAGTAAATCATTTAAAGTCTTGACGATGACATCAATTTCCTTAAAAAGCGGATAATGTATCATTCACATTGAATAGGGAGCCAAAAAATTGAGTTTAAGAAGGGCAATTCTAAAGGCATCCTCGTATTTATTTCGATATCACATTTTTACATATAAATGTGGTGTCGAAAGTAAAAATGAAGATTCCTTTAGAATTGTCCTAAAAACTTGGATTAACACTTTTAGACAATATATTTAAACAACTAATAGATTTACGGTAACTCAAATAGCACCGCTAGATCGAGATGTTGAAGTGTTACAACATTACGTAGTATACTTGTATTATCAACGACTTTAGATTATATGTTTAGGGAGGAAAAACTATTATCACGACAGTTGTATCACAACGAATGACAACGCATTTTTGTATCATCGATCATAATGTAGCTCCACCATAGTCAAAAGAGTAAAAATACATTATAACACTCGTTATAACAGAATCGTTGTGGTGGTAATATAACTAATATCATTCTACTCTAAATACAAATCACTTTATAATCATGGTAATGGAACTATCGCAACCACTCAAGCACAACAATTAACATAACATTCCACATCATCGATTATGATGTATGATCCACGGATTATCACATCATGATATAGACTCATAATAATTAATGATATAAAAATATGTGGTATCATTCATATTTGAGTAAATGTCATGTAATTATATGCTTACATTATCACTCATGCTAATAAATTTCGAATTAATACAAGCAAATTTTTTTCCTTTTCTGAAAACACTAATACAAGTTGAGCATAAGGCTCATCCCAGGTGGTTAGTCATCCGGGTTTTACCCTCGCCTCAGTGGGAGGACCAGGGTTCGAATCCCCCTTCTCCCATTCCTTTCTTTCGTATCCCAAAAAAAAAAAAAAAAAAAAAAACTAATACAAGCAAATTTAAAGATCAATATACTCATAAAAATAACCAACTATTAAAAGTGGCATTTATAAACCATAAATACATATCTTCTTCCATATTACATCCAACACCATGGAAGCAATTTTTAACACAACCCATTATTCAACAAAAACACTAATACGTCACACAATAAAAATACATTAAAACACACACATATATATCATATATATAATAATATAATATTTTAATATTATTAGTTATTATTAAATATAGGCATCATCATCATCATCATCATCAAACAGCTTATTAGCTACTACCTTAGCAATAAGCAACACATTTCTTCTGACAATCAATACTGCAACCACCGCCGCCGCCGCCGCCATACCCCTTGCCGGCGCTGCTGTAAGAGTGGAAGCACTTGGCCGGACACGTCAGCTTCTTCTTGTAACAAGGGCCTTTCACACTACAGACAACACTTGACCTTATAGTACCACTTTTCCCATAGCCACCTTTCGGACCTCCGTAACCACTTCCATACCCGCCTCCATACCCGGGTCCGAACCCGGGTATGTTGAACCCTGAACCAGGCCCGAATCCGGGTATGTTGAATCCACCACCACCTTCATCGTTGGAGCCTCCGGATTTCTTTTGGTTGTCGAATGAGCCGGGTTCGGGTCGGGTCGAGGAAGTGATTGTAGAGAGGAAGAAGAAAGTAAAGAAGAGAATGGAGAGGAATTTCATTGTTGAATCAAAGTTAGAGAATTTTTTAAGGGGTTTTTGAGAAGCATTTAAGAAGGTAGGAGGGAGAGGAAATGGGAGTAAATGAAGAAAGCATTTAAGTGGGGGAAGAAAAAAAAAAAGAAAGAGATGGTCAAAAGTGGATGGAAGTTGGAAACATGCATGAAGTGTTGGGTAGGTTGAGGGCTAGGGGTCTAATTATTGCAAATGGTATTCGTTAACGACATAATCGCTCATGCACAACGAATAATATTATATGTTTTTACGTTATTGATCAATGATGAATGCTCTGATTATCAATATTGTTAAAGTTGGGTGTGTCGCATTTTGTAGTTGAATGGTTGTGTTTATAGTGTTACCCTATTGCAAAATATCCCTATTGTTCAGAGAAACACTACTACCATAACGGTTTAAACTATAACGAGTAACATAACAGACTTTTGTATCATAAATAGAATTATCATAATCAATAACGCAAAAGTATGTGTATGACACTTATTATAGCACAAACGTTATTATAGTAGTATCGTCCTATTGTTTATTAAAGACGTCTTTGGTGGTACCGCATCAAACCTACTCCAAGGACATCAGTGACACGTCCAAGCTCTTAGTGGCATAACTTACTGATAAAAGGTAGTATGCTTGCAGTTTTGCCTTTGGGTTACAGTGTAAGCGTTCGATCTGTGGAACGACTTCTCTTAGCAAACAAATGTAAAAATGCACCATCTTCATACTAGACAACGGAGGCACAACATTATATTGTATAATGCTAGATGTTGATGGGTGCCACTAACGATGTTTGCTTATTAATCTTCAAACCGGAGAACCTATCTCTTAAAACATGTTTTATAGATTAAAAAGATTTTTGTTATTCCAAATGATAAATTTTTTTTTCTATGTTAAACAACAATCGGATAGCGTGGAACGCATCGAATTCTCTACGTCATATAAAACAAATAGAGAATATGTATTAATTGCAGGTATAATATATTGTAGAATTCATAAATTTGTAAATTTATAAACCTAAGTGGATATTACGCCACATATTTATTTCACGAATCTAAATGACTTATATCTCTATTCTATCTGACTTTCTTAATATGTGATGTTAGCAACTAGATCAGATAAATTGAAGAGGAAAAAAAAGTAGTAAATACAGGCCGTTTTGTTAGAACAAAGATAAATGTTTCTTGAAATTCTATAATGACTCGTGTCAGCAAATGTGACATGATCTCTAATATGGTGGAACTAGTCTGTTAGTCAGCTATGTGATGGTCAGCTGAGTAAGTATATTCAAGTCTGTGGAAGTCAGCTGGTGAAGTAAATTGAGTCCATCTGGAGTCAACGGTCTAATGAGTTCTGCTGAGGTTTATTGAATACGGCTGAGTTTGGCATCTAATCATTAGTTGCTGAGTTGGGTTAGCAGCGAAACCCACATCTAGGGCATTTATGGCTTTTCGGCAGAGATCCTTTGACGGTTAGGGTTTAGGGATATGTACCTATAAATACACATCATGTAATAATCAATATAAAAGCATGTAGAAACCTCTGGATTTCAGTGCATAATAAAATATCTCTTTTATTCCTGTGGAGTAGCTAGTCAGCACAACACCGGAAACCATGTTAAATCTTGTGTTTTTCTTGTTTCCGTTCAAATTGTTTGTTGTTTACTGTTTGATCGCATCTGTTTATCATCTTTTTATTGTCTGGATTCTCTATCCTGTTATAACAACTCGCTATTTAGGGACAAAAACAATTAGTTAAAACGACACTTATTTTGACACAGAGTGGATACTTATATGCCATCCATGGTGTTAAAGGGATTGTTGAGTTCCAATTCATACAGACTTCGTAGTAAGTTATAACGATGAGTCCCACATAAAACTCCAATTTTCAAATAATTATTGTCAAACAGAAGAAAAACCATGAAATTCCCTTTAATTTCAAATGCATCTATAATTAACTTTCTGGAACTGTAAGTTCTTGCGCCGGCATCTCCATTTATTGCATCAACTGCAAACACAGCGATATTAATTACAGCGGGATCATTTGGGTTCATTTGTGTCAGTTTGATCAATATTATGAGTAACTCTTTGTTGTTGATGAAATTTGGTCAACACGATAGTAGGATTCTACAAATAATGGTTGTGTCGGTTTGAACAATATTATGAGCAAGGGCGGATCTAGTATTGGGGCAAAGGAGACTAAGCCCACCGAGAAAAAAATATTACAATATAAAATCTATGTAGTGCTAATTTGATCAATGAAATATTCTTAATCCAGCCGACCCGATAAAATCCCATTAGACATTCCATTAGCTCATCCAAGATTAAAATCCTAGCTCCGCTATTGATTATGAGTAACTCTTTGTCGTTGATGAAATTTGTATGTAGAGGTAATTTTATTTGAAGATAGAATAGTTCAACACGATATCAAAGTTGATGGTCCTGAGTTCAAACTTATATGCAATAAACAACACAAGTATTTCCCAATGAAAATCAGTGTACACACACACGTACACCACCTTAAAATTTCCCGTAAGTTCGATAGAACAAGTAGCAAAATTCGTTTGCACCACACTCAATATACTCGTGTATCACTTTATATATGCATCACAGCAGAACTGACTTTGTTAAAGTCAGTTATGTAGCCTGGAACCGGCTTTTCGTAGGTTAAGAAACAAGAACCGAATTTTTTAAAGTCGGTTCTCATAATGCATCTATGAATAGTCGGTTCTAGATTTCATAATCGACTTTAACAAAATCGATTCTACTTAAATACATATATAAAGTGATGTATGAATCGATTGGACGTGGTGCAAATAATATTCATTTTTCAAACCCATAACATGATGACTATTGATGCTAGTGTGAGAAACACACTAGTACGTTGTGCCTGTCCTTATCTTAGTTTTTTGAAAAACAATTATTTAATTATTATTGTGTGAATCATAAATGCATTAGTAGATATGGGCACATTATATATAGACAAAAAAAAAAAAAAAAAAAAAAAAAAAACGCGTTTACTTTTATTTATTGACACTTGTAATATTTTCTTGATTATTTGGCCAACCTTTGATGCTGCAAAAGTCCTATAATTTGTCAACCAAAGTAACAATGTCAGTATTTATTATGGTCATAAATATTGACACAATTGGACATAACATACTCTGCCATTGATGTGACGGTGAATCCAACCCCACCGATATAACTCAATGGTTAATAAAACATGAATTTGGTTGTGAAAGATTTGTCATTAAGTTGTGTGAGATTTCGATACTGTAAAGATCGATTTTTCTCAAGAATAAGGTGTGTACAAGCGGTCGTTTTCACACTGACTACTGATGCATGACTATAATTGTGATTTACATCTTTTATGGGACTCTAGGAACGAGGCAATGAATTTTAGCTGGGGCTGAACATTTTTTTGATATGACAGTGGATCCTCACACACTAGTTTATTATAAAAAGAAACGTTGAGTTTCAACTCAAAGGGCCTCCACTGCCAGTTCCTAGAGGTTTGTGGATGATGTAAATCGAGAGTTGTGTCTTATTTTGCTGAGAGAAGCCGATACAAGGTATCGAACTCTCACATCACACCTCAAAGACGAAGTTGTCATTATAAAATGTAATATTGTATTGTAATAAAATTGTACCAAGTATGCATGTATCATACCGTTTCATTTACATTGTTTCACCTTAAAAAAACCCTACCACGTGCATAGAGTCAAAATGAAGTAACACTTTCATATAACGGTTATATTCTAAACGGTTATATTCTAAGCTTTTTTCGAAACATACTGGATGCACACCATTGATCGAGGGGGGTTAATGGCACCACTTAGATCCAAGAAGTTGTAAAAAAATAAAAAAAACTATTATAATGGTGTAGTTTTAATGTTAAAAAAGACTATAAAAATATCGTTTGTATCCTCATTCCTCGGTGCATAATCATTTTCAATTTGATGCCCCACTGATAAAATTTTCTGGATTTTTGTGTGCGTTGTTGTGACCGTAACATTATTGGGCAATCAAATGGCCCAAATTATTCTTTATATTGAAAGAGTAATTATACGGGCACAACCACAACAAGTTACACAACGGTAATCTGTATCGTTGATCGTGTTAGATCTACATCATGGTCAATTTAGACTCATTACGATCAACGGTGCAGATCACCGTTGTATCACTCGTTATGACACAATCGTTGTGTCCGTATCATTACTCTTTAAAGAGTAATTTACCAATAAATGTATGTCGACACAACATTTTACACTTACCAATAAAACACCCACACCCACACCCACATCAGCAAATACTCCACTAGTGCTTGATGATTTTTCTTTTATTTTTAAATAAGGACCTACAAATTTGTCCATCCACTTTGCAACATTTAGATCAACGAATTGCTAGGGACATGTCCCTTCACTTGCATTAAATATAAAGTGGTTGATCAATCCACAAGGACGTTACATAATACGACATTGGTAGCAACGTCGGTGGCATTTCTAACATGTGTGGTGCTTAAGTAACTTTGTGGTGCAATGCAATAACATAATAATAATAATAATAATAATAATAATAACAACAAAAACAACACTCATGCATACCCCAATATGTATAGCTCAACGGTAAAAAAATGGGAGTGTTGTAAAAATGCAGCCTTGTCGTTGAGCTGTGGTGTGAGAGTTCGATACTAATCACTCGCAAACTAGAATACTGAGACATAACCCTTTGGTAAACTAGAATACTGATGTTACTAAAAAAATAAAAAAAAAAACGCTTTCGAAAAGAAAAGGACAGATGCATAACCAAAGAAAAGCAGTATAAATTCTATATAAAAAATAAAAATAAATAAATAAAACAAATAAAAAAAAAACAGTATATACAGTAAGTGTATTTTCAATAACAAAATATAAACTCAAAATCCAAATCAAATTTACAAATGTGATAGAATTGTATTCTACAGCACAACAAAATCATGAAAAAGAAAAGTTAAATTCTTCATAATTTGCCTAATTCTTGGTGTTTTTAAAAATATAAGAAACGGAAAAAAAAAAACAAAATAATTCTCAGGGAGAAAAAAAAAAAAAAGAATTTTGGGGGGGTAGGGGGGGGGGGGGGGGATAAGCAGGCAATGAAAATTGAAGTTATGTATGTATCTATATTTCATTAGTGAAAAGTACAAACCAAATCACAGAACAAAATGGGATTAGGAAGATAAAAACTTAGATCAAATTGCAGCTCTTAAGGCACCCCTAGCTGCATCGTGCTTCATCTCCGCCGCTTTCCCGCTGCCCCGGAAATACATGTATACTTGCTGCAGTAACACAGAATGCACGACAAAACCGTTTTTAAGGGAAATAAATAAAAAGGGGCGTTGTCTTTAAATGCATCGCTAAAACCTAGTGTGACAACACACCTATCAAGAAACCACCACGCTCGGCTTTCAAAAAGTCGATTACATGGCTTTACATAATCGGCTTTTTTGAAAGCCGGTTTCAGCATGATGCCGGATAAGGTGTGGTGTCAATCAGTTGATTGTGGTGCCTTTAAAAAGTATAAAAATAAAAGAATAATCGCCGTTATGTTATTCCACTTGTATAGGAAATGGGGGGAATGGAGTTTAACCTGAATAACCCAGATACTAAGCACCGATTCGAGACAGAAAAACCCGAAACCAATGAAGTAGAAAATCTGCAAGGGGATGGAATAAGCAAGAATAATCATTAATATTAATCATGTGTAATGCAAAGAATACCAACAAGCAATAGGTTATCTCCTAAACCGAGAAATTTTATGGTTACAACCATAGGCAATACCAAAAACATGACCTAAAAACAATTTTATTGGGGGCTATTATTTGCACCACGCCCATTCTACTCGTGCATCACTCTACACGTGCACCACCACAGTAGAATCGACCATGTGAAAGTCGGTTCTGAAGCCAAGAACCAACTTCTTGTAGGCACATTGTGAGAACCGACCTTGGGAAAGTCGGTTCTTGCTCCAGAACCTACGAGAAGTTTGTTCTTGGCTCCAGAACCGACTTTCACAACATGGTTGATTCTATTGTGAACGACATGTATAGTGGTGCATGAGTAGAATAGGTGTAGTGAAAATAAAGGCCCCATCTTATTTATGCATAGGCATATGCACAAGCAAGTCAGACTCTCATTCACAAGGTCTCGAATTTGAACCTTACAAATAAACAACAAAATACTAAAAGATTCTAACCCCTCAAATTGAGGTCCTTAGAGATCAAACTGAAATACCATGGTCTAATATGGCCTGCAGTGAGAAACCAAAAAATTATGTACAAGTGAGTCTCATTCTGTCAAGAAAGGGTAAAGCCGCCATGCAAACATGGATGTAAAATGTTTTACCAAGAAAGCATATTGGTTATAACGGTTTTACGATGGAGTATGTCCGGATTAGAAATGCAACAGTTTCGAACCAAAGAAAGTATAACTTACCCCTACTAAAATTTGATCGCCTATGAGGTCAATAGCTGGAAGAATGCCGCTGTTTCAAGGGAAAAAAACCATCTTAAAGTTAAATCTGATTATTTTGCTAGTGCAATGACCAGTGAAATAATCACACTTCTGATTTTTTGACACACACACAAAAAAAAAAAAAAAATCCATTTTCACTGTTAACATTATTTTCAAACGAAATTGAATTGCAAAGAAGAACTTACGCTAGAGATTTTCCTTTGAAAACAACTGGAGGAGCAACCGCGGCAAATACGCAGAAAGCAATGTGAAGCTGTAAACAAAGGAAACAAACAGTTCAATTCCAATATTCTTATCCTACTGATGTAAATGACAGCCATAAAAACAAGGGATAAAGACACTTTTGGTCCCGTTTGTTCACGATTTTTGCATTTCTATCCCCAAGGTATCTACCCTTCGTCTCTGCATTTTCTTTTCACATGTTCAGTCCCTTTTTGCCACTTGTCAAGTTTTTATTGGTTAGAGTGTACTGTACCATCATTGCTAGATATTAGACATGTGGCACACTAAAAATGTGAAAGAAAAAATAAAAAGATGAGGGCAAAAGTGTCAAGACGGAACATTGAGGATAGATGTGTAAAAACCATGAAGCGAGAGGGACTAAAAGTGTCTTTAACACTAAAAAAACATACAGGAAACTCACCACGTAAAACAAGAAAAACCACCCAAACTTCATAGCACTATCAGTCCTGAGAAATAACAAAGAAGCACGGTTAAACGGCACTAGTACACTGTCAAATATCCTCAATATGCATAAACAAATAACATGAAGAACATGATGTAAGCAGTTTCATGAAGGAAAAAAATGCTCAAAATCCTTATTTATCATCAGCAAAAAGGAGTTCGGTGAATAAATAATATAGCAACCTAGTAAGCAAAAGATATGATACCGTTACTTCAAATACAAGCTATTGGATACCTGCAAGCGCGATAGAGAGGCTTATACCACAACACATAAGCTCCTGGAACTGCTGATACGAAGTATATAATAGCAAGAAACCAGATTTTCACATCTATATCACAAAAATAGGGGTCAAGATTAGAACTGTAAAAATCGCGAGGAGGAATAGAATCAACAAAATTACAGTCAACACACCTCCGTGCTTAATCCATGCAGTTGTGACAGCAATAATGTTCCACAAAAGGCAAGCGGCCAGTCCTGTTCATCATAACCTCCAACTTCTTAATAACAGACAGAAATAATACGAATAAGAAGAAAGCAGGGACAGGGTTGGGGGAGGGGGGACGGGACTTCTTGTAACTTTCTAAATGCACTTGCAATGTATATACTCACTCCGTCCCATAGTATAAGGCCTTTTGGCTTTTCTCACACAGTTTAAGAAAGTGGAGGAATTTCATAAATTTGAATCTTAAAAGACTAAAATACCCTTTGATTATCATTAATGTTATAGTTGTGAAGTAATGAAAAATTGGTGAATTGATATTAAATTAGAGGTAAGAGAAGAAAAAATGTAATAAATGCTCCATTGGCGTTCTAAAAGGTCTTATACTATGGGACAAACTAAAAAAGCCAAAAGGCCTTAATGCCTTATATTATGGGACGGAAGGAGTACGAAATATAAGATGCGAGAAACTTTTACTTCAATAAGGTAAGAAGAACTTGACATACCCAAGAAGGTTGTGAATGCAACATACTGAATTCTCTGAAGATGAATTGGTATCTCATTTGCAATATCATGATGGATAATTGGGAAGAAAGGCGGCCAATTTTTATCTTCAAGGACAATACCAGCTGCAAGAAACAAGGACAGAAAGCAATACTTCAAATAATTAACACGCAAGTAAATAATCGCTAATTGCTAAACGTTTGACTGATTAATTCTGTCACAGGGCAAGATGGAGTCAACATTAACACAACCAAAGAACCACAACGAAATCGCATATAAGAAGGGGAAAAGGAATAATAAAAATATATATTAACTAGGAACAGAATATAACACACCTCTTGCAGCAGCTTCTTCTTTCCGTCTTACATCCTGAAAACGAAAAAGATAAGGATCCATTAATCTACACCTAATATGATTTCAGCTGTAAGCCAACATGAAAATTTGGGCAGGAAAAAAAATAGAATTATTATAGCAAACCGAAGGCAACGCAAAATCCTAGTAAATTATAAGCCACTAGGTGAAGAAGAGCAAAAACTTTGGTAGAGTTGCATCAGAGATGGAGAAACAATTATTTGCAAAGATTGATCAAGGACAAGAGAAAGTACGGATATGCGGGTATGGGTGCAGGATTTTTGAAAAATATAGGATACAAGACATGTTACCATGCAGAAGTATCGTGCAACATAGCCAAACACAATCAAGTCAAAGAATTGCAATCATACACAACACCACCGAAAAAGGCATTCAAAAATCAACAGCGCGAGAATGAGTACCTGTTCTCTCCTCTTCAATTCTGCTTCCTTAGCCTGCAATTCCTTCTCTTTCTTCTTTAAATCCTATTTTTCGAACTAATATCATTAGAAAGAGACAAGCCGTATATTTTGTCTGATTAAAAAGGATACATGAACTATAAAACAACATACCGATGCACTATCTAGGGGAATATCAACAGGTGCATTGCGATCATAGAAATCAGCAGGTTCATGAGGAAGAGGAGAAAGCCTAGAGTTTGTTGCAGCAGGCACACTCCCACCACTCTGAAATTTCCAGAGAAATATAATTCATGGACTAGTGTTATTTTCATTGTAAAAGAGAAAGACTGTTAATAGCTACAGAGTATTAAATATATTTGTCCCAAACCCATTTATAAATCGTCCAAAACCCATATTCAAATGGTGCACGTCTAATCCAGCAGGCAGTACAACATTAAGTGTCAAGAACTATAGATCTAGAGACTAAAGAAACTCAAAACAATACAACAACGCAATACAAGCAATTTCGATCTAGGTCTAAGCACATACGCATTAAGGACTTTATGTCTATATAACTGATGGGACACTCAATTTTGTTACAAATCAAAGAACGCAGAATTTGATACAATAGAGGGAAAGATAAAAAGTGGCGACTTACGGTTGTATAGAAAGCGCCTCCAGTATATTTTGGTTGGCCTTTACCTCCACCCTCCTGTTGTAATCAATTGCAATCATGTCAGGCAAGAAAAAAATAGTCCCCAAAACACAATGAATCCAGCAATAGTACTCAACAAGGATCCATAGTCAAAATTCTCATAAACTTCACCCCTGCACTGTTAGTAATTGATTCGCAGCAAAATGAAAGCAGATTAACACATAACAAACAAACATGGCTCATTCCTCCTATAACCTTCGAACTTTAACAATTTCCAACCAACTCCATCAAACTTTCATTCGTAAAACATTAATATACACTCATTTTGCATCCCGAAGATTTCAAAAGTGAAAAACAAGACTCTTAAATCATAAAACTCTAAATCCAGATAGCTTACTAATCTTTTCTTATGAACAAGCAGCATCCTGTTATTGCAAGTTATACCTTGTCTCAACTTCAGCAAGTTATTCTACTTAACTAAGTTAAGTACCTATCCACCAATTGACCAAAACCAGAATAAAATACTCCAATGAAAAAAATCTTTCTCCTAACAAGACAGGTTATACGCTAACACACTATGCACCGAATCCCATTCTCTTTCTACCGATAACCAACCTATACCAGTTTCAGTCACCACAGACAGGTTATACGCTGCAGAGAGAAGCCACCTGTTTTCGCTTTCTGTGATAAATGCATGCATATCCGAATCCTGCATCCAAGCTATAAAAACAACAAATTCACCGGACCCATGTCTGTAGCCTAAGTATCTGGTGCAAATCTGTCTGGACACGCTACCAAATAGAAGTAATCCATGCATTGTTGAGTAAACACTATTCCACAAACACTGGACACTGAAAATTAAAAAATAAAGAGGGGGGAAGGGGGGAGGGGTCGTTGTATCTATGTTCAATATGTAAAGATTCCTATCCAGTCTACCGTTTTATCAGATCTGGAACAATGATGTTTTGATCTATTTCTCAATTAATCAACATCGCAGTCAAATCAGCAATGTTATAGGAGATGCAAATCACAGATCAAGCTAGGAAATCAGGTCAACGCAAGTCAACGCAGCGAGCAAACATAAATAGCTGAATCCAAAACAATTACTCCTAATAGACGACGAAATAAGACCTAGCAATCGTTATCAAGCTCAAATTTAATCAAAAATTCACACCGAAAAATACTGAATATACATTTGCAAAAGAACAGCCAATAAACGCGTTTCTTCAGCATAATTACTTACCAAAGAAAAATTAAAATAGTGAAAGAATCACAGATAGAGAGTTAAGAGGAAGAACATACGGCGAAAGGATTGACTTCGTCTTCGTCAAAAGGGTTCCGATCATGTCGACCGGCCATTGTACCGCATGTACTGAGGAGTGCCGATTCAGATGGAGAAGTTGAACTAGGCAAAATTTTCTCGGAAAGGATGTAGGAGGTAAAAAAAAAAAAAACAACTTCTTATTTAAAGTGGTAAAAATGTTTAAATTTCCTGCCAAAAATTTTAGTAAAAAAATTTCTCATTTTATATTCATTTTAAATCACATGCTTCTTCCAAAATAAAAATAAAAATTAAAATATCACATGCTAAAATATGTATGAAATCTAATTATGACAATATCATTAATGAATTTTTTTTTTTTTTTTTTTGAGGAACATCATTAATGAATCTTTAACTTTATATCATTTTTTATAGAAGAACTTTATATCATTTGGAGGATCGAGCAGGTATTGGGCTTGTTTTCGTGATGGAGCAGGGACAGTCTTGCACTCCATGGTCTACCTCTTTAATGGGGAGGTCGGCCGGAGTATATGGAGGTTCGAGGTATTTACTTGGCACTGGAAGAGGCGGTGCGTTGCATTTGCGGTAGGTGGAGGTGGAAAGTGACTGTATGGCATGTGTGCAGCGGCTTCAACGGCCTGTGGATGACATTACTGCTCAAGGCTGTCTACTGATGGACTGCTTAACTTTACTCCCTAATTTTGATTCTATTTATTTTCTTTTGTTCGCCGTACCGACAATGTACATGCGTACCTTCTAGCGCGACATGCTTTGTCTTTATTTGCTGTGACTTCTTAGGGTAGTTTGCTAACTAGAGACAATTTAGTCGCGTGCTCAAGGCTATCTACTGATGGACTGCTTTGCTTTACTCTCTAATTTTGATTCTATTTTTTCTCTTTTGTTCACCGTACATATACCTGCGCACCTTCTAGCGCGACACGCTTTGCCTTTATTTGTTGTGACTTCTTGGGACAATTTGCCACCTAAAGACGTTTTAGCCGCGTGTTTTGCGGATGTTAATTAATAAAGCTTTTGTTTTTAAAGAAAAAAACTTTAAAATGTATTATGTTTCATTCTTTATATATATCTTTCTCTTATTAATAAGAAAACAAATGTTCAACCTATGTTGACACTTTTTTTTTTATTGGTCTTTCTTCTTTTTTTTAACTGTTCATCGGCCGAGTCCATTTTTTTACTGTTCATCGGCCCAGTCCAGAAATATATATATATATTTTTTAGAAGAATGGTTTGAGTTAAATTGTTCCATTTTGGAGGGCGCAATTGTATCACCTTTTAATGTGCGAATATATGTAGCAAATGTATGACTCTTTTCAAAATATAAGGCGACGACTTGTTGCCGACACGATGTTTGTATCATGCCAAAAAAATTGTGTTTGACGTTTACATGAAATATTATGAATTTCTTAAAATAAATTCATTTCATAAAACAAACATATCGTTTGTACACGGCGATATGACTATTTTCAAGATATAAGGCCACGACATGTTGCCTACACGATCTTTATATCATGTTTAAAAATATTGGGTTTGACGATTACATGAAATATTAAAATTCTTGAAATGTATTTTTTTTTTGTAAAAAACATATCGTTTATATAAAATATTAAATATCCTGAAAAAAAAAATTATATCGGCCACAAATATTGTTAAACTGGCTATAGTATATTGTTGATTTAATTTCTATGGAAATTCGAATTGTGTATTTTACCATGACCGTTAAAATTAGCCTAGAACTGAGAATACAAAAAAATGGTTCAGTAGTGTCGAAAGGTGTCGATTTTGTGTCGTGAAGTATTGACAGTGTGTTAGATTTTAATTAATATTCATTTCATCAACCGACACTTGTTGGATATGGTGTCGGGGTGTATCGGAGCGTGTCGTGTCGTGTTTTTGGTAGAACACGTGTTGTTGCAAATAATGTCGAAGATAGCTTCATTTTTTCGGTTAAAATAGATTTAAGTAGAAATTGAAAAAAAAAAATCAGTAGTGTCGAAAAGTATCCATACGATGTCAGGAGGTGTCGAAGATGTGTCGGATATTCATTTCATCAGCCGACACGTGTCGGACATGCCATCGTAATGTATCAGAATTAATTAAATACAAACCGGGACAACGCTCGTGTGGAACACGATTGTTTATTTTCCTAGTATATATATAAGGTGGTTCTATTTGCACCCCCTATTTACTACTTGCACTCATTATTTGATTATTATTTTTTTACTTTTACACACCACAATATTACTTCTTGCACCACATAAAAATAACAAAAACTACATAACTACACTTTAGTCCCTTAACTTTTTAAAATTTTAAACCCTACCTTATTAATTAACTACCAAAATTATTCCCCTCTCCATTAATTTAATAACACTCTCTCTTCTTCCCCAAACCAAAACCTAATTCATCTTCACCCCCTCCCTCTCCCTCTCCCAGCCGCCCCCCCCCCCCCCCCCCCTAGCCACCGCCGCGCGCCCGCAAATCGGCTCCCCCATCCGTAAATCGAGCAACCCACATCCCCTGAAATTCGAGCAACCTTCCTCCCACCCCACTTGAAAATCGCGACCCCCTTCCAGCCGCCGCCCCCTTCCATAAATCAAGCATCCAAATCGCAACTCTTCATTTGCCACAAAAAAAAATTTTTTTTGCAGCTCTCTTCTTCTTCTTCCTCATCTCTTCTTCTTTCACAACCACCGGGAAAAATGGTGGTTGGAGCTGTGATTTTTATTTTTTTGATATTAGGAGTTGTGATTCTTGTAGTTGGATTTGTAAGAACAAAATAACGGATTTTATGGAGCTTTAAAATGGTATATAGGGTAGCGGGTTGCAGGTGGGGGAGGAGGGAAGAGGCGGCTGAATGAATGGGATATGTAAAGTTAGGGTGGCTGGGGAAGGAGGAAAGTGGTGGACGGTGGTGGCTGGAAGTTGGAATAATTAAAGGGGGAGGCTGTTTTCAAAAGGACGGTGGTGATGGTGTGTGAGGGTGGTGGAGAAAATGGTTTGGGGCTGTAAAGGGGGGGGGGGGGGTGTTGCTGGAAAAAATGACGGGGGGGGGGGGGGGGGGGGGGGGGGGGGTCGCCGGAAAAAATGAGGTGTGGTTCTATTATTTAGGTTTTAGGAGGACTTGTTTATAATTTCAAAAATATGTGGTGTAGTTAGTAATTTTTTTATTAATTGTGTAGTATGAGAAGTATAAAAATAATCAAAATAATCTTGTGGTGCCAAAAGCAAAATTTTATGGTACAGAAGTGGGTGCAAGTAGTAAATAGAGGGTCCAAATAGAAACCCCTATATATATATATATAGTATGTTTCATTTGTGGATCCCTGTAGTGACTACAAGACTTAACTAAGTGGTTAAATTGTTACATCTGGACTGGTTTTAGGTTCGATATATTTGATGCTTTTTTTTCCCCTGGCCGTGACTTAATGGCTAAGAATATAGTTACTTCTGTTTTTAGATGGGATCCGTCCGTAGCTAAGTTAGCCATGAAACACTGTGACGTGCCCTTTTTCTTTTTATCCTCCTAGAAACTCAAACCCGGACCCTCCGGATTATAAGACCCAATAATTATCATTGGGTTAATGTCTTATTGGGCGTGATGTAACTTAATGGCTAAGAATATGGGTAAATCCGTCTTAAGGATAGGTCCCCCTTTGCCATGTAACAAGTGGGTAGTAAATTAACAAGTAAATAGATACTAAATTAAAATTGAAATGGACACAAATCGTGAAATTAGAAGCTCTTACCTCTTCAGGATTATATATCGACTTTCCATTACTTGATCCGCCCGCCCCTGTAATACTCATTACTTACAACATTAACCGTACCATAGTGATATCGCCAACCTGCACGTCCCAACCTCAGATCCGAGAGCCATTGATGATCAACCAGTGAATCTCGTATAAAATGATGAGAGACACCAAGTCGACAATGGCAGTTCACGCAAAACTGACATGCCCGTAGCGTTTTATGAGTAGGTACTGATGCTTTTTTTTATATATATTGCAGGACTTGTTTTGAGTATATAATGGCAGTACACATTTTACATTTTTTTTTTTTTTTGAAAATCACATTTTACATTTTAGATATCACCAAAAGCAAAATTGTTATATCTTAAACCTCTAATAATGAGGGAAGTTTGTATCTATATATATCTATATACTACCATATAATTATGAAGCTTTAACATATTACGATTGTTGAAGAAGAAGAAGATTCAACTCTAACGCGTATCTCCCCAATACACCGCCCCTTCTGCAACAAGATTAAAAGATTATGATCAATTTTAATAAGAAATATTCACCGTAAAGAGGACAGATAAACAAAATCCAGGGGTCTTTTAGCCACACGACACCACACATGCAATCGACCATATCAAAGTCAGATTTTAGACCTTACAATCGGCTTTTATCAGGTCTATTGTCATACTATCCGGATTCTGGACACTTAAAAAAGTCGAATATATGGGCCTAGAATCAATTTGTGTGTGACGCCACGGTAAATTCTGAGTGTATTAAACAAGATCAGAGCCAAATTCCTTCGAAATAAAACAAAGAGCTCACCTTATCAATGTTGGGAGAATTTTCTGGACACTTTGGAGATGAATAAAGCACTCTTTACAACTCTCGAGTCTGTCATCAAACAATTTTTCAAGCATTCATTACTGAAACTTACAAATGTTTTGTTTAATTACTAATGAAATGGAAGTCCCCACTAGATTAAATGAAGGTAAGGAATGATACCTTTGTTCAGCATGAAGATCAACCCCAACAGCAGGAGGAGCTGATACAGTTGACCGGACTAATTGACCAAATACCGCAACAAGCTTCAGTAGCATTTCCAAAGAAACAGTTGTATGTCTAAGCAAATAGAAGATGAAAGAAAGAAAACAACATAAGATTTTGATCACAGAAACAACGGATTACGGTACGCTTATAACTTATAAGAATCCTGACTAAAGAAATCAATGTCATAGTTCCCCTTCTATCAGGGTCGTCCCTGTGCTATCCGAGCCCTTCACCCTTACAATCTTTTAAGAACATTATAAACATTACAAGAGAAAATTGATAGAAGTAGTTGTCATTCATATTATTAGCAAAAAGTTTCACACGGACACTTGTCTTTTATCATTTTTAGGGCATGATTTAGGTGGTTGAAAATTAGAACATGGAGACACAAACTGACCTTAAATATACAATACCCTTAAATATACAAATTTTGTGAGCTCTAGGCCACGTTGACGGCCTTGCAGACCTACCCACAAGGACGGCGCTGCTTTCTAGTTTGACTTGACCATTCATAACAACCAAACTTACATATAAACTATTTACAATATATATATATATATATATATATATATGTGTGTGTGTGTGTGTGTGTGTGTGTGTATAGTGAAGGGTGCAAAAAGACAACACATAGAACATTTATGCTTTTGGGGCATTTAATTATTGATACCTTTCAATCTTGGCATCTAATAAACCAAGCAACACAGGCAGCAAGCACGAGAATAGGTCTAGGGTAATAATGTCCACTCTTTCTAAAAGGACACTGACTACATCTGATTGTACCTGTACAATTGATAGTTCCAAAAAGAAGCATGTCAGACAAGCAGAAATCGATATAACCATTTAAAAATGCCGTAAAGCTGACTTACAGAATGATCTGGTAATTTATTCATGGCATTTATGGCACCTTTAACATCATTCCGTTCCCAGAAAAGCCGAATCATCTGAAAAGCAAGTATCGGTGAAACATTTGCAGAATGTCATGGGCATATCGAAATTTTAATCTGTTATAGACTAGGTTGCATGGGTATAGATATGCGGGTACGGGATACATGGGTGCGGGAGTTTTGAAAAATATAGGGACCAAACTGCACATAATAAAACTATATGGGCAAATATATACATATCTAAGAACATAAAATAAAGATTTTAGTGGTTTTTGTCCTTCTTGGTAGTTTTTATTCATTTTGTGCAGTTTTATTAATTTCTGGTAGTTTTTTTTCTCAATTTTCAACAAGGTTCTTCATTTTACACATCGGAGTTACAGATATGCATGTCTGAATCCCATATCCAACTTTTAAAAATTATAAATTCACAACAAGCGTGTATCCTAAGTATCCAATGCATATCTGTGTCGGATATGTATTGGATTCAGGGCACGCAACCAGTCAAAAGTACCATGCATCGTAGGTTATAGGGATTAAACAAGTGCAACAATGTTAGGTTCCCCAACACTAAAAAGAGGGTGATATGCAAGTCCCAAGCTTTCACAACAACAAAATGTGTAAACACGGTATGCAATCATACAAATCATAGGAGCACCAGTTACCTGTAGCTTTGCTAGGCGGGAAGTAAATGTGCTTAAAAGGGCATCATGATTTTGCATAAGAATTTGAACATCATGAATATCATTTAGAGCTGGATCCTCCTCTCTACCAGCAACCGGCTGTTCATTATTCTGCACAAAGGGACATTTCAAGTAAATGAAAATGTAGAATGTACGACGTGTTTCACCAAAAAGAGATTAAACTAGGGGTGAGGGATAATCATGCAAGTTGCTACATGGAGAAGCCTAGACACTACCGCTCCTAAGTTTTATACTTCAATTGTGTATTTTCAATAATGAAAAAGAGCCGCTTCCTGAGTTTTGAAATATCAACTTGTCGGATAAGCATATATAAACAAGGTGAAAAAAGTCGAACATTAAAGCAAAAGGCTGAAACCAAATATGTGGAAGAATTGAGTTCCACAGTATCTAATTGTCATAAATGCAGCTCGTCTAGCAGGAGAAGAAAATTTACTTAAAATATACACTATCATTTGAAGGCTTTGCAAAAAGTATGATCAGATTGCAATTAATCGTCCAATTTCCAAATTTAGAAAGCAAGTAACATCATTGACGAAAACTATCATAAAAAATCACAGCCTTACTAGTGCAGTTGGCAGTCTTTCAGCAGAGATTAGTGATGGGGGTGCAGTAGAAGCTATTTCGCCAGATCTTCCAATCTGAGTTGTATCAGGTGAATGGGCTTCAACATTGCTACACACTTCTATCTTCTCAAATCTCTCAACGAGATTACGCGTCCTACCGTGAACAACTGCCACTGTCAAAGTTAAAAACGTGTTAGACACATACTAATCAACCAATAGAGATGTAAAATGTCAAAATATTGGACACCAACCTCCATTCACAACTTTAGCTGGGTTCACGCCTCGTGCATCATTTTGGGCATCTGAAAGAAAAATTACTTGTGGGTAAGTATATCACTGTGACAGAAGAACCCATACACAGAAGCAGGACTAGACATTCACATTCTTCTCATGCAAACATGCCACCTCCCCTCTTTATCCTTCTTCAACATATCCCAGCTCACCCCTATACACTCCTAATATTTGAGAGAGTGTGAAGAAATACACATCTCACCCCTCAGCTTGGTATAACCCACAAATCACTACTGTATAATAACTCTTCTCCACCGAGTGAGGTAGCACTTGCCAAGAAAGAACAAAGGGGGAAGTTCAGGCCATGAAACTACATTAAAAACCCTGGTAATAGTAAGGGTAATAAGCATTTTTTTCAAGGATCTAGCACTAAATTGCCTCTAGGTCAAGAAACTAGACAACAGATTGCCTTTAGAATGTCCGTTAACGGAACGGTCACAAGAACACAACATGGAAGTGCTTAGGAACTAAGTAAAGCAAATAAAAGAGAATCATTTTCATATGTCGAGAACTTATACCATTTTCCAAGTTTGACTTTGTCAGTGGCGACAATTTACCCATCTTCCCGTTGACAGCCTTGACACTCAAATCCTGTTCTTCAGAGGAATCCCTAGCATTGTTGTCAAACATAAGTCTGCTCTTGCTGTTCCGATCCTCTTTCGAGTCGAACGTATTCACCGTGCCAAAAGGTCCAGATTCAATAACAGCTGGCATTGTCTCCGTACTAAACTTGGTAGTTGATGGTGGCCTCCGCGCATGAGCCTTCTTAGCATTCATCGCGGTCTCTTTGGCTCTAGAAGGACTGTATTCAAGAGGTGTCGATACAGTCACCACCTCAGGTTTGGTACTTGTTGGCTTTCTTGCTTGAACTGGGCCCCTCTTAGAATCAAATGTATTTGCGGTGTTACGAAATGACCCCGAAACAGGAGCTGCTGATACAGTTTCAGCATCAGATTTTGTGGCCGACGCCTTTCTTCTATTAGCAGGTCTGGGTAATGTCATGGGCGCATTGTTACCAAAAGACCCTGAATCAGGAAAACTTGATACAGTTTCTGTATCAATTTTCATGTTCGATGGCTTTCTTGTATTAGCAGGTCTTACCAATGTACCAGCATTTGTCCGTGCAGTAGAAATAGAATCCCTTTTAGTATCGTGATTGTCACGAGGTACAAATATAGGTACAACAAAAGACTTGTTTGTTGCAGATTCGTTTGGTTTTGTATGTAAGACTGCTCGAGAACCCTGCTTTTGACTTGCAGGACTCTTGATTTCCTTGGAGTCAGGAGGGGCCATAACCTTGGGAGAACAAAGAGATTCAACTTTCTTTGAACTTACAGGACTTTCACCTGCAGTTTCACACAAACAATAAATTCTAATTATGACAAAAGAAAAATGATGTTTCAATCAGACAGAAATTAAAGCCACAACATATAGTAAACTAAATCTCTCTAACCACACAAAAGGGGGTTAAAATCAATGTCTAGGCTATGGACTAAAACAATGTAGGGATAAAAGCGAAGAACAAGTGATATTTGATGGTAAGACCACAAGAAAAGCAATGACAAGATACTGTCTCAACGATAATGTGAGAACAAAACATCTGATGATTCAAAATGAGAGGCAATATGTACATGGACTTACTATCAACGTATATATTCTTTATATCTGTAGACTCGGAATCTGGTGATGTACTCCGGGCATTAAAATGTGACATCCTATTCTTCATATCTTTAGACTCGGTATCTGGTGATGTACACCGGGCATTAGAATGTGACATCCTATTCTTCATATCTTTAGACTCGGTATCTGGTGATGTACACCGAGCATTAGAAGCTGACATCCTATTCCTTATATCTGTAGACTCGGTATCCGGTGATGCACACCGAGCATTAGAAGCTGACATCCTATTCTTTATATCTGTAGACTCGGTATCCGGTGATGTACACCGAGCATTAGAAGCTGACGTCTTATTCTTTATGTCTTTAGACTCGGAATCTGGTGATGTACACCGAGCATTAGAAGCTGACATCCTATTCTTTATATCTTTAGACTCGGAATCTGGTGATGTACAACGAGCATTAGAAGTTGGCATCCTATTCTTTATATCTTTAGACTCGGAATCCGGTGATGTGGACCGAGCATCAGAAGTTGACCTCCTATGATTTTCGCTTTTCTTTAATGCAATATTCTGGAGTTCCACCTTCTCCTCAGATTGACCGTCCTGCTCAGGCACTATACTGCCACCATATAGTTGAACAACCTAGAATGAAGGTCCGGAAAAAAGGCACAGTTAACTTGATTTTTTCTGGTGGGTGATTCTTCTTTTCTTTTTAGGGGTGAAGAGTTAGTGTGTGCGTGTGTAGGGGGGGGGGGGGGGGGGGGGGGGGGGGTAAAAAATCTCATTGACTGTGAAGAATAGCACATGGATAGTACATACTGACATATCCACAACCCAAACTCCAACGGAATTCTCATAATATGCACCACCCAAAAGTTTCCCGTCATGGACACATAAGTCGCCGATGGTAGACCATCCCATATCAACAGAATCGTGACAAATCGCAGGCTCCCATGAGTAAACCTACAAGTCAAAACAGATGTTGTAAAGTATGCTACCACTTTTCCCACAATATAAATCAAAGGAACAAACCTTTAAACTGCCATCCAGTGCACAAAACAGGCGGGTTCCATCAGGATGAAATTTCATAGACCGAACACCTGCAGTCTGAAAGACAAACCAATGTATGTGAGATGCCTATTATTTAGTTCAAGAGTCCCTTGCACCGTCTACAAAGAAAAACAAACAGAACAACAGCAGCTCTGATTAACAAAGGCAAGTAAATAGTCTTTATACTTGAGAACTGTCGTGACCATCAATTTGTCATCATAAGAAAAGTAAAAAAATATGAAAAAAGAAAGAAAGAAAAGGAATCAAAAGTTTATCTCTCAAAGTTTACAAGCACAAGTACCTCGCACTTAGTAGAGCTAATCATCTCAAAGGTTTCCAAATCCCAAAATTTAATAGTCCGGTCCGCAGAGCCTAAAGCACAAGGCGATGACACAATTTCAGAAGAAATTATTAGACAAAACTGGCCTTAAGCCATTCAAAGCAGATATAGCTTTGAGAAGGGTAAACTCTATTCTTTCATAGCGACTCCACCCACAAGCACAAAACACTAAGATTAACAAAAATAGACAATCCTACAATCATACACACAACCTTATATAATGTTATCTATCCCAGCGAACCAGAAAATGAATCAAACAAAAGAGATAGAGACTGAATATGAAGAGCTATAACAGGGAAAACCCAGTGTCATTTGTAATTTATAAGATGATCTAATTAATTGACTTATTTTGCTGGCATTCTCAATGTCATTCATCTTGATGTTTCCACTAGAAATAACTTTCAAATATTTTGCATACCAAAAAAGATTTTGCCCCTATAAAGGTATTCCCATAGTTCTACATTTTATCTAAATCATTAAATGAGAAACTATATAAGCGATGAGCTAGACGGTAATTCTATTCTCAGCATTCAATGCTAAGGAAGTCTTTTATTGCCAACCGTAAAGGGCCAATGAGTAGCAGCCCAACCATAGCAGTTTTATGAAATAGAAACCCAAAGCACAGACAAAACATGTAAACGCTATTCCACCCTAGATTCTCAGAGGCTTCATCAACGTTCTACCCTAATACTCGGCTCTCAAAGCAAGAATATCGGTTTCCAACCAAAGATTGCTATTTTACATCAGAAAGAATGCAAAAACATAAAAAGAATGCCTGCGGAATTCAAGACTAAATCTTAGACGTGTGTACCTGTTGCTAACAGAAACTCAAACGGATGAAATTCTAAGGACCTAATATGTCCCTGATGAAGCTTGAAGTCATGCAAGAGCTTTCCAGCTGTCAAGTCCCACACCTGATCAAGAATAAAAGGTTCAGACTGAGCAAAAGCTTTCAAGGCTAAATCAGAAACGCTTAAGATTGGTTTATACCTTTACAACATGATCAAGTCCACCAGAAACTACCCATCGACCATCTGGAGTAAACTTCATTGTGCTAATTCCTCGAGAATGACCTTTGTAAGTGTGTGTGCATCCTTTCTTTCTGATATCCCATATCTTTAGATTAGTGTCCATGGAACCAGATGCCAAAAACTCACCAAACGGATGGAATTCAACAGCAGTGCAATAGGATCTATGTCCAGTGAGATTGTGAATCACTACACTTAGAGAATGGCAGTAATCAGATTAGACCAAGCAACACAAACTTTTTACAAAGCTCTAAGCATGACTGACTACAGGCTATAGAGTCCATACACCCGAAACCAAGACTCAACCTAGCTTCACTCAAAAGTCATAGGACCAAGAACCTCAGACAGAATCCCACAGCCAACCGAGACTCAACCTCAGCCCGCTCGAAAAGTCATAGGACCAAGAAGTAGACACAGAATGTGACAGCTAACAGTTGCACGTAATTAAGATGCTGATAAGAAACATTGATGAAAAGAAAACGAAGGCAAGAAACATATTTTACGAGGAACGCGTCTTATCATGAGTATTCCGGATGCTAAGATGGACGCCGCTTATTGTATCACAGAAAACACAGCAGCCCCATGCGTCCTCTGAATGAAACACCCTAGCTTTGAATAATTTCATTCCAAAACAACTCACCCTAGTCCACCCTCTGCACCCCCACCCCATCCCCCCATTAAAAAAACCATAAAAAATGAACCCTATCCTGAATAGAAACACCTATATATTCTATACATGCCAGAAACATACAAACATATGCAGTCTTCTTGTCTACTAGAGCCAAAGTGGGAGGATAAAGTTTCCAATGAAAAATGAAAGCCTTTATCTTTCTGGGTTAGCTTACATATAGGTACAGACATATAGAAAATTCAAGGTATCAAGGTACTCGTATTGAAAAACAAGACTGTAAATGCTGATTTAACATAGAAACCCAAATGAAAAAGAAAGCTTAAGCTTTACGCATTCAAAGAAACATATGGAGTCTGAATATCGGCATTTTGCATATGCGAATCTAGAGCAGAAACAAAAGCTCGATAATGTCTAGTACAGTTAACTGAAATGGCATGGACGACTTACCCTTTGTTTCTTCCAGATCCCACAGTTTAATTACACCAGATGAGGCTCCAGCAACAGCTAAGACCTCTGCAGAATCAAAAGCTACAGATTCTATAGGACTTGAGTGACCATTCAAGCTCTGCACATCAACATGAAAGCACAATTTATTTATTCACACAAGGAAATCAGAAGGCCAATTATGTGATGCACATATACACTGCTGATGAAGAAATATGCACAAAAAAATGATGAAATCCAATTATATCAGCACAATGAGATGAGATATCCATAAGGAACCGCAACCATAAATGGTATAGTCAGGAAGATTCATTCCATGATTAAATGGGGATAAATGATAATCATACTGACGTATTCTACATTCAAAAATATAAATAACATCACTATACTACTACTGATTCCAAAGTTGTTTTGTTGGTGGAGCTAAATTTGACAAAACATAAACTTTATTTGCTCACTCCAATTTAATTGCTACAATCCATGATGAATATCTTGCAACATATATCCTAGCTAAGAAACTAACATATGAATCACAATATCCAAGAAACTGAGATTATGCATCATATCTAAAACTAACCGTAAGAGGCTCTGGTTTGCCTACTGACCACAGATTCACCACGTGATCATCACCGCCTGTTAAAAACTGCCTGCATGTCTTCTTTCCGATTCTCAGACAATTCACATTCCCAGAATGCGCCACAAACTCCTCTAATTTTCCATTTGAAGTCAAGAATTACACAGAAGCCAGCAAAACACACACAACAGCAACAACAAATAATTCTTTCATAAAATTTGTTTTATTTTTTTGAAATTCAACGAATTGTCTAGTGATTTAGTTTCAAATCTTCAGACAGCTCATGTTAGCTCAACAACTGCTCGGCGTGCTGAAAGCATCAAACTAATCAATCAGCCTCTTAATTCAATGCATTCAACGAAACAAAACTAAGAATCTCAAGTATTATATGTGTAATTACACATTGAAACTGCCATGTATAAGCAAGCAATACAACCAGCTTAGCTCTAATTTACAACTTACTTCAAAACAAAGCTAAATGTTAGCTCAACGCTTCAAACTAACCAATCAGCCACTTACTTGATTACTTCAGTGCATTCAACCAAACAAACCTGAGAATCTGAACATTGAAACTGCCATATAAAATCAAGTATTAGTGTAACACAGCCAGCTTAGCTCTAATTTACAACTTATTTCAAAATAAAGCTAAAATCTAGCTAAATCCACACACGCAGCATATTAACAAGAAGCAACAAAAACAAAAAAAAAATCATAAATCCAAAAACAAAACAAAGAAAAAAAAAAGGATACGCAGCTTATATCCACGTTTCGCCATTTCCAATAGGAAAAGACGAGATCGGAGACCAAATCTGATGCAATAATCGCCAATATCACCTCCTGAATTCCCACTAAATCACCGACAAAGATTTTATGATTCCTATCCTCCAAAGAGCAATTTATTACTGAAATAAATTAATGGAGCAAAAAATAATGAAATCCAAAAGAAGAAGAAATGCTTTTCCTCTCCACTTCTTCCTCCGTACTTCAACAACTTCAACACAAAGCTATAGAATATAAAAAAGAAATGATAACTTTGATGATGATGATGCTTCTCTGTTCTGTACAGTAGTGATTATTGTTGAACAGGAAGATTATTTATAATTTATAGTTTTTATTAAGTTAATAATAATACTGTTATTTAATTATAAATTATGATAAATTAATGACGGTGAATATTCAATTTGCTGGAATTTCTATTTAATATGTTTTGCTTTTTATGATAGAGAGAGAAGAGTTAATTTAATAATTTAATATATATAAATTACAGAAAAGACCAATAATAGTAAGCTTCTAGATTTCATGCAATGATGGGACTTAAAAGTTTTTCCAAAATATGGGCAGAGACTATTGGGAAATTATTAAATTTTAAGTCTTGATGAAATTTATTGGCACCATGTAATTGTTTCGGACATGACATTACATCATAAAATTACTTCAAGACCTCGTATGTTTAAATGTCGATATCTTTGTTACTCGTTAAAAATAAGAAACATTATTATTCCATCATCGTCTTTTATGTGGTGATGTTAATATCGATATCGACGACATTCTTTTATTTTTTGGTTTATGTGATGCCTAAAGTAATTTTCAAGTGTTGTAATAATTGTGATGCCGAAACAATTATGCGGTGCCCGTAGAAGTCGTTAATATCTAAAGAGAGTCTTTATTTGCATCATGACGATTTTCAGTACACCACACTTACCATACATCAAACTTAATCAATATTTTGAAGGCCGATTATAGAGCCAAAAACCGATTTTCCAAATGTCGGTTATCACAATATACGTATGGAAAGTCGGTTGTTAACTCCAGAACCGACTTTCGCAAAACCAGCTATAATGTAGTGCATGATTTCTTCTCGGGAAAAAAATAGTGCATGATAGGTATGTAACGTGTCATCATCACCTCGCCACGTGTCATCCACCGTTAACCCAATAATAAAGAAAAAGACAGACTCGAACCCGATATTGGGAGGTCGGCCCGGATGGCCTCCCAAGCTCGCCACATGTCGGCTAGAACACGTTGGAGCTCGGCCAATATAGGTTGGCCAAGCTATATCCCTGACGCATACATTTATTATCACATAATTATAGTAAGATCATTTACCCATTAGGACTTCGATCCTCTTGTGATTACTACCTAAAATTCCACGATTATCTCCTAAAATCAATGGGATAAATCCGTAGCTATCTATTCCTTAGGAAACACGGCATTAGAGTCCAACAAGGACCCGGCCCATGATGGCCTAGGGCACAAGCCCCCCTCTATATAAACAATCCCAGGAACTACGAAGACTTGATTCCTGATTAATACACAGGATACGTAGGCAGCTTGAGGTACAATATCTCGGTCCGTCCTAAACCTCACACCAATCACGCTCGTTACATCATTTTTAGTGTTAATGAAACTTGAATAGATTGTCACTAGGATCAAGAGGCCCGGAATTAATACCCGACGATTTCCAGCATCGTTGGTATGGTGTAAGGTATTCGGTGGGGTGCAAATAATATCTCACCGTTTAAACGTGGAATTTCTTTTGAACAATGAATAAAAAGAAAAGCACTTGCAATGTTACCCTAAATTAGATTGATATTTTTATGAATTGTTATCGTTATGCAATAGATCCGACAATACGATAAATGTTGTCATAACAACCGGGTATTAGGAAATATTCTGTATTTATTGTCAATATTATGTATTTATATCCATATACTCTGTATTCATTATACCTGTGTAATCTATGTAGTATATATATCTTTGTAATACCATTCTTTAGATGTGTGAATAATACAATTATATTTTCCAAACTCTATTTCTCTAAATATGGTATCAGAGCTTCCATAAACACTCTTGCATCTCTTCTTCTCCTTCCAAACCCTAAAGCCGCCATATTCATCCTCTCCTTCCAGCTTCGTTTTTTTTTCCGTCCCCCTGCTGTTGTTCGTCGTTCTCTCCTCTCGCTCTCTCCATGGCCGACTCTTCTCCTATCACCTTCAACTGCGACGCAAACTCCAATTAAACTCGATTCTACAAATTATGGTATTTGGATTTTACAAATGGAGCCACTCCTTGTTGGCTATGACTTGCTTGGATACGTTAATGGCACCCTCCCTCCTCCGCCGCAAACCGTTCAAGCCGACGGTGCCACCAAGGTCAATCCCAACTATACACACTGGAAGCGTCAGGATAGTCTTCTCCTTCACACTATAATTGCAGCGTGTACCCCTCAGGTAGTTTCTTTCCTTCGCAAAGCTACTACATCTCGTGAGGCATGGGAAATTTTGAAAAATACTTATGCTAAGGCATCTCGGGGTCGTATTCGAGCTATTAAAGACGCCATAAAATCAATGACACGTGGGTCATAATCTATTTCGAATTTTTGCATCTTTGTCAAAAACAAGGTCGATGAATTGTCTATTATTGATAAACCTATGGATGATGAGGATTTGATTGATTTAGTTTTAGACAATGTTGGTGATGAATATCAAGACCTTGCTGTAGCCGTACAAGCACGTGACACTGTTATTTCTTTTGAAGAATTGCATGAAAAGTTGCTGAATTTTAAGGTGAAAACTACATCTTCTTCGTCGGCCAACTTTTCCCCCACCTCCGCCCATCCTGCTTATACTCGGCCTGCTCTTCTACCTACTCCACACTCCTCCAATTGGCGCAATTTCACTCTCTCCCCAACTTCCCAGTTTCGTCCGCAACCCAGCTGTTGAGAGGATTTTGCATCATTTAAACAAAAGAAAATTTATAAACCCTAACTTAGATGCAAAACTAACTCCTAACCGGCCAAACACCGGGTAGTTGATAGTATAGCGAGATAAGTAAGGGGTCGATCCACAGGGAATTGGGATGTTGAATCTAATTTCATTAATCTTTCCAATTGTTACTACTAGTTATTACTAAACCTAAACTAAAGAGGAGAATAAACTGGACGAGAGGATTTTTAGTCCAAAGCCGGAAACACATAATTAAGAACAATCAAACAAGAACAACACGAGAAGATAAAAACGATCCTAAAGCTAAGGAAAACATAAAAACGACCTAAACTAAGGAAACATGAAATCAAACAACGTACAAACCATGTAATTTCAATCCTACCTCATCTCGTGATTTTAACTCGAATTGTGGTTTCACCTTACGAAGGTATGAATCCTACTTTCGTAGTAATTCGCCTATCAATCTCATCATCTTTCGATCTATAGAGATTAACGCATATAAAACAAGGTGTAAGATCTTTCAATATAATAACCTAGATAATCAACCTATCAACTTTCGTTATGTCAAGGTTAAAAATCACATCTTTTCTATGGTGATCTAGCCTAACAATGATTTTCATCAAGTCAGACAACGATTAGCAACCAATCTCTCGATCTAGTCACACATGGCATGATAATTGCATAGAAAAGATACAAAACGAATCATAAATCATGAATATAAAGCGAGGGACCGAATTAATTGAAGAACAAACTCACGGGGTTTGATACAATTGATGAATCCATGAATCTACAAAGAAGAGAAAAGCATCTAATCTAACCCGGATCACCCGAGCACAAGGCTCGGGTGACCGGCCTCGAAGCCAAGGAGGAGCGGTGCTCTGTGTTTTTGGTGTGTGGAAGAAAATCGATGTAAAAGTATATCCCAATGGGGTTGAGAGGCTGCTCGTATTTATAGAAAATCGAGGCGGTTTGCTCCGGGACGATTCGAACGCCGGTTCCACTTTACGAACGCCAGTTCAGACTTTAGAACGCCAGTTTGACAAGTTCCTGAGCTCTCAGTCCTGATTTCTGCTCCCTGAACGCCAGTTCTATACTGGAACGCCAGTTCCATGCTTCAAAACGCCAGTTTGAGCTGAGTCCGATTTTTGGTTCCTTTCTTTGTCCTTATCTCTAACAACCCATCCTTATCCTTTTGTAACAAACCTTATCTCTTGGATATTCTAGATGATTCATGACTTGCTCTCCAAGATCTTATCCTTTGCCACTTGTCACTTCCAAGCTTCAACACTTGTGAGCTCCTAATTAATCAATGAATAACACCAAAATGTAATACAATTCCAAATTAACAACAAATCATCAATTAAGCACAAAATTCATTACATTTTGAAATTAACTCATTAAAAATATCATTTGCTCAATATTTAAATATAAGGCTCGATTTATATGAAAATAATACGAATATGGGGAAATTGATATAAAATATATCGTTAAAAACACTATAAATTCACCCCGAACAACTCCCCCACACTTAGCTTTTTGCTCGTCCCGAGCAAAACAAAACAAAATCGAGACTCGAGACGTATAAACATTTATGCAAATATAAAACATATTCAAGTCGTTTAGAGGTTCACCCAGGTGTGTGTGTGTGCATAGCCATAATAAATTTCCACTAAAACCACACTTGAAATTGATTCAAGCAAAACTAGCTAACATCCCATTTAAATTAGAAATTTTAAAAACGATTATAACATGCACCTTACAAAACATACAAATTCGAAAAACAATAATAGAGAGTATTTAAAATATTTCCGACATACTTAGAGGATAATCCCTACAACATATCTTTCAGTTTATAGTGGGGATAAGATATACGATAACTATGTCTTATATTCAATTCATATCACTTCTCATCTAAGTTGATTTAATTATTTCTCATTTAAACACACATCAGAATGAGCTATTGCCCTCATAGTAGAATAGGACATTTCGAGATAATCCCCTACCTACTCAAATCATAAGGCGACTTTTTTCCCGATTGTCGTGAGCTTTTGGTCATCATAGTGGTATAGGACATTTCGAGATAATGCCCTATCTCACTCCAATCATCGACCAGCTTTCGACATACTCAACTAATTCATTCATTAACTCAACTTTTCAAAAAAACAATAGTTACGTGTCACTTATCACATTCAAACTTCAAGATATTCACAGTATGACATACTTTTAATTCTAAATACAAACTATTAAAATTTTCAAAATTCATATGAAAGCAAAGAATCATGCGATAATCATCAAAAATCTCCAATCAAATGGGCATAGCTTTAAATTATAGCTCATCATCTACTATGGCATGTGAAATAGTGTTGGGTGAAACATCTAAAGTTACTAAATATGCAAAATAATGCACCAATGATATACAAACTCAAATAAAGATATGCATTTGTTCACTTGGGACAAAACAAAAATTTGAAAAATTTAGCACTTTTTCATAGAAATATGACTAATATGGCAAAAGAGTGTAGATACTAATCCCTTCCCCCACACTTAGATTGCAACTTGTCCTCAAGTTGTACAAAAATAAAAAGTTTAGGAACTTAGCTGATTGTATTTCCAAGCTGGCAATTCTGGAAAGAACCCCTGAAGAACCAAAATTGCTTGACTATCCTTGGAAATGTGGAGCATCACAGATCCAAGTAAGCTTGAATAGATCAGTAGACTTGTGGAGCATCACAGGAATACTGACATCAACGTGAAAGCGCACAACAGCTATAAAAAGTGTCCTGCATACTTGATCAGTGCAAAAAGAGTCTACGGGGAAAAAGAATTATACATTGAAAACACAAGGAGAATAAATCATAGAGATGTTTCAGATTAAGCTCAGATAAGGATGGAACATATACATGGACATTGCAAAATAGTAGGCTAGGTGCAACTACATTACAATGCAAACTACATGATATGTAATCCTAATAAAAGAAAACGCAAACGAGCTCGGTGAGCGGGTTGTGAAGACGACCACTACGGTGACTACGGCCCTTAAAGAAAAGAAACCAATGCAACTAGATGACATGCAACTAAATGAAATGCACAAATAAAAGAAAATAAAAGGAAGAAAACTAGCCCCTTAATTTGCAACATGACATGTATAAAATAAACGTCTACCAAATAATGACAGGTTACGATAAACGACATCTTGTCCATTACAATGCGGTGTAGACGCGCCTTAAGACTCATCAAAAGTGATAGCATTATGGAAAACCAACGAGTTAGCTATACTAAACAGATATAACTCATAAGACGCGATGGTAGCATACGGAAAACCGACAGTAGCTACCCATATGAGTTACAAAATAACAAAAAAGCACATAAGTCTCAAAGCTTAAAAGATTCATCACGGCGGTGTGTAGCATACGGAAACCGACATTAGCTACTAACAAACAAAAAGACCGGTTATAGCTTACGAGAACCGACGATCCTTATAACTTGCATAGATGAATCAAGTATATTAAAGTAAATCAATTATTTAACATGGATTCGTAGATGGAAAGATATGAATATGCAAGTTCAGAACATCTACGTAAAAATAAAAAGCCACAGAAGCTAGTATAAAATTATCCATGTCAAACAAAAGCATTAAAAATCAGATCAAGGAAAATTCAGAACCTGAACTGCATTTCTCAGACCAAACGGACGTTCTTGCAGCTGGACGAGCGTTCATCTGAAAATTTAGCAACGAACGGGCGTTTCATCACTCAATCGGGCGTTCCCCCGCATATTATAAACTTGGACGGGCGTTCGGATGCCTTGAACGCTCGTCCATTTCCAAAAATGCACGAAAGGCGGGAAAAATAACGGCAACCCAAAACTAATCATAAACTCAACACACATATAGCACGGACAACGGCCACAGATAAATTTTTAGCACAGGGGTCAGATTAGAAATCACCTAAACACATAATTCACGTTGAACAAATTGAGTAAAAAAAAACTTTTTGCACATTCTTAACCAAACGGTCATCGAAACACGGCAAAAATAAAAACTCTCAATTTAGTTAACGCTACGAAACGTAACAAAATCGAGAAATTAACTCAACTAGATTCAACAAAACACCGATTCCCCGGCAACGGCGCCACTTTTGTTTGAGAGGATTTTGCATCATTTAAACAAAAGAAAATTTATAAACCCTAACTTAGATGCAAAACTAACTCTTAACCGGCCAAACACCGGGTAGTTGATAGTATAGCGAGATAAGTAAGGGGTCGATCCACAGGGAATTGGGATGTTGAATCTAATTTCATTAATCTTTCCAATTGTTACTACTAGTTATTACTAAACCTAAACTAAAGAGGAGAATAAACTGGACAGAGGATTTTTAGTCCAAAGCCAGGAAACACATAATTAAGAACAATCAAACAAGAACAACACAGAAGATAAAAACAGTCCTAAAGCTAAGGAAAACATAAAAACGACCTAAACTAAGGAAACATGAAATCAAACAACGTACAAACCATGTAATTTCAATCCTACCTCATCTCGTGATTTTAACTCGAATTGTGGTTTCACCTTACGAAGGTATGAATCCTACTTTCGTAGTAATTCGCCTATCAATCTCATCATCTTTCGATCTATAGAGATTAACGCATATAAAACAAGGTGTAAGATCTTTCAATATAATAACCTAGATAATCAACCTATCAACTTTCGTTATGTCAAGGTTAAAAATCACATCTTTTCTATGGTGATCTAGCCTAACAATGATTTTCATCAAGTCAGACAACGATTAGCAACCAATCTCTCGATCTAGTCACACATGGCATGATAATTGCATAGAAAAGATACAAAACGAATCATAAATCATGAATATAAAGCAGGGACTGAATTAATTGAAGAACAAACTCACAGGGTTTGATACAATTGATGAATCCATGAATCTACAAAGAAGAGAAAAGCATCTAATCTAACCCGGATCACCCGAGCACAAGGCTCGGGTGACCGGCCTTGGAAGCCAAGGAGGAGCGGCTGCTCTGTGTTTTTGGTGTGTGGAAGAAAATCTGATGTAAAAGTATATCCCAATGGGGTTGAGAGCTGCTGTATTTATAGAAAATCAGAGGCGGTTTGCTCCAGGACAGTTCTGAACGCCAGTTCCACTTTCTGAACGCCAGTTCAGACTTTAGAACGCCGGTTGACAAGTTCCCGAGCTCTCGGTCCCCGATTTCGCTCCCCGAATGCCGGTTCTATCTTTGGAACGCCGGTTCCATGCTTCAAAACGCCGCTTTGAGCCGAGTCCGATTTTTGGTTCCTTTCTTTGTCCTTATCTCTAACAACCCATCCTTATCCTTTTGTAACAAACCTTATCTCTTGGATATTCTAGATGATTCATGACTTGCTCTCCAAGATCTTATCCTTTGCCACTTGTCACTTCCAAGCTTCAACACTTGTGAGCTCCTAATTAATCAATGAATAACACCAAAATGTAATACAATTCCAAATTAACAATAAATCATCAATTAAGCACAAAATTCATTACATTTTGAAATTAACTCATTAAAAATATCATTTGCTCAATATTTAAATATAAGGCTCGATTTCTATGAAAAACATAAGAATATGGGGAAAATTGATATAAAATATATCGTTAAAAATCGTATAATTTGACCCTGAACAACTCCCCCATACTTAGCTTTTTGCTCGTCCCGAGCAAAACAAAACAAAAACATACTATCAAGAATCCACATAACCTGACACTAGATGTAGTCGTGCTCACGACAAGCTAGTATTCAAGCAAATCGAAGTCACTCGGTGATTGTGTGTGCGAACCTACTAAACTTCCACCAATCCTCTCTTGATGTATTAAATCAAGCACTAACGATCATCCGGTTAAATAAACGAAAGTTTCATTACGTCTACGCACTTACCCTACAAAAATTACTTGTCAAGAATAAAGTAACTAACTCACATTTAAATTCTTTTACTTGGTGTCAAGAAAATACCTTTCGGTCTCTACTTGGGTTTAGATCAACTCGACTCGAGTTCTAAAAACACAAACTTCTCGCGTCTCAAAAGTATAACACTCTCCCCTACTTTAGAGGCGGTCACCCCGAGATCACTCAAACCCGTACTTGTCCAAGGTAAACCACACTCCCCAATTGGGGCAGTATCCAAATGGACTCGAGGTGAAATTTATCATATATATATATAAGATATTATATTCTCGCCCAAACTCTTTGGAAACTCTTGATCAGGTATCTTTTCTAACACATTCAAGACTTTTAAGGTTCTCAAGAACACTAAGGTGCGAGATTCTAGCTGTGAGTATAGTACGAATTCTTAACTTTCATCAATGCTAAATAAGTGTTATCTCGCATCGAGAGTTGGCTATCCTTTAACTAACCGGAGACTATTTTATATTTGGTTCTTCATCTAATAGGTTCGTGAAATGAAATTCAAGTGAGTGTCGATCTACTAAATCTATTCTTAGAATATGACACGACTACTGAAAACAACTAAAGGTGCCAGATTATAAAACTAGCATGCAAGTGAAATGACATTACTCGGGACAAAAACAAAATTTTTGAAAAATTTAGCATTTTTCATAGAAATATGACTAATATGGCAAAAGAATGTAGATACTAATCCTTTCCGTCCCTCTACCCCTGGCTCTTCCCAAAACAATCCTCCCCGACGTCCTTATCTCGGAAAGTGTCAATACTGCTACACCCAAGGCCATTCTGCTAAGTTCTGTCCTCAAATTCAGCAACTCCACACTCAGGTTTCGCAAGCTGCTCGCTCACCCTACCCTCCTCGCCATCAAGCTCACCTTGCGGCCCAGCCTGAACCAGCCTCTTCTGATGGTCCGTCTTGGCTTCTTGACAGTGGTGCCACCCATCATGTTACCAATGATCTTCAAAATCTCTCGCTCCACACTCCGTATCTCGGCTCCGATGACATAATGGTTGGTGATGGTAAGGCTCTTAATATCACGCATACTGGTTCTACTTCTCTTCCTTTATCTCCTTCCACGTCTTTTCATTTGCGCGATATCCTTTGTGTTCCTGCCATGTCCAAAAATTTATTGTCCATTTCTCAATTGTGTCGCTCTCAT
Organism: Gentiana straminea; assembly: GCA_036785695.1. Taxonomy (NCBI): domain Eukaryota; kingdom Viridiplantae; phylum Streptophyta; class Magnoliopsida; order Gentianales; family Gentianaceae; genus Gentiana; species Gentiana straminea. The sequence continues at coordinate 636,896 of JAVUPR010000034.1, read as the reverse complement.
AATTTATCTGTTGAATTTTTACCCACTGAATTTCTTGTGAAGGACCTACAGACGAATCAACTCCTTCTCCGTGGTCCGGTTAGGAATGGACTCATGAATGGCCCAACCCGCCTTTGCTTGCCTTTGCGTCCACCAAAGCACCGTCCAGCACGTGGCACCATCGTTTGGGCCATCCAACTCCACCAATCCTTAATAAAATTATTAGTTTGTTTGATTTAGAGACTACTGTCTCCTCTTTGTCGCAATGTTCTGCCTGTTTGGAAAATAAAAGTCATAAACTTCCTTTTCATTTATCTACTTTATCCTCTTCCCGACCCCTTGAATATTTGTTTACGGATTTGTGGACCTCCCCTGTTTTATCCATGGATGGTTTTAAGTATTACTTAATTCTGGTTGATCATTTTACTCGATATATGTGGTTTTATCCCCTTGTTCGTAAATCTGATGTTGCCCCCACCTTTATTCGATTTCGAGCTATTGTGGAGAAATTTTTTAATCAGTCCATTAAAGTACTTTATTCGGATAATGGTGGAGAATTTGTTGGTCTTCGTGATTATCTCTCTACTAATGGCATCTCCCTTCTCACTACCCCTCCACATACTCCTGAACATAATGGTTTATCTGAACGTCGACACATGCATATTGTTGAAACTGGCCTTGCTCTTCTCTCTTATGCGTCTCTCCCATCCACGTTTTGGCCCTATGCCTTTGCTACCACTGTCTATCTTATTAATCGCCTGCTAACACCTGTTCTTAATATGAAATCGCCATATGAGCTTATATTCCAAAAACCCCCCAACTATCACAAGCTCCGCGTCTTTGGTTGCTTGTGCTATCCATGGCTTCGTCCTTACACTTCTCACAAACTCGACCCTCGTTCCAAACCTTGTATATTCCTTGGTTATTCCCTCACTCAACACGCCTATCTCTGCTATGAACCAAACACCTCTCGTCTTTATGTCTCTCGTCATGTTAAATTTGTTGAAACTTGTGTTTCCTTATGTCTCTCATTCTCCCGCCACTGCTTCTTCCACTCCCTACATATCTGATTGGCTCCCTACCCCACCTCCCGTGTCTTCTCTCTCTTCTCAACCTCCTTTCACCGCCGCACCTCCCAGCCCATCTCCACCTTCATCACCCCTCTCGGCCTCCCTCCCTTCGGCTTCACCATCTCCACCTCCACCTCCCCCCCTCCACCTCCTCCAACTCATTCTATGCGTACCCGCTCTCGAATAATATTCATCGCCCTATTCACAAACTCAATCTTTATGCTCATGTCCCTTCCTCTCCGGCCCGTGACGTTGAACCCACCTCCGTTTCTCAAGCACTCAAAATACCCCAATGGAGAAACGCGATGCAAGAGGAATATGATGCTTTGATGCGTAATCATACCTGGGATCTTGTACCCCATGATCCTTCTCTGAATATAATTGGCTCAAAGTGGATTTTTCGGTTAAAACGTCATCCTGATGGTTCCATTGATCGCCATAAGGCACGACTTGTGGCCAAGGGCTTTACACAACGCCCTGGCATCGATTATTCTGAAACGTTCAGTCCTATTGTTAAGCCTCCCACTATTCGATTTGTTCTTACACTGGCTTTAACGCAGGGGTGGTCTCTCAGACAGCTTGATATTAATAATGCCTTCTTGCGGGGTCACTTACAAGAGGTCGTTTATTTAGCTCGGCCGGCGGGTTTTGTTGATTCTACACGTCCTAATCATATTTGCAGACTTCGCAAGGCTCTCTATGGTTTAAAACAGGCCCCCAGAGCCTGGTATGAGGAACTTAAACGCTTTCTGTTGGCGTCTCACTTCACAAATTCTCATGCTGATACGTCTTTGTTTATTTTTAATTCTGGGAATGTGTTACTCTATGTACTTGTATATGTGGATGATTTGATTATTATAGGGAATGACTCGGTTGCTTTGGAAAAATTCATTTCCACTCTGGGAGCCAAATTTGCCCTCAAGGATCTTGGTCAACTTACATACTTTCTTGGCATTGAGATTATTCACAACTCTGTTGGCATTATTCTCACGCAACGTGACTACGTATGACCGAACTCCTCGCCAAGCTTAATGCACGCGCATGCCAATTCTGTAGCCACGCCTCTGCCAGTCGACATTTCTGATTTAAAAACCAATGCCGGTACACCACTGGATGATCCTTCTACCTATCGCATGGTGGTTGGCAGCCTTCGATACCTCACTTTTACTCGCCACGACATTGCCTTTGCCGTCAACAAATTGTCCCAATTTATGCATTCTCCTACTGATGTTCATTGGGGCTATGTCAAACGTCTGCTTCGTTATATTGCTGGCACGACTACCTACGGTATTCAGTTATATAGTCGCTCCCCCCTTACACTTCATGCCTTTTCTGATGCCGACTGGGGTGGTGACAAAGATGATTATGCCTCTACCAGTGCTCATGTGATTTATCTTGGCCGAAATGCCATTTCCTGGAGCTCGAAAAAGCAGACCACCATTGCACGCTCCTCTACTGAAGCTGAATACCGTGCAGTTGCTGCTGCCACAGCCGAGATCAGTTGGCTTACCTTTCTTTTGAAAGATCTTGGTATCCATTTGTCTGCTCAACCAGTGATTTATTGTGACAATCCGGTACCACACAGTTCTGTTCCAATCCAGTCTTTCACTCTCGTATGAAACATGTGGCCATAGATTATCATTTCATTCGTGATCAGGTTCAGCGTGGTTCTCTTCGTATTTCTCATGTCAACGCTTCTGATCAATTGGCGGATTGTCTCACCAAGTCTCTACATCGCCCGGCTTTCCAGCACCAACGTGACAAGTTAGGCATCGTCCCTCGTCCAACTTGAAGGGTGGTATTAGGAAATATTCTGTATTTATTGTCAATATTCTGTATTTATATCCATATACTCTGTATTCATTATACCTGTGTAATCTATGTAGTATATATATCTTTGTAATACCATTCTTTAGATGTGTGAATAATATAATTATATTTTCCAAACTCTATCTCTCAATACCGGGAACCAACCCTGATCAGAACGCGGCATGTCGATAAGGCAACTCCCATCTGGGGGTTTAGAGAATGGCTCAATCATGGGAGTGAGGGGACAACGACTTTGGAAGTAAACTTTATTTTGAAAAGAATATTGAATATGTGCAATTCGTTGTTGTAACGGAATCAAATAATACACGTGTCGTATGGAGGGTTAAAACATATTTAACATATTGTGTCACTTGTATACGTAATTATCATCATGATGCATAACATGAAAATATGTACTACATCGTCCTTATACGAATATCGACAAGCGTCGTTTGATTTCAATCAAACAAGTCACAAGTTAAATCAAAACAACCTCATTGTTTGATATCTCTCTGTAAATAATTTGTTCAAAATGGACCTTCAAACAAAGGTCTTAACTTGATTTCAACTTTCAAGTGACAACTCAGAGACAAAAGAATAAATATATTGTAATGTCAGTTTTGTCCTTAAGAAAATATAAGAATTGCCTAATATATATATAAGAATTCGACTATGTAAAAAACCAACATCTTTCCACTGTAAAACACATAGACACCCTTTAAACACCTTTTAATAATTCGAATCACTGAGACATAATTTTTTATTTACAGACTATGAACACGAACAATGAAGGTCATTTGGATCAGAACTCGACTTTTTATTTTTATAATAAAAAATTCAATGTGTATAGATGAAGGTAACAAAATCTTATATCAATTTTTTATTTGATTTTTGATTTTTTATATCAAAATTTTGAACATATAAGAATCTTATGTCTACATCACAGTATCACACCCAGTACTATAGTTTGACTGTTTGGCAAACATGATTGGCACCACTCACTGGACATAATAATACAAAAAAGAATCAAATAAATTTAACACGTTGTAAGTTGTGTTGAACATGAACTACATCTTTAATGTACCATTTTCTATTTGTCTTAAAATAATAATATTTAAAAAAAATATGTCTTTAATATATTTTGTTGTTGATTCCATTGATTAGTCGCGAAAATTATCAAATCAAATGTTTGTAGTATAATTTTTAAATGATTTATATAATGAATGAATCTTTTGGTTCCGGGGTGTCTCATTTTAACTATTGTTATGTGGGCATGGTACATAAATCTATGATTGTATGTGCATCGTTTTTAAGAAATAGAATCATAAATATAAAAGAAAAAAAATCACCATGAGTAAAAGACAAGAAAATGTTACTTTTTGGATTTTTATATTATCTCTATGTTCCCATTTCATTATGGCCGGTGCTACCGTCGGGTTGATTTTGGTATCGTTTTACACATTATTATTATGGTAATACCAAATATCGTTCCGGCAATACGAGCCACCTTTCATTGTATGAGAATGGGAATAGTGAAATTGTGGTCCCCATGGTATACTTCAGTGGTTAGAAATTTGAGTCTGGTAGTGATGGTCTAGCCCAGTTAGAATGTGACGGTTCGAACCCTGTATGGAACGATTCCTCTAAAAAGAAGAAATGTTTAAAGACTGTATGAGTACACTAAACTATCGAGGTACGTCTCTTGATATATATTCTTCGGTAATCATATGAAGGGGATGGTGGGGGGACCCTTTGAATTGGAGTTCAACCTTTGTTTTTGTTAAGAATAACTATTGTTAAGATCAAATGATTACCGTTGTACTAAAACTAACTGGTGGTAGTAATTGTGCTACTATGTTTCCTTATACATTCAAGAGTGTGGGCAATCTCTCAAAACATCAATCCCCGCTCAAGTGTGGGTAATATGTCTCAACACTTGCAAAAAATTTATTCAATAGTGTGGCAATCTCTCCCAATACTTGCACATTTTTTAAATAGTATTCACACCAGGGTTCGATCCCATGACCCTATAGCTCCGATATCATGTTAACATCAAACGCTTACTATTGTATTAAAACCAATTGGTGGTAGTAAATATCATATTTCCTTATGTTGAAATAGTATCCTAAACCCAATCGGGTTGGACCGGATCCAACCGGGTCGGATCATTTATACTATTTATTTTTTATTATACATATATAATAAATGGCATTTATGTTGTCATATATTTGTTCTTTTAAAGAACCAATTATGAATTGTTATATGATAACGTCCTTAGTATTAAACTGTTGTAGAGAAACCATGAGAAGGCGATTATGGTTGATGAGATCTCTAATCACTTTAATAAGTTTGATACTTAATGTCTCTAGGCTAATGTACTATTAAACAGGGCATTGATAGTACGTACAGACTAGCACGTATTAGATGTCTTCTGTCTTTAAGGGCAGGGATAGATCTCGTCTATCGAAGTGTAGAGACACTTGGACTGTACGTGGACGTGTATTAGAGAATGCGTACGTTAGACTGACTCACTTACAATGTTAAGTGTCACACTATGTGACGGTTGTGTAATTATCCTTAAGACCGGAGTCTACATGGCATCACGGTGTGGATTGTCATGCTTTGACACTATTGAGGTTTCCCCTAACCATGGGGCGATCATGCAGTAGTGATCGGGTGTGATACTGAAGCATGCGGAGTATACATGTTAGGTCGTCTGGGAATCGCGTACCCTAATAGTAGGGGTGAATATCCTAAAGGGCCTTGTTATAAGGAATGTCTTACTCTCGTGAATCTTTGCAAAGTGGAAGTAAATGAGTTACTTCGAGAGAGCATGATATCCAGATTATGAGATACGGTCGTTAATGTTTGACACTCGACTTACGACCGTATGTATATAATTACAGCGATAGGATTCTATTTACACGCTAACCGAGCACATGAAAGGTAGTAGTATTGCGTGTCTACTCTTCCGATGATTGGGGGTCACATACGTGTTGCTAGACGCTATCCGTGATCGTTAGATGTGAAGGGCATTTTCGTAATTGCGCATTATGTTTACGGCCAACATATTCGGAAGCCTATCGGGTCACACACATATGAACATCGAGTCGGATTAAAATGTGGTTATAATTGATGACCAAATAAGGAAAGTTTATCTCAAGACTATAAGGTTATAGTGGTAAATTAATATGGTAGTATTTATTTATTATGAATAAATATAATACAAGATATTAATTATGTTGATTAATTAAATATATGTGCCCAAAATTTGTGTATCACGTGAATTTGGCTAAATATTGACGCCATCTTGTGTATAAGATACATTTGAGTTGTGCAATTTAATTAATAAGATTACCATAATATTAATATTAGATATTAATTGATTTTGGGAAAATAGATTTATGGTAATAAGATAAAGATAGTCAATATTAGATATTGACAATATCTTGGAAATATTTAATATAAGATATTAAATAAAAGAGATAAATCAATTATGAGATTTTCCTTATTTCATTAGGAAAATGTTTTATTTCTCCCTAATTTACACAAGACTTAATCCCCAAAGATTTTAATAGTGCATGGGGCGCCACTTTGCTCTATATAAGCAAGAGGTTGGCTAGCTCTTTTGTACATCTTAATTCCAATAGTTTAGAATTCTTGTGAAAATAAAAGAGAGCTTCTTGTGAGATTTTGAGAGAGAGAAAAGGCCGACCTAGCAGTTGGGTTTTTCTAATAGCAATCCTTGGCGGGATTCCGGCGAGGTGCTCGCGTGGATTACTGGTAGAGGCCGGACGCTTGGACGGCTCGCACACATCTACTTCTACCGGACGGTCAAAGCGTCGATCTTTTATATGTTTATTGTTTAAACGAAGACGATCTTGGATCGGGAAATCAATTTTTAAATTCCACTGAGATACTCGATTGATTTCCTAACAGTGGTATCAGAGCGGTCTTCGAGTTTAAGCAATAAGCATCTTTTATTCGCGTAGTAAATTAAATCCAATAGATTAAATCATGTATGATATTGATTCGTAATTAGTGCACAGAAAGGAAAAATAAAGGGAAGATGATTGGGTGCCGGCGGCATCACCGCCATAGCAATGCCGGGGGCGGCAGCGGCGGCTTTCGGGTTGCCGACGGTTGTCGGCCGAGCCTCCCATTTCCCCTTTTAATTTTTGTTTGTGCATCATTATTTTTCAATATGGTCCATGGTTGGTAATTTCTCTTTTGTTTAGTTGATGCAATGTGACTAACCAATGGCTTAAATAGTTTGGTCATTGGGAAGCCATGTGGCATCACCCAATTTGTTGGGATGAAATAAGTTTTGGTTATGAACCAAATACTAGGTCATTCCAAATTTTTGGAATAGGCCTAGGTCCTCTTCTAAAATATTTGATTTTGGAAAATGCCTACTCCTCCAAAAATATTTGATTTTTGGAAAATGCGTAGGATGCCTTTAAATTTGGTTTGGACCAAACCAAATGCATCATTTTGATTAAGAATCGAAAGTAAAGAAACAAATGAGACCACTTGATTTTAATTTTATTTAAAATAGTTTTAAATTAGAAAATTAAAATTCAAAATCGATTTATTAGTAATAGTTAATATTATTTCGATTAAAGCTATTAATTAATTAAACGTTGATTAATTAATTGGTTGGATACTATAAAGACGCAACTAGTTAAAATTTAATTTTATCTTTTTCATAAGATGTTGATTGTATGGATTAGATAGTATATATAATTCGATTATATGGATCCCGATTGATCATGGACTCGACCAATAGGATAGATGTGAATGGTTAATTTTTCTATTGGATTTTATTGTTGTCCTAGGCCGTTATGAAGAACATGACCTAGTTTTATTTTTGCATTATCACATTCCCGTTATCTCCCCCTGTGTGCGGCGGGTGTAAAATTTAATAGTTAGATTTATATAATGATGAATTGAAGACAAAGACGAAGATCCAAAGAAGGAAAGAAAAATAAAAGATCCATGGAGATGGTGCATGTCAAAGATCCATTGGTGGTTGCGGCTACCCTTAGTTGTGGCCCGCGGTTTCGTCAGTTTGTATTCGAAACCGCACATAGGAAGTCCATGATTATACCGGTTATATTGTGGCGAAAAGTTGTGTATGTTTCACTTTATATGATATTGTAGTAATATGCACGTAATAGATGAGACCGTAATTAAATAAAATTAATTAAGTGAATTAATTTAAAATTACTCCCACAACAAAAATCGAGTCATAATATGTCTCCCAATATTATAGTGACGGTGAAGAGCCCTTGTTCGGATCAACCGATCGGCCCACGTCGGGAGTTGACCTACCTCGGGTATATCGTTATTATCGAGATATGATCGTTATGAGATCTCACGAATATTTGGGTTACGACTCGACTAAGAATCTTGCGGTGATTGGCCCACGTCAGGACCGTATGATTTTAGAGACATGAGGTTGACTATCACATAGACAATGTGAATTGTCAAAGAGTTTACTAGTCAAACCATTGGAAGTTGCGTTGGACGCGATTGGTAAGAAGTACCTACCCATCGAAATTGACCCGGTCGATCGGCCCACGTCGGGGATCGAGTCAACTAGATAGGATTCCAGCCACTAAGGAATTTTGGAAAATTCTTGAAAGTCAATTGAGAGTAGTTGACTAGTGGAGGCCAAATCATAATCTCAAAGACCATCTTTGATTTTACAATGTATAAACAACAACACTCTTTTATCTTTATTTTATGTTGTAGTTTTAGCAAATTATATTTATGTTTTAATTCTCGATTAGTAAAACCAAATTATGACTGTCACCTTTTGAGAAACGTTCTCAAGTTGGTTATGTGATTTTAATCCTTTAAAAATAAGCAATGAAACGAGCAAGTACGTTATAGTAGTCAAAGAAAAAGATGCTACATATTTGATGGAGTACTCTAAGACATTAAACGGAAGCTCACATATTGGACATAACGATATCCAATGGGTCACTCCGTCATACGATGATGGTTATTCAACATTAGATGGATTGGATAAGGATGACCACGTCGAATTTTGGAAAGGTTGTTTTCAAAATTGTAAGATTTAAGTATCGACTTAATTCTTTAATCATTGCTTGAAAGTAATTTAAATAGTTCATGTTTTGAATATGATTCAAAAGGTTAAATAAACTATTTAACAAACGTTGGATTTTCTTTATGGAAGAAAATTGAAGACAAAATTCTTGTGATTTTTCTTAAGTTTTATGAAGACTAAATTAAGAAATATCTACAAGAGTTTGAAGGATTGAAATGGAACGTTAGGGCATGTGCTTAAATAAGAGAACTTATCGAAGTCTCTGCCCTAAGCAAGTATGTTGAGATTAATCTTCTAAACTCAAGTCAACTCTCGGAGTGTGATTAAATTAGAAAGATTAAATGCAGATTTGGAAGGTGAAGCAAACGTTGTAACACTTACCATATTCTGAATCTAGTAAACTGATAAGGGAACTAAATAAATGTTATTATATTCCGGTTCTTATGAAGAACATGATTTTCAGTTACTTGTTAGGATTTAGTAGACATATTCAATTGTAAGGAATAAATGTTATTCCGATAAGGTTGAACAGCCACTGAATCTAACATACTAGATTAATGTTACTATATAGTTGATATAGGTGATGAGATCTCAACTAAGTATTTGTATGGCTGTTATCCTTAAGATTTGTGGTTGTTCTAGACATAGTCTCTATGGAAGGGGAGCGTGTAATCAAACGTCATTCTGATGATGCTAAACCATGTGATTATGAATCATGTGGTTTATACGTATCTTATCCAAAGAGGACTAAAATACCCTTTTATGAAAATGGTTATAAAGTTTAGAAAATTGACTAAAGCCTAAACATATTGATGTTTGTAGGCTTATGACAATTGGTACCATAAATAATTGTTTGCCTCTCTCTTGGACTATTTTAGAAATAGTTGAATGTACTTATTAAAGTACGACAATTCTGAAAACCCGAAAAGTTCGAGCTAGTACGAATATGAGATAAATGAAACTTAGGAATTAATCTTCAATTGGATTGAAGTAATTAATGACTGGAGGGTGTTTCAGAAGTCGTCTGAAAATGAATAAGGTTCCCTTTGAAGGATGCCATTCTTGGATACACAATTAGATTATGTTTCCAAAATGGAAACAACACTTTATACGATAAAGGTGTGAAGTAAGCCATGCGAACTATCCCTTACACGTTTCGGGATAGTGCCCTTAATCAAAACACATACTTAACCGAGTTCCAAAGAATAAGGTTGAATAAATTCCACATTAGATATGGAAGGGGATAATGTCGAATCTATCTTAACCGATGATTTGAAGTTGTCATAGGCAAAGTCA